>CM059211.1:10583538-11323538 GCA_030347435.1 Clarias fuscus | reverse complement strand
AATTCAACGAACTTGGTACCGTTTTCAATTTCCCCACATGCTCCTAAGATTTATAATCTGGTGATTTTATAATTTATAACCCTGGTAAACCCAGGAAAGGCTTAGTTCTGGTTTCTCACATGCTTTGTTCCTCATGATTTCTCAGGGACTTTTTCCTTGCCACAGTCACCTCTGGTTTTCTCATTAGCGATCTACTGTTGGGTTTCTGTCAACCACCTTTAGAGAAAAAGCTTATTGTTCAAAGTACTATACAATTTCACTCCTCTCTCAGGCTTAGACAATTGTTTTTTTTAAAACCCCACATGTTTAAAAAGTTTCCTCCAGGGGAAACTCAACTGGAGTTTTTGTTACCACCAACTCTCCAAGTTTAGCAAGTACCACTGAAAGTATTTGTCACCTTCCGGTCATTAGTAAACAGGTTGTATGTGGGAAAGGGGTGTGAAAAGGCCATGAAAGGCAAAGGTCAGATCCCCCGCCCCCCAAAGTATGCAATCAATTAATCCATTGTAATTCAATTTTCATTTTGTCTATATGGTCTTTGAATGGATTTTTTTGTTTCACAAAAGTAATACAGTGAAATACGAGGGCTGATCAAGTCAAACCAGGTCTTGTAGTTAAATTGGTGAATAATGGCGTAACACCAGTTGACATTTACAGAAGATTTCAAGCACAGTACAGTGATGAGACTCTTAGCCGCAGTAAAACATGTGAATGTTTGCAAAACGTTTTGAGAATTCTGTAGGCCATGAATGACAATCCTACCCTAGGTGGCTCTGAGCCCTCTATAGTCGTTCCATTGAACATTCGGTGAGTTAAACACCTTAAATATTGAGAGCTGCTGCCAACTTGTTTGTTAATGATTGTGTACAGTTCCCACAGACAGAGGAGTCTCTTCAACAACAACATTTTTAGGTTATCTCCACATCCCCTGACCAGTCTTGACCTCACTCCAAGCCATTTCCACATGTTTGGGCTCTCCTGGGAGGCCAGCGTTTCAGACGGAAAGCAGGCAGTCCAGTCATGGCCCTGGCGTCAGTGGCGGCTGGTGGGGGGGCACAAACAAAATTTAAATTCAACTTTTGGTAAATTCATTTATCAGGTGTTTGAGCATCATTACTACTACTAGTATAAAATAAAGGCATAACTCACATCACATCCAGTCAGCCAGCTCCGCTTGCCATAAGAAGTGCTGGAAAAGACTCGTTGAGAACGGTCCAATCACGTGAGCCCAAATATTTTAAAACAATATTGATTTGCTAAGAACAAAAGTGGGAGGGTTCAGGGCACACAGTGCTGCGCCCCAAGGATGATTTGAAAAGATCCAATCAGAGCTCAGCCTCAAGTCACATGCTTTTCAAGCACGCGCGTACACGAACACAAATGAACGTGATACAGTTTAGATTTTTTTTTTAAAAATTGCAAATAAATTATATCAAGAAATACAGCGGAATATTGTGACTAAATGACTGGCCGCCACTTCCTGGCATACTGAGAAATCTTTCTACATTGATAGTATGAAAGGCTGGGATAAACACATTAGTGTGACAGGGGACTGTATAGATAATTGAAGATGGTGTTTCCTCCCATAAATGTGTTCCGTTATTCTGCACCATACAATGTCCCAGTAATAAATAGACATTTAAAATATGCAAAAAAAACAAAAAATCTGTTTTGTTGGATAAATATCAGCCCGAGACTCTACAGTGTGAGGAGATGAATGCTCCACTCTAGAGTGAAAAATGGACAGCATTGTGGCATTCAGTGTCGCTTCTGGTCTAAACCGGGTTTTAATCTGCAAACCCAAGGTGCCTGATCTGATCATGTGCCTGCGAGAGAGAAGAAGGGATGCATCAGAGGTGTATTTTTAGTGCACACCTCTGACTCGCATACCATGATGGTGCCGCTGAATCATACTGCTGCCTTGTACATCATGTATAAGAGCATAACAAATACACGTGTAGTGTTTCATGCTGGCTTCACGGTTATTCAAGTACCCATGCACACCCTTAGTCAAGAAGGATCTGTGTGTTTTCTTTAACCTAATATACTGTATAATCATAGCTTTATGACTACGCTCAACGGTTTCCAACAGACAAATATTAACCATCTACAATAGATATCATAAACACTTTGGATGGAAAGGTTAAGAACACTTTTTTTTTTTTTTTTATGTAACCTAAATAATCCCTTCCTGTCAGGTAGCAAACATTTGAATATTTTATAAATCCTCTCTTAAATCATGTTAGCTCATGCATGATAAAGCTAACATTTAAAAGTAGAGTGATAAATATTTTATTAAAGCAACTGCAAAATCCTGACAGACGCTCGGGTTTGCTTGCTGGCTCGATATGAAGTATTTTTCATTTCAGGCGCATTTTGTAAATAAGACTTTTATTATTATGACGGTGAGAAAGTTAGCTCATGTTTAGCTGGCTAGCTCATCAGGCTAGCTGATTAAAGTTAGCAGCAAAATTACAAATGCAGTGGTACCTCGGCACACGAATTAAGGCCGAAAATTTGTATTGCGAAACGCATTTTTCCAAAGGAAATAATGTCAATGGATATGATCGGTTCTAACCACCCAAAAACATATTTTTGCATATAAAAACATTTAGAAAAGAAATTAAGTGTAAATTAAGTCAAAAATGAAAGAATTAGACATTAGACCTCACTTAACCTTCATGTATGAATCCTCTTGGCACCGGCTGCTTTAAAAACAAACCCGAAAGTGCCTCTCTTTTTTTTCTTCTTGCTACCGTTTGCGCTAACATTCCTGGGACCCATGGTGCCATGCTTCACTAAATCTTACGCAAAATGCAAAAAAAAAAAACTCCACGAAGAATATGTAAACTCTCTTCACTTGGCTTTCCATTGACGCAAACAAGTTTTGAAGAGCTCCTGGACGTACACGCAACTTGGCCGGTTTGGCTCGGTTCGTTCACTCGTATGCCAAAAATGCTTCGTATACGGAGGCAAATTTCTTTCAAAATTTCAGGTTTTAAGGTAAAAGTTTGTGAGGTGGGACGTTGACCTAAATATCTGACAGAGTAGGTCAAGTTTACTCGATAGATAACCGTATGATTTTGTAAATGAGACCTGTAGGAATCGTATCAGGTTAGCTCGTTAGCTGGTCGTCCAACACAGTCAAATAATGAATCACAGAACAGCTCCAGTGGGCAGTTAAATACAAAAGTTTGAGTCACAAAACAGAAAGGCCACGGGTGTAAAATGGTCATGATGTAGTCACTGTGTGGTGCTGCATGGCGCATCCATTCTGTAATCCTGATTTCATGCCTTATTCTTCCCAGGGTCACTGTGGTATTAATAACTCATTTGTGTCTCTTTTGGAAATAAAACCAGTTAAGTTTAAGCGTGGAATGTTATGAGCTGGTACGAAGGATGAAAAACAGACAGGAAGAGTTGTATTGTAAAGCTTGTGACGGACAAACATCCTTTTTGTAATATAAAATCCATGTACTGTAAATCAGCTTTAGCTCTGATTAAAGTGTGTGGGCGGTTTGTGTGAAAATGATTCCTTATGCTCCCAGAACCACTCGTTCACAGTTTAAGTCCTGGAATATGCCTGGGCCATCTGGGAAGAAAAAACTCCATATTTGTGATAACCTGGTCATTCAGTACCTTCAGTTCTGAATTCATGACCGACTGAAGCGACGCCAGATTAGAACACTTGTAGGCGTCGTACAGTGGCCTCTATGCATGATTCGTTCTCACTTCATCTCATGATCAAGCTTTCATTCGTAATTGCACATTAATCTGATTGAAATAGAAGGTGCACGGATTTCGCGTTCTGAATGGCAGCCTGGACTGGCATGGAAGAGGAGGAGGAGGAGGAGAAGTAGGGGAATGGCTGAACAGGGATTCCTGAACAAACATATCCCCTAAAGCCCCCTCCCCACCCACCCACCCAACAAACCGCTTGTGGCAATGGTCTATACCCAACAAGGTGAGGCATAAAGTCCCACTGTCGCCACAAACAGGGGCGCATATGCGAAACATTCCACTACCAAACACAAAGACGCCTTGTGTTCGGGGCTCATGTGTTTACATGCGCACAGCCTTGTGCGTTCACACACAATGACAACACACTTGCACTTACACGTGTACACACACACTCGCGCACAATCTCTCTCTCTTTCTCACACATGCTGGCCTCTCACATGATCCACCTTCTGCCCCAGGGCTAAAGAGTTTAACTGGAGCAGTCATTTCTTACTCACTGCTTCCTTTGAAAATAAGCTCTGACTTGTCGAATTCTTTATGAAATTCTTTAGGTTCTGAGCAGAGATTTTTGTTTTTTCTCCCAGTTAGTTGTTGACCAAAGCAAAGGTTATAGAACATATAACATACGCTTCTCAAGACGACTTTGATTTAACGCTTCTTAATATTTTTTGGAGTGACCTAGAGTCTTGGACTGAAGTCGTAGACATGTGGAAAGTGAGCTCGCACTACTTCAGCAGTTTAGAAATGTATCTCAGGCCAAGCCTTCTGAAAGGTTGTGATTTGTTTTTTCCCCCATTGTGGTACTAAATCAGAATGGGGCGGTGTCTAAGAAAAACTACAGCGACAAACAGAAGTGGTGCAGGAGATCTGCAGTCAAGTCCCATGAATGTACTAAATCTAGCAGTTGACATTTTATCAATTCTGTTGAACGGAGTTTTGGGACTATTTAGTGCAAGAGCTTGTCAAACGCATTGCTCATCTCTGGCCTGGTCTGTGAGCCGAGCTTTTGGTGTGTGCTCAAACGAGAAAGCAGAGGACACTGGGTGGGGTGAGTTCACCATAAAACTAATCAGCACAATAACGACGGTATGAAATGATCTAAACCAAAGCTCGGCTGTCTAACCGCGCAGGGCGTGTCCAGGTGAAAATGCTTGAAGGGTAACTCCGCGTCCCTGAAACTGTTTAGCTTAGCTCTAGGAAAGAAGCTTGACCATCATACACGAACGTTTGGCTCAGGTTGTCCTGACCCTCGGGGAAAGTCACTATTGTGCTCCCTTGTGCACATGCATGCATGTCTGTCTGGTTTTTAATGACCCGACGCAGCACCCCTCACTGCCTAGCAATATATTCACAGTGAATATGTACAATTACATTTACATTTAGGCATTTGGCAGACGCCCCTTATCTAGAGCGGCTTACATTTTTATCTCGTTATACATTTGAGCAGTTGTATAATGATTAGCATGCGATCATAAACCCATTTACTTTTTAAATGCTATTGCTAAATGTGAGTAGAGTTCAGATCATTTCTCGAATTCCCCCCCCCCCCCCCCCCCCCCATCATACATGTGACGTGTTTTAAAAGTGGATCTTGAGTGAATTACATGAATCAGACTTGGCTTTTCCGCAAGATTTAAGAACATCATCACGGCCCAGATGTAGTAAGAACGATGAACCGCTCGTTGCTTATTGGCAGAAAACTCAGGAATAACAGCTGCGCTTGCAGAGATGAGTTGGAAAAATCCGGAGAGTCAGTTCCTCCATTCCATTAGCGCTGTTAATGTCATTCTCTGGCATTCCTTTGCCGGGTTTGGCATCGTATACCTTTCCGCTCGGTGCATTAGTAACTTCTGTATTTTTCTTTGGTGAGGATTAGTTGAGTTAATGAGACAGAAATGTGTGGATGTGTGAGCATCAGTGGACGATTCCGAAATGTAAGAACTGTATTAACTGGACAGCTACGTGACTTGGTGCATATACTACGTAATGTTTATTGTTTAACTATCTACGGAGCTGAAATCTACAGTACCACGTGTTTACTCGGCAATAATTCCTAGTCTTTAAGTTAATGTGGGTCTTCAGTGGTCAGTGTCTGACACCATCTCTGTAGTTCAGGTCACATTTGACATGTCACCTGTCCATTACAGGTTTGGCATCTCTCGAATCAGCAGGTTTGTTTGGTCTGCCTGCTTCTTGCACTGCTGCTAACCACTCATTTGGTTCAAGTCCGCGATGTGTAAAGGGATCTTACTTTCTAAATATATATATATATATATATATATATATAATGTGCATGCCCTTTCAAACGACCAAGTGTGTTTTCATACACAGCTAGCAAACAGAGGAACTGGCACTTAGTCCTCAGAGGTTATACATTAACTATGGTTTTCACATCCAGGAATATTTCTGGAAGGTCATTACTCCTGACACGGCATTATGCAAACGGGAAAAAAGGTTGCTGTTTATGCCCGTCTGTTGCAATCTGACCAAATAGGACGAGCGGAAAAGGAAACCAGTATAGTACCAGAGCGCGATGAGGAAATGCAACCGACACACCAGTGTTCAAGACGTACCTAGATCCATTTCAGGGAAATTTTGAGAATGTTCTTGTATGTCGTATATCTTTAAGGCGGAATTTCAGTCTTGATTGGAATTTTCAGACCAATCAAGATCAGGCACTGCTGTATATGTACAAAAACGGAATATATAGCAAAACACTGTAGAGGAACATTGCCTTATTCTCTCTTTTTGGTTGTTCTGGAAGAGGAACCATCTTGTATACATTTGAGTTGCAAAGGTATGTATCGTCCGGTGTTCCTTGTTTGGCTTGTCTGCAAAAAAAAAAAAAAAAAGTGGGTGGGTGAGAAAGAAAGAACCAATGAAATCTCTTGTTTTTTTTAAATAGGAGAATACAAATTTATAGCAAATCGATAAAAAAAAAAAAAGGCAGTAAATGTAATTTCCTGTGTTGTACTATATTTTAAAACTGCTTAATTTTAGTTAATTATTATAGATTCAAATTCAAATTTTATTTGTCACATACACAGTCGTACACAGTACAATATGCAGTGAAATGCTTATTTGATAATGGATTGTGCTGTCATAGTGTTATAGGAAAATGATCAGTAAGGTCGGCGCCATGAATCAAAGTTACTGCATCCCAGAGTAATTACCAAAAAAAAAAAAAAAATCACATATTCCACGACTTTAGCTTTGATTACGGCACACAGTGTGGTGGCCAGTTAATATATCAAAATGATTCATGCTCCCAGAACCACTCGTTCCCCATTTCAGTCTTGTAAAATGACTGTGCATGTGGAGGAAAAAAAAAAAAAAGAAAGTCCATCATCGGCTGACTTCATTTTATTGCCACATGACGTTACTGAGACTAGACCTGAGCAACTGAAGCAACCCCAGATCACAGCACTGCCTCCAGAGGCTCATACAGTAACCAATATGCATGATTGGTGCATTACTTCACGCTCTTCCCTTCTTACCCTGACGCACACATTGCTCTGGTATTGGGTCAATCTGACCTCGTCACACCACATGACCTTTTTTCCATTGCTCCAAAGTCCAATCTTTAATGATCCCTAACAAATTTGAGTGTTTTTTTTTTCCCCCACCTGATTATTCTCACTAACAAGTGGTTTTCTTATGGCCCTACAGCTGTTTAATTGCTCTCAAGGGAAATGCTTGTACATCTATTGTCAGGGTTTTTTTTCTTTCTTTTTTTTTTTTTTTTAAACCATGCATTTTTACTAAGTGTTTAAGTGATCGCTATTCATGGTTTCTTTTTCTGACAACACGTCTCCCATGAAGCTGAAGGTTCAGTACAGTCCTTCCAGGTTTTATTAATGGATCGGATAGTCCTTAACCCAACTCCAGTCATGTCGCATCTCCTAAATTGTTCTCAGTACTCGCATGTGCTGAAACATGCCTTTGAAATGGTGACTATTTTATTTTTATTTTTTTAATATGCACTCGCACCCTACCACTCTAAAACCTTCTTATTGCATGGTCTTTCCTGGTTTTTATTCCTTTCCACTTTGTAAAACAATGCTGGAGAAGTTCCAAAACACGCCATAATCTCTTTGAAACCAGTTGATATTGAGATGTTTCTGCTGCGTATGCTCGGTAAAGCCTTCATAACGCCTCTAATCCGAGGTGCTGTTAACTTTGCAGCAGAGATACGTTTTGGTCTGGTTTTCCTGGGATGGTCGTCTTCATGAGAGCCGGTTTTATCATGGTGCTTGATGGATTTTACAGATGCCCTTAATAATACTGGTCTTAAAATAACCACTGACCGTTGTTGTAGTTGTTGTTGTTACTTAATTACCGAATGCCGCATGTTATTCCATAGTTTGGAACAAATCCAGTTTTGTTCTGGAATGTAGGAAGTAATTCCAAACTTGTGTCTAAACTTGTGCATTTCTTAAACATTTGGAGTTGCATTTGATTTTATGGAAAATCCATGAAACATGTTTGCTGCTGCTTCAGTGGTTCATTTGCATCAGTGGTTCCCAACCCTGGGAACGTTTTAGGTTTGCTCTGCTCCGCTTCACACGTAATGATCAGCCTTTTCTGAATAGGTGTAGATCTACTGTATTAGAGCAAGGAAAACACTCAAATATAGGGCGGGGCGGGGCAGGGCGGGGCAGGGGGTCCTCCAGGACCAGGGTTGGGCAACTTTAAGAGAGAAATGAGCAACCAAGTGTTGCTACAAAGCTCAATGTAAGGTTATTAAGAAAGAGAGAGAATAATTTCAACAACGTTTCCAAGAAACCCTCCATATGTCAACAATTCCAGGGGTTTCATCTAATATTTAATTGAATATATGCAGCGTGAACTACGCCAGAAAAGACGCCACGCTGCTATAGAAAATTACAATAATACAGCTAGTTTCGAGTTTAGTTTTTCGGCTTCGCTTTAATCATTTGAGCTCATGACGGGGTTTAAAAACATCTTCATAATGACCCAGTGAGAAACCAGGCGAACTCATGAGACAACACGGAGCAATAACAACTGCTTACATAACTTACTGGAGATGTGCGGGAAAATCAGGTGAATCATTTTTTTTCGTCTTGCCCTTCAAGCCGTTGCTGTGAGGTAATGCTCCTTGGGCCTGCTTTACTATGAGTAAACCAGTAAATAACATTAGCCTCAGAGTCAGTAAGGGCTGATCAGTGCTGCCGAGTTTATAGCAGTTACAGACGTCAGGAACGAAATATTTTTATTTTTATTGTTTTTTTTTTTTTAGTGGTGGGTGTTGTGATCGAATGATCTTGCTTGATATCATGTTTGAGGATCGTTTTCTAGCACGTTGTAACTCAGGCGCTGATTATAATAGGTTATGTTATGTACATTGCCTGGTCTGTTGTAGCTCGACTGCTTTTCTGTTCATCATGATCGTAAGCCCCGTTCCCACTTTCATGAGTCATGCTATGAATTCGCCAACTGTGATGAGCCATGAGTAGTCGTACAGCAAGATGGTGGCTTGCCAGGGGGTGTCGGGGTGACCCGTAGTGATCCGCAGCTTTGCCGACTAGGGCTGCGAATTTATTTTATTCAATTTGTTTATGACCCGTAGGTTTGCCGTATGTTTCAACTTGGCATATGAATGTATTGAAAAACTTCTCCCTAAATCGGGTGGAACTAAGGGTCATTCAGACAAATGGCTGGGGAAAAGTGAATTATTGTAATACAGCCCTGCTACAGTGATTTTATTTTTTATAGACAATATAGAAATCTAAATCCTTTCAGGGGTTTTGTTTCATTACATTTTCACCGTCGGTTAAAATGCGGAGTCGGTATGTTGCACAAGAACGCTTTGAGTGGCACGAGTGGCACGCTAAGAGCTCGAAGGGAGTCGCAGTGGCCCCGCTGTGCAAATTCACACCAGTGCCTTATTGTCATCGTCGTGTTTGCATACGAGCCAGTCGGAGCCTGTTGAAGCTGCAGGTGTCCCCTTAAGGACACGACAGGGTGTGTTGAAAACTGTCTCTTGGTTGGGACAATAATTGCAAGGCAGGAACACCAAGCTTTGAGGAGAGTCCATAAGATGTTGGAGCGCTGTGTATGTGTGTGTGTGTATGTGTGTGTGTGTATGTGTGTGTGTGTGTATGTGTGTGTGTGTATGTGTGTATGTGTGTGTGTGTATGTGTGTGTGTGTATGTGTGTGTGTGTATGTGTGTGTGTGTATGTGTGTGTGTGTATGTGTGTGTGTGTATGTGTGTGTGTGTATGTGTGTGTGTGTGTATGTGTGTGTGTGTATGTGTGTGTGTGTGTGTGCGCGCGCGTGTGCGCGCGCGTGTGTGCGCGCGTGTGTGCGCGCGTGTGTGCGCGCGTGTGTGTGTGTGTGTGTGTGTATGTGTGTGTCAACTTGATTCCTGCTACAGATTGGCACATCCCTCCGGTTGACTCGGTTGGGGTTGGGGTGGCTCAGCCAGGCACAGAATGCATTCTCTGTCAAATTCCCAGCATTCTCTGCTCCATTGTCTGAGCTATGAAGCTCTCTTTATGCCGCACATGTCCTGTGCCGTCGCCTCGGTTTCACAATTACACTAAAAGGCTCGCTTGTACTCAACTTCTGCGTCTCTGAAGGTGCAGTCATCTTCCACAGATTTTCACTAGCTCTTCCTTAACACGTTTTGTTCCGTTGTCTCGTGTATGCAGCATGTACTGTATATCGTGAAAAATATGGGTGGATCTCGTTCCAACCCCCACAGCTATCGGTTGTAGCTCCTTGCACAACCAGCCAGTATTTGCCTTGTGCGTATCACCACGCGAGGATGTGGTTTCGGAGATGTGCGTGTCTCTACGATTTCCCATAAGCCCCATGCTTTCGAGCTAACACATGGAATTAAAGGAATTAAAGGAATTCCTACTCCATATTGAAAAAAAAAAAAATAATAAAAAATCGTGATGTGGTTTGTCTGAGTAGGATTAGATATTTGAACTTTAATTTAAACCAGGCCTGACTTTGTTTTCTTTGTACATACGATGTTTCGTGAAATGTGAATATTGCATAGAGCTAGGAATCAGGTAAGTGTTAAACTGCTGTATATAGTTGAGCAGACGGCAGCTGCCGAGTAGCCTGTTTATTTGCTATCTTGCTTTGTTTTATATAATTACTGACCGATTTCTGTCTTTTTTCTTCTTCTTCTTCTTGTGTTTCCTCAGGACGCATGGGTCTGAACTTTCATCACCCAGCAGCAGAACATATATTGCCACTGAGTGAGTGATTTCTGTTCCTTTTCCTCATTCCTAATTATGCACGTGTGCCGTCTTCGCAGTACACGTCGATTGCAGTTATTATGCATTACGTCTGTGAGTACGGTCATGCGATGTCTTCTTAATGGCGAAACCACCCCAGATACGCATCCACACGATTGAAAAATGCCCGTCTATAAATATCGGTGTTGCCCGTTTCCCCGTTCAGTTTCACGGCGCTGCTCTTTAGAACAGCTGGCTGTAAGCCTGGCTCATTTTTCCTGTCTGTTTGACCTTTACACAGCCTGAACTCCTGGCTGTGTGTCTCATAGTTCACAATGCTGCCTCGTGGCTCTGTTTGACGCACTGAGCCTGGAGCCGGCACACACGAGCACTAAAATAACAGCCTTGAAACCCTATATATCCGTTCTGTCCCCTTCAGCAGGTGCACGATAGCCACAGGGGGCATCCAGGGAGGGACGCTGCCCTAAGCTTTTGGGACGATTCCAAGAGAATGGCTGGCTTTTGTTTAGCACGTCCATGTGCGCCCGACACGTTTCAGTCCGGGGGTTGGAATTTGGAATGTGTGGCAGTGCTCGAGGCAACCCAGTAGGTGTCTGCTGTTTTCTGTCAGTTGGTGTTGTGTGTATGTGTCTGTCCCAGTCAGGCAGAGTGGATGGAGGACATTTTTGTGGCCTGGTGCTGCATCCGTTTAATTTTAGGGGCAATGTTTAGTGGGTGAGCACAGAGCCAACTCTGTTCCTCCCACCGCCATGCCTTCAGAAGGCCCCTTAGCAAAGATTGCAGTGGAGAAATTGCCTCGTGGACACGCTGCATGTGGACCACTGGTTGCTTTAGGACCACTTGTGAATGGACCTACAATTTAGGACCTTACAGACCAAGGTATTCCTATTATTGTCAGATATTTCGGAGGTTAGCAGTATTATACACTTGTATCAAATCTCTGATGAGTTTCTTATTGGTGAATGAATAATCTTCTTTTTTATTCCCTTTAAACATCTGGGGTACATTTTAAGTCTGAACACTTTAATATCTGTCCAAGTACTTTTTTTTATTTTATTTTTTTTTATTGGTGTGATATGTTTCCCTTTAGCATGTCATGCTGTATCTTCCGTATATTAATAACGTCCGGAAAATAGGAAGATAAGGAAATGCAAGGTAGAATTAGATCCACAACATTAGCTGTTGAGTACTATTAATCACTTTACGTACACTGCATGGCCAAAAAAGGTGCACAACATATTATTTCATACAGTGTGGAGGCCAGTACATGTGTGACAATGACTCACAATTTGAGTCCTGGAATATCCCTGTGCCATCAGTGAAGAAAAACCCCATAGACGTGAAACCCTGGTTATTCGGTACATTCAGGTCGCCAGCCGACTTCATTTTATTGCCACATAAAGTTGCCGAGCCTAGACCTGAAGAAACCGAAGCAACTCCAGATAGTAGATCGTAACACTGTCTTCAGAGGCTTGTACACTTCTACTATGCATGATGTGGATGCATCACTTCAGTTCCTACCGGAATGGGGTCAGTTTGGAAGCACCAAAATCCAAACTTTATGCTCCCGAGCAAGTTAAAGCATTTTGGTTTTCTTTATGGCTACACAGCTGTTTAGTCCCAATCCTGTGAGTTCGCATTACATCATGTTGTTTAAATGCACTATTAAACATATCGCTGTTTAGCCGATTTTTTTTATTTTATTTTTGCTGTCCGTTTATTTTTCCCCTCTATAACCACATTGTATTCCTATGACGTCAATGGTTCAGTACCGTCCTTACAGGTTTCAATAATGTCCCTGATAGTTTCTTAACCCAGTTCTAGTCCAAGAATTCGACCCTTCTAGTTCGAAAGTGCTGACCGTTTTTTTTTTTTTTTTTGGCCGGGCAGTGTATAATATTTAATACTCTGTATATTCAATTCGGTCATGTCAACCTGTAAAAGTAGGTCTGAAAAGTCTTGTTTTGGGGGGAATGATTAAAGGTGCATACACTGGTACAATGCTGGCGCGATATTATCAGCATGCTTGCTTTTTATTGGGGTCGGAGTTATCGGCATGCCGAGTAGCAATTTAAGGAGGTGATTTTTTTTTTTTTTTTTTTTTTACAGCATGACTTGCACGGTCATTGTTGTCACAGTTGTGCCAAGATCGATGGTACATTTCCTTTTCTTGTTAAATCTTTCCTCTTAAACTGTGACAGAGATAAGCTCACTCGTTGGTTGCCTTAACCTTCTACCAATTTCCCCAAAGCAAATTCCACTTTATGAAACACTTAAACTTTGGAGCACATTCCCCCCACTCTCTCACACTCATTGGCTTGGCTAATATTGTTTCACAAGACGCGTATCTCTCTATCTCGCTCTCTCGCTCTTTCTCTTTCTCTCTGGCACTCTTGTCTCCCTCTTGTTGCCAGGCACTCTATACTCCCTGACCTCTTCTCATCAGGCGACTTAGGTCTGCTCTTAGCAGCTAAACACACAGAGACGCTTTAAATGAAAAAGGCTTCCGAGATGTGGGATGCTCCCTCCATCCAGTCTGGAGTAAATATTGTCGTCCTGCGGTGAGAATGCCACACAGCCGGGTGATGTTGGAGTGCCATAAAGAAGCCTGCTGAGGTACTGTTCAGCTCATTGGACGCTCTGTTCTACGAGACTCGGCGTGAGCTTTATTCAAGCCTAGCGCCCGTCCTACCAGACCCTTAACAAGATGATGTGATCCACACTATTCCGCTGCTTTGTGGATTATATATAGCCTGTGCGGAAATAACTTTTAATAGCGACTAGGAAGTTGTACTGTAACATGGATGGGGAAAGGGTTAGAAAAGCTAACTAGGTGAATACTATATAGTGTCCAATTAAAAAAAAAAAGGTTTCATCCTCCATTCTCTGTTATTAAGGATTAAAGTGACTATTTAATGGACATGTCCGGAACATGAACGAGTACAACAAGCAGCCTAAAGAAGTTTCAACTTTGCCCAGAGCACAACGGCTAAACCGGCAGCATTTTCACAGAATTTGCAAAATTTTCTGCAATGCAAATCAACCTCTGGGTTCTCGGTTTTGCCTGATCGGCAGGAAACCACAAGTTCAAAGCCAGCGATGCCAACCATGACAGCGCCCAAGAGATCAAATGATCCTTCATTTCTTCTGTGATCGGCGGTTCGATTCCCAGCTCAGCCAGGTTGCCATTGTTGGGCCCTTGAGCAAGGCCCTTAACCCTAACTGCTCCAGGGGCGCTGTTCCATGGCTGACCCTGCGCTCTGACCCCAGTTACGCTGGGATATGCGAAGAAGGAATTTCACTGTGCTGTAATGTATATGTGACAAAATAAAGGCTTTACTTTTACTTACTTTACTAAAATGCCTCTCGCTCTTTTCTAGCTTCTAGACGTCTACATTTCTCACTTTCAGGAAAAAACACGCAATGCATGTGCGCGTTTTGTTGCTTGTAATTTGTCACTCCTGTGATGCATCGGTCTCATATAACAATTTATCTATGGCAGATTGAATCTCACTACAAGTAGGTATTTGGGTCAGCATTGTTTGGTACGCGCACAAGCATTTTGGTCAGGGTGAATAAGGGGACGGGCGGGGGGGGGGTTGGGGGGGGGCGGTGTAGTAGTGCTTTTTGTTTTATGCACCGGTTCGTCCTCTCAAGTGGAGTAGAAGAAAAGCGGTCACACGGTCACCCTGGGAACATGCATTCGAATCCCGACTCCGGGAGTCCAAGAGAGCGACTCTGGCCTGCTCGGTGGATGTGGAAGAGGGTGGATAGCACATTCCTGAGATACCATTTCAGCTCATTAGATAATTATAGATCATTATGATAATTATCCAATCTTGCATTTGCTCAGCTGAGACCGAGCCTGAGCGTATCCCAAATCTGTGTGTGTGTGTGTGTGTGTGTGTGTGTGTGTGTGTGTGTGTGTGTGTGTGTGTGTGTGTGTGTATATACAGCAGAGCTGTGTTAGGGCCTGTGCTCTCTCACTGTTGCCTAAGTGACTGTTCTCAATGTCTGCCCACAAAACCCATGTCTCTGTTTCTCTCCCTCTCTTTTCTCTGTCTGTCTGTCCGTCTCTTTCCTTCCGTTGTTCCTTCTCTCTGATTCCCTCTTTCTCTCCTCCCCGTCCCCTGTATTTTTTCCTCCCCGTCTCCCTCCTCTGTGCCCCCCGAACAGCCAGGAGTTATGGTCGCAGAAGAGGTAACACTCTGCCTTCTCTCCTCTTTGTGTCTGTGTTTGCTCAGGTTAAGCTGTCTGTGTTCCATGGTGGAAGTGTTTATTAAGGGTGGGGCGGGGGCGTGGGGGGGGGGGGGGGGGGTTATACGGGTGGAGGGGGAAGAAGCTTATGCTGAATGTCTGTCTCATCTTGCTGTGGTTGGATGATTTTATTCTGATTCTTTCCTGCTCTTCTCTGGATTATAGATTATAAAATCATCAGTGCATATATAATCATGTTTGCGGGAAGGAAACTTTAACCGTTCATTCGCTAACATGGGGCTTGAGTGTTAAATTTCCTGTTTTTGTGGTTTTGTTTTTACTTTGTAAGAAGAACACATTGCTGGACAACGATCTTACTTTTTGCCTTAGTCATTGTGTTTTTCATGCTTAACAAAGTGCTTTGTGATTTGCCTCGCTCGCACACACGCGCACACACACGCACACACACACACACACGCACGCGCACACACAAGGCTGAGTAGTAGGGTATCCAGTCGATAAATCATGTTGCAGTATCATGGACAGTGGCCCTCATTTATCAGTCCTTTAGTAATGTGTTGTGTGAAAATGCCAAGAGATTTGAAAAGAGCTGGTGTTCATATTCACATGCGTATGACGATGAACGCCAGTCGCCTGTAAATCACCAGGTGCATTCTCTACATAGCTGCTTTTGTTGACGCCCATTGAACTCCATAAAAGAACTGAAACGATAAAAAAAAAAAAAAAAAAGTATTTTACTCACTATAGGGCCAAAAATATGTGGCCACAGGATCCATGCATCACTACATGCATGTGCTTTTCGAACATCCATTCCAGATGCGCTCCACTCGACTCGCACTTCCACACCGGCTTTGGCAAACCGTGTGTTTATGGAGCTCACTTTGTGCACCGTCATGCTGGAGCAGGGTTAGGACTTCACCAAAGTGTCTAGTGGCCAGAAATCCCTCTCTCTCTCTCTCTCTCTCTCTCTCTCTCTCTCCCCCACACCGGTGCCATGTTTGAAAAGCAGGTTGGATATTTTGCAGCACATTAGAAATCACGGCCCAGCCATTGCACCATGTCCTCATTTCATATAGCGTCATTTGTTCTGGCCTTATTTGACATAATTGATAGATTTGTGTTGCTTGAGTGCTGTGCTCTAATTTAACACAATACAAACTAGGGCTACATGATTCGACCCCCCCCCCCCCCCAAAAAAAAAAACCCGATCACATTGTGATTAGGCGGCATGGTGGCGTAGTGGTTAGCACTGTCGCATTGCACCTTCAGGGTCCGGGTTCGAGATTGCATGTTCTCCCTGGGTTTCCTCTGGGTACTCCGGTTTCCTCCCAAAGTCCAAGCACATTTGGTTTTTCCAAATTCCCCGTAGTGTGTGAATGAATGAGTGTTAAGCAGATTGGGATTGAGAACCCGTCCAGGGTGTACCCTGCCTCATGCCCTAATTCTCCTGGGATAGGTTCCAGGCCCTCTGTGACCCCGTCTACAGGATAAAGTTGTACAGGATAACATTGTATAGACGACGAGACGATACAAGATGAGACATTGTGATTATTTTGACATGCATTGCGATTGCAATTTAAACTTTGATATTAAATTATTACATGTACCTTTTGTATGCAGATAGTAATTAAAGGAACAAATGATCTAAAGAGGATACAAAGCCAATATTTATTTGTTACCTCACTAGTATTAAAAAAAAAAAAAAAAAAAGGCAAATATTGAAATCATTGCCAAACTCTACATAAAACCCAGACTATGCGTAAATTACCTGTAATAAACTCCGATTACGTGATATTTTTGCGATTGAATGATTGCACAGGTCCTTACTGTGATTTAGATTTTTGTGTGATTGATTGTGCAGCACTAATACTAAAATGATGGGATTTCCCTGAATATAAAATGTCTTGTATAAAAGTCCGAATCACTGCCCATATCCAGCTTGATAAATGAGGTCCACTGTAAGCTGATAATTTGACCGCGTTCGATAGTTTGAGGTTGTTTTATTTTCCATTGTTTCACTTAAGACTTTCGTTTCAGGTTTAATTTACGGGAATATGCCAAATCCACAAATTATCTTCAACTTATTTTTCTTTAATCAGAAATTATGTTTGTATTCTGATGTTGTGGTTTGTAATTGTTCTTATTTGCACATGGCAGTATTTCAAAGGTCATTGAATAATGCATTGTATAGCTCTAATCGACACTTGGTCGATCCTATTTTCAAAATCTTCATGTAGCTTGAATCTACTGTTTTGCTACAGTTTTTAGCACACCAAAATAATGTCATATTTATCATCTACACATGCACACAAAAGTAAGTCACATGCTGACCGTGGCTATCTATGTTGAGATAATCATGTCTTTGTCTTGGCTATCTACGGAGTCTCATCCTAAATGCTGAAATTAACTGGAAAAGTGATCCTGAATGTCTTCAATTTAGTCTTCAATCATTTTAAAAGACTTGGTAATGAATAAATTAATATAATTTAATATATAATAATATATAATAATATAAAATAAAATTAGATATAATTATTAATTACTTATATATAGTAATTAATTGTGTGTATATATATATATATATATATATATATATATATATATATAGGTGGGTGTGTGTATATGTACACACACACACACACACGCACACACACTTTTTTTATTATTGATATCACAATACCTCTGTGACGATTCGATTTGCATTGCAATTTTGTATCACAATTGTATTACGATTCTATATTAACATTTTATTTAGATTTTGTTAGAATTCTAACAAATAATTTGCTCCTACCGCACAGTGTGAATAGTTTATGCTACCTGCAATGACCTCACATGCAAACATATATATACTCTATATGTGTGTGTGTGTGTGTGTGTGTGTGTGTTTATATATTTTAGAGTCAGTGTGCTGATGCCTGAATTGCCACACACAAAAATCACGACATTTAACAGAATTGATCTCCACCCCCCCACGCCCTCCCCCCCCCCCCATCTCTACTACACTCTATATGTTTTTTATTTATTTATTTTCTTTCTTAGCTGTTATTTTATTAGATTGGATTTGTGTAAAGATTTGCTTTTAACCGGCACTGCAGTGTTTAATCAACTCCTGGCATAAATAACCCAGGCCTCAAATCTGCTGTGTAATTCTGCTGCTCGCACTGAACCTCAGCGGACCGGCCCTTTTCGCTGCTTTTGCTTTCCTGCTGAGAGCGCTGACGTTGTGCTCAGAATGTGAAATCAAGCAGTCCTAGATAAGAAGCAAATTAATAGAACCCACATTATTTCAGCACCTAGGTACAGCAGGGGTGTGTATGTGTGTGTATGTGTGTGTATTTGTATGTGTGTGTATGTGTGTGTATGTGTGTATGTGTGTGTGTGTGTGTGTGTGTGTGTGTGTGTGTGTGTGTGTGTATGCGTGTGTGTGTGTGTATGCGTGTGTGTGTGTGTATGCGTGTGTGCGTGTGTGTAATTGTGTGCGTGTGTGTAATTGTGTGCGTGTGATTTAATTTCACTACATTAAGGTGTTTTTCTGGAAGGACATTTGCTCTTCAACAGTCTTCTTCCTGGTTGCTTCTTTAATGAACTAACTCGAAGTAAGATGACTAAACACAATATTGCCCTTCCCTTTTTTTCTTCCCTTTCTTTCAACCTTACGTTCTTTCATTCCCTTTTTGTGCCCTCTGTCCGTCCTTCTTTCTGTCTCTTTGTCTCTCTTTCTCTGTGTGCATGTATGTGTAGGTCGCTCATCACTGTTTCCTTTCGAGGATGGATTTTTGGACGACGCTCACGGAGATCAATCTCTCACTTCAGGGCTGAACTCCCCCACTCGCTGTCAGAATGGCGAGAGGATTGAGCGTTATTCCAGGAAGGTCTTTGTTGGTGGACTGCCTCCAGACATCGATGAAGGTATTCACTGTACAAATTACGGCTGTGTCATGTAAAATGAGGTACTCCTTGGGAATACTGGAACCAATGCACTTTTTTCCACCTTTTTGAAAATGAAAGACTATAAATTCTTGAAGTTGAAAATTTATTTATTTATTTATTTATTTATTTATTTATTTACAAAGATTTGTTTTGTATCTCAAGAAGGTCTTCAGTGCTTGCAGGTACCAAGTCATCATCTCGGATTAGACCTTCTGTTTCTCTTTGTAGGATAGCTACATACTTTTTAGAAAAATCTAAGTAGTTCATTATGACGTTGTTAGAGTCATTTTCCCTAAATTGCTCTGTAAACATTGTAAAACATATCAAGGAAAAAAGAAAGATAATCTCAACACGGCAATCTGCCAAAAGTGTGCCTACACAAGAAAAACACTTATGAACCAGCTGACTGGTAATGACTAGCAAAAGAGGCTTTTACATTATTAGGTCAGAAGTTGCATAACATAAAGAAAATCCAGGGCCGCCATTCGGAGTCTGGTCACCTAGTGGATCCTGGTTTTCGTGATATTTTCTATGGTTAAATATAAACTGGAATTAAATGAAGTATTTCTGTAACATGCCCCCTAACCAGCAGCGGATATAAATATTACATAAATACCTTCTTGACAAAGTGATGTAATAGCTGGATAAACATTGAGGGAGGAGTGATTTTCCATACCTACTGTATTATTTGCCTCCTGCAATTATTTTCCACATTGCCTAGAGTATTCAGCAAATATGCCGACAACTAAGTCCCAAGCTGGCAGCAAGACATTGTTTTGCACAAGTGGTCGTAACACCATGGCAGCTCTCTTCCCAAGTAGTTTCTGTTGCTGTCCTTAAGCAACAGAAACTTGGCACCCATGTCAGTGTAAATCTTATGTAGGTTTGGCCCCCTAGGGTAAAATCTCCAAATAAGGTACTGTACAAAGTCACCCATATTAGTAACATCAGTGTACCAGTCATCTCTGCTCACCTTTCCAGTTAGATTCCTTATAGTATGGATAATCCAGCTTCCAACCCAAATAACACACAGCTTGCATACAGTATGTGCCTGGTCTGTTTTTTGTTTTAATGTTGAAACTGTACTGAAACATACTGAATTGGTTAACATCGATAAATATGCATTTTTACACAACTGGGTCATCAGCAGATGTGTGTGTATTATGTTGGCACATAATATCAGTCCAATGTGGATGAGAAAATGTTTATTATTATTTTATTTCTTTGTCTTTGTGGAAAGATTTCATATTCAGTGTTTATAGCATTTTTATTCCTAGCTAATTTTGTGTGTGTTGGCTCTTTGCTGTTGCTGACCATTTCAGCTGCACTAATCAAAGTCTGAATTTCATGCCAGAGATGTGATAGTTTTCACTCAAGCAGTGTGAATAGGCACACATGCAACTGAACTGCAAGAGCCTTATTCAGAGGAATTAGTTTTATTAAACTTGCTCCCTGCATGTTGAACTTTGGTCAGAGTCACTAAAACAGACCTACAGTTAAGCATGCCAACATAGAAACCATAGTTACTTTGTTTTATGATGTCATCATCATGGGCTTTGTGCTGAATTCTCCTATTATTATTTTTTCCCCCCTCCACATAGATGAGATCACCAATAGTTTTCGTCGCTATGGACACCTGGTGGTGGACTGGCCTCATAAAGCAGAAAGCAAGTCCTACTTTCCTCCTAAAGGTAAGAACAGTGAGGCATAACTGAAATCTACTGCTTTTCCCCTAGAGCCTACTGTGTTTAAGGAATTAAGCTCTGGTAAGCGTTCTTGATGTTTACCAGATGCTCAAATCCCTTAATTATGTTTGACTTTAGACATTATTTCTTACCTATCCTGCATACTGCTATCCATCAGATCTTTGCAAAGACACACCTATTTATGTTATCCACCAGTGTCTGCCATTCTGCTATACCAGGAGATTCCTAACTCTGGGATATGTTGGAAAGGGGTTCTCTGAGATCAGGATTAGGAACCTGAGCCCAACAACCATTATCCACCATGGCTGTTGGTCATCAGCCCTGCCATCCCTCTTTATTTTTACCCATCTCTATCTATTATACCAGTACACTGTTCAATCACAGCTTACCATCCCTCTACGTTCTTACCCATTTTAGCATTTTATCCCCAAACACAGTTGGCCACTAGTTTAACATACAAAATTTCAACACTCTTACCCAACAGTCTATTGTCCTTCACCAGAGCCTGCCATCAATTTACATCCTTCCCCCTTGGGATTAGCATTCCTCTATAGCATTCTAGCATTCCCACAGCATCCTTACCCACCAGGGGTTACCATCCCACAGCATCCTCACCCACCAGGGGTTACCAACCCACAGCATCCTCACCCACCAGGGGTTACCAACCCACAGCATCCTCACCCACCAGGGGTTACCATCCCACAGCATCCTCACCCACCAGGGGTTACCATCCCACAGCATCCTCACCCACCAGGGGTTACCATCCCACAGCATCCTCACCCACCAGGGGTTACCATCCCACAGCATCCTCACCCACCAGGGGTTACCATCCCACAGCATCCTCACCCACCAGGGGTCACCATTCCACAGCATCTTCACCCACCAGGGGTTACCATCCCACAATATTCTTACCCACCAGGGGTTACCATCCCAAAACATCCTTACCTACCAGTGGTTACCAACCCACAACATCCTTACCCACCAGGGGTTACCATCCCACAACACCCTTACCCACCTTCCCACAACATCCTCACCTACCAGGGGTTACCATCCCACAACATCCTTACCCATCAGGGGTTACCAACCCACAACATCCTTACCAACCAGGGGTTACCATCCCAAAACATCCTTACCTACCAGTGGTTACCAACCCACAACATCCTTACCCACCAGGGGTTACCATCCCACAACACCCTTACCCACCTTCCCACAACATCCTCACCTACCAGGGGTTACAATCCCACAACATCCTTACCCATCAGGGAAAACTACGCAAATCATGTACATAAGAAAAGTCAAGATTCCCTAGAGCAAATAGTAGTCTCCCATTTACATTGAGCTACTTGAGCAAAAGTACTTTCCTTCGAATTTCAAATGATCAAATTTCAAAGTATCAAACGTACCGGGCTTGTATTAGCTCACAGTAGCATTTTTCATAGTAAAATACTAATATAAATTCCTGCTTCAAATACTACATACCACTGTGATTAGGTAACACAGGACCATTTAGAAATGTACTTAAGTAAAAGTAGAGAGATTTTTTTGTACGATGCAGTGGAGTAAAAGTAAAACAGTTCAAAAATTCCAAAACTCAAGTACAGATAGGTGAAATATGTAACCAATTATGTGCATTGACTACGTAAATGTACTTAGTTAATTTCCACCTCTTCCAACAAGCACTAGAACGCCCCAACACGTTTTAATGTTACCCTAAAAAGCTTTTTGTTCCCCCACATGTTTACTCAAACAGAGCAACAATAGCTTTGTTTGTTATCCCCACATCATACAGTTACACAATAAGAATTGTATGGCAGCTTATGTTCCCTCTATGTTTTCATTCTGTATCTTGTTTACTGTTTGTCCTGCCTTTAACTCACCTGGCCGAACTCATTAAGGGCTTAATTATCTGATTAGGTGTGTCACCAGTGCCTGGGGTTAACCGCCCCTATTAAAAAAGCATTTTAGTTTAATTGTAGCATTGTACTGAAGTCTAAGAAAATAAAAAAAAATTATTATACTCGTATTGAAGTGCCTGTCCCTATGATGTATGGTTGCGGGAGAATAATGACTTATACAGCGTCACTCAAACAAGATGGCTTCATTTTGAGTCTGGTTCCTCTTAAGTTGGTTTTATATATAGAATTAAATTGAATATTCAGTTCAACCTTTTCAAATCCACACCTTATAAAAATCCTGAACATGGAACTCTTGTTTTAATGGAAATAAGGCTTTTTTTGCATGGTACAGCGCATTTTAAACTGGAAGACTATGTTTTTACAATTATGTAATGCATTTTGTGTATATTCTGTGAATTAAACTTGGGCAGTGGCATGCACAGACACTTCTAGACAAGCATGCTTGCTCAGACAGCACAACACAGGTCTGTCTCCCAGACACACACATACACCCTTCCTGCAGGTGTAGCTTGGTAGGGAGGACTGTTTGTGCTCAGTACCTTGAGTGATCGGTTCAGTGGGAGAGAGTTTGGCTTGGCCAGGTGATCAGAGCTCAGCACATGAGCCAGGACCTGCGTCATCTCAGAGAAAGCTCCTCCATAACACTCCATGTGTCATATCAAGGAAACTATTAACACAGTGCTGGATGTGACTCACATTCCTCAGCCTAAGGCTAATGTGCTGCATCTGGGGAAGGCCTGAAAAGAATTCCTGTTCCTTTCCATCTCCCTTTTCCATCACTTGATCCTTTTTAGGGAATTAGAAAACATGCGGCCGAAATAGCTTTGTATTAGGAGCTGAGAAGAAAGCAGTGACCTTGTACGGGAGTCATGTGATCTGGAAGTGTTTGAGAGGAAAGGGTTCCCTCTCCTGAGGTTAGCAGTGTGATGGAGTTATACCTCATCTTAAACTCTCCTAAAAATGTTTCTCCTTCGGTTCTGCTTACAGTATAGTGATGTACTGTACAGTGTTTACTTTGTGACTAAACCAATTCTATCTTACTGCTTGTGTGTGTGTGTTTTTATACAGTGCTTCAGGAAAAGTTTCAAACCCTTTCAAGCTTTCCACATTTGTCATTTTTCGTGCTTATTTGCATAAAACGGATTCAACCCCTTTTTCCCCTGTAAAAGCAGGTGTTTGGAGTGTTTGATTAATTTTTATTAATTCTTTTAAAATTTAGAATTTTTATCCTATTTACATAGTTATTCAGACCCATCTCTTGGTACTTGGTTAAAGAATCTTTGGCAGTAATGCCTGAGATCCCTGGGGTCTCTGGAGAAGGTTTTCACTCGGGATAGCTCTTTATTTTTCTGCATACATTGTTCGCTCTATACGGACAAGTCTTTCGGTCTCTGTAGCAGAAAAGACTCCCCACCGCATGATGCTGCCACCACCATGTTTGACAGTAGCCATGATGTCAACAAGGGGATGTTAATATCACAGTGCCTGATTGATTTCCTGACTCCAAATAGTTCAATATTTGTTTCATCAGACTAGACTAGCATTAGAGTGCCGCGGTGATGGTTGTCCTTCTGTACAGTAAGTCTTTCCCATCTCTACATGTGAACTGAGGATCTCATTTATAGTGACATTTCAGGGTTTCGATTACCTCTCTGACTAAGTTCCTTCACCCTGGTTGGGCAGCCAGATCTGGGAAGATTCCTGGAAGTTCCATACATCTTCCATTTGATTATGATTGAGGCTCTCATGCTAATGGGCATGTCTTTCCTAATTATGTCCAATGAATTCAGTTAGACACAGGTGGACCCCAGGCAATCTCAAGGACCACTGATAGGCGTATTATGCACCCCAGAGCTCAACTGCATGCATCATAACAAATGGCCTGAATACTTATTAGTATTATTAGTAGATGTGGTTATTCATAAAGCATTTTTAAAATTAATATCAATAAATTAACAATAAACACGAAGTGTGTACATTCTAGAACAGCGTTTATTCACTTTGTATCTGACCCTTGCAGACTCGGGAGTAGTCATTAATCTTATCTCTTTTTAAAAAGTGCAGGCTTAGCGAATGGAAGATCCCGCACTCGTCTCCATGACACACTGTGTAAAACGATCCCTTGTGTCTTTGAGCCCGTGTGCAACTGCTCCCGGTGTATAACTCACTGACGCATACTGTGGCTCTGCACCACTTGTGGGCAAGAAGCAATACCCAACTTGCCATGTGGTTCTCAGCTATGCGCGTGTGTATTTTGAATCACTCTCGGAACAGATCGCAGTGTTCAGTAATAACGTAACCGACTTCCTGACTTTACACGGAATAGAGTGAGAATAAGAACAGGCTACATCATGGTGTAACTCTGTATGTTGCACCTGAAGGCATTGGAACAGATGGCAGTGTTTCTAGAACTTTCTTTCAGCCGTCATTCCCATAGTACTTTTTGTCTTTGGGTTTCCAGCACTAAACATCTTAATTCTCTTATAAGGTCTTTAGATTATCGCAAGTGTACGTTGTGCTCAACCAACGAAATAACAACACCATTAAAGTATGTCATGAACCAAACATGTGCATCTATAGGCCATAGGTATTTTTCTGTTAATTTTACACTTAAGATGGCATCAATGCTAACAATCTAAGATGAAATGGAACTCGTCGTTACGTACTTTTTCGGCATTTTGCTTATGGAGTCTGTCTTTTTTTTTAAGTCATTCTGTATAAGAGGTTAAAATTATTTAAAAAATTTTTATTAAAATTTTTTTACTAACTATATTATATATATATTATATACTGAATATAAATAAAAAATTATGTGAATTGTGCGCACACACACATATACAGTCTAATGGTTTCCCAATATGTAACATTTGCTATTTCTGACATTAATATATTACAAATATTAAATTATATTATATTAAAATGTCTATTATTTATAATAATTATGATATTATAATACAGTGTGTATGTATGTGTGTATATACAATTAAAATTTATGTGCACACATCTCCACAGTTCCTATTTGGACTACAGAGGCTCCTAGACGATCGATATATCTAGCATGCTGTGAAAAAAACCAACAACAAATTTTTATATTACACAACGATAACCCGAGTAAACACACAATCCAGTTTTTAAAATGATGATTTCATTATGCGGGAAAATGCTGTCCACACCTTCCTGGACCTACTGTGTGTGAAAAACCAATTGCCCGCTAAACCTAATAATTAATAACTGGTTGTGCCATCCTTGGCAGCGACAACTGCAATTAAGCTTTTGTGATAACTGGCCATGAGTCTTTCACATCACTGTGGAGGAATTTTGGCTCATTCTTTCTTGCAGAATTTCTTTTTTTTAATTTTTATTCTGCCACATTCGAAGGGTCTTTAAGCATGAATGGCCTGACTTGGGTCATGCCACAACATCTCAAAGGGATTTGACCGCTCCAAAACGTTAATTTAGTTCTTTCTTTTTTTTTTTTCATTTTTTTTTTTTTTTTTTTTTTTGAACCATTCGGAGGTGGACTGGCAGGTGTGTTTCAGATCATCGTCCTACTGCATAACCCTCCTTCAGGATTTTCTGGTAGAGTGCAGAATTCATGGTTTTATCAATTAGGGCAAGTCGTTCAGGTCCTGAAGCCACAGCAAATACTTGGCCCTTTTTTGCATGTCATTAATTAAAGTAATATAGGAAAAAAAAAAAAAGTCCTTTAGAGAATCTGTAGCTTCACCTGGAAAAATAAAAGCAAGTAATGCGACTCAGCTTAAGAGCTGTAGCGGATTCTCCAGGTTTCTTGAATGTCATTTCACGTTGTAAAACTGCTGCTCACACTGCTGCTAAATCTGACCAATTTTTTTTTTTTTTTTTTTTTTGCCAGACAGTACAGCTCTGTCTGACGGCGTTCCTGCTGCAGCGCTGGCTGTCTGTCCTCTTTTAGAATGTTTTCATTATCAACCTGTTTGTGTAGTCAGGCCATGCTCACTCTCTCGCTCTCTCGCTCGCTCTGTACTTCGTCAACGTGGCTGCGTGTTCTATAACCGTCGTCTGATCAGGCTGTCTGCTACAGAGTCCTGACATCCAGGGCTTTTTGCTTTGTTGCTGTTTGAGCATATTAATTCCACTGCCTCCTCCATGCTATAAATCTGAGCACACATGAGTGGATGAGAGCACTTCCTTCATTGCTGTAATCATTTCCAATCGCGTACGTCTCCCCATTCACAGCGTTCGCTCATTACAGTATGTTGTGCGTAAGTGCATCATATATCTATTGGCGTGAGAGCTTCATGCACAGAGAGAGAGAGTGAGAGTGACCCCTGGTTTTAAGAATGAACTTCTTTTATGTAAAAGCTTTTCATGATGCATGATTAGTCTGTTTAAATAGAGACGTATAAATGAAGTAACCAATTCGAAATGCTGGCATTAGGAAACGTGGAACATTAGGAAGCAGATTTTTTTGGGGCGGTGGTGGGGGGGGGGGCATTTGAAGCATTATGAAAATCCGAGAGCTGTGAAATCTGTCATAGTCGTTACTCTACTGTGTATGAACATGTATGCACTTGAGTGGTAAAGCTATAAATCTCATCGCAAGCTATTGCACTGAGTGTGTGAGAGACCGACAGGGAGGGAGAGAAAACCCTGCTAATGATCCTGCGCGCGCGCACACACACACACACACACGCACAGTAGCACAGCTGTTCTCTCCAAATAGCCTGCGAGTTTCATGTTCACGCTTTTAGAAATTTTAGCATAACCTTAAACTCACACACGCACAGTCTCAAAACACATGCACAAACACACAGGGTCACTCCGATCCTTGACTGATCATGTGCAACTCTGCTGACTTGGCAGGCTAAAGGCGTCCTTTTTTTTGTATGTGTTTGTATATGTGTGTACATGGTTGTGCGTTTAAGGAACGTTTTTTTTTTTTTAAACCCCAAATTTGGTCATGGCGACTTAATTCTCCTGTCGCTCCTTATAGAAAAACTTGCAGCTTCTTTTGTTATCTTTTTTTTTTTTTTACTTGAGCATCTATTGATCTGCTCACAGGGCCGCTGGCAGTGCTTGACCCCGCCCTCTTTTGCATCTATGACATCACAGAAGCCTGTTTTAGTTCCTCCTCCTCCTCCCAGCTCAGTTTTGCACTTAAGGGGCTGTACTGTGCTGTGGTGGCGTCTCACAATCCGTGCCGCTTGGGAGTACTTGACCAAACCGTGTCCCCAAAATGCACAACGCACACGTTCAGCAGTTTCTATTTATCATCAGCAGTCATCATCGTCTTCTTTGCTTTGCACTTTGTTTCACCTCTATATATATATATATATATATATATATATATATATATGTATATATGTATATCTGGAAATCCGTTGAGCTTTGGAGAGATTTCAGGATCTGTGTCACTCTGTGTCTTAGCTCCTTATTAAACTCTTGCTTGTATTTTGTGATAATTTTTTTTTAATGACTTTTCCCTGTCCCCTTCCTCTTTTGGACAGAACATGGTGTTCCTTTCTTCCATAGCAGTTCCCTGCTGCCTGTGCCTTGGCCCTGATCCCCGATCTCAGGCTGCTGGCTTTCAGAGGACATTCGCTTACATACAGTAGACCCAAAGATTCTCTTTCGCTCTCCATCTCACTAGTAATTTCTGTATAAGAAACTAACTTGAGAACTATCTATGCTGGGTTAGATTCACCAAAGGAAGTTGAGGAATGTATTTTTTTTTTTTTTTTTTTTGGGAAGACTTTGACTGACAGGATTTGGACAGGATGAACGATTAACCATGAATATTTGAGTTCCTGGGTTACACGTCGGCGAGGACGAGAAGCATCGCTGCGCACGGACGTGTCCGTACCCGAGTTTAATTCGGTTACAATGAGGTTGATTCCGTTTTTGACAGAGCTGTGGTGAAATTGTGCCACAAGTATAAAAATACATGACTCATGTTTTGTAGCTCGGTCCATTTCATTAGGGAATAAAACATGCTGTTATAGAAAAATAACCCATGGCACAGTGACTTTGCTAGCGCTGCTTGTCCTGCGGTGTTGTGTTCCTCTTATGCCACAGCACTTTGCCAACGATTTCATTCATCAGTGCTTCTTCTTGTGTTGTAATGTTTATTAATTTTTCGTGATTTATCCGAGTAATCTGCTTGGACGGGAGGCTTTCCGACGAGTGATGATGATGATGATGATATAGAGCACAACAGCACTGGGACGTTTAACTATATGCATCACAAAACACATCTGATAATGCGATGTCATCTTAGCAACACTTTCTCTCCTTATACAAATATCTACTTGTACAGTAAGTCGTCGTGAATCGCCTCTGAACCGCCCGTGTCCTGTTAAACTAAGCTAGCTGATAATATATTTCCACTTATTCCGCTTTAGAATAAGTAAATCTCCTAAGTTTCCCACCAACTCCTACCTCAGCTTCTGGCTCCATGGTACTGTTCAAAAATGTAAAGCTACATTTTTTTCACCCCTGATAATTGTGTTAAGCTCAACGCTAGTTCCTTAAGTCGCGGAAGGTATATCGGTATATATTGGTGTCGCAAAATCGCTGATTAAATAAACAAATGATTATCTTTTGATGATAAATGGTGTTTGTGGAGCTGTTATAAAAATAAAAAAAAATGCAATATCACACCGGAGGTCATGTTGTTTGCTGAGTATCAGCATGGCCATGATATCTTCTGCACTCGGGCTGCGCCATCGTCCCTACAGCCGGATCACATTTGCATCGATATTCAAGCACGACAGCACTCCCTGTCGTCTGATGATGTCTCATAAAAAAATCAAATAACAAATAGTGCATATAACATTTAAATCATTTCTTATTACAGAAAACATACTGTGACATACTACAGCTGGTGGCTCTCATCTCATTAGGGTGGGGAAAAAAAAAATCTCCCTTATTTGTTGAGATACTTCACACACAGCTCTTTCTTTGCACGGTGACTCCTTGACTGACTCAGTGTTGCTCTCCCTGTCCTCTCCTGATGATTCCGCATCGCTCGTGGTTCTACCGTGGAATGCGGAGAGTAAAACATGACGGTTGTGCATTCCTCTGCTAGCGTGTCCCTCTGGAACACAACCTCCCCGGAACTTGCAACATCGGCACATTTGCATGACACGCAGCCCCTGAAGTCTGCTGTTTCTGTTCGTGCGCTTTGTCTGTACAACACTGTATTTGGAGTTTGGAAAACGCAACGATCTGTTACCTTTTTCGGTAAAATTGGTGGATTTGGGAGCTGGTTAATATGATTTATTTATTAATCTCCATGGACGTACTGTACAATATATCTTGTGATGTTTTTAGCTTTACAGAATGATCCATGGTGTATAGTTGTGGTTTAAACTCTTTGGTTCAAACTTTAGATGATTGTTTCATTCGGTCTTTTTCATGTCCCCTGGAGACGGTTCTGACCCCTAATTTATCTTTTCATTGTCCATAGTTGCCCCTGAGTTTTTCTCTCTCTCTCTCTCTCTCTCTCTCTCTCTCTCATACAGGTTATGCCTTCCTGCTTTTCCAGGAAGAGAGTTCCGTTCAGGCTCTCATCGATGCCTGCATTGAGGAAGATGGAAAACTCTACTTGTGCGTCTCCAGTCCCACCATCAAAGACAAACCAGTGAGTTCAATAAAACAGTGCGCGTGAGTGAGTGTTCAGATCAGTCCATAACTTTCCCACCACCAGGTGAATTCAATAACATTGATTAGCACTTATATACCAGTAAATTGGTGACAGGATCCCTGGGCACCCACGGCTCATCTCCACCCACGGGTACCAAAGGCTAGCCTGTCCAGGTCGATCCCACAGAGAAAAGTCAAATGCAGCACAGACTGCCAAATAAAGCTCATCCCTGGTCATGACGGAACGTGTATCAGAACTCTAACAGCCTCCAAGGTCCTCCAAATTCCCCAGATCTCAGTCCGATCGAGAATACAGTCAGTGAACCAGACATAAAAGTCTGATCCCCAGAGGCCCCACCCCCTGCATCCCGTAGCACCCGCCGCTAACCACCCGGTGCGAGACACCACAGCACATCCCCAGAGGTCCCATGGAGCCACAGCGTGAGGAGTCGGAGCTGCCCCAAGTGGCAAAAACTGGAACCTAAACCTAGTTTTACTGGTTTGAAAGTCATATGTATATACTGTCTGATCATGAGACTGTGAACTTGGCACTTATCCCTAATGTTTTTAAAGTTGAGACTTCATGATCTTGACATGAAATCTTGTGTTATTCAGGTCCAGATCCGCCCATGGAATCTGAGCGACAGTGACTTTGTGATGGACGGCTCTCAGCCTCTGGACCCTCGCAAGACCATCTTTGTAGGGGGAGTCCCTCGACCTCTGCGCGCAGGTAAGGGGACGAGCTCAGACCCTCTCCAGATACGTGTCTGTATTCAGGACATTTCATGATTTTTGTAAATCATTGAGAATATTTTGTAATTTTATGTAATATAACGTTTCATATGAGCCAGACCACTGGTGAGCGCGCACACACACACACTCAGTCTCTCTCTGTGTTTGTGTGTGTGTGTGTGTGTGTGTAGTGGAGTTGGCGATGATAATGGACCGACTGTATGGAGGTGTGTGCTATGCCGGCATTGATACTGACCCTGAGCTGAAGTATCCTAAAGGAGCAGGTCGAGTGGCCTTCTCCAACCAGCAGAGCTACATCGCTGCCATCAGCGCTCGATTCGTCCAGTTGCAGCACAACGACATCGACAAGCGGGTGAGCGCACCAGCGCTGCGTGCCTCTTCTCTGCTGTTCACATTCTTCAAGGTTGTGTGCCAGGATTGGTTAAACATTATTATCTACATCTGTGTCGGAGGTCAATTTCGCGCACTTCCATGTGCACCAGAAACGTGTGGTCAGGGCTGCATCAGGCTCGGGCAAGGTGTTATATATTAAAAATTATTTTTCTCCCTCCAAACCCTGTCTTCATGTTCAGACTGGGAGACGGAATCCATACAGACCGAGTTGTACAGTGTGTTGTCTCAGTGCTCTCATTCTCACACCTCTGACCGCCACATTCCACATCTCCATACACACACATTCACCATCTCCATACACACCTGCAACCTGTTCTTTCTTTCTTTCTGCATTTCTTTCTTTCCATCCTATTTCCTGTTCCCTTTTCCTACTTAATGTTTCTTCTTTCTCTCTTTTTCTTTCTGCGTTTCTTCTTTCTTTCTTCACATCCTATTTCTTTTCTTCCTTAATGTTCTTTCTTTCTTAACCCTCTTCATCGTTCCTCTCTGTTCTGTCTTTCTTTCTTCACCTCCTTACTTCTTTATGATGTATTGCCTTCATACTTTCCTCATGTTTTCTTTTTCTTTTTTGTTTCTTCCCGTCTTTTCCATATTAACTCCTTTCTTTCCTTAACCTCATTTTTTCTTTCCTTCTTTGTCTGTTAGTCTCTTTCTTTCTTCCCTTCCTTATTTTTTTCTCCATTTCTTCTCCCTTTTTTTTTTTTTTTAGATATTTTTTGACACACTATATTCATTCTCTTCTTTCTTTTCTTTCTTCCCCTTTTTTCGTCTCATCTTCTATCCTTCTTTTCAATTGTCCTTCATTAACTCGGTCTTTCCTCCCTTCTTTAATTTCCTCTTATTCGTTCTTTCTCCCTCTAACTCTCGAAGTTTCTTTTTTCCTTTCTTCTTTTATCCATTCTGTCCTGTCCTCCCCCTGGCTATTGTGCTGAAGTCCGTGCTTCTCAGTAAATGTTGCTTTCTCTCTGAAACTTCTCTCCCAAAATTCCGAACGCAAACAAACTCAAACAATCCCAGAACGAGCCAGTTTCATCAAAGGACCAAAACGACTGTGCTGTTTTTTTTTTTCATGTACGAGTTCTGATCATCAGCAGGAATGAATTTAAGGCAGCATTTTTACTTAATGATGATGTTATGCAGGAGGACAACTGAGGGGCGTGGCCCTGGACTCGAATCCTGGCAGCTGATATTGCATGCATGTTTGGAGTTTATCGATGATCCAGACAAAACAAGGTGGTTCCAGGCAGTTGTTCGGATTTCTTTTAGATTCTCATCACCTCACAGTCATTTCCTATTCCAGCATTACGGATGGAAAGCATGAAGCAGGCGTGTAATCAGTTTGACCATCAGCTTTTGGACAACTGACAAACGCTTGAAGACACACGCTCATAGAGAGAGAGAGAGAGAGAGATATGCACACTCGGATTAATTATAGCTTTGCTTTTGCTTTTGCTTTCGCATGCGTATGCAGTAGAGCTGCTTTCTATTTTAAGTGCGTTGTAATGCAGGACAGGGCTGACGGTGTGCAGATGAAGACTGAAGGTCTTCCTGGCCCAACAGAGTGCCTCGAGTTGTGCATATATACGTGCGTGTGTGCGTCTACCAGTCTCTTGTATTAAGTGCTATTGTATTCACTTCCACTGAATTCTGGCGTTCCACCAAAAACAAGTTGTTTTCATCCTGCAGTACTTGCACGTGTTTCATTTGTGGTTTCTGCTGAGAGCATCAGACTGGCCTCGCTTTGGCATCTGCATCTCATCCCCATACACCCCCCCGCTACCCCCCCCCCCCCCCCCTATTTCTTTCTGTTTGCCGGTTTTGATGAGTCAGTAAGGAAGCTGGATTTGTGCTTTGAGGTGTGATATTTAAGGAAAAGCTTGGCGTAATTACTTTTGCAGCTGTGCTTCCCAAAGGTGACCGTGACATTTCTTTCAGCCAAGCGATGTGACACGGGTTTATGTCTCGAATCAGTTTTGGTACTAATACATTTTTGGTGTCTGAGCCTGTAATTATAGTGGGATTGGGTCACAGGTTGGAGGGCAAACTTCAAAAGTGCTAAGGAATTGGACTTGACATACACACATTAATAGCTTTCTGCAAATGTTAAAAAGTCCACTTTTGTGTTTTCGTACCATTCATTAAAAAAAAAAAAAAGAAAAACAGAATTTTTTTTATTAATGATGTAGGTCAGTGTTTTTGGAGCGGTGTAGCACACATGCCTTTCCTTTAACATGGGCATGTGCACTCATGAAGCTTAAAATGATCGTCTTTGTCATAAATAATTAGGATGAACTGTATAATGATCACTTTATTTCATTTATTATTATTACTATTACAAGTAGCAGACTGGATGTTATTTTTCTAGAATTAGAGTTTTAATGGCCACACAATCCTGTGCGTTCTCACTCTTTAACTATTAAACATAGCGGTGAATTTTTTAATTCTGCAAATTATCAAGCATGTACGAGATCTCCAATCATGCATTATGTTTTTCAACCACATTTCACCTGTAAAGTTGATGGTTCGGCATCATACTTACAGGTTTTAATAATGCCTTTTATCGTTCTAATGCCAATTCCAATAATTTTGCATGAAAATCTACATGTCTTCTGAGATGGTTGTTTAAAAAATAAGAAGCTACTCACTGTGTCAGTTAGGGTTAAAAACATATAAGCTGAAACATATTAATCACTATAGTAATAAATTAATCAAACAATCGAAGGCTCTTAGGTGTTTGCTTATTTAAATCAAAATGGCAAAAAAAAAATCTATCCATATATCTGTCTATCTATCTATCTATCTATCTATCTATCTATCTATCTATCTATATATATATATATAAAATAATAATAATAATAACCAGTTATGTATTGATTAACACACAGTTTTAATAAATAATCAAAAAACAGCAAAGAGCATACAGTCAAACATTGGATTGTGAGCATAATTCGTTCCGAAAATGTGCTAGTGATCCAAAGCACTCGTATATATCAAAGCGAATTCCCCCATAAGAAATCATGGAAACTCGGATGATTCGTTCCACACCCTAAAAATATTTATTTAAAATTTAATACAAAATTGAGCGGAGACCAAGCATGGGAGATGATTACCCACAATCCCGCTGTGTGAGAACCATTGGCTCAGTTGTGATCATGTGACGTTCAGGAGCGAAAGCGTATATTTGCTACCTGTATTTCAAGACCTTGCTCGTTTTGCAAAACGGGCAATAATTTATAATTTGATAAACACTCGCAGACCAGGTTACTCACAATCCAAGGTTTTTACTCTATGTAGTTTCAAATAATTTGTACGCCAGTGTCAATATTTATGCCAAATCATGGAATTTTCATGAATTTGCTTGATCTCCCCCTGGCACTGTGAAGCTCCCAGCCTGGCTGGAAAATGTCCCCTATGCATATTTAGTTTTTGCTTCGCAACACTTTGCATACTCGTTTCCTTTCCTCCTGCTCACTGCTGATTCAAATCTCTGTAGGTGGAGGTGAAGCCGTACGTGCTGGACGATCAGATGTGTGACGAGTGCCAGGGCGCGCGTTGTGGAGGCAAGTTCGCCCCGTTCTTCTGTGCCAACGTCACATGCCTGCAGTACTACTGCGAGTACTGCTGGGCCAGCATCCACTCGCGCGCCGGCCGCGAGTTCCACAAACCGCTGGTGAAGGAGGGAGGAGACCGACCGCGCCACGTCTCCTTCCGCTGGAGCTGATGGAGGAGTCATTCCTCCTCCCCTCACCTCTTCACTCCCATCATCCAACTAACCACCGCCATCACCATCACCATGACTACAACCGACAATAACATGGGTCTTCTTTTATCCTTTCTTTTAAAAAAAAAAAAAAATCACAGTTCTTAAAGTCTTTGTCCACCGTACTTTCTGCTAAGGAACATTCAGATGAATAAGAATTTTGAGTCTTTCTGCTCAGAAATTTGCACTTTGGCACACATGTACACACTTGATATTAGCTAGGTCATGACAATATTGTTTTTTTGTTTTTCCCGAGCTTACACAGATTTTCGTCTTGATTTAGTCTTTCAGTGTTTCCCAATAGGACATCCTTAGACAAGAGTGATATACATGTATGCGTGTGTGTGTGTATGTATATTACATATACATACACACACACACACACGTATGTAAAATTCCTTTTTTATTTAAATTTTTTTATTTAATCTTTTTTTTTTTTTTTTAACAGACCATGCACTTGTTTTCTGAAAACCTGTATCATCGCCCTGAGTACAAAAAGTGACGGAACAAAAATTACCAAAGGTGAAAATCATAAATTTGATAAACATTAGTAAGGGTAAAAGAAAAAAAAAAAAAAGAATCTTAAATGAATCTTAAATTGGCACACATCTATTTTGCTCTTCATTTTGGAAACAGTTCAGTGCACAATCAGATTTTGTTTTTTTCTTATTTAAAAAAATGTTTTTTAGGCCTTTATTTTTTTTAAATATATATTTTTGGGGGTTTTTTTTGTGTTATGTACATGTAATGCTGCAATAGCTTTTGCTGCTAAATCCATGGTATATAGATGTATACCATAGTACTTTATTCAGGCTGGGGAGTGAATGAGAATCGGTTAGGGCGCCTGGTTGGGAGGTGAACAGGCCGGCAGAGTCAGCATTCGCCCCTGAACTGCATGTTTATCCCAATCAGGTCGCTGCATGCAATAGAATTTTCAGTATCAAGTCTTTTTATTCACCTTGGCCCACTTTGCACATTGTAGACGAAGAAAAAGAGCAGGAAAGTGGACAGGAGGTGGTGACGCCGCGAGTGGAAAGCCCGTCTCGCTCGATGGCTTGTTTCTGTCTCGCTCATCATATCATGTATATATATGTCAAAAGCTAAAAAGCGTGAGCAGAAAACTAAACCGCAACTCTGATTTAAAAGGCCTAGATGTAGGATAAGCCTTCAAACAAAACTCTGTCTAGTAGGTGAAGAACATTTTTTTTTTCTTTTTCAGTGATTGTTAATATAATTGTGCAATTTTTTATACAGTATGTAGTTAGGTTTGAGTATATATGCCTAGAACTGTGATTCGCTTTAACTGTTCTTGATGTCTAACAAGTCCTGTGAAAACTTCATAACCAGAGTATACAGTACACACACACACGCAAGCACGCACCCCTCAGTCTTCGCTGTCCTTCTATTCTGTACACACACACACACACACGCACACACACACACACACACACACACACACACACACACACACACACACTTTTTTGATAGTTCTCATACAGGATATGTAACAACTCAACACCCCGCCCTCCCTCCACCCCACCACACACACACGAACTACCGACACCATTCAGTAGAACTAACACCACGTCAGGCCTCGTCGCTTCTGCCTGACTAGGGAAGTGATTAGTAGACAAAAACAAAATACTGCAGTGATGCGTGTGTGTTGTTGTTTTTTTTTTTTTCCCCCTCAAAGACCCACATAAAGAGTTCAGACAGTGTGACTGCAGCACTTTGGATTAATGTCACAAGAACATTGTGTGCTCGCTGCATTTATATATATATATAAATATATATACACAGATTTTTCCTGCAAAGCTTGAAGAATAGAACCAACCTGCTAATAATGATGGTGGATATTTTTTTAAGACTATGGCATGGGCTTGAGAGAGGAGGAGTGGGAGTTTAGGCGAACACGAACAAGTATTGGCTGCTGATGTGATGCGTTTAAGAGTGAGAAGGGTTTCACGAGAATGCGACAGTCCTGAGCTCGCGAGGGGGGGGGGTGGGGGAAGTTGTATGGAGCGAAGAGTAACATCGTCCCATTTGTCGGGCTGGAAAAAAGGCCGGAGCAACCGTGGATCGGGTTTTTAAATCCTAAACCGTCATCTTTAGGATGGAACACTTTTGAAAAAGAAAAAAAAGATGTAAAACAAGAGCTACTTTTTTACTGATGGAAAAAAAAAAAAAGAAGAAAACTAATCATGAATAGCAATGAGGATCCTTATGGACGTGAATTCTGGGGGGGTTGTGATATTTCCTTCCCAACCCAGAAGGGTTTTCTAGATCTGTTCCTTTTCTGTAATACACATTTGTTATGCACTACTCTTTGTATCTAGATAGTTAGCTATCAGTCAGCTATTTTTTTGTTGAGAGAGAGAGAGAGAGAGAGAGAAATAGAAATTGTGTGCTTTCTGACTGACGTGATCTTTTGCAATACCTCAATTTTGAAATATAATAGGAGAGAAATCAATATTTTCTAAGTAAGTTTATTCAAATACAAAATATATATTAATTTAAATTTGCAAGAAAATGATTTAACAGATGGTTAATTTTATTTTTGTCATGTTTATTTAGCTTTTATGTTTAATTTTATTTTTTTGAGGAAAAAAAAAAAAGATTTAAAAAATAAAAAAATGTAAAAAAAGCAACTGAAGGAGCTAGAGCTTTATAACTTTAATCAGCTGAAGTAGAGAGACAACATTAACGCGGCGTACAGACGGAGAGAGAGAACCGCCACCCGCACGCCGCAGTGTTAAAAAGAAAAAAAGTTCATACAAAATCCTACTCCAGAAAAAGAAAAGAAAGAAAGAAAAAAAAAAAGAAAAAGAAAAATGTGGAGTCGACATCCATTAGGTGCTTGAAAAGCCAACTGACGATACTTCCCTTGGTTTTGTATGTTTATAATCAGTCATTTACTGACCAGTGAAACTAATATATATATATTTCTTTTTTGGTTTTTGATTGATTTATTATTATAATTTTTTTTAAAAAACAAAAAGCTTTTTTATGTTTCTTAAATGTAGCCCATTTTGTTTTGTAAAAGCAATTTGCCCTACTTTGTTAACCTGATCTAATTTAAGCTAAACTGATCTTCGAGGGTTCTTGATTAAATGGAGAGAAAAAAATGGAGAGAAAGAACGTTCTTTTTTTTTTGTTTTTGTTGTTGTTAAATAAATAATAATAATAATAATAATAATAAAAAAAAACACACACAAAGATTCAAACAGTTTCAGCTGTAACTTAACCGAAAGCCCCCGCGGTGCGTCAGCAGCGCGGTGGCCTTCTACTCACCTAAGACTTGAATTAGTCCCATTTTTTTTAAGGCTATAACCTCGATTCTTTGTTGTAATGTGCAATACTGTTTGTACTGTTTGTAAAAAAGAAAAAGGAAAAAAAACGAAAAAGAAAAAAAAAAAGAGGCATAAATCTTTATTGCAGATTTATTTTCATTGCAAGCATTGTGATTCACTAAAATCATTTTCTACTGTGTATTTACCTACTCTACATGCTAGTACCTTCCAGTGGTAATGTAGCCTTTATACTGAGAAATTTTTCATTATTTTTAGAGATTTTTTGCAAAAAAAAAAAAAAAAAAGAAAGGAATTAAAACATTTACATTTTTTTTCTTCTTTTTTTATTTCATATTTCTTTACAGACTTATTTCTCAACCATTAATATTGGCTATTTCTGGGGGAGACTTTCATACCTGGTCAATGTCGTTAATATTATTTTGTATTTTTACTTGGAATAAATTAATTTTATGATGCTAATTCTTTAAAATAAAATAAAAAACGTTTTGTTTTTATTTTATTCAATGAAGCCGAAAACCTTTGTAACGTTACTAAAATGTCTAGATTTTTGAAATGCGATGCTTGTGTGTTAACTCGCTGATGTTGCTTACGTTAGTGTGACGATGATCTCAAGTTAGAAAGGGGGGGAATTTTTTTTAAAAAGTGGGAATTGATGTCTCTGGGTAACGGAGAACGATCGGTAACGTATGGACTGAATGGGCAATAAAACGACATGGCGGAAAGGAGCGAATTTCAGGTGAATGCTGTGATCCAGTGGAAGCTACGCAGTGATTTAACTACTACCACTCCAAATCACTGCCACTGAAACGCCCAGGATGTGCTGAGCTGAAGAGTCACAACACCTTTCTGAGAGCATTCACTCCCAAACCTTCCATCCGTAGCAACAGAGCCAAGTCTAACACATTCCAGTCATGCTGATGTTTTGCCCTCTTCTACATAGAACATAGAATTTGTAATTGTGCTATGGTTGGGATTCATGCTTGTCCTCCTAAAACTAACACTTTTTTTTGGGGCAACATTAAAAAAAAAAAAAAACACCATCTGACGAATTATATTTAGTGCTGGGGTATAATCGTGGATAAAATCCTAAAATTATCGAACACTCGCTCTTCTTGTCAAAATGCAGTCCTGACATTGTACCTGAATGACCGATGACAACTTGACCGAGTCATTTATACAGTACATGCTGGTGGGAGATTTTACTCCACATTCCCAGGTTCTGAGAGTTGCAGTCTTCATAAGCATTCATAAGCATATGCAGAAAGTTGTAATGTTTATTTCGGGGCGAAAAATCGAGTGTGGAATTTAACGGCCTGAATCCAAAATCATGGTCTATCTGGCACTGCTAGGATTGAACATTAACATTAGGCTATGAATAACATAGTGTGAACCAGGCGCGAGTGGCGGAAAGGTCGTAGAGCTCTTGCGCAAGCCGTCTGATGCTCTTAACCAATCAGCGACCCTGCGACCGAACCCTCCGCGTTCTAACTAAACCCGGGTAAATATTTGCTATATATTGGTTTTCATTGTCCTGGACGTCCACTGTGATCGTCACTGTACTGTATCTCCGGTCAGCGCTTACAGTAGATATGCACCTGATCCAGCACGTCTCCTAGTTTGTTTAAGTTAAACTAATATTTGATCACGTTTAAAGAATCAAAGGTTAAAGAAAAAAAAAAAAAGTTTAAAGACGACCTTATCTTTTTAGAGGGAATGCTCCAGCTCTGGTGTTGTGGTCGGCTCTTCAGCTCCAAGTTCAAAATGTTCTCTCTAGCTTGCCTTTTTCTACCCATTTTTGTGTTTTTTTTTAATTTTTTTTGGGTTCCCTAATCCCAGGCTTGCATACTAACCTCTTAGTGTCCTCCTGGAATGTTTAATTTGCCTTCACTGGTGACTGTTGGTCATTTCATCATTTTGCTCACTGCACCCATTTTGTTCCCCCTTCGTTCCTAAAGGAATATAATGATGATAATAATGTCACTAAAGAGCCGCTGAAGAGGAGAAGACTAAATAGAAGCCGCGTCCTGGTGACTGTTTCACTCAGACTCTCTGTAGATGCCTAGATATTTCCTGTTCTAGATTCAGGTAGTTATTTATTCACCTGTGCTTCATGCTCATTCTCCGTGGGTGGATCTGCAGCCCACTTTGTATCAGTCATGTGAAAAAGAAAAAAAAAAGAAAAAAAACAATGTAACTATCTACATGAAGGATTGATTTCTTTTTCTACGTTTCCTGTTTTAATTTATAACCAATGACAGGTTCTATCATGACAAGGTTTTGAAATTGTTGATTTGGACCTGTGCTTGTCTGACGTAGTTAAACTGTGATTTAAAAAAAAAAAATGAAACTAAAGAAAAATACATGGAGGGCAGTGCTGCTATTGCTTACAACTTGCTTCAAGTTTGTAGTTCCCACCTTCATTATTTCCCCCTTTTCTGTACTAATAAGCAGATCTTATTAAACATGGTTGTATGATGCTGTGAAGTGTGGTCGTCTTTTGCATGGCCTCAGTGTTTTCCTGTAACTCCTTATTGCATGAGCATACACCACAACTTTTAATAATGACATGCATCTTGTATTGTTTTTTTATATTTACAAAATTAACGTCAGTGCCTGTGTATTTAATGAAACTCCGAGCAGGCTGACCCACACACTAACCACTAATTAACCTCTTCAGTGCCCAATGTGCATTTAAATAATATATATTTTTCGCACAAACCAAAAGCCTACACGAGATGAAAAGGTTAAGTGTCTTTAAAAAAAAAAAAAAGAAAAAAGTCCAATATAGTGAGTGGAGCATTAAATATCTGTAGGGATAAATCTCTTGCTAAGGGGTACGGTGTAAGGAGCCAGGAGCTGAGACAGCAACGCTAAAAGGTCTAAGCAGAAGCACAGCTCTCAGTGTACACGCACACACTTACTGTAAAGCAAAGCACTTACAACTAATCTACAGATCCACCTACTATTATATGTACTATGTCCACGTATCAAATCTAACATTTGTGATTGAATGCAGTTGAGGTTTGATGAATGAATGGTTAAGTGTTTCATTAACCAGGTTGGATAGAAAACTAAACCAATGCAGCTCTGAAATGCTGATTCCTAAATCATCAATGATGAGGCCTAGAGTGGAGTCGGTACAGTTAAAGTCAGATGTGCAGACGACTCAAGTTCTTCTACACCATGTTAATGGTAACATTAAACACTATTATTGATCGATCCCTTCCCAAAACCTAGTGAAATGTATGCAGCTGTGTCCTACTAGAAAAGACAAACAGCATGACCTGCTGCACACTGAACTTTTTATTTAAAAAAATAAAGAAAAGTGATCCATATAAGACCCTTCATCACATACGGTAAACACAAACATCAGACGCCATTCCAAATGTTATATGCTGCACAGACATTACGGAAACCACTGTAAGTAAGGAATACAACATGATGGGACGTGCTGTGACAGGAAAAGTGCATGATGCGCTGATGCTACAACGCAAACTGCCTTAAGCGCACAGCCATCACAGCCATGTCCATGTTGTTTGGAATGCGGCCTTAGTACAAGGTTAGTGTGAGGATGTCAGTGTTCCATCAGTTACAGGAAATATTCCTGTTTGGATATCAGGATTTTACCTACAAAACAAATAAATAAAATCTTTTTTTTTTTTTTTTTTTTTTAAATCCCTTGGTGCATCCTTGTTTTATTGTGCACATGCTGTACTGATAACTACCAAGAAAAGAGAAATCAACATCTTACAAATTAGAAATAAAAGTCTTTTTACAGCTAAAATTTATTTCCATACATTTCTAATTAGGAAAAATTTTCTTTTTAGGTCATCAGCAATCATAAGAATTTCACTTCACATCATACTGTGTATGTAAAAATTTGAATGTTTTTTTTTTTTTTTTTTAAAGAACAGACAGGCATCAAAGAAAGCTCATTAGAATTTATTAAAATTCTATTGGCTTAAGCAAAGAAGGCAAATTACAGACATATTTACAGAGTCCTTGTTTTTCTTTTTAAAACTATCCGACAAGGTTCCATGAGCATCCTACATCTGCCAGGTGAACAGGACCTATGAGTCCAGCCAGCACGGTGCCAGACTTTTCACATTTACTCTGGGAGGCCGGGGGTGAAGCTCTGAACTGAGCTACAGACGTGGATGAGAACCGACAGGCACTGTGCTTTAGAAGGGAAGGGGGGATAAAATAAAATAAAATCCATCACCCCCTAGTGGAAAAGATGATTAATGTTCTTCATTCCAGTTCATTTCTCCTTGTTTATTGTTCATGTATGTGTACAGTGTCCCCTGGTGTTCAAGATACAAGGCTCCAGAAGCCTTTTTGGTTAAGATGGCTGTGCAGTCTACAAAAATAAACAATATATACAAAATCCTATGTTTTGTATATTGGCTTATATGCCTATTAAGATCCAATACTGACAGGTGTTTAGCCTTACGAGGTAAGCTTTAAGACTGTATAAGTGCAGGAGGACTAGTTGAGGATATTGTTCATGATCAGGAATACAAGGGAGATCCCACAGAGAATAAAATCAGTGGACCAAGGCTGCAGGGGAAATGAGTCAATCCCAGTGCGTTCCTCCTCAGCTTGGCAGTGTGGGGTACGACAGCGTGCATATGGAGTGCGAGTTCTTGAACAGCAAATTGAAGTCCAGACTGACAGAACGGATCAAATATTTTGTAAAAAGTACCATGACCAAAAATGTTTTAAATCCAGACAATGTTTCATTCTCTTCAGGGCGATGATGACTCGTCGTTATTGTCTGTAACAAATAGAAGAAGTGGTCGATCCTAAGAGGCCGGCTGTGCGAGCAGGGTGTGCTGCGTTAGTGCAGCGAGAGCATGAAATTGTCCAGATCATACTCTGCCTCGTACTGCTGCTGGTCCCACAATTCCCCCAGGCCGTCCAGTACAGACTTTATACTGCCCTTCCCTGAAGAGGAGGATGACGCCATTTCGCTCTTGTCAACTTTGTCCTAGAAACAGAAAAAAAAATTACATTACATTTAGACAGAATATGCACATTTCACATGATGAGGGTTTTTTATTTAACCCAATCAGCTAGTCTATGATGTGTGGGTCAGTATAAAATAATGCATGAGAGGCCATAAACTTAACATTATTTAATACAATGGCTTTGTAGTGGACTATAAAATGTAATACTTTTCACAGTAAGCAAAGAAAATCATAAGAAGCTAGAAGCTATTTTATTGATGCTCAGAAACAAATTAAAATGTGGATATTTTCCCCTTTCAATATGCATTATTAAAGCTGTGCTATGCAGACAACCCTGTGCCGTCTAGTCCAAATGATCCTTGCCCTGTTTGTGAGACTATTAATTCACATGTACATATGGGAAGGCGTATAAAACTCAACACTATTGTGTACAGACATACGCACTAGTGTTTAATAAATCCCTCCCACTCCCACAGAGGAAACCCCTCACAAAGTCCCACTGTATGAAGCATGAGAGGGCTCACTTGTACCCACACGGACATGAGTAGGAGAGTTTTGAGCACACAGATGCCCCAACCGAGATGAGCAAAATGGTGACCCTTATGCTTGTGGTTATGTGAGGAGTTTGTATTGTACAGTGTTGATATTGTACAGTGGTATTTAGTAGCAAGATTTCTTTAATCTGATTGAAATCATTCTCATTAGAGATTTCTTAAACTTAACACGCTCAAAACATCTAATCAGAATCAAACTGTATATAATAACGGATTGGTCCGGTCTGTTTCGACGGAGGTGTTTACATGATGCATTTTTATTCTGACTGGCCTATTATTCCCGTTGCTAATGGAATACAATACAGATTATTAAAAACAGAAATAAAGAGGCACCTTTACCTTATCCAGGGTGAAAAGGTTCAACAGCTGGTCTGTGCCCATGCTCTGTAGGCTGGCGTTCTCCTGGCTGATCACGGTGTTGGCTATACTCATCTTAAACTTTTGCAGACCCATGATCTTCTCCTCCAAAGTGCCACGAGTGATCAGACGGTACACGTTCACCACGCGTTTCTGAAATCCAAATGCATCCAGGGTTATTTTTTCTACCAAAGCCAGTGACATTTGTAAATAATAATTGCATCTCACACACAGACTTACCTGCCCAATTCGGTGAGCACGGTCCATAGCCTGCAGGTCTCTCATTGGGTTCCAGTCATGCTCCACAAACACCACAGTATCAGCTCCTGTGAGGTTCAAGCCCAGACCACCTACGTGTGTCGTCAGGAGCAGCACGTCAATCGATGGGTCGTTGTTAAACCTGCGGGGGACACAAACAAACAAACAAACAAAAAACAAGTGAGCTGTTGTTCTGCATGGCCACTTTATTTACAGAACCCAGTATTTACTAATAGGCTTTCTATCCTGTTTTTTTTTTTTAATTATGTTTATTTATTATTACACACATTTTCTGATTACATATAAAAAAGTTTGAAAACATTGTCACAGTTGAGCCAAATTCCAGATGGCCCAAGTTTGAATGTGTTAAATAAATTATTCCTTCGTAGAGACAAGCATGGAAGATAAACATAGATTCTGGCTCGTCTAAGAAAACGTAATACTTAAAGACCTGTAAATTTTCTTGGACTGGAAAGACACACATCGATGTACAAGCTCGCATTTATAAAGGCTTGTCACCTGGAGACAATGGAATGGCGCAGGCCTGCAGGCACACTGCCGTCCAGACGCATGTAGGTGACTGTAGGCAGTTGCGGCTTCAGAAGGTCATGCTCCACGATGTCCAACATGCTCTTCAGCTGGCAGAAGATCAGCACACGGTGCTGAGCCACCACTGCCTCTGTACTACCATCCGAGGAGCCGGATGAGCCCAGACCACAGTCCAGCAGCAACTGCATGATGAGATGGCATGTTGAAAATAAATTCAAGAGCTCAACTCTGATGTCGATCATTAGTAATAAAAAACATCTTTGTGATGTTTAGTGCTTGACTTTTATACAGCCAGTTCTCGAGTATTCTAGCCCAGACTGGGGTGGTCTACCTAAAGGTCTCTGAGTAGTTAGAGAGGATCTAAAAGCGATACAGTCGGATAATACACACGGTTACTAAAATACTCAGGGATTGTTTGTCTTGTGCAGCTGAATAGAATATGTAGGTGTTTAAGCCATAGACAGGAAACGATGAAGCAATGATAATTGCCATATCCAGGAGTAAAACTAAATGTCATGAACTGTCCTTTATTCCCTGTGCTTTAAAACTGTTGTGTCGGTGCTTGATGAGGATGTCTTTTCGGGGTATCTGTATGTGTGTGTTTGTATTAGTTATTTTTTCAAAAAATTCTCTTGTTTTATATTAAGTAAATGATTGTCTTGAACAGGGACAATCTCATAATTTTGATTCATACATGTTCACATCTCATACAAACTTAATTCTTTTGATTGTGTAAAGCTGCTTTGCGACAATGACAGTTGTTAAAAGTGCTATACAAATTAAACTGAACTGGAGTGCGTGTACATTTGAGACATTTCAGGGTTTTGTGCTGCAATACTCCATCTTGTCAAATTTTAAATAAAACCCATCATCTAACTACGGTCACCTTATAACTGACAGTTTATCTGGGTGATCTACATGTACTGGGTTTCCACTTACAACTTGACTACCTGCTTTTGATTGGCTTCTATTCGGTCTTGTTTAGAGAAAAAAAAACAAACAGGCGTTTTAACTTTTGCCTGCACAATGCACACCAGAATATTCCATCGAGAGGCAATTACATAAACTAAAAAGAAAGCTCTAGATTTTCGTGCTTGTACCTGTTTAAGGGCAGAGAGTTTTGGTGCATGCTGGATGTCCCGGAGACTGGAATTCTGGGAGGTGAGCTGCTCGCTGATGCGCTTGTGCTCAGGATGCTGAGGTGTCAGGACCAGCGCTGGATGGTTACAAAGCTTCCTCAGGTATTGCAGTGCCTACACACACAAAAAAGTGTTGATTAAAAAACTGAGAATGCAAATGTATTAAATCTAAATAGTAAAAACTGGCCAAATCAGTAGCCATTTCTAATGTAGACGCTAATAAAATTGACTCAATATAGTGGCAAGAATTGGACAAACTCCCATCTTTAATTTCTGGCACCATGTCACTGTTGCAGGTAAGTGACGATTAAACCAACCAAGTTTCTTTCAAAGGATAGAACAGTATCTTGTGTATATTTGACAACATTCAAGCTTGAAATAGTACATAGAATGTTCAAACCCCCAAACCACGTATCTCTCACCTGGAACACATGTCCAGTGGCCTTCAGCTTGGGTTTGTCCTCATCTTCTTGGGCTGTTGGGGAGAGGACATCGTCCACGTTCACCTTTGCCCGAGATTTGGCAAAGTCCTCATACAACTGAACCTAAAGGCAGAGGAAGGGAGAGGAAAAGGATTACAAAGAGTGAGAGAGAGAAGTGAACAGAAAAACACTATGTGGACAAAAAAAAAAAAAAAATCTGAAACATTTGATCATACAGTGTATTCATTCAATTGAAAATGTGCGGTTTTACTCTCTGCTGAAGGCTTGCATAAATAAGTGTACATGCAAATGACAGCACCTGTAGGGGACTCAGGTTGCAGTAGTAGTCTTGTATAATCTTGGGTGGCAGATCTTGAAGGACATCCTCCTTCATCCTCCTCAGGAGAAAGGGTAGCACCTGCCGATGCAGAGCCTCCATAGCCAAAACCCCTAAACGACACAAAATATGCTACTACACACCACCAGTACTAGAAGCTCTTACAAACGGTCCAAGATATTTAACAGACCTGCTACGGTTTGCCCCAAGAGTTTGGTACGTTATGCATTTAGGCACATACACACATTTTATTTTATATACATACATAAACAAAATACTGTTTTTACTATATAAAAATTCTGTTTTACAACATGACAAAATACCCATTACTTCCCATTTTAGCAAACCACCGAGAGCACGAGAAAAATCAATGTTTAAAATTACCCAATTCGCAATGATGCTCTCCTTCAAATAAGTCAATTCTGGGTACAGAAAATCATTCAAGAAAAAAGTGTAAAAATGCTCTAAAACAGGGGTGTCAAACTCCGTTCCTGAAGGGCCGCAGACCCGCAGAGTTTTGTTCCAACCCTGGAGGACCTGCAGAGTTTAGCTTCAACCATAATTAAAAACACCTGATCCACCTAATCAAATCATTAAGGCTTATTTGAAAACTACATGGCATAGATGTTGGAGCAGGGTTGGAACAAAACCCTGCGGGTCTGCGGCCCTTCAGAGTTTGACACCCCTGCTCTAAAAGAAGAGCAGTTCAACAAAACCTAATAAAGACATCAACCATCACCTAAATATAGTACAAGTCTACAGAACAACAAAACTAACAAGGTGTCAGCTAAAAGATTAAGAACATGCTGTGGAAAACTGAGGAAATCGTGAAAATCACTACCTGCTTCCTGTTCACGGGAAGAGCTCTTGGCGTCTCGGCTAGCGAGGATGGGCTTCCCGTAACGAGCGGCAAACTGGCGCTCTGTACCCAGAAAGCCTGGCATCAGGAAGTCAAAGAGAGACCACAGCTCCAGGACATTATTCTAAAGAGGAGACAGGATGAGAAGGAGGACAAGCGTTTGTTACTTTCTATTTTAAGAACTTTGTCAGTAAACAAATTGACCGCAAATTAAAAGTTACATTCTACTTGAAATATATTGATTTCTCAAAGCAGAGGTTTTCTTGCAAGTTACAACCTGCTATTTATACTGCTTGCAAGTATAAATACTGCAAGTATAGATATTTAGGGGTGTTTCAGATATTGTTTGTATAAAAATATGAAACCATGTGTAAAAAAAGGTTTGTGCTCCTGTTGGAGAGCCTTGTATGATTTCTGTCTAAGATGTAGACGGAAATGAGAGTTTAGTGTTCTACACTGACCTGGATGGGAGTTCCTGAGAGGATAACTCTGTAGTTGGCAGACAGCTGCTTGATAGCTTTGGATAGTTTGGTCTTCCCGTTTTTAATAACGTGACCCTCATCAAGGATACAGTAATTGAATTTAATATTCCTGTTAGGATGAGAAAAACCCATGAGGTTAAACGGCAGAAAATGCTAATTATCTGAAATTAATACATAGCATGGAAAAACATTTACCTAAAAAAGTCGATGTCGTTTCGTACTACATCGTATGACGCTACCACAAGGTTGTGCTTTTTTACTTGGTGCTGTAATCTGGAACAGGAAGAGTGAAAGAGATGAGTCAACTGAATGAAAATTTAGCTGGCCTCTGTTGAAAGAAATTGCTAACGATGGTCCGCATTAGCGGAGAGTTGTGCAGTGGACGGTGATGAACCCTACCGTGCTCTCTCTGTAGGAGGACCTGTATAGTGCAGCGGGTTCAGGTACTCCTTAGAGCAGAACTTGCCCACTTCATCCACCCAGTGTCCCGTTAAAGTAGGGGGGCACACAACTATGGAGGGCAGAGGACAACAGTCGGCAGCCTTAGTCCTGGCATACTCTTGTGCCCTGCACCAGGAACAAATAAACAGTAATGGACATTTAAAAAAGGCTGATAGAAAGAGGACGCCAAGCGAAAAAGCGCTATGACAGAAACTAAACCAATGAATAAATGTATAAATACTGGGTGTCCCAAAAATGTACATAATTTCACATTTTGGCAACAATTTTGCCAATTCTCGCATATATGATCTCAAATTTAAAAACTTTAAGTTTAATGTTACACATTTAATTTGGTTGTGCATCAGAAACTTGATGAGGAGTTCGAATAGCGTCTTGTTTTCAGCGATGAGACCACATTTCATACAAATGGTGTAAATCAACAAGCATAAGAGAATAAATATACAAGTAAATATAAAACATGAAAATTTCAGAAAAAACCCTGCCTTTTTTGTTGCTTAGGAACAAACATTCTTCTGTTATTTATGCTTAAATCACACCACTTATATTAGAAGAAATCTGCAGCCCTAACCCATAATGTCTTGAACAAATTAAAAGCAGTGAGGATTACCTGAGGTAGTGGTCACCAGCGAGAATGCAGATGGATTGAAGGGTTTTACCCAAACCCATGTCGTCACACAGGATTCCATGCAGCTTGTATTTATTTAGAAAGGACAACCAGTTCACTCCATCCTAATGAAGACAGAACAAACTAACATTAAAACATCATTACCTTGGTCTTACATACATGTGTATGTGGACATACTTTCATATATACCCATGTACACAAAATTCAAGCAGTTCTGTATTACATTACAGGCGGAGCACTACAGTATATATAAAATGCAAAAAAGATCAGAACATGTGGCTTATAATCCTTTTAAAAGCGAGAATAGATTAAAAGGATCCACAGACACACAGCAGTATGATAACCAATTCATATACAGGTCCTTCTCAAAAAATTAGCATATTCTGATAAAGTTCATTATTTTCTGTAATGTACTGATAAACATTAGACTTTCATATATTTTAGATTCATTACACACAACTGAAGTAGTTCAAGCCTTTTATTGTTTTAATATTGATGATTTTGGCATACAGCTCATGAAAACCCAAAATTCCTATCTCAAAAAGTTAGCATATCATGAAAAGGTTAATAGCTTAAAACCAGCTATTACCCTAAATCATCTGAATCAACTAATTAACTCTAAACACCTGCAAAAGATTCCTGAGGCTTTTAAAAACTCCCAGCCTGGTTCATTACTCAAAACCGCAATCATGGGTAAGACTGCCGACCTGACTGCTGTCCAGAAGGCCATCACTGACACCCTCAAGCAAGTGGGTAAGGCACAAAGAAATTTCTGAACGAACAGGCTGCTCCCAGAGTGCTGTATCAAGGCACCTCAGTGGGAAGTCTGTGGGAAGGAAAAAGTGTGGCAGAAAACGCTGCACAACGAGAAGAGGTGACCGGACCCTGAGGAAGACTGTGGAGAAGGACCGATTCCAGACCTTGGGGGACCTGCTGGAGTCTGGAGTAGAAACATCATGGAAGAACTTCATGCTTCCATCTGCTGAAAAGCTTTATGGAGATGATTTAATTTTTCAGCACGACCTGGCACCTGCTCACAGTGCCAAAACCACTGGTAAATGGTTTACTGACCATGGTATTACTGTGCTCTCAATTGGCCTGCCAACTCTCCTGACCTGAACCCCATAGAGAATCTGTGGGATATTGTGAAGAGAAAGACCCAACACTCTGGATGAGCTTAAGGCCGCTATCGAAGCATCCTGGGCCTCCATAACACCTCAGCAGTGCCACAGGCTGATTGCCTCCATGCCACGCCGCATTGAAGCAGTCATTTCTGTCAAGTATTGAGTGCATAACTGAACATAATTATTTGAATGTTGACTTTTTTGCATTAAAAACACTTTTCTTTTATTGGTCGGATGAAATATGCTAATTTTTTGAGATAGGAATTTTGGGTTTTCATGAGCTGTATGCCAAAATCATCAATATTAAAACAATAAAAGGCTTGAACTACTTCAGTTGTGTGTAATGAATCTAAAATATATGAAAGTCTAATGTTTATCAGTACATTAGAGAAAATAATGAACTTTATCAGAATATGCAAATTTTTTGAGAAGGACCTGTATAATCATAATCAGGTTTGACAAGTAATCAAGCATACATGTTACGAAACTAGAAAGCATGCAGTCCTGTCACATGCCTATTATAAACCATCAAAGAGCGGCACATGGCATAGAACCTGAACTTGCTTCTCACTTAAAATGTCTTCCTTCTTCATTTCAACTGTGTATCGCTCAGTCACCTGTTCTACAAACTTTGTATATACTTCTCGTTGTAAAAGTACAATAGCAATTTAGTGAGGATAAGAACAAAACGTTAGCTAGTCCACGAGCAGATCCTCCACTCTGGGTATGGTTTCAGTCCACTGGAAAAAGGAAAGTGAGCAGGCCACGTGAGACGTTTTTGCACTTGTTTGGTATAAATGTAATTTGTCATCAATGCGCACACATCCCTTCTGGCACGCTTTAATTTAAAGGCAAAAGCCAATCTGTAATATTGACAGTGAGGTTGGAGAGGGGATGAAGTGCTGAGTGGCCATGGGTTTAATTGAAATGCAGAAAGAGCTGAGAGCCCATACTTCACCCAGCACTCAGAGTGGTGCAGCACAGGAGAGCTTTCAGTGCACTTAGGCAATATGCAAATGAATACAGCAGAGGCTACATTATCACCCCCCGCCCCAAGACAAGTCAATAAATACATGAATAAACACTTTAATTTAAATTCTGTGTTGAATATTTATCATTTGAAAACAGACAGATATTTATAATGTAAAAGGGCAAAATTACAAAACCACCTACCTGCTGATATTTCCTGAGTTCTGCTTTAATAGGGACAGGGATTGTGTAATTCTCCAACTTCCTGCTATCCAACAACTGCTCCAAAAAGTGACGCTCTCTCGCCTTCTGACGAATGAGCTCATCTGACATGGTGGGTGGGTTAGGGATGCCAGCCTATAAAGGACACATCAATAAGAAAATAAGCACTACATTTTTCTTTTTGCATGCAAAGTAGACTAGAATAAAACAGTGTTTTTTTGAAAGGTTGTATACATCCATTCATACACCTACATTATACAAAGCATATTCCCCTGCATGAATGTGTGTATTTGGTTAACAATATAAATGAGTCGTATATACTAGGTCACATACTGTGCCTCATGTGGACAGTTAATAAATGTTTATAAAACAAATGTCAGATTCAGGCATTTAAGTGATATTTATTGTGTAAAAAAAAAATCTTGTAGTTTTGATGTTTTATAAACCTCTGCAGCATTTAGGCGATATGTTTCCCCTCAGTGGTATGGTCCATGCTCATCTTAATTGGTTTCATTCCAGTTCCAAATGAACCCTAACATAGTTCGACTGAAGTGAAGAAAAAGAAAAAAACTTGCATGTGTGTATGTTTATTTTTGTAGACGCAAACGGTTAAAACGACCCACAAAATATAAACTTAGGAAAGGGACAGAAATGTACCACTGGCCAAAAATTAACCAACAGAGAAAATGAGGAGACAAATTCAGAAAGTTGATACTTTGATATTGTTTCTCTCAGCAAGTGGCACCAAACTTTTGTATCTAAAGAAAATAGTTAAACTATAATGAAGTAACAGATGGCCTTCCTATTTTGAGAGATACAGAATTTATTTTGAATGTGAATTGATTCAGTTAGGTCGCCGGCATAATCCTGGTGCTGCTAGCACCTTTCTAAAAATAATTTTAGGCATTTTTTTTTTTTTTTTACACATCACTGGCATCTGAATTAAGGGAAGCTTACCAGAGTGCAAGCAGCTACATTTTTTTCAGGTATTGCAAGAATGCTGTGTAACTTGTGTTGTTTAAAAGGTCGTCTCCTACAAAGGGCTAATCTTTTTCTTAAAATCATCCTATAAAAAGGTTTTGCACGAGCCAACCATAAACACAAAACAACAACAAAAGAAGCGGTAATCATTTCACAAAATGAGAGCATTTTTGCAAGCACTTTGCAAACAGTTCAAGCTGTGTGAGTCTCCTGAAAAAGCAGTGGTACAATTTCAAGAAATCAGTCAATTTTAAGCCATTTAACAGTTGTAAGATTTTGACTCAACTCAAATCTGACCCAAAGAATCAAACTACAAAAGATGGATTAAACTGCATAACTAATTTTAAAAAAATCACACATCTCTAGGTAGTACTGTCGCCTAACGCCTAATCTTGTCTCCAGCCTTTGTGCGTGCAATTAGTAAACCTCCATAATCTGGTTTCCTCCCTCATTCCACATGTGGTGTACATATAATTAGGCATGCGAGTGTGCGCGCTTTTGTTTCTCTCAGCCAATTTGTGCCCTCAAATGGGTTGGCACTCCATCCAGCTTGTACCCTGCCTTGGGCTAGGTTGCAGGCACTGTGGTTCATAGAATATGGAATGAGAAGTACGCACCTCCAGAGGCAGGAGGCGTATGAGCGTGGCAAAACACTGCGTGGCCATGAAGCGTACACTGTCACTGGGATCACTCATGCGGCCCAGCACAGGAACGACCAACAGCACAATGTAGGGTATAATGTCCACATCCAGCTGCTCCATCACACCTGAGAGCTACAGTGAAGGACCAACACTTGTGGTGTATTATGAAGAAATACAATAACCAACTGCTTCAGTCTTGCATATAAAACACACACACACACTCAAACATGTCCACGAGTTAGTTTGAGTGGAATTTAATCGCACACTCCTAAGCATTAAAAAAAAATTAAAAGTACAATGCAATCTGTTGAATTTTGGAAGAAATTTTTCTTGGAATGCGCAGAATAAAGGTGTGAATTCAGTAAAAATACATGTATTAAATAGATTTCAATTGCACACTCACATAAGCATGCATTTAATAATAATAAAAAAAATGTACAGCACCATCTGTTGAATTTTTAAATGAACTAATGTTTTTTTTGCTTCAAGGTGCACTTTGTTACCTCAAGCATAGCCAAATACACCTGTAAAAACCCCATTAAAATTTGTTCAGTAGTTTTTACGTGACGCATGCACACATGGACAAACAAAAATTCCAAAAACCATCTTGATTGGTTATACATCTCATATTGCATGACGCCACAAAAAATATTTAACAAATATCTTAAAACTGTGAAATTGGCGTGTCTACATTTTAACAATGAATTTTTTATGCACAGGCACAAATAGTGAAGGATACAGGCCATTGCCTCGATGGCTCCCTCCTGCTTGGTGCTGTCATCAATCGCCCCCAACCATGGCAGCACCTGCTCCAGGAAGCATTCCATGGTTTCCATAGTAGCGATTTTACTGAACACACCAAAACAGCGAGCAGCCATGTGACGCACTGATGTGTATGGGTGCTGGAGACACGCACAAAGCAGAGGCAGCTGCTCCAACAGCTAGAAAAAGACATACATCAAACATACATTTAACCAAGAGTTAGTGTACAGATGTAATTATTTTATTAGATTAGAGTGTAAACAGGTTTATGGGTACAGAAAGTGCACCTACCAGAGATATGAGCTCCTGAGCCATGGCTCCTGTGCTGACCTCAAGAACCTGTAGAGAGTTGACCAGCTCCTGAGCTACCATGTCACCCTTCTCCAAGAGCTGCCTGGAATCTACAATACATTTATGTTTCAATACAGTTATACATTACACCCTATTACGTACACAGCCATTAAGGACACCTACCACAACCCAGTATGTCCACCAGAGCCTTCAGTGGCCCAAGCATAGACTCCCAAAGACAAGGCAAATCCTTGACGAGACCAGGACCAAAGTGCCTCGCGATGGTCATCAGTGAGAACTCTGCACCTCTCCTCTGGACAAGGATTGGCTTCTTGCTCTGGGAAAGTAAACAGGATTTTTATTGAAGCCATGCAACTTTATGGCTATATTAAACCAGCTAAATTTACAGTAATCATTTTGTCATAATTTCAAAGCACAGAAGATTAAAACCCCCTAACCTCATCTGTTTCTGTGGAGATGGAGGTGCCTGGGGAAAGATCATTGGGTGATGTTTTTGGCAATTTGGGGGCAGGGCCTCTCTTGCTGGTTATAGCAAAAGCTGCTCTCTGATGTCGGTAAAGCGTGATGATGCCCTTTGTTTTATTCACCATGTGATGCATGCCATCTTTCTCGGATACATTTGCTACAAGAGAACACAAACGAAACTTAAATTTATTGCTTCGTACAATAATACATCGGGTCAGATGTTATTGTACGCAAGCGCCTTAAGGTCATGGTGGAACCAAAAAGTAAATTATTGGTAAATTTTGTTCCCGAAAATTATAACCAAACTTTATACGTTGCTATATAGAGGAGTCAAAGCTTGTAGTGCTTCCTTTTATTTTTAATTTTAGCCCAACAGGTCCTTCAAAAAAAAAAAATTTTAAATCAAAACAAGTTTTTGAACTTTGGTGAGTTAAGTGTTCTTACTTTTATAGCCATCCTGTGTTGGAGGCACGTGTGGCGGAACAGGGCACTCTGCATTGGGCGTGAGAACGGGGTCCACACACACTGAGCCGCAAAGATTTTTAATGATTTTTGAATTGGGGCAAGGCGTGCGAGCTGTGCAGAGCTGGAGCAGGCGGGCTATGCTGGAGGCAGCATACCCCTGCACGAGTGTGTTCTCCTCCTTCTTAACAGCCTCCATCAGTGGGCGGACCAGCGGGTTTAGCTTTTCGGGCAGCGCTGCCAGGCCCACCACAGCACACGCGGCAAAAGTATGCACACGAAGATGCATCTGCTGCCACTCCGCACTGGTCTCTGTCACTGTAGAGCATGCCTGCTGCCGCTTACTCTCCAATGACTGCAGCTGCCGAGATTTCAAGTTCAAAGATGCTGTAGCCTCAGAAAAGATGGTGGTCACCTGAAGAGAAACAAAACAAAAAAAGAAAAAGAAGACATGCAAATTCGATGAGATTCGTAGATGATTTATATGCGCAATCTATTAAAAAAAAAATCTGTGAAGTGAATATAAATGTACACCGAGTGCCCCGCCTAAAAAAAAGTAATTTTTAGTCATTTTTCTTTAGTGTCCCATTTCTGCATCTTGTATAAAGAACTTGATCCAAACAATCATTAAAAAGAAATGTATGTTTTGTTCCAAAATCAGGATTTATTTCATGAAGTTTTATTTAGACATTGATCCCAATCTGACTGAGATTTGTTTTAGATGTATTCATTTAAAATTGGTTAAAATCCCAAAAGGTAGTTTAAAAAAAAAAAAAAATATATATATATATATATATATATATATATATATATATATATATATATATATATATATATATATATTTATTTATTTATTTTAAAGATAGTACTACTTTGGCGGTTTTGTCTACTTGCTACTATGGATATTTTAATTATATTGCATCATGTTCTTGGGTTGCTTCAGTTGGTCACAGCTAGCTAGATTCAGCAACAACCCAAGTTGAATAGCTATATTCAAGACTCAAACTTTGGAGGGGTGGTTCTGGGAGAATGAGCAATCACTTATACATGTGAATGGTGCACTGTGATGAAAGCTAAAGGCAGTCAAACAAAGCACACAGTGCGCACGAGCTGTACTTATGATCTGGCAGACACTAACCAAGTCATTGGCCTGATCAATCGTGAAGACACTGCAGTTGATTTTCTCCCTCACGTCAATATGTGCGTCAGCAAGGAGAGCGATGAGCTGTTTGCATTCATTCTGCATGCGTGTGAAGGGGATGGCGATTTCATCATAGTACAAATGTTCAGACAGAATAGCCAACAGACGAGGCTGGACCACACTAGACACCATCTCGCACTCCTAAAAAGAAACAGAAAAACCTGATTCAAAATCATACACAACCTACAGTACAATCTTGTCCGTTTCTTGTTAAAGTTATTGAATGTTAAATCAATTGTGATGAAGGTAATTATTGGTGGGGATAAAAAAAAAAAAAAAAAAAAGGTTAATAGTCCATATGCATCATATTTACACAATCTGTATTATATTGCCTAGAAACTGTAAATAACACAATGAAGGAATTTAGGGGGAAAAAAGACAAGCAGTTAAACTGATCGTTATAAGCTTCTGAAATCCATGAGAAAATCTTCAGCAGTAAAATAACATTACATCCCAACACTCAATGTCCAAAATGTGAATTATTACCAATCAATCAAGGGAAGACCATTGCCCTGTTTACCTTCTGTAAGGATGCCCATTCACACAGCACCATGGACACTGCAATTCGCTGGAGAGCTGACTTGGAGTTGAGATGGAAGAGGAGAAGCTGAGCCAGTGACTCTGCCGGCCGAATCTCTTGAGTCGAGTTATTTAATCGTGGGTCACAGATACAGTTGCACAGCGACCCCAGCAGTCTGGAATAACAAATCACTGCTACAATGAGGCAAGAAGTAGCAACTTTTTAAATGCATCCAAAACCATAGAAAAAAGGGTATAAAGAGCCAAAAAGCAGAGTGGAAAAAAGATGCACTAAAAAACAACATACTTGGCAGCCATGAGCCGGGCACGAGTCACTACATAGTCTCTCGAGGCTGTGTCTTCAGTGATCGTGTCGGCTCCTCCAATATACTCTTGCACAATCTCCTTCACCTGCTGTCCACCCTGCCGAGACTTCCCACTTGCCTTTTCCTTAATGCACACCAATACACACAGTCAGCTCTACTAGCACAACACTAATGATCAACTTGGCAGGTATGGCTCTAAAAGCTTAAACAGACACGCTGCTGATGATGGAAAGGTGCATGAAAAAATTCAAGTGGTTGCCAAAAGCCATTTATTTTACCTTACCTCAGATTTTCATTCTATTTAAAATTTAAATGTGAGCTAGTATTCATTTTATTAATTTGTAGCCCAGACATCATTAAATGGCGGGTCGCTGTCCGTACTCGGACCCAGTGACAGTTGGATCAGGACCATGATGCTTTTCTGATAAACGCGAATAATTAAAATACCATTAATCTAGTGTTTGTCAGTTTGACTGACAAATATTCTTGAAATACAATGGAAAATGAAATCGCTTTTTTTTTTTAACTTACAAATGTCTGATCTGAAACCTAAACCTAAACATGAAATTCGACTAGAAGAAAGTTTAATTGACCAAAGCTAATTTACATTTTAATTAAGCACTCCTGCAGTAGACTATCCTACACTTAAGTCACTTTAACAGGAACACCTGCGCACCTGCAGGTATCCAGTATAAATCGATCAATAGATAACCGCTACAACAGCAGAAGTCCACCAAGGATGATCTGAGGCAAAACTGGACAGTCGAAGCCTGGAACAATCCAGGTGATTTTTAGGGAGCGCTTGCGGTGGCCGATCCAATTCAGCGTTTTAAGCATATTGACAATTTTCTAAAGTAACCGAGTTACTAGATCCTTCCTGAAAGCTTGATACAATCTGTTTTGCAAACCACTGTGTGTATATTCTAGAGCAGAGGTGTTCAAATCGAGTCCTGGATGGCCAGTGTAAAGCAAGGTTTGGTGATTTTTTTTTGCTCAAACACAGCTGATTCACGTCTGCTCTAGAGACTTTCGATGTGAAATTCAAGAGAACAGCAGGAGTGGCAGATTGACCAATGAATGTACATTTGTTCCTAATAATGTGAACAGCAAGTGTATAATTAGAGCCACACATGCAATGGCTGTATTTCCATCTTATGCGAGTGTGCAGTACAGTATGTGTATTTAAGCTACTATAAGCTCTCCCCCTCCCAAAAAAAAAATTCACCCAGTCTTGTTTGTCTTTAACTGTCCAGTTTTTGTCTCAGACCATCCTCTGCATTTAATTGTTCTAGTATTGGTTTTATTTCCATTACATACAATATAACCGACAGTAGTCATACCGATGAGTTCATGATCCCAGGTTATACATTGATGTTGTTTAGGGTGATTACAAGACACAAAACAGGTCAGATGTGCCTTGAACTCACCTTGGATCGAGCCTTAACCTCTAATAGCATGTTGAGGTCAATGGGAATGTGAGGTGCTTGCATCATCAAACAGAGCCAGGCACCCATCCACGGACAGCTGGCTGCAACCACATACTGCTGAGGGACCTGCTTTAACAGCTCAACCCAGACCTTGACCCCAAAAGAGAAGGAGGGGGAAAAAAATGCATTAATTTAGCGCTTTATATGGTACAAAACATGTGACCAAAAACAGGAGTGGGTGTGTCAGATGCAGTGTGTCACCTTCTGGATCAGATCAAGGATTTCCTGGTTACTCTCGAGAATACACGACTGAAATATGTGCCTGAGCATGTCTTGCAGGATGGGGTTTAACCACACGGCGCAGCTCTGAGGAAGTACACAAACTACACGTGACTCCACTTGCATAAAATAAATAAGAATAAAAAAAACTGGTAAAATCAGGCTGCCATATGTGGTATGCAATCTGCTCAAACATACACCCCTTTCCACAAATGTTAACATGTTAATAACAAGCTTTGATTTTTTTTCCCCCTCCCCAGAATATTTGTAAATAAAACAAGTGATGGGTTTTCAGCACTGCTTTGTGGGATATGTGATCTGGCAACCATGGGTTTTATTTTACACCACTCGGGCGTATTGTAGAACCTTGCAAGAGCAGCAAAAATTTTGATTTGTCAGTGGGTCTGAAACCAAAAGGAAAATGAGTAAAGAATCAAGGCATGTCTGAATGGCAGGAAGACATTTTCTATGGATTGATAAAAGGGAAAAAGCGTTACATACCCAACGTCTGAAAAAGGCTAAATGCTGATAACTACAATGAGCTTCTAGAACTCTGCATAACAAATGCAAAATTTAAGTCGACCCTCAAAATTCGCAAACTTCGTGAATTTGCGGAAAAACGTGGTAAAAAAACAAAAAACAAAAACAAAATATGGCCCCAAATATGCTCGTACAACACTTTTTCAAACTTAGCTTAATACATTACCCTTAAAAATTTTTTTTATAAAAATGTTTAAAATAATAAAGGTAATCCTGCACTGTAATGCATGCAAGAGATTTTTCTTTGGTATGCCTTGTGGTTTTCTTTGGTACAAGTAGGTTAAAAATCACACATTTTCCCCCTCTATGGTTGCTTTGTGTTGTGTCTATAGTACTTTAAAAAAAAAAAAAAAATTTAAATCCACGCACATTACATTTTATAGGGAAATTTAATTACGTTAGTATTTATGTTAGAACTATTGAACAGTAATTACAATATAATTGTGTGTGTTAAAACGCATTAAATTATATACATCACACACACACACACGTATATATACACATATATACATACATATACATACACATACACACAGCTACGAAATTAGCAAAAAAAACTGGAGGAAATTGCCACAATTATTAGTTATGTTCTAAAGAAAAATCCTTGAACGCCGTAAATTCAGTCAACCCCCGCAAAGAGTTCAGCAGTCTTTATGAACCTACATTATCCATTTTCCACTCATCTTACCTGATCAGCCTTGGACAGCAAAGTGAAAAGTGTCTCCAAGGCAGCACGTCGAACAGAAGCAATAGTGTGTCTAAGAAATGGCCACACTCGAGGAACCAAAATGGTCAGTGACTGCTGCATGCTGCGTGTGACGATAAGAGTTTGTTAGGCAGAACAGGGCAGGACCATGTTAAAAATCATATCTACTATAAACCCTGAGTAGACTGCAGAGGTCGCATATTACAAACAGAGGCATGGGAACTATTGGCTGAGACACAGCATTAAAAGCTTCCACGTCATGCAACAGTGTATATAAACGTTCCAGAAACTAAATTATATCCTGTCATTTAACGTGTTTGTGTCTGATCTGCCCATCAAAATAAAGAGAATTTAAAATTTTCGAGTAGTACTGTTAGGACAAGGAGCAACTCCTTAAGCCCGCTACCCCTCTCCTAAACAGGTGCTACATTTAGCAAAATGTTTATTCAAATTGTTAGAGTTCAAACACACATGCAAGTGCTAAAGAGGGCTTGCAGTCTTACCTGCACTGAAGGACCTGAGGGTATGTGAGCAGGGACGATAGTAAGGTCATGATGCTGTTTGTAGAGGCTGTGAGGTCATCAAGCTCCAGAAGAGCATCCCATAGCGTGTTCACTATAAAAGGTACCTGCAACATTCAAACAAACGGTACAATATATTTCAACAGGGCTATTCAACTAAAGTAATAGTCTTACCAACAGATATAATACGATACCACATAGTGTTGCAAGATAAGATATAGAAAAAGATGAAAGGAACAGATTATTTGCTCGCCTGGGTCATACACTCAACGCTACAAGAATTACCATGGCATTTATTAGTATTTTTGTATTAAATTCAGTATTATTTTTGGATGAACACATTTATGGTCTGACCTTGGCAGGCTGTAGCTGCACCAGTCCCTCCACTACAGGAATAAGAGCAGCAGCTGCTACTGCACGCACATCGTCATCCAGATCCTGGAGCCCCTCTGTGATAGCAGGAAGTACTCGAGGAAGCAGTTGTGAAATAAGATCCTGTGTGTTAATTAGAATTGACATTCAAGTAAAAAGTTCTAATTATCGTTCAACACCGTTTTATTAAAAACGTTCAAACCATTATCCACAGACTCGCACAAAGCCACACCCAAAAATGCATGCTCTTCTTACCTGTCGGATAGCGAGGGCATATTTGATGCCCAACAGCCCGCCGTGCCGAACCTCCCACTGATCCTCTGTAAGCAGCTTCAACAAAACGTCCACCGTCATGGTAACTCCACATTCAGTCATGTGCTTCAAGGCAACGCCCAGTGTCTGTGCACAAGTCTCTCTCACTGGAGCAACAACCTAATGAAAATATGGAAAAACAGAAGAGCCAGTTTTAAACACAAAAAAGAAAGGAAGAGCATTTAGTTGTAGTTGGGATAAAAAAATTTTTTTTTTAAATTCTAATTCCATTAGGTCACAAGAAGGGTGCGCTTACCTCATCAGACACGAAGTCTCCAAAGCGGTCAAGAGCAAAGACGCACAGAAGTCTGATGACCAGGTCTTCCAACCAGTCCTGATGCTGCTGGGCTAACTGAGAAAGCGAGTTTATAAATAAATAGGTTAAAATTCGCACACGGTACTCATTGGTTAGGATGTTGGACTACGGATCAGAAGCTCACAAGCTAAAAAAACTAAATAAAATTATAGTAAATAAACCACCACCACCAAGCTGCCTTTAAGCTTGGCCCTCAACTGCGCAGTAGTAGAACTAGATGCATGCAAGTTGCTCTGGATAAGGGAGTCTGCTAAATTACATACTGTACACCTTATTTTACAGTCACTAGATACAAAAATAAATACTAATACAAACCTGCCAGATCTCGGTGTAATCACACTGGATGATACATTTTTAAGTAATCAGCTGAGGAAAGCATCATAGAAACAATACTTTCCAATTGTTTGAAACGGTGAATAAATTATGACGGAGGAAATTAGAAGGGCACCTCACTTTTGCATGGGATATTTGCCCACTTATTTGCATTTAATAATAAAATTATTTTTATTTGAATAATAAAAACAAATTGTCCAGAATTAAGAAAGCCCAAAAAAGTTCAGAATCCTCTGAATCTTCCATATCAGATTCAGCCCAAGTACACGAGATTAAACGTTATATTTTATTGAACTTAATCTCATCTTGTCCAGGTAGTCCCAGACTTGCACACAAGTTCTGTTACAGGAGAACATTCCTAAGTCCAACAAAGTGAGTCTTATACACCAATACAGCCTTTTTTTATCAACATGCTTCCATATTGATTCAGTGAAACCAGTGAGGCTGACCCATTTCTCCCGCACCCCCACATGCCAACAAAATATTTCAGACTCCAGACATTTTATACATTTATATACGCACACCGAAAATATTGTATATATTATCTGTATCTTTGTACAATACACGTGAGCTACTTCCGTGATTGAATTGGAAGCAGGAATCTGCAGAAACTCGGATGTTCCTGCGTGGGTTGTAGTTGTACTACCTGTACAATAATTCTATTTATGCAAATAATGTAGACTATTACAATTGTGTGACCCTGTTTACATGCAAAAAAAATTAATAAAAAATAGTCACTCAAAAACTGGACCTCCTAAGCGAGCATGGTACATTTTCAATTTGTTTTAAGTAACTTCACATAATTTGTACTCATTTAACAAAAGAATACATTTAAAAAAAAAATTTTTAACCACCCAGAATACATCCAAATACATATAAAAATTAATATTTTAAAATAACATACCCAAAAAGAATAGTAGAAGGAAAATCTGAATTTAACTTTTATACCCTTTTCCAAATATTGGCAAGAGCATAAAAAAGGCCAAATATACATTTTTATAAGTATAACTTGCCAGATTAAAAAAAAAAAAAAAAAGAAAAAAAGAATTGAGTATTACATAGTATTGCACTCCAAAGAGAATGTTACACTTAAATCCACATAAAATGAATCAGAAATCCATAAAAATAATTGGTTACACCGGACAGTCCTGCTTTTAAACTCAAAGGCTAATGATGTTGAAAGTATTAAGAATACCTGCATCCTCTTTCTGCATTTGTGAATTTCTCAATTACCTGTTTTTACTAAAAAAAATAAAAATACATTTGGATCACTCTTCTCCCTCTCAAGATTTCTCTGCATATATTTTTTGCTTTGCCACATCTCAGCTGTTCAATCTCTTTAAACAAAGCTGTATAATATTTGCTCCTTTTCTTCTAGGAATGGCTTCTTTACAACAACAAAAAATAAATAAACCAAAGCAACAGGCTTATGCATCAGTGTGCATTTATTTTAGCTGCAACAAGCCACTTTCACATAGCAGGTCTAAATGCAATAAAGCTTTGATTGGTATCCTACACGACCGGTATTTGAACACTACTATTACATTTAACAGGCATTATCATAGCTTCTAAATACTATAGTTGACCTTGATTGGAAAGATTTCAAGCGATTTTAAAAGTAAGCAACTTTTATTTTTTATTAATTAAGAATTATAATCATTAACCTGAAGTCATACCTTTTGTGGTATAAACCTAAGCATTCCTGGCCATGTCTGAAAAGGTCAGTTATCTCACCTCATACTTTAAAGACAGTGGCCTTGGTATGCAGCAGTTATAGTAATCAGGGGTACATGCTGAAAAATAATTTCCTGTCACGTTGTTGTCTTAAAAATGTCTTTCAACTTGTCACCTGACATTAGTGACATGACTGACATTGTTCCCCAAAATATTTATTATACCAAAATAATTGGCATGTTTTTTTCCTTTTCAAGTACGATTAAATTAATCTACTGTAAGATTGACACTGACCATTTTTGGCTTTATGCCCCAAACATTACCAAAACAGAAGAATTTAGATTAGGTCTGCAGAGAGAGAATGAATATATTTATTTTTAACCCTTTCAAAATAAAATACATGAAAAAAAAAATTGTTTTGCCATCAACAAATTTATTACATTTTCTTTTAAGGCATTATAAAAACATTAGTAAGGTGCCTGGGAAGAACAAGGTCAATTTGCATCAATACAGATCAGTTGCATGGTTTATTCAACCTACAAAACAAAATAAAGAGGACACACTGGATACCAAATTAGTCTGGATTCATCAAAATGGAATCCTAATGCGAAAAAAAATAAAGCAATCCCACACACATGAACAGCAACAGCAATGCAAGTAGATCTTTACCTGCTCTAAAGTGCTGCCCACCATCTTCCCTCCTCCTGCACCATGACACTTCAGCACCTCTCTCAGGCCCGTGCCTGCACCATGTCGCACCTGTAGTTTCACACAGACACGACTTTACAAGTCAAGTTTCTAGTACTCTGTTTGATTAATTGGTAAGATAAAAAGCTACCTTATTACAGATTAACGTATTTACGGTACCTCCCATGATGGATTAAACAGATCATTACAAAGCTCTTCACAGAAACTCTCCAGAGGCCACTCTTGAGTCTTTTACAGAAACAATAATAATTAAATTAAAGAAATACACGTACATGCATTCTGAATCTTTACTTCTACAAATTTTAAACTACGCTTCAAAACCAGCTAGCATGAATTCCCCTTACAGCTAATCAGTGCTTAATTATGATTCGAATGTTTTAAAAGGCTAAAAGTAAAAACCCAAAACAGAGAAATTTAACAAGCAACCTGACTAATATTTTGACACAGCTTACACTGGGTGTTATTAAAGATGGCATCTCAGCATGTTTGCAATTGCAAGTAACACTTGTACAGATCTGCAAGTGTGTGGTATGTGAGTGCGTGAAGGGTCTTCCTCAACTGAGCATTTTGGTTTACACACCTCCTCAAACAAACTTGAGTTGTCGGGAATGTTATCGATTAAGACTTTGTTCTCAGTAGCCGGCTGCTCGATGACTACGTTTGTGGTTTTCCGCCGTTTCTCTTCAGGCTCTCCTTCGAAGCTGTCATTGCTGAGAATGAGAACAAAGTAGAAGTTGTCTGGCTGATCTGCGACTCAAAATGTTAACTTCAATACAAAAGTTGAAGGAATGTTTTCATTGTACTGAAGATGGTAGTACCTTTTTTCATTGGGGTCCAAATCTCTAGATCTTTGCTTTGCCACCAGCTTGGCCATCCTTTTAGCCTTGTTCTTCTGACGATTGCTCATGCCGGGACGGAATTCTGAATCTATAAATTCTGCTGCCTGCATGGGCTGTGAAGGAGACGCATCCGTTTAGACAATGCTGAAACCCAACAACAATGCAATCTTCCCTACAATACAAAACAGTAATGGACAGGATGATGGGTCACATCCTCTACACTAGTGGCAGACCTTAAGATCATCTTTTTAAGGAAATACTTCTGTGAAAAGAACAGCTATGCACCACACAATTCAACACTATGAAATTCTGATCAGCTTGAAGAGAGAAAACATGATCTTTAACGTAGTGTGCACACAAGTAAGATGTCTGAATATGGAATAACCCTGTACAGTCAAACAGAGTAACTTGCTCTGTGATTGTTATGCAGGACGAGTAAAAATTTGTAATAGATTTTAACTTGATAAACGAGCGAGGTCTTGCTATACTAGCAGTTCCACTTTGTCTGCGGAATGTCACGTGTTCACATATGAGCCAGTGGTTCTTCTCTCTCTCTCTGAAAATCTCAAAAGGGAGGCAAAAGCAAATGTTGTTCATGTTCCTTGTTAAAAGTCACATGAAAAGAAAAAAGATCCAGTAAGCCAACAGATAGTGATTTTTGTTAGTGTGCACACACGTGGATGTTTGTGTGCAAAAAAAAAGAAGAAAAAGTTGTCCTACACAAAAAAAAGACGTCCTTTACTCCTTTTTTAAAGGATTTTGATTACAAGCATGTTTCTGGAATTAATTATGAGCTCAATCCAAGGTTGAACTGTATCTTAAAAATCACTTGTGCCACTTAAATGCTTTATATACTCAGATAGCAATCAAATAGATGTTAATCTTTGACACAGGCTCCCATAGGCTGCAGGTTCAATTACGAGGTGATGCTTCTGTAACCGAAAGACTAGAAAGCAGATTAACCACCCAGGGAGGGAAAGGGATCACATATCCATCACTCTCAAAATTATCATACCGACACTAGACAAATCATCAACATCAGTGTGGACACCTCCAGTAATGCGTTACATTGTCCCCAAAGTTGTGACATTGCAGTTTTCTTCCCCTCAAGAGAATTTTCATGGTACACGAAACACACTATAAAATATTTAAAAATAGATAAATGAAAATAAACAACATGTAACCATTTTTCCATGGATTGTGTCTTACTTTAGGTTGAAAATATACACTTAAAAAAAATAATAATAATAAATACGCTAAAAACAGCTAACGCATTTCAGGTCCATAACGATTATAACATGCTCTTTAGTTAGACAAAGTGTTGGCCATTCTCTAAACTGTGTTTACTGGTCATGTTCCAAGTTTGCCAGTCTCTCCACTCCCATTTACAAATTATAGTTATCACATGTCCTGAGTGGTTCTGATAAATATACCCAGCCTCAGACTGTGCAACAATGTCTTTATTAGCATTTTACAACGAAGCAATATTTAAGGATCTGGTATTCTACATGTGAATTAAAAACCATTTAAAAAAAAAAAATTATATATATATATATATATATATAGATCACATCTAGGATAAGGAGATGCAGTTTACAAAATCCCTTACAAAAAAACAAATGTGTTAAACAAATGTGTTAATGTATAAACATTGTTGGCATAGGCGATTTTAGACCATTTGCAGACGTGCACTCAAATTTAATCTTAGCAACCCTAAAGACAATAACAATAATAAGTTATTATTTTCTAAAATAACTTCAGTAGTTACAGTTTAAAAACTGCTCAAAAATTTAGTGGACAAAGTGATTATTAAATGTTTCAGGACATGATTTTTTAAAAATGTATTCGGCTCTAGATCAGGTAGCCAATGTATGGGAGATATAACTTGCACAAAAAGGTTTAACTTTATTACATAAAGAATAAAAGCCCGGACAAATTAAATCATGAAGTGATAACTGACATAGATGTAGTTTGCTGAAGATCAGTTCCTTTCCCCGCAAGGTAACCATGGCCAAAAACCTTAACCGCATGCAAGCCTTTTTAAAACATGCCTAACAAGTAACCATGTGAAATGTAACCGGTGTTGTCCGTGCACTTGAACAGACCAATTTCTCCCGCACCCCACACACAATTGTTTAATTAAGCAAAAGTACATTTTATCCGATTTATATTCGATAGCTACAGCCCTAATATAATTGAAAATATTGGCATCTGGCACACTGCAGTGTCTATTTTTTGTACAAGACATGTGAGCCATTTCCGTGATTTGTTCATAGCTCAACTACCTATTCGTATTTTGTGCGTGCGTGCGTGTATATACATGTATAAAAATGTAATACAAAACATCTTACAATAAAAATATTACAAAACGTATTATTAGCAAGAACCATGTTAGGCATGTTACATTCCCGTTGGCGGCTGTGCCCGTCTAAAAGGTCTGATTTGTAGAGTGCCCACGTTTGTTGGTTTATAAAAAAGTTTCTAATATGTCAGCTGTTGTCAAAGATCAGATCCTGTTGGTGATCAACGGTGCTTAATTAAAGACTATTTTATATAACACCCAAGTAGAATCACCATGAAATAAATGTTCGATAAATTTAACACAACAGATATCCAGTATACATAATGTACTTGTGTTATGTTTGCTAAACGATTGTACGTTTCTTACGTTTATGATTGTAAATCTGCCCGTAAGCTATTCTCAAACATGTGGTAAAAACATCGAGCTTCCAATGATGGAAATGTAACAACATTATCTGGCCAGTTGTCAAAGGTTCAGTAAAATCCCTGGATGTAAATTTAGCCAGCAAATCTCACTGTGTTAGCTGTAGTGGGTATGACTGCCAGACAAAATGGCGAATGTTTTGGTTCTGCATCAACACATGACCGCATATTGCATGTTTGTCCTGGGACGCCATAAAGTCTACTACACACAGAAACAAAGCCAACCACTCTAATTTAATTATCAAAGAAAGTAGATAAAGCCACAGCAGTCGGCCAAGCAGAAACCCAATAAGAGGTAAATGAGGGCGCCAGAGAGGTGAATAAAGAGGATCCAAGGAGAAATTAATTTCTCTTCTTTTAGTATTACAAACGCGATTGATTAAAATTTAACATTTGATTTGTTGCTGTTTTAAAAGCCGTACACATCGATTTTTATTTGCTATCATTGTGTATTTTTCAAAAGATTTTTCACTACTGATTTTTTTGTTGTTGTGGTTACATGCTGTCCAGTTTTTTGTCCCCTTCTAAACTAAATAAGTGCAGAATTGATGCACAAATGGAGAGAGGAAATGTGGTGATTCAGCAACTTTGAAACCCTCACACCTTCCACCTCTGCTGTAGGCTGAGCAGTGCAAATTAAAGAATAAAGATGACTGAACAGGAAATTATTTGATTATTCTTAAGCCTGGAATATCTCACTATTCCAAGGGTAATTAAACTACAGGGAACTTGGAACCACCAGTCAGTCTACTCTGTGCATCTTTGGACTGTGGGAAGAAATGGAGCAACCAGAGGAGTCCCACCAATCACATGCCGAACTCATACACTCCGACGCGATGCAGGAATTGAATCCTCCACTTTGGAGGTGCAAGGCCGCAGTTCTAACAGCTATGTCACCTGCATATAACGCAATACATCCATTTTGTTTGTCAATTTCACTGAGTAATTCAGTCTTACCGTATGGCTGCGGTAACTCTGGAACCCAACAACCTTGCCAGTCTGGGCTCGATTTACATTGGAGGTACAGGTGTAGTCCAAGTCTTCATCATTAAACAGCTCCTCTGTATCCATGCCTATAGCCGCACCCATATCCAGACCAAGTTTCTTCTGGAGCAATTTCCTCTGTCGGGCCAGACGTTCCTTGGGGTCGACCTCAGCTGTTTAGCAGACAAAAACAGGATAAATCAAAACAGCCTAATTGCTCTGGATAACAATTTGGTGCTTGTTCATTACTTGTGATGGAAGTACTAAGTGGAATTAATGTTTTAAAATTTAATAGGAGAGACACTAAAACCTAAGGAAAAGCCTAAAGCATTGACTGATCATGATTAAATAGTTTGGATTTACACAAGTTCTTAGGAATATAATAAATAAATAATTTTATTTATTTAAAAAGTACAATACACACATGGGTTGGACAATGAAACTGAAACACTGGCAACAATTTAGTGTTGGAGGTTTCATGCCCAAATTTTACCAGCCTGGTGGTCAATTTTCATTGATTGCACATTCTACCAGTACGAGCAGAGTGTGAAGCTTTAATTAGCAGAGTAATGGCACAGTTTTGCTTAAAATATTGCAATGCACACATTATGTGTGACGTATCAGAGTTCAAAAGAGGACAAATTGTTGGTGCGCAAGAGGAAGCTGTCTGAAAGGGATGTCCGGGTACTAACCCGGATTGTATCCAAAAAACATAAAATCACAGCAGAATTAAATGTGCACCCCTCAACTCTCCTGTTTCCACCAAAACTGTGTCAGGGTCAATGTACATGGGGGGGCTGCTATAGCCAAACCTTTGGTCACTCGCGCCAATGCCAAACGTCAGTTTCAATGGTGCCAACAGTGAAAATCTTGGGATGTGGACAATGTGAAACAACGTAAAACAACGTATTGTTCTCTGATGAGTCCAACTTCACTGTATTTCCCACATCTGGGAGAGTTACGGTGTGGAGAAGCCCCGAAGAAGCGTACCACCCAGACTGTTGCATGCCCAGAGTGAAGCATGGGGGTGGATCAGTGATGGTTTGGGCTGCAATATCATGGCATTCCCTCGGCCCAATACTTGTGTTAGATGGGCGCGTCACTGCCAAGGACTACCGAACCATTCTGGAGGACCACGTGCACCCAGTGGTTCAAACATTGTATCAGGATGATAATGCACCAATACACACAGCAAGACTGGTGACAGAGTGGTTTGCTGAACATCTCCCATGGCCTGTACAGTTACTAGATCTAAATATTATTGAGCCACTTTGGGGTGTTTTGGAGGAGCGAGTCAGGGAGCATTTTCCCTCCAGAATAGTGACCTGGCCTCTATTCTGCAAGAAGAATGGCTCAAAATCCCTCTGGCCACAGTGTAAGACTTATATATGTCATCCTCAATACCAATTGATGCTATATTGGCCACAGAAGAAGGCCATACTAATGAATTATTGTGGTCTAGAACCATGCGTTTCAGTGTATGTATGTTTTTCCAATGCAAATTTGTTGCATCATCAATGAAGCTGGACACAATTCAGTCAAATGGTAAACAAACTGTATGCACTCTTCATGTCTAATACTAGACAAGCTTTTGTTTATTTTACACTTTACTCAAATGCAAAAGTACCCAAAGAAAGCCATCTGACTTGCAAAGCTTTACTTCATTACTACTCACATAGGAGGGCAAAGAAGAGAAAACACTAACACAAGTAAACCTTATTATAAGTCCAAACAAGGTCTGAAAAAAGTACACTGGCATGGTGGAAAAAGAAAAAGCTGTGAGGGTTACTACTTCATTATTAGCATGTGCACGCTTATGCATAACCTACCTGACTTGTCATCCTGCACTTCAAACTCTGCACCGGCGGACCCAAGCAGTGACGCTCCATGTCTGAGCAAACGAGAGATGTCAAACCTGTAAAAACTGAGTCTGTCTGAAGAGCCGTCCTCAGGAGACATGTCTTCTGCATGGGACTCTAAACGGGACAGAATATACATTGTATGGTTGTAAAATCTCAACACTCCGCTTCGAAACACTTTTTACATAACTAGCACAACTAATGTTAAAAAGTGGTTTCCCCAAATTCATCTCAAAATGTAGCTTTTAATGACTTCTACAGTCCCAATTATTTGACACCTTCAGGAAAAGACTACAGTGCTTAATAGATCATGAATTAGCTGTTATGACTAGCTGCAAACGTGCTGCATAGCCAGACCATAGGTTTTGGCTGCTCTCCGGAAAAATCTTAGCCCATTCTATGGCCAATGGCCTTGGCTTTGTCTTTTTCAAATCAGAAATTTTTCTGCAAGACTTGGTGGACTTTGAGGCATGCTTGGGATTATTATCTTGTTGGAAGATAAAATGACATGCAAGCATTAGCTTCACATAGATGGCATGATGTTTTCATCTAGGATTCCCTGATTCTCTGAAGAAATTCCTTCCACATACTGTGCCAGAGGAGGCAGAACGAGTCACCGCCATCCTTAACAGTAGGCAGTGTGTTCTTTTCAGCACATGCATCATTCTTCTTCCACCAGAAAAACTACTGATCCACAGGCCCAAAAGTTTCAGTATTGTTTCATTACTCCACAGAACAGAATCCCAAATCTGTGGCCAATTCATCTTGTTTTGAGCATACTTTTGTGCTTTTGGGTGGGTGGTGAACATATTCAAAGTTTAGCATGGAAACCTTCAAGCGTTTAGTACGCACCTTACTGTGTAATCTGAAACGCTGCCAAAGAGTTTTTCCTGTAGGTCTTTTGCAGTCACTGAAGTTTTTTTTTTTTTTCAGAATGCTGATTGCAGCTATTGACAGCTTCCCTTTCCGCCATGTCCAGGTACTGCAGGCATTGTACTTTTAACTCTGAACTTACAAGTCATGGTCCCAACAGTGTCCCTAGTGTCATATTCTTCACTGTCCTTGGTATCCTTTTGGTGCTATAAAATGTGATTCAACAAACCCCTAGCCTGTTGAGGCATTTGATGTGTTCTCTGAAAGTTCTTAATTAGTTGCATCAGATATGCTTGAGACGACACCCGTTTTGCAAACGTCTGCTGTTATGACGGATTATATACATGGGATTTGAACAATTTTGAGTCATTAAAAGTTGCATTTTTAGCTGAATTTGGAGAAACCACCTGTAATCGTTTTGCAGCTAATAAAATTTATCTTGTTTGATCTGCAACAGCTGACAGTTTGTGAATTTTTCCAACAAACCCCAATTTGCAATGGGGCTGAATAATTTCCACAAGTGTACATGTCTTTTACCTAAATTAATACGATTACTAATTTTGCCTGAATGTGAGCCCCGACACCTACGTGTTGACTTCTGATTTAACATGCTGACAAATACTGCAGATAGCTGTACAGAGTTCGAGGTGAGTAATCTCACTTCACTTTCACCGTTTCCCACTGGAGTTTCACTCTCGGAGAGAAACTTTCCCCATAAACCTTTCAGCTGATTTTATGCGACACACAAATCTAATTCCATCTAATATTTTCCAACCCACATTTAATATGCATTCGATCTAGTGATACACAGATGCATGACACTGCATCATCATTATTCATTGCACGAGTCTACAGAAATATTCTTAAAATGTTGGCAAGGTAAATCTCTCTCCTAAATGTCACCAGGTAGTTTAATCTTGCTCTCTTTGTCCTTGGCTTTAGATATTCGTACAAAAGGAACTCCGTTGAGCAGAAGCATTCACTCTGGCGTGTTCACTAGTTATTAATACTGACTACAGAGCCGCGACAACTTGCATCACAAGCAAGGTCACAAACAAACACAAGTATGAAGCTCTGTAATAAATGGCACAATAAATCTTGGTCAGTCTATGAAGGGGCTAGCCTATAGAGAAATACAGGAAGATGTGCTTACCTTCCTTTGGCTTGGGAGCTGGGTTCCACGCAGGAATATTTTTCACTATGGCCTCCACTGCCTGACCAGCTGCAATTCGCGTGTCCCAGTTAGGACTCCTCAAATATGTTAAAACCTTACAAAGAAAACAGAACAAGTTAATCCACATTCAGACAGCATCGCCTTGTGTCTATGAATTTAATACTTCTAGGCTTCTTCTGTGCATTACTTGCATACACAATAATAGCTAATTCAAACACTGATGTAACCTTCAGATTAGTGATAAGCCTCTAGCATTTGCACATCTATAAATTGCATGATTGTAAAACTGAAAACAGAGCTTGCAAGTAAAACAAACAAGCCTTAAAAAATAGCTGTATTAGATGATGTGCAGGATGTCAAAAGAAAAGTCAAAGATCACCTTGGATAATAGATTATTCAGCTCATGTGGATGGAGCTTGACCACATCTCCCAGCTGTTGAGCGGCAGCTTTCCTCGTCACTGGAGTCGTGCCAGTGTCCAACAAGATGAACAGACGCTCAAGCCTGAGATTCAGGGAAAGAAAAAAAAGTTACTCAAAGCACTGAAAGTCAGCTTGTGAAACGCTTGGTGTTAAAATTATTTTTTTAAGCAGAATTTTGACATGTGACCTGGAGAAGTGTTGTGTACTACTGTTTCAGTGTTGTGTCACCGAACCAGCTTTCAGGACAAGCAGCTAACGCAATCTCATTGTCAGACGTAATATTTTACTTAACGGAAGGAACACAAATTAACTGGCTAGTTTCACTGACATTTTTTTCACTGGAAAAAAAAAACAGGGGCTACAAAAGCTTATTCACAAACGTCTACAGAAGATATTTGCAGTGCGTGTAAACTGGGTCTCCGTAACCACATCACTTTCACTAACTATGCACCAGCATATTCAGAGGTATCCCTCTCTACAATATAGGAATAAGCCTAAAATTAAAAAAAAAAAAAAAAAAAAAAAAAAACCCACACACACCTGCAATACTGTACCACACCTTATACATTTGTAAGTGCACCATGTCAAAAGTGGAGCATCTTACAATATGCTTTGGAAACACACAGCGTTACAAGATAAGCATCTCATCAGGTCAAGATTTAGCTCAAACAAGGGGAATAAAGAGTAGGTGGACAAGAGCACATTTCAGAGCACACCAACCAGCACCTCATGTCTCAGAAGCCAAGATGTATTTAAACACGGGTCATGTCAGCTGGGTCAATGGCATGACAGCGGTAGACATCTAAGAGATGGAATGCTTTTGACTTGTCATTTAAGCCATTACTGAGTGAGGATGTTACAAAAAAAAAAAAAAAAAAACCCACATCAACATAAAAAGGAAAGGGGTTGACAGGGTTACTACCCTTTCCAGACAAGGCTCAATGATTTTTCCACAGCCTTGTCCTCCATGCTCAGTGATTTCGCTAATGTTTAAAAGGTCATGTTTAAGAATATGCATCAGGATGACTGTCTTGGCAAAGAGACTAATGTGGTGCATAAGGACAACAGATTACGATGGTTGGTTGCCTGGGGCTTTTGAGAAAAGAAAATCCAAATCTACAGTCTTTCCATAATCGATCATCAGTTTGAGTAAACCAATATACGTACTGACCGATTATTATGATTATTATTAGATCATGAAATACTTCCGGGACCTTGTGCCAAAAAGTGAATGGCTGCCAACATCTGACTGGGCTCTGTGAGAACACTTTCTGACCGGACTCCCTTGGACTCCAATAGAATTTTGGAAGCCATTCGTTTTTTGGCACAACACATAGGAAGTATTTTTCCAAAGGAGGAAAAAGGGAGAAAAAAAAAAAAAGGGAGCTAAATTTGTACTCAATTCTCGATTTAGCTCAGTGAGACCGCACAAGATTCATACAAGATTCACCTAAAAGGTTTTTTTTAGCCTGGAATAAGGGTTGTGGAATTTGATGTCGATAACTTACATAGCCTTGGCATTTTTATATGCATGAGCATTCTACTGATGTTTGATTTATAGGCATTTCCACTACACAGCAGTTGCCCAGGTACATAAAATAAAATTTGTAATTTATTAAAACACTTGCATTTTTCCTAATCAAGCACTTGAAATACACAAAGTTCTGATTATAATCGCTGCACCAACATCTACATTTCTTTTTCTGTGCACTGCAATACATATACAGGTCTGCAAATTAAAGCTATTAAATTCAATGACATGTTTATATGCCAATTGGAAAGCGCTTTATACACGCGCACACAGCATTAAATGCATACCAGCAACAAATCGTTGCATTGCATACAGTAACAATACAGTAACAATATTAGTGCATACATGCCTAATGAACAAATTATGACGTATAACGGCTGATGTCATATTTCATAGGTCCTAATGCAAGACCAGGAAAACTATAGAAGGAACTTTGTACAATTTTGTAAAAATCCAATAAAACTACCAAAAAAAAAAAAAACCCTGCATCATCCTCCCACTGAGACATCGTCATTCAGAGAAGACTGGAATTTCCATCCTGCCCATGACGGCCAAGTGTGTTCTCAGCATCTTTCCTGTCACTTTCCAGACACTTAAGGACCATTTGTTTCACCTTAGTGTTGAGACGCGTTAGATAGTATCTGGTTAGAGCTACACTGTGATTTCATTGTGTATAAAAATAGACGAGATGATGCAGCTTGGCTGCCTACACTTGCCAGGATCTGACCAAATAATTCAGCAAACAGGAGCGAGGCATGATTACACACATCCTGAACACACACTTGGGGAAAATAATGTTGACAGAAATCTTCGCTACAGTAAACAAGCTCTTCTAGTTCATTGCCGCGTTTAACAAGTTGGGGTGAGGTTTAATCGACTAATCACCTGCGGTCAGGTGGAGAGGATGTAGCCAAGCTTAACGTTATAGCGGAAATAACAGTTGTATTAGTATTCTATCATGAAGGGAATACCCAAGACCATCACTATACAAGTTTTCCCTTCATAAGATACACACAAGATGTCTGTAATGCACCGTGGATGAGGTCATCAGCACTAGCATCATATTCCAACATAACGAGGCCTCTATAAAGTTTCCTAGCACAACAATAAACATTGCACAGCGACATATTTTTGTCAGGGATTTCACCACGACGTTAAAACACATCGTTCTTGTTAAATCCACATTTTACATTTATATTTTTTTTTCATCCACTTAAAAAAAAAAGCATAAAAACGTGGCCTTGCCGAGTCCCGAATACAAGGCTAGCCTGCTGCACTGGGTGAGCTGTGTTGCTAATTTGCTAGCTTAACTGTTAGCCTGGGTGATACCCTTTAAAAAAGTTTTTAAAAAATAATTTTAAAAAATAAACAAGAAAAATGAACTCACCTCGAGACAGCCATGGTGAAAAATTAAAGAGTATATTTTCCTAAAGTGTATGTCCGTTGGAGGGATGTTGAGTAGCGCACAGTAACATTAATTGCTCAGAAGCGGATTAGCTTATTTTAGCTTAGCTTAGCTTATCAGTCCGCTAACTGACCGGTGTAGCACTATAGCGCTAGCTAGATATTTAGCCAGCGCGTGCTGCGTGCAGAAAGGCCCGATATCCCTCGCGCACCATCCGAACAGCAGAGTGTCGACGGTGCAGCCGCTTCACACTAGCTTAAAAAGAGACGCCCCGGATTTTCTTAAATATCTCCTTACACACAAAAACGGCGAGTCACACTTTAACACCACAGACATCAATTTAACCCTCGGCACTTCTCCCAAAAAGATATTTCAACCGAATAAGTAAAGAAAAATAATTTTGTTGGTCACAAAAGAGAAGCCGGGAGGCTGATTTTATATGAGGAGCCATCTTGTATTTATTCCTTCCTCCGCAGTAGCTGCGACCTGATTGGTTACATGGCCTTCCGCTGACCAATCAGAGCGCAGATGTCAAGAGGAAGCACGCGGCTCGACAAAAAAAAGAAAAAAAATCCATGACAGGATATGGGATTTCTTTCCTCACAAGTCAAATGCAATTGTTACACCGTTTGCTATAAGCCCTTTACATTTCTGTTGCAAATGCACCTGAAGAGCTTAGCACAGGGTCTATATACACCTTGCTGAAAAAGCCTGCTTAGTCTGGACAGCTAGCATTTGACCAAAAAACATGCCAAGCTAATCAAAATGGTAGACTCTTTTTGCAAACTGGTGGAAAATGGAAAAATTTCTAAACTACTGTTACAAGATTAGGTGGCCCTGAAGGTGTTGCGGGTTCGATTCCCACCTCAGGTCTGCGTGCATGGAGTTTGCATGTTCCCCCATGATTGATGGGTTTCCTCCAGGTACTCTTGTTTCCTTCCAGTGTGTGTGTGTGTGTGTGTGTGTGAGTGTTTTTGCACATGCGTGTGCCTTGCGATGAATTGGCATCTTGTCCAGGGTGTATCCGTGTATCCTGCCTCGTGCAATATGTCTCCTGGAATAGGCTTCAGGCCCCCAGCGAACCTGCACACAGGATAAGTGGTACAGAATATGAACGAATGAGTGAATGTTACATTTTTAAGAAAATAACAATAGTAAGGCACGTAGAACCATTTATAGAACAATTTATTCAAGTAACAATAATTCTAGAAAAAACTTATCACACGTCAAATATGGTGTACCCGCCTGAATAGCCTGTGTTCAGCTAGTCAATATCGATTAACAATATCATGCAATATAGATTAGCAATATCATGTCCAATATCAATTAGCAACATTGTGTGCAATATCATTTAGGAATATCATGTACAGTAGTGTGGAATATCAATAAACAATATCACATGGAATATCATTTAGCAATAACATTTGGTAAAATCATTTAGCAATATCATGTGCAATATTACTCGTCACTGCTGCATCAACAACTGCTGCTATGTTCCCCTGTGCTCCCTGATTTATTATATATATGTAATACCCAAATAATAACTATTACATCAACTATTACAATTAAACAGTGGTTTATAGTGATCTCCACCTCCTTACAGGCATTACACCACATCTAATAAAAACAAATAACTAAATAAATCATAGACTACATGAATATGACACTAATCAACCAACATTATGACCACTGACAGGTGAACCTCAATTCAATTCATTTTTACAGAATCAAAAAGAAAATTAGGGAAATGAGCTGAATGAAAATGAACTGAATATCCCTAACTCTACACCAACAAACTGGTGACAAGATCATGGGCACTCAAGCCTCACCCATGCCTGCAGGAACCGAAGGCCAACCTACCTGTTCCAATCCCACAGAAAAGGCAATGCACCGCAAATTACAGAAAATAGATAGTCAATGTTGGCCATGATGGAAAGCTATCAGAACATCTAATGCACCACAGCCTGCCATGCACCCGGCCCAGCAGTCAAAGAGCCCAAGGCTGCGATCCGGTCTCCAAACTCCCAAGATCTCAATCCGATCAAACACTCATAGGATATACCATAGACAGGACTAATCCACAGAGGTCCCACCCCACAACCCGGAGCACCCAAAGGATCTGCTGCCAACAAATTGCTTCCAGAGGCCCTGCAGATCCACAAACCTTGGGCACAAGGGGAACCTAAATAGTAGCTGTTAATGTGAATCCAAAACCTGATGTTAACAGTTTTAATGTCACGGCTAATCAGTGTTAGTCAAAGACTACTGGCCTACTTTGGAAACTACAGCTGACTCATACCTGACTCACATATGACTGCATTTTATGAGAAGTAACTTTTTCCATATAAACAGATGTTTTGGGGAACTATGTAACCTGTATCTAATTTTTAATCTGCAATCTAAACCCTTGATCTGATGATCCAATAAATCATCCTGAGCCTATTTGACAGTGTGTGAGGCATCAGGAAAAACTAAAGACAGATCTTGCATCTGTTTTATTAAAATGGTTTCCTAGTGATGGGTAGTTTGTGATATATGTATTGGATATAACTCATGCTTTTGTGAGGTCAATTCTCCTACGGTGCTTGTTGATTTTTACATTCCTGTAATGCTTCAAAAGAGCTAATGAGACTTCCAGAAGTGGTTAAATGTGCAACAGCTGTTTCATAACTCCAGGCATGCAGTTTATTCTTGATTTTCAGGGAAATGCAATTATTAATTGTATTAGATCAGTGGTAATGAATAATCTAATACTTCTAAGTTATTCTGTGTTGTGGAAATTAACATCACATCACTGATTCAAAATGATTTGAATAGGCTTTCTCTTGGATTCAGACTTCAGTCTGTCATTGCTGTGAAAGGTGCTTTAACAAGTATTCAGTGATAGATATAAATAAACAGTATATTCTACTTAATTACTTATACTACTTAAGAATCCATTTGAATCCATTATAAGATAAGTGTGTAACAACAAAATGTGGAAAACTTGCAATTTTTACTTTTTCATACTCACTGTATGTTTTGGGTCATTATACATCTGTAATATGAAGTGGCATCCTGATATCTGTTTTTCAGGATTTGGCTGACTCTGTGCAGAGAGTATAGCCCTATACACTTCAAAATTCATCCTGCTACTTTCATCAGCAGTCAGATCATCAATAAACACTAGTGACCCTGTTCCATTGGCAGCCATGCAACACTGCCTTCATCATGTTTGGCAGATGATGTGGTATGCTTTTAATCATGATATGTTTCTTCTTTCCATCATTCTGGTAAAAAAAAAAAAAAAAAAACTTTAATCTTGGTTTCATCAACCCAAAGAATCTGCCAAGTTTCCAGCAAAGTCTAATCCGACCTTTCTGTTCTTGAGTGCTAACAGTGGTTTGCACCTTGTTGTGAAGTGTCCGTGTTAACTTCATGAAGCCGTTTCTAGATTGTAGATTATGACAATGAAAGAACATGAGAAGACTACACTTCTAAGAACAGTTAATGTGAAAAATGTGCTCATAAGTACATGTAGATATAAATGAACATGCACAGATCTTCCCAATTAATTGTCTTTTTAGCAAATTAACAATAATGGATTTTGAGATATGTATGAAAGTAATTTAAGAAACTCTTGTCTCATTTTGCATGTAGCTAGAAATGTCAGAATGTGGGTGTCAACATAGGAGGTGTGAATAAAATTTGAGTCACAATATTTCAATCCAGCTAAACACTTACTGTATATTGTAGCTATGTTATATTTAATAATATTATATAATATAGTACAGTATATTACACACATAATATGCTATATAATGTATTGTACAATATAGTATATTATATTATATATTATACTTATATAAGGTGTTCCAGAAAATGTGCATATTGTACATTTGTGAAGCTTTGTATATATAGTACAGTATACACTATATAGTATATACTGTACATATATGTTATTTTTGCTCTGTTTAAATATGTTGTTGGAATTTTTATAAATAAATATTTTATTTTTCAACATGAAGCCTATTTAATCCTGTTTGCCTAGGACATGTAATTACTCAGATATTCATATTTCAAATGATGTCAAATATGTTTGGACACCCTGAGTACTTATAAATCTGCCAAAATAAAAATACACACTTTAGGAAAAGAAAAAAACATTTGATGTGTATTATGTTCATTTATTATCAATAATAACATAATATGATCATATATATCAATATACAGTATAATGTATAGCAATAAATGTAGTATTAAAATATTTATAAAAGTTTTTCTTTTCCTGAAATGTGAATGCATTTTTTTCTCTGACTCTCTCTCTCTCTCTCTCTCTCTCTCTCTCTCTCTCTATATATATATATATATATATATATATATATATATATATATATATATATATATATATATACTGTATATATATCACATTTTCTTCAGCCTTGTAAGATCCTCATATTAAGCTGGTAGGGTATTTGTCTAGGCTGCTTTAGGTTTTAGAAGATTTTCAACTAGAGTTTGGAGCGTGGCTTTGGTGATTTGCCCTCAATCAGCCACAAAATCATAGTTGAGCTCAGACAAGGAGGCCAGAAACATCATTGTTGTTCAAGTTCATCCACCACAAAGGTGTTTAATGGGGTTAAGGTCAGTAGTCCGTGCCGGGCAGTCAGGTTTTTTGACACCAATTTTGGCAAAGCATGTCTTCACGGACTGTGGTTTGTTGCATGCTGTGCATGCTGCAACATGCTGGAACATATTTGGGTCTCTTAGTTAAAGGTGAAAGGGAACTATGATGCTATAGCTTACACAGGCATTCGATAAAACTCATGCTTTCAACTTTGCAGAAACAGTTTGAGGAAGGGAAACATTTGTGTGTGTGGTTAGGTGTACACAAAAGTTTGAGCTGGACAGACCTGAAAATGGCTGTGCACTCACCCTGCCCGTTCAACATAGTTGACTTTAAGTGATTCTGCCAAGAAGAATGAAAGAAACTTCCAAAAGAAAGGTGGACCATCCACAAGCAGACTTGAGACTGTCATTGCTGCAAAAGGTGCTTTAAGTACTCCGAATACATATGTAAATTGGATATTTCGGTCTGTATAGACATATAATAAAACACTCCAAAACCCTGTTTTACTTAGAATATCAGTCATTCTTGAGAACTGTGACAAAGCATGTCCAGCACATAATAGTGTGTTTTTCTGTAAAATTCTGAAATAATTAATATTTTGATTATGATCTATTTTAAAAGCTGGATCATCTTAGAATAAAGTCCCACTAAAATTTTCAGTCCTACTTAAAATTATTTTTATTTTATGACTACCTGTGCGAACACCACTGCTCACCGGCCATGACATGCCCACTGCCCACTGCCCAAACAAACAGAATATCTGTTTTATAATATCCGTTAGATGTGTGTAAACAGCATCAGATAGGAATTTTTAGTGCCTTTTTTTTTTTAATAAATTGTTTGCACAATAGTGTATTTCTAATTCAATATAAAATTTCTAAACATTAAGGACGATTGTATTAATAGTATTACTACTTTAATGTTTTTAAGTAAAAAGCAGTAATATAGTTCATAATAACTTAGAGGAAGCCAGTTTTTATCCTAATTAAATGCTTTTAAAAGGTGCTGCCTTAAATTTTGAAATAATTTTGACAGTTGAAAAAAAACCTTGATTATTAAACAAAACATACGTTTGAAGGAAAATAATATTAATTTAAATACATCTTTTAATATCTGATGTAAGCATGTTTTTAGAGAAAACATATTTAATCACATATATGACAATATTTAATCATGTTACTCATATACAGTATACATATATAACAAATATATTCACACTAAGTAACTAAATACTAAATACAGCCTTTAAGAAACCGGAAGGTTTGCTGATAAAAAAATAAAATAAAAAACTATATAGGATGAACAGTGAGACATAGAGGACCCGAGGAAAGTGAGATGCTTTCACACACACAAGATCAAACATTTAAATTGCATGAAGAAAAGTTTAAACTCAGATAAGAAATATATAAATTTGAGGAGAGATGCCACGCTGAAGCGTAGTGGGGTGAGGCAAAAGGACCCAAAGTATGAATATACTGTCGCAGCTGAGAGCCACTCATCTCTTATCAGGAAACAACAAGATAACCACAACACACTCGTGGTTAGTGCAAAGTACACTTTAATTGGCTGTATGAATAAAATGGATTCAGACCAGTGGAGAAAAGGATTAAATAATATCAAAAAGCCATATAATGTTATAATATAAAGATATAAAATGAGTAATAATAAATTGAGGTATACATTGAAGTATAGAGATACATATAAAAAGGAGTAACTAATTTGATGACGAGCTGAGCATGCGTCAGCATTTGAACTGATATCACTGGCTAGATGAGGAGGTGGATGGAGAGACCTACCGCCTCTGGTGCCGCAAGAACCACACCAATTGGCAAATTAGTGCGAGGCACATAAACAGCAGTACACTTGTTAAAAATCACCTTTGCTGGAAAATCAGTCTGTGTGCCAACCGTGTTGGTCTCAGGAAACTGAGTCATATACAGTAAAAATAAAACAAATTAACCTGCACTTTACCTTTAAAAAAAGTTAAAATAAATCCCAACAGATAAGTGTTTCCATTTATGCGCCGTGTATTTGTGTGTGTGTGGAACTCCCAGTCCACAACAGAAACAACAGAATTAAAAGAATCAGTCTAGGTCACTGCAGACTCGCTCATTGTTTTGGTCGCAAAACAATAATGTACAAAGTTGGTCTTCCCTCGCCTCGTCTTACACAGTAAAACTCCTCCTCCCTCCCCCCACCTCGCTTTTTAAGTTTCACAACAAACACACACACACACAACGGAAACACTGTTTTAACGGGAAAAAAAGAAATCTCTCTAATGACACTCGCGTGAGCACAGACTAACGGAATCCCTGCTGTAAAGTAAAAAACAAAACAAAACAAATGAACCGGCACCTTACCTTTGAAAAGAATCGCGACAGTGCAGAGTTTCTGTGTAGAGCAGAGTGTGTGTGTCTGTGTGAAGCCGGGGAGGGGGGGTGTAAAGGCGAGAGAGTGTGTGTGTGTCGGTGTGTGTTTGTCGGTGTCAAAAAACTCTGCACTTGGTTGCACACAACCAAGACATGCTCGTTTTTCAAGTAAAAATTTATTAAAAATCTTTGCTCGTCTTGCGGAACAGTCGTAAACCGAGTTACCCGCAATCCAAGGTTCCACTGTATATGCATTGTATTGCTTTTCAGTCTGTTCTTTGCCTGTTCTTGAAACAGTTGGCTTCTTAGCCTGTTCTTGCCTCACTTGGGCTTTGTTGCGGCAATAAACTCCAGCTTACTTCATCCAGATCAACTGACTGCTGAGTCTTGTTTTTTGATACTATTATAATTTGAATTACAGCTTATGTTTGGGTGCTAAAGTGTGACAGGTATCAACTGTTGAAGATAAAAAAATCTCCCACACAAATGGGAGGTTGTTCCAAAGCAGAGTTTGATAACCCACTCTGCACTGTTCAGCAATATGTAAAAAAAATTTTTTTTCCAAATTAAAAACATGTTTTGCTCCAGAAAAACACTTTAATATGTGTGGTGTAGCCTGCTCTCCTGCTATACTTAACTCAGTTCTTCCTCTGGTTAGCTTGTGCTAGTCAGTGGCCCCGAAAACTGTAAGAAGATTTGCTTACTGGCAATCTGTGTCACGACCCGCCAAGCCACAGCCCTGTCATGATCACCTGCACACCCTATTTCCATGATCCGCCCCACTGCTTTCATTCCACCGCCTCATTCTCCACTCTGCACACCTGTACTCAATCCATAATCACCTCTCCTTCCTATTTAACTCGCACTCAAACTACACCTCCTTGCCAGATTATTGTGCACTCACCATGTCCAATATTCCAGCGTTTTGTCTCGTCTTGCCTTCTCGTTTTCGACCTCGCCTCGTTTCAATGACCACGTCTTTGCCTCACGTCATGGATCACTCGCCATCTCGGAACTTCTCGGTTCCCAGCAGAGACTACTCGCCTGAAGGGCGGAATAAAGAGTCAAGAAACTCTCTTGAATACTCACCAGCAGGAAATTCAACAGATCATGAGCACTCTCCTAACTCTCACAGAGATCTTGACATTGCTCACCAACCAGGTTCAGCAAACGCACCCAGCACCCCCTTGTCTGCCCCCCCCTTCTGTGCATACTTTTAGTCATGAGCCACATCTCCCTGCACCGCCTACCTACAACGGGGATCCCTCCACTTGTCGATCTTTTCTCTCTCAGTGCTCTCTCGTGCATGAGCTGCAGGCCTCCTCATTCCCCACAGAACGGTCAAAAGTCGCTTACGTCATTACTCTCCTCTCTGGGAAAGCAAGGGAGTGGGGTGCTATGGGATGCTCAGGTTCCCTGCTGTATGACCTTCAAAGCGTTCACTGATGAAATGAGGAGAGTTTTCGACCGCTCATCCACGGGACACCAGGCAACGAGCCAAATACTCCAGCTATGCCAGGGATCCCGCTCCGTCACAGACTATGCTATTGATTTTCGTACTTTGGCTCCCTCTAGTGGCTGGGGTGAGCGAGCACTCTTTGATGCATTTCTTCATGGGCTTTCCGATTTAACCAAGGATGAGCTCGCGGCCCGTGAGCTTCCATCTGATCTGCAGGGGCTAGTTGACCTAGCAACCCGTATAGACGCCCGTAAACGAACCCGGCAAGAGGAACATCAAACCCCCAGGCCATACGCTCCGGCCACCACCTCAGGCACCCCGAATTTATCCCCTGAACCAATGCAGGTTAACCGCATACACATCTCGCCAAAGGAGCGGCAACGACGAAGGGACGATGGAGCCTGCTTTTACTGCGGAAGGGTTGGTCATGGCATACGTAACTGTCCATTAAAGGACCGAGCCCCCCTGGTAGTGCTGGGTACCCTAGGAAACCACACATTTACCTCTGCCTCAGATAAACGATCATGCTTTGCTGTCACTCTAACCCATGAAAACCAGTCTCATATCACGTATGCCCTAGTGGACTCTGGAGCCGTCCAGAACCTAATCTCCTCAGCCACGGCCTCTCAATTGGAGATTCCATTTTTACCAGTCAGTCAACCATTTAATGTTCAGGCGCTTGATGGAAGCAAACTTTCACCGATTACTCACCGCACTGCCCATGTTACTCTATGCTTTTCTGGCAACCATACTGAAACCATCACCTTCCTCATTGTTAAAAGTGCACATGCCCCAATCATTTTGGGGCTTCCATAGTTAAGGCTACATAACCCCCACATCGACTGGGTAAGAATGAGTATCCTCGATTGGCCCTCAACTTGTCACTCCTCGTGTCTACGCTCAGCGGCCATAACTCAGACCCGTTCCACATCACAGGAGGAGATCCCCAGTTTATCCAAGGTCCCGGTAGATTACCACGATCTGCAGCAGGTCTTCAGCAAGTCACGGGCTGTTTCACTCCCACCTCACCGACCCTACGACTGTACTATTGACCTCCTCCCCAGCACCACCCCACCCAAAGGGCGACTCTACTCCCTATCTCGCCCAGAAAGAGAGGCCATGGAACAATATATTACGGAATCACTTGCGGCAGGGATCATCCGTCCCTCGTCCCACACTGCTCCAGACTAGCCGGTGCGGGATTCTTTTTTGTGGAAAAGAAAGACAAGTCTCTCAGACCCTGCATTGATTACAGAGGATTAAATGAAATCACTGTTAAAAATCGCTATCCACTTCCTTTAATGACTACTGCCTTTGAGCTGCTCCAGGATGCTCGCATTTTCACCAAGCTAGACCTGAGAAATGCCTACCACCTGGTCAGGATAAGGGAAAGTGATGAGTGGAACACCGCCTTTAACACCCCCACTGGTCACTATGAATACTTGGTGGTTCCATTTGGATTAACCAACGCACCAGCGGTTTTCCAGGCACTCATAAATGATGTCCTCAGAGACTTCCTCAACGTCTTTGTGTTTGCTTATCTTGATGATATCTTGGTCTTTTCTCGCTCCCTAAGAGAACACAAGATCCATGTACGTCAGGTTCTGCAACGGCTCTTGGAGAACAAATTCTATGTAAAAGCTGAAAAATGTGAGTTTCACTGTGGCTCCACCTCTTTCCTGGGGTTCTTTATCTCATCTGCAGGCATCCAAATGGACCCGGCCAAGGTCAAGGCAGTCACAGACTGGCCAGTGCCATCCTCTAGACGAGAGCTTCAACGCTTTCTGGGGTTTGCCAACTTTTATCGACGTTTCATTAGGAATTATAGTGCGTTGGCAGCCCCACTCACAACACTCACCTCCACTAAAACCCCGTTCAAATGGAATCCTATAGCGGAAGAAGCCCTCACTGTACTCAAGCACCGATTCACCACGGCACCCATCCTTACCTTCCCGGACCCCTCACTTCAGTTTGTTGTTGAAGTCGACGCTTCTGAGACAGGAGTCGGGGCCGTCCTTTCTCAGAGATCACCAAAGGATAACAAGCTCCACCCCTGCTCCTTCTTTTCCCGTCGACTCACGGCCCCTGAGCGCAACTATGACATCGGAGACCGTGAACTACTGGCAGTCAAGTTTGCCCTCGAGGAATGGAGACACTGGCTGGAGGGGGCGGAACATCCATTTTTAGTCTGGACTGACCACAAGAACCTCGAATACTTAAGATCTGCCAAAAGACTCAACTCACGCCAAGCACGCTGGTCATTGTTCTTCTCACGCTTCAACTTTACGCTGTCCTATCGCCCAGGTTCGAAGAATGTCAAGCCCGATGCCCTCTCCCGGAAATTCTCTCCTCCCCAGGACACATCTTCCATAGAGACCATCCTTCCACCTCACTGTCTTGTGGCCATTACACGGTTGGAAGTGGAGAATGCAGTCCTTCAGTCCCTCGAGCAAGAACCGGGCCCAAGCAATGCCCCACCTGGGTTACTCTTTGTACCAGCACGTCTACGCCCCCAAGTTTTGGACTGGGCACACTGCTCCAGACTAGCCTGCCACCCAGGGGTGACCTGTACGCTGTTTTTGACGCAACAACGCTTCTGGTGGCCCACCATCAGGGAAGATGTTGAAAACTTTGTGGCATCTTGCGACATATGCACCCTTACCCCTTGCGACATATACCCCTCCCCATTCCCCGCCGTCCCTGGTCTCACATCTCCATTGACTTTGTTACCGGATTACCACCCTCCAACAACAACACCTGTATTTTAACCGTGGTTGACCGGTTCTCAAAGTCTGCCCACTTCATTCCATGACCCAAACTCCCCTCTGCCAAAGAGACGGCTGAACTTCTAATTACCCATGTCTTCCGACTTAACGGACTACCTACGGACATTGTCTCAGACAGAGGCCCCCAGTTCTCAGCGCAATTCTGGAAGGCCTTCTGTGGTCTTATTGGGGCCACACCTAGTCTCTCGTCTGGTTTTCACCCTCAAAGCAATGGTCAAACTGAGCGGATAAACCAGGAACTCGAGAAGTCACTGAGGTGCATGGCGTCTTGGAGCCGATTTCTCCCATGGATCGAGTATGCTCATAACTCGCTCCCCACTTCCTCCACTGGAATGTCCCCTTTCCAGTGTTGTCTCGGTTACCAACCACTACTGTTCCCCACCCAGGAGGAAGAAGCCGTGGTCCCCTCAGCTCAAGCCTTTGTTCACCGCTGCAGAAGGACATGGCAATGTGCTCGTGCCCGATTAAAACAGTCTGTCAGCATCTTCCAGCGCAAAGCCAACCGTCATCGTTTAGCTGCTCCCAGGTACCACGTCGGCCAACGGGTCATGCTCTCTGCTCGTGACCTGCCGCTCAAGACAACCTCCAAGAAGCTCTCACCAAGATTCATCGGCCCATTTACCATCACCCGCATCATCAACCCATGTTCTGTCAGACTGGCCCTGCCATTGTCTATGCGCCGAGTGAATCCCACCTTCCACGTCTCCCAGCTCCGTAGGTTGGTCGCGTGTCCCTTGGCTCTACCCTCCCGTCCCCCCCCACCACCCAGACTCATAGACGGGGGCGAGGCCTTCACAGTTCGACGACTCCTTAAGGCTCGCCGCCGCGGACGCGGTCTCCAATACTTGGGGGACTGGGAGGGCTATGGCCCAGAAGAAAGAAGTTGGGTACCAGCCAGATTTATACTAGATCGATTTCTTATTACTGAGTTCCACAGACTCCACCCCGAGGCACCTGTTAGAATGCCTAGTGGCGTTCGTAGGCGGGGGGGTACTGTCACGACCCGCCAAGCCACAGCCCTGTCATGATCACCTGCACGCCCCGGTTCCATGATCCGCCCCACTGCTTTCATTCCACCGCCTCATTCTCCACTCTGCACACCTGTACTCAATCCATAATCACCTCTCCTTCCTATTTAAGTCGCACTCAGACTAAACCTCCTCGCCAGATTATTGTGCACTCACCATGTCCAATATTCCAGCGTTTTGTCTCGTCTTGCCTTCTTGTTTTCGACCTCGCCTCGTTTCAATGACCACGTCTTTGCCTCACGTCATGGATCACTCGCCATCTCGGAACTTCTCGGTACTGACCTTTGGAACTGTTTCTCGACCACGAGCCTGGATCATGGACTTTTCCCCCACTCTCCGGCTTTGACCTCTGCCTGTTTCACGACCATGAGTAATCCCCATGCGTCTGCATCGCCTGCAAACCTGCTCGAGCTCAAGTTACACACGCCGGCTCTCTGGACAGAGCTCAGCCACATCGCGCCGGCGCTCCGCCTCCGCATTCAGTTCAAAATGCACGCACCAGCACAAGCAGGCTTCCAATCTAACTGTCACATGCACGGATTTAAGCCTGTCCTGTCTTGCTGCTCATCTGCACTTGGGTCTACCACGGCAGCCACGTCCCGTGACAATCTGGCTTACTAGGTGAACTTCAACATTGCCCGTTTGATACTTGTATCTATTAAATTCAAACAAACACACAAGAAAAGAATACAATGACTTTTTCTTTCTGTTGGTGTGTTGGCAGGTTATGGCTTAAAGTAGCTTGGAACAGGGTGGCGTAGTGAGGGAAAAGTGGGACTGACTATCCAGGGTCTCAATGGCAGGAAGCCTGGAATTAAAGGTGAGAGCTATGGATCAAGACAGGATGGGTCTCAATGAGACTTCTCATGTATAGGGCCTAGAGTTCTGTGCTACACCCATATGAACACATGAATGATGTTTGATTTTTCAAACACAAAACTGAATAAGCAGTAGTATGTAATATGCAAGTGTCCACAATCCAGAAGTGATTTTTGTCATTTAGAGAAGTTTGGAAATCAACGGAGAAAGCAGAAGCATTGTGTATATTAATATCTTTTACAGACTAGATTGGCTTCACTTGAAAAAACTTGAAAAAATCCCACATTTTGTGTTATAAGTGGTTAATAATATTTTTTTTATTAGCACTGAATAACTTTGAACTTAACCTTAACTTACTTCAAACAGAAAGTTTGGAAAAAGAATTAACAGAAGACATCTGGCAAAATTATGATATCTAATGGGCCTCATATGAGGCTCATCCAAGTATACGTACATACAGTTCTGTATATTGACAATGTATTTGGGAGAAAATTTGTTCTCATATGGGACATCAAGTTAATTCTAAAAGCTAGCAATAAAAAGGAAAAAAATCCCAATTGCAAGGCATTGTGTACTTAGAAAGAATTTCCCCATCTGCATTTTCTCACCTAATTTGCAGGTGCTTCTCGAAATGTATTCTTAGCTTACAGTTCTTCTTACTAACTGGTGATAGCTATGTACTGTATAAATGCTTTACTTACAGTAGCTGTGAGACCTAAAGCCTTTCCCATGTCCGTAACTGTTGTTATAGTGACAGCAGTTGATAAATTAGCACTTTAATCATTTTGATTTCTTTACTGATTCTGATTGTGTCATTTCTACTCCACAAACTCATAAATACCAAAAAAGTTCTAAATACTCATTAAGGTCTATTAGGTTGAACTAACTGTAATTATTGAAGTTAACAGTACTCAATGTGTTTTATTACTTTGAGCATTAGGGTTTACAGTGTAGTCTATATACGATATCTATGACTGAGGCCACCTACAGTAGAATCAAATCAAAAAGACACAATTGGCTATATTGGCACAGCAGTAAAGCTGCAGCTCCTTAATGTATCCACATATCATATGAACAGTATGTAATTAATAAAACATGAATTAATTCAATTGATATACCCTGTATACCTTTCACGTCACTAGAATTATTGCTGTTAGTCATGAATTAAACAATGCCGAGCCATACATTTGATCAGTTTAGGTACATTTAACATTTTAGGAAATATGTGAAAGAATTTGGTCGCACCTACTGTAGCAGATATAAACAGTCATTTGCAGCAGTTGTACTTAGCCTGTTGTCTAGAAGTTAATGAGGAAAAAAACAGACTGTAATAGTAGAGAAAAAATGGGAAGGCTGCCAATTAAAAAAATGACAGCTTTAGCTCTGATGCAGATGCTGGTGAGGTTTTTCATAAATGTTAATTAGCTTTTACGATAAAAATAATAAGGTATTAACATGAGCACATTAATCTTTGTAAACCTATGCTTTGCCTAACAGCTGGCACATCTGTCAGAGCTGCTGTTGAATCAACACCTTCTGTCCAGTCAGATTTAAGAGTTAAGCAGTGCTGCAATTAAATCATTTTTATTTATGTTAATCAATAGTTTCTAGTAATCTATTTGCATGTTCATATGTATACCTGGTGCATTAGTGGCTAGGATTTGTCATTCTCACCACTGATGCCCGGATTCACCTGTAGGTCAAGGACGTTTAAAGTTCTTATAAATTTCCCACTGACATCTAACATCAGTACCTCAAAGTCAACCAGCGACAAAGATGGTGATGTGAAAACACTCAGAATGCAGAGACATGAGAAGCCAATAGCCAAATCTATTGGTATCACTTTTTATGGTCAAGATGTTCAATGTGACAGGTCATTAACATAATGATCAAGATATGTTTCATATTTAAACAAGGTGTTAGTGAACTGTTTCCATGATTGAAAGAATGTTTCAGACTTAATCCCAAAAGCATTTTATAGTAACAAAACAAGTTGCAGCATGGTAGGTTACTAGGTAGAACTTCTGGTTAGCCGCATGATACTGGTTACTGTTTCCACTTCCAAGACTGGGGTTTGAATCTCACCTTCAGTTCTGCGTGTATAGTGTTTGCAAGTTCTCCACGTGCTTGGCGGATTTCATTTGGTTCCTCTGGTTTCCTCACACCGTCCAAAGACAAACATAGTAGGTTGAATGGAGTTTGTCTGCTTGTGTCCCACGATAGGTTTAGATGTGTATGGATTAATGAATGTACTATGAAAGTGAATGAAAGTCCATGTACCAATTTCTAAGAGGAAGATATGGGTCTAGTCTCACTGTAATGGGTTGAGGTTCACCAGTGGCAGGTGTTCAATGGTTTACCTTTTCTATAAGAATGGAAAATGGAAATTAACCTGAAAAAAAACACACACACACACACACACTGTAATTATGTAAGTTGTGTAGTAATGTTTTGAATTTAAAAGTATAATGTCAGATGACATTATAGCCAGGTGGAAATGAGAGTGTGCCCACAAGTCCTCTATTTGCATTACAACATTACAAATTTTTAATCTTTTATCATTTTTAAATGACAAAGATGAATACAAATGTGAAGAAATCAAGTGGACAAAAAAACAATTTGGCTTAAGTTAAACTGGAAGTTCTATCCTACAGATACTGTACTCCATGATGTCTACAGATATTTTTGTTTTCTTGTTTTTTACTTATTTTAATATTTTATTATGTGCAACTTAATACATTTGGAAACATACAGAACAGAATGATAGCAGTCTCATAATTGTGGAAAAATAGTTCCAAATGTCCAAAATATTGGGGCTAAACCAGATTCTGTGTATACAATACACTTATGTTGAATTTGCTGTTTCAGAGAGGTTTGTGCACTATATAGTGTCCTGGGCTGAGGATGGGAATAGTAGATTTCCTTTGCCACTTGTGCATCAACTTACAGACCCCGAGGTTTCTTCGATGCATTCTCAAGTAAACTAGTTCACAGGAAGAATTACTGGATTAAATCAGAAGGCAACGTTGTCATGACAACACTGCAGTTTTCAACTTCCCAGCTTGGTCGTGTGGCTCATGTCCTCTGTCATAAACCAGCATGATCTTGGCTAAGAGACTTTGACTGGAGGTGGATAAAACAGCTAGAGTTTGACCCCAAAAAGCCTGCAAATAGCAAGCCTGTCAAGTCGCTGGAGGTGAGTGAGGCAGCAGAAAGAAGCACATTTTTAGCTTTCGGCAGTGTCTCAAACCAGCTGTAAGTGCAAAATCACATCTTTCTTCTACCAATTTTGGTTCAAAGTATAAATGTGAGACAGCATCTCACAGTGAATAACAGTATGCAAGTACAGAGTATGGAAAATGGTGTAAGACTCCACATTTGTTAAACGATTAATGTTTATGTGAGTGTCTATTTGATATATATATTACTGTAGGTTTGAGCTTTATATGATTTATATATGATAAGAAGATCTATATGATGGAGAATGCAACATCAATTCCCTCAAATCTTTTTTCAAAAGTGAGCTATGAAGTGTATAAAATCACATAGTATAAAGTCTCATATCAATTAGGTGCAGACTGACTGTTTAATGTACAAAATACTACTGTATGTAGGAGGACATTTTTTTGTTAGACCCCCTGAAATTCTCTGTGTGCAACTAATGCAACAAAAGTGAAATTTGACAGTCTTTCCAATTTGTTTGGTGAGAGGTGAGAAAACTAAAACTAAAAATAGGGATAAACTAATTGACAACGCCCAAGAGCACAGGAACATATGAGCTTCATGGGGATTTATTCAGATAATGGAATTTGAAAACATTCTCCTACATGAAAAATGCATTAAATAAAAAAGTCTACTACAGAATCAAGAGACTTGATGGCATGTCTTACAAGACAAAATGGGAAACGACTACAGCAGAATGTGTCCTTGCATCTGTTTGAATGTACATTTCGGTGGCATGCTGGCAGCTGAAAGAGAGTCTACTCATTTGTGATACATCGCGAAAAAGTTATACATTTTTAAATGACACATACTGTCTTCATTTCTGTACCAATAACGTGCATACAGAATGTCAACAGTTCCTCTTTATGTTTCTGTTTTATACAGAATGAATTATTTATTTTTTAATGCAGAGATTGGGTTTCAAGGCGCAGTATGGTGATGAGACTCTTGAATGCAGTAAAACATCTGAATGGTGCAAACATTTCAAAGAACTCTGTGAACGTCTGTGAATCACAATCCCGGCCAAATAGGCCTGGAGCCCATTGTTGCCGTTTCCGTGAACATTCAGTGAGTGGAGCAGTTGAACCTTATAAATCAACAGATAACCTTCGGAAGAGACGCATTTGTCTGTGGGAACTATATACAGTGCAAGATATGTACACATTTTTCATCACTATCGTTATATACTGTACGTTAATATGCTACATAAGATTAGCAACATTATCAGCATAAATTAACGAAACTAGCTTAGACACCTTATTAGCTAACTATCTCAGACAATAAACCATCTTTTAACTACCTAAGAACTAGACAAAAAGACAACATAAAGTGCACTTGTGCAAATGTGCAACAGTAACAAACACGACACAATGTGGCAATGTGCAGAGCGGAATTGAGGTACAGTACAGTCGTGCAAATAAATTACCCATAAGATGGCAAATGCAGTTCAAATGTTCAAATAGCAGGCGTAAATATCGTGCAAAAAAAAAAAAAAAAACAGTTGTGTAGGTGGGAGTGCGAAATTGCTAGATGGTGTTCATCTGAGTGAATGTGTGTGTTTGTGTGTTTATTAGTCCAGTCCCATTGTATTGGGTCTTGCGGTCCAAGATGGCACAATTCCCAAACCGGATAGTGATGCAGCTGCTCGGGATGCTCCTGATAGTCTCCCCATAGAAAATGCTGAGAATCGGTGGTGGAAGCCGAGCCTTTCTCAACCATTTCAGGAAGAAGAGAGCCTGCTGTGCTTTTTGGTTGAAAAAGACAATGAGCTGTTGAGGGACCAGGTGAGATTCTGTGCCAGGTGGGAATTTGGTGCCCTTTGGTGACAATCTCCACAGAGGAACCGTTGATTGTGAGCGGAGAGTGGTTGATCCATGTCCTCCAGTTTTAACAACCATCTCTTTTGTTTTATCAACATTCAGAAACAGGTTTTTGTCTTTACACCAGTCCGTTAGCCCCTGGCACATCCTCTCTGTACTGTATGCTGAGTATTCTTAGTTGTGGGTTATGTGGATCATCCATCCTACCAATCCCTCTGTGTAATATTTTGCCATAAAAACACAATCATATTAGAATAAGTGCATTAATATGACATTATTATTCTACAGTGTTACTGTTGGAATTATTAGCCAGACTTGCTGTTATACAAAAATAATGCACTGTTTCTAACTCATAAACTCAACCATGCAATAGTCATTTTTAGGGAAAGTCCATCTGGTTATTATGATAAGACATTATGCTTTTTTTTTTTTGTCCTGTACAGTATATTACAAGATTTTTTTTTATATGAAATTCAGCCCAAAAATGAAATTTAAAGAGCTTCCTGCTAAGTACAAATATAGTCAGTCAGCCAGGCGATATTGTGCTTGAATAGGCGATATTGTGCTGAAGCTTCGAGGCTAATCTAGCCAACAAGTTAAGAAGCCTCAGTCCACCAAATTAAAAATGTGCAAACTGCAAACTTACAGTAAATTACACAGTCACCCTAAATAGTACTCGGAATGACAAAAAGCTTTCTGTACACTTAGTTTTAGCATTTTTATTAGCTTGGTGATTCAGGAACTACACACGTGGCCAAAATTGTTGGTACCCTTCGGTCAATGAAAGAAAAACTCACAATGGTCACAGAAATAACTTTAATCTGACAAAAGTAATAATAAATAAGAATTCTATGAATGTTAACTAATGAAAATCAGACATTGCTTTTCAACCATGCTTCAACGGAATTATAAAAAAAATGAATTCATGGAACAGGCCTGGACAAAAATGATGGTACCCCTAACTTAATAGTTTGTTGCACAACCTTTTGAGGCAATCACTGCAATCAAACGATTCCTGTAACTGTCAATGAGACTTCTGCACCTCTCTGCAGGTATTTTGGCCCACTCCTCATGAGCAAGCTGCTCCAGTTGTTTCCGGTTTGAAGGGTGCCTTTTCCAGACAGCATGTTTCAGCTCCTTCCAAAGATGCTCAATAGGATTGAGGTCAGGGCTCATAGAAGGCCACTTTAGAATAGTCCAATGTTTTCCTCTTAGCCATTCTTGGGTGTTTTTAGCTGTGTTTTGGGTCATTGTCCTGTTGCAAGACCCATGACCTGCAACTGAGACCCGGCTTTCTGACACTGGCCAGCAGATTTCTCTCTAGAATCCCTTGATAGTCTTGAGATTTCATTGTACCCTGCACAGATTCAAGACACCCTGTGCCAGATGCAGCAAAGCAGCTCCAGAACATAACAGAGCCTCCTCCATGTTTCACAGTAGGGACAGTGTTCTTTTCTTGATATGCTTCAAGCATAATTAGCAAAATTTGCCTTGGCAAAAAGTTCCATTTTTGTCTCATCTGTCCATAGGACATTCTCCCAGAAGCTTTGTGGCTTGTCAACATGTAGTTTGGCATATTCCAGTCTGGCTTTTTTATGATTTGTTTTCAACAATGGTGTCCTCCTTGGTCGTCTCCCATGTAGTCCACTTTGGCTCAAACAACGACAGATGGTGCGATCTGACACTGATGTTCCTTTAGCATGAAGTTCACCTTGGATCTCTTTAGAAGTCTTTCTGGGCTCTTTTGTTACCATTCGGATTATCCTTCTCTTTGATTTTTCATACATTTTCCTCCTGCGGCCACATCCAGGGAGGTTGGCTACAGTCCCATGGATCTTAAATTTCTGAATAATATGTGCAACTGTAGTCACAGGAACATCTAGCTGCTTGGAAATGGTCTTATAGCCTTTACCTTTAACATGCTTGTCTATAATTTTCTTTCGAATCTCCTGAGACAACTCTTTCCTTCGCTTCCTCTGGTCCATGTTGAGTGTGGTACATACCATGTCACCAAACAACACAGTGACTACCTGGAGCCCTATATATAGGCCCACTGACTGATTACAAGATTGTAGACACCTGTGATGCTAATTAGTGGACACACCTTGAATTAACATGTCCCTTTGGTCACATTATTTTCAGTATTTTCTAGGGGTACCATCATTTTTGTCCAGGCCTGTTCCATGAGTTCATTTTTTTTTTATAATTCTGTTGAAGCATGGTTGAAAAGCAATGTCTGACTTTCATTGGTTAACATTCATAGAATTTTTTTTAATTATTACTTTTGTCAGATTAAAGTTATTTCTGTGACCATTGTGAGTTTTTCTTTCATTGACCGAAGGGTACCAACAATTTTGTCCACGTGTGTATAATAATTGCGTGGCAGTGAGCTAACATTCAAATGAAAAAGTAAAATTAGAAAACTTTTTTGGTTACAGTTTTTGTAATACCTCCAATTCCTGCAACAGAATCAGTTACCTCAATGTTTTAATGTGGATTTGAATGAAGAAATGCTTCAGATTAAGTCCAAACTGTGCATTAAATATGCAATACACATTCATTCATTTCTGCAATGCACATTATTATTAGTTTTATGCTTTAAAATGTGCTTTAAAATGGTGCTACACAGACAAAGATGATTTTGGTGGTACTTAGTACTTGCACATTGCACAGCACTCAGGTTGGAGCCTATGAAATTTTAAAAAGTAGGTTGTGGACAATATTTGGGCTAAGGGGAGAATTGCGACTTGGCTGAACTGTTCCATTAATTCACAAAGGCATCACTATTATGGAAAGTGAAGATATTTACATGTTAGACATTAGTAATGCAGCACACATTTCATTTAAAGCAGCTGGACTGGAAAGCAGAATCTTATCCACGCATAACGCTGAGGAATTTAAAAATTGACAGCCTTACTGGCAATCCAACTGTGGCTCTGATGGTCCTGAAATTTCAATCTTCCAGTCAATTTTACAGAGTGTCAAATGCAGAAAGTCTAAGCTATGACAACTGATTTATGGTGCATTTTATATTCTGTACATGCTTTGCAGACGCCTACAGTAGGCAAATATAACCTCAGGCAAACACCAACAGATGACATTTTCACAGTGTCAGTATTTATTTAACAAAAATGAAGCCAAAAAGAAAAAAGAAAAAAAAAAACATATGGACAGTACTAAGTACCATACTGATTCAAAAGTTTGTAGATCCACCTTTAGCAGCAATAATGTGAAGTAATCGTTTCCTCTACGACTTGATTAGTCTCTCATGGTTGTGGAGGAATATTGGCTCATACTGTACAACATTGCTTCAGTTCATTGAGGTTTTTGGGCATTCGCATACGCACAGCTCTCTTATGGTCGTGCCACAGCATTATAATTGGGTTGAGGTCTTTAACTAGGCTTACCAAAACCTTGATGCTTTTATTTTTCATTTATTTTGATGTAGATTTACATTGGATCATTGTCCCAAGCTTTATGTATATACAAAGAGTCAGCTAAAATAATGTACACACACTTCAGGAAAATAAAAAATACTCTGATGTAAATTATATGATCATACATGTCAATATATAACATATACCAAAGAAAAATGTAATATTAAAATACAAGTTTTTCTTCAGATGGTACATCTCCACAAGTCTTGTCCTGCTGGAATGGTTGTTCAACCTGCTGGGCTTCCTGATGCATAGGGCTGTAGAAGAACGACAACACGGATGGTTGGATGGTTGTGAGGAAAAGCACTGATCCAACAAATTTTGTTGAATGTTTCCACTGCTTGATATCACTCAACTTCTGGTTCGCACATGAACCTTGCAATGGTGTGACCAAATTATTAGAACATTTGCATGTTCCAATTAGCCTGCAAATTAGCATACACAACATGATCCAAAGCCATGGAAATGACAGTAAGAACAGAATTAATGATAGCCAGCATCGTTGTGATGTACTATGTTATTCAGTACATAGTACTGAAGCTCAGAGTTTCATGGCACAGCAAGAAGTAAAGTGCTGGAAGACCAATAGTTAGAAGTAAATCACTCACAATCAGGTTCTTCAACAGCACATGACATGGATTCCAGGAAAGAGCATCTGAGTCTTCCAGTCCCAGGAGCAGATAACTGTTAACAACAAAGGAAAATGAAGAGTATCACAATTATAAGTATTGAGATGTTTAGCAAGACATACTTGTAAACAGTGCCCCAAAAGATACAGGATGTCACATCAGAACTCCACCAAGCTGAAATCTGTTATTGAAAGATACCGATGAAAAATGGGTGCAGTATATTTGTTCTTTTTCTGAAGAATTCGTGTTTTTGCTGGAGCTCTATAATGGGGAGACAGTAAATGAACTGTGGTGCTGGATATCTGTTTGAGGCTGAAACACCATCCATTAACACCTAAGTACTACATGGAGTGATTGGGACTCAGGTCTTCAGTAGTTCAGTCTGTGTGACCCTTAAGTCACATGACTCAATCATCTCCTAGCAACCACTGTAGCCTGCATTGTATCGAGACGACATGATTAGTACCTAATATTAAACTGCCTTTTGATGTCTGTAATTTTGTTCTTCTGTTTTAATAAACTGCCTGACGACAAAAAAAAAAAAGTCGCACACTCTCAGATTTCATTGAATCACTTTTAGCTTTAACACAACGTGGTGGCCAGTTTATGTGTGAAAATGGTGCCTCATGCTCCCAGGAGCACTTTTTCACAGTGTGAATCCAGGAATATGCCTGTGCCACATCTGAGAAGAGATATGACATCGATGTGATACCCTGGTCAGTACTTACAGACTTGACTTTTTTATTGCCACATAACATTGCACAGGCTACTGTAGACCAGACCAAAAGAAGCAACCCCAGATCATAACACTCCCTCCAGAGGCTTGCATGATGGGTATTTCACTTCCCTTCTTACCCTGATGCACCCATCACTCTGGAATAAGGTCCCTGCAAATTGAAACCTTTTTCTAGCTAAGGAGTGGTTTCTTATGGCCACACAGCAGTTTAGTTCCAATCCTGTGAGTCCTCATCACATTGTGCATATATTGTATATGGAAATACTGTTACATTTACTATTAAACATAGCTAGGGTTTTAACTTTTGGGTTTTTACCATGGAGCTTTATTAAGTGTTCAGGTGATCTCCATTCATCAATTTTTATGACCACATTTATTCTACAAAGTTGATGGTTTAGCACTATCCTTCCAGATTTGGATAATGTGCTGAATGTTTCTTTTTTTTTTTTTTTTGATTTTCCCCCGATTTTCTCCCTAATTTAGTCGTGTCCAATTCCTCCCCGTCACTAGGAGGCTCCCACATTAAGGCTACTACTACCACTCAGCCGGGAGGGCCGAAGACTATCACGTGTTTCCTCCGAACCACGTGACGCCAGCCGACCGCATCTTTTCGAACTGCTCGCTCGCGCACCGTTGGGGGCGGCGTAACGCACTCGGAGGACAGCGCTATCCGCTCCCTCCGTTGCGCGAGCTCACAGACGCCCCTGACTGGCTGTAGAGCCGTGATTAATGTGGGAGCACTAAGTACCTCTCATCCCTCCCCTCTGAGAGAGCTCGGCCAATCAGCTCTCTCTAGACCTCCGGCTGCGAGAGGTTACAGCACCACCCGGGATTCGAACTAGCGATCTCCGGTCCTGAATGTTTCTTAACCCAGTTCCAGTCATTTCAAATTTCCCTAGTTGTTCTCTTTGCTTGATGCATCCCAATCATTTGACCCTTCTGAAATGGCAATTTCTTTGGAGAGGCATATTAAGAACACTGACCTGGTTAATGAATGGTTGTTAGTACACCAAGTGTTCTACTCTTTTTCAGGATGTTCTAAATTGTTGTATGGGCTACGCCCAATGCTTATGTAATAGCTCTGGTCAAGCTTCCTTTTTTCAGCCTCTCAGAGATAGCTCTTGGCTCTTTATGGTGGTTTATCCTTTTCAGCAACAAATACAATCTGCATAGGCAGAACCCAAAGCTCAAAGCAAGAATTAAAAAAATTGTTTAAACAGCTTATCTAGCACCGCACACCGCAGGGCAGACCACCAGGGCAGCATCAATTTGGTAAACATGGGTTAAGAAGCTTATTTTAAAAGGTCTAAATCAATTTACTGTAATAACATAAATACATCATCTTTACAAAGGGTACCATTACTTCTGGAGCTCATTTAATATGAAACCATTATAATATTGCCACCTTGAGAGTTCCAATGTGGTCACTGTTTCAACCAGGCACTTCTTGGAACTGTGCAGCTCCCACATGCTGGAGATCATTGACCAGATAATGGAGATTGTGTCTGACTTGGCTGTCGAGATGATTTCATGTGGTAGTTTATACATATAGTTGATAGGTTTATAAGTTATATATATATAAATACCCAAGTGCTAGTACAGCAGAATTTCCTGTGTTTTTTTTTTTCTTTTTTCTTCTTGTTCTTCACTGGAAATCTATTGCATAATTATAACCGCAGGATTTCTGCACACATACCAGCCAGCCCATCGTACAATAGGACCATAATTTCAGCTTGCAGCACAAAGCATCATTATATACAGAGGATGAACATTATATACTTGTGATTATATCAGAGAAACTCTTACAAAGGCAAGAATGTGTTCACATTATTTGACCAGAAGAACTCCTCCAGCAGCTGAAATTATATGTAAACATTTCCTTTTGTCACTGGTTTGCCTTTTCACAGATGATACATACAACATGCAAAATGTTTCTGAGCATCCATAAAAGATGCAAGCTTGTCCATGAACACCAGGATTAAGACAGCATAATGTAAGCATGTTCGATCATTCTTGCGGATTTAATCATAGTCACAATTCAGGACAGATGCATCAGTTGCTGTTATATTCAGTCTAATCTTTGTTTTCTGATGTCAGATTGCTGGAGCCAGTTTTATATGTACTGTATACCATTTTCCCCCCCCTACACATCTTCTAGAACATAATGTTCACTTGCTGCCTAAGATATCCCACCTACCCTCAGGTACCACTGTAATGAGATATTGTAACCATTGCTACTGTACTATATGACAAGGGACAAATTGGGTCAGGACAACTTCTGTAGATGTACTGTAGCTCAAACTGATGAAAAGGGTAATGCTGGTTCTGATACAAAGGTGTCAATTTTCTGGTCATCACTGACAGGACCCATTCAGTATTAGATGGGTGGTCACAATGTTCTCCTCCATGTACTCCGGTGTTCTCCCCCAGTCCAAAGACATGGAGGGTGGGGTTGATTGGCATTCCCGAATTACCTGGCGTGTGTGAATGTTGGCTGGAGGGCCTAACACGGTCATAAAAATGGGAATAAATACAATGGTCACTACTGGTCTCTACGGTCCCTACTTGGACTACAGAGGTTCCTAGATGGATGGATGGATGGTCCTAATGTTGACAGGCTGGGAAGTGCCTTCATATACAATTAAATTTATGTAACAACTTCACAAGGAATAACCTAGAATCACCTAGAAGAATCCTTAAAAGAATCAGCCACTGGCTGAAAGGGCCTATCAAGGGTTGTATTGTCAGTTTTAATGTTAGGGATGTACTGTACATCATTGATCATCTCGCTAAGTATTGTTGATTAGAGAGTCCTTTCCTGATTCTGTACAATTATACAGTATCTTATTTAAATTCAAGCAATATTCAAGTTGCTACAGGATAGTGGTATCACTTTTTCTTTACAGCATTTATAAGTCCTAGGTTTTGTGTATTATGTAATACATTGTACCTTGTAATACATTATACAGTAGTATGTGCACTTGGACACGGTGTGATTAAGGAGTCCCTTCAAATGAAGGGCAATATATTCCTTAAGTAGGTGATAAACATAAAACTGTTTGTTGCATAGAATTTCGGCTTCACTATGACATTCTTTCACAGAAGATATTCTGTGTTGTATAATCATTAGCGGAAGCAATGAGTCATGGTTAATTCAGCACACAGTTCCTCACACAAGAGCACGACAGGCTTCTGGACCGTGTGCGTGATAGAGGTGCTGTAGAGCGAGCTACCCAGAGAACAGACTGGTTACCACAGTGATGAAAATGTCATTAGTATAGTTCTGGCCAACAGATCCTTCAGACCTTTTACTCCTCCACAGGGGCTGCTAGAAAATAACGTAGGCAGACTTTGGTTAACCTTTTCCCTACATTACCCACAGTGATGTTAGACATTCTGCTGAAAATTATCCTTTACCCATTATCCTTTATCATTTATTATTATTTTTTCTCTCCTGTCGCCACATCAGGCAAATGCTAACTTCTCACCAAAGCACCAAGCACTGGAATGATACCTAACCAAATTAAGTGAATCCTAAATAATGAGCTTCTAATGAGTTTCATAATACTGTCAAGGTGTTTCAGGGAATAAATGTGAACATGTGACATAGCGTGAAGCTTTTGCATGTAATGTCCAGGGAACAGACTATAGAGTTATATACATACTGTAGGATGCAAATTTGAGTTAGATGTGATACAGCAGCACAAAGCCACATCAAGTTCTACTCCTGTTAGCCAAAAACGGTAGAAAGCAGAATAATGACATCATCAAGATGAACCCAAGCTACCTTGTGTCATCAGTTCAGGCTGAGGGGGTGGTGTAATGTTGTGGTCATTGTCATCCTCCGCACAGTAATTAGATTATAATAAAACGTGGGAGTGTTTGGAAGGTGGGAGAATTACAAAAATCATAACATGAACGTGCAGCTGGGAATCTCCAGCAGTCTTGCGATGATCAAGTCAACCGGACCAGAATCTCCAACCATCGTTAAGGGCAAAATCCATGCCACAAAAACAAAGAAATAACTGCACCATGGGAAAAAAAAGTCTGTTCTAGGAAACTATAAGGGCTGTACAGAAAGTAATGCAAAATCAGCAGGACTTTTTTTTATTATTATAAACTGATACAGGCCATACAAATGGCACATGTTGGTATCTACTGTATACAAAGGTACTACTCCAGATGCGGACAGGCGAAACCCCCATTGAGGACATGGTTTGTCTTCAATGGTGGTTTCCCCTTCTTTTCAGTTTTTCATCTGCATTTGCATATTGCTCTTGTCAGTGGTGTCAGCGCCATAAACATTCTGTAGCACAGTGGGACCATAAACTGCGACAAAGGGGATTTTCAAAGAGGATTAAAGAGTTGGGTTTGACGATGGTGAAAATGTCGAGTGGTACTTGAAGAGTGACTCTACCAACATGTGCCATTTGAATAACCAGTCAGTTGGGAAAATAACATATGCCCAATTTTGCATTACTTACAGCCCTAATAATAATAATAAGAATAGAGGCGGCACGGTGGTGTAGTGGTTAGCACTGTTGCCTTGCACCTCCAGGGTCCGGGTTCAATTCTCGTCTCTGTGTGCATGGAGTTTGCATGTTCTCCCTGTGCTTGGTGGGTTTCCTCCGGGTACTCCGGTTTCCTCCCAAAGTCCAAAGGCTTGTGTTGATTGGGATTCCCAAATTGGCTGTAGTGTGTGAATGAGTGTGTGTGCCCTGCGTTGGATTGGCACCCTGTCCAGGGTGTACCCTGCCTTGTGCCTTTAGTCTCCTGGCATAGGCTTCAGGCCCCCCATGACCCTGAATACAGGATTATGAGTGTGATGAGTGAGTGAGTAATAATAATAATAAGAATAGTTTATACACAAAGTAGCTCAAAGTGCCTTAAAAACAACTGATACTGTACATATATGCTGTAGAATGCATAAGGATAACATAGCATAACATAGCAGACGGAATAATAGTACAAACTTAAATGTACATTCTCAGATATATACAGTCGTGGCCAAGAGTTTTGAGAATTACATAAATATTGGAAATCGGAAAAGTTGCTGCTTAAGTTTTTATAATAGCAATTCATTGTGATAAGGATATTGTGGCTACTAAGATTGCACCTAAATCAACAATTTATAGGATCATCAAGAACTTCAAGGAAAGAGGTTAAATTTTTGTTAAGAAGGCTTCAGGGCATCCAAGAAAGTCCAGCAAGCGCCAAGATCGTCTCCCAAAGAGGATTCAGCTGCGGGATCAGAGTGCCACCAGTGCAGAGCTTGCTCAGGAATGGCAGCAGGCAGGTGTGAGCACATCTGCACGCACAGTGAGGTGAAAACTTTTGGAAGATGGCCTGGTGTCAAGAAGGGCAGCAAAGAAGCCACTTCTCTCCAAAAAAAAACATCAGGGACAGATTGATCTTCTGCAAAAAGTATGGCGAATGGACTGCTGAGGACTGGGGCAAAGTCATATTCTCGGATGAAGCCTCTTTCCGATTGTTTGGGGCATCTGGAAAAAGGCTTGTTCAGAGAAGAAAAGGTGAGCACTACCATCAGTCCTGTGTCATGCCAACAGTAAAGCATCCTGAGACCATTCATGTGTGGGGTTGCTTCTCATCCAAGGGAGTGGGCTCACTCACAATTGTGCCCAAAAACACAGCCATGAATAAAGAATGGTACCAAAACACCCTCCAACAGCAACTTCTTCCAACAATCCAACAACAGTTTGGTGAAGAACAATGCATTTTCCAGCACGATGGAGCACCGTGCCATAAGGCAAAAGTGATAACTAAGTGGCTCGGGGACCAAAACATTGAAATTTTGGGTCCATGGCCTGGAAACTCCCCAGATCTTAATCCCATTGAGAACTTGTGGTCAATCCTCAAGAGGTGGGTGGACAAACAAAAACCCACTAATTCTGACAAACTCCAAGAAGTGATTATGAAAGAATGGGTTGCTATCAGTCAGGATTTGGCCCAGAAGTTGATTGAGAGCAGCCCAGTCGAATTGCAGAGGTCCTGAAAAAGAAGCGCCAACACTGCAAATACTGACTCTTTGCATAAATGTCATGTAATTGTCGATAAAGGTCTTTGAAACGTATGAAGTGCTTGTAATTATATTTCAGTACATCACAGAAAGAACTGAAACAAAGATCTAAAAGCAGTTTAGCAGCAAACTTTGTGAAAACTAATGTTTGTGTCATTCTGAAAACTTTTGGCCACGACTGTATATACATATATATATATATAAATAAAATGTTCTGATTTTACTGTCAATCCAATTTTTCTGCTGTGCTGGACCACACCGAGAGCTTCCTCTGTATCCCCGCAACAGCCCACGTGAGTGAATTTCCACAATCAATCATGTTACATACAGTACATCATTCACGTGTAATGTAGAACAAAATGCCAATCTCTTTTTATTTTAGTAGGTGCTGAAAAAAAATGAACTGGCATCACATGCCTTCATAACAAAGATGGTTTGTGATGAGGGTTGTCTGACAGCTCGTCAGCTCCTTCCTGATTAGGACTATAAAAAAGGGGTTGGCAGACGCAGAGTGTTTGCTCACTTTGCATCTATTACTGGTGCTTGTGTACTGAAGGATGTGTAGGTGTGAGAGGGAAGGCGGCGGCGATATGCATTTGCTATGAAGTGTGAAGGAGAAAAATGTTGTCTGACTGCTTTTGTTTTGATGATCACGTGCCCATGTATCAGCCATATAACTATTCTAGGAGAACATATGTACTGTACAAATGACCCAGCTAATCTGTGAATTTGGGAACATTTGCATGGAAGACATTGTTTAGACTTTGGCAAAGCTATATGTGTAAAATATTACTGTGGATTTTGCTGTGGATATGCAATACTTTCTATGAAAAAATGTCTAGGAATTCAAACACTGCTAAACACTATACAGTATCACCACGCAGCCCTGATGCAACACACCCAGGTTAATTCCACTAATTATGCAAACTATCCAAGGTTGAATTTTTATGTGTTTATTCCTAATGATCCGCCATGCTGATACTTGAAATGACAGATTTTCTGAAGTATAAAGTTCATGACCGTAAAATTAAAATGACTCATTCATAAGACAGAAATCCCCCCAACCCCCACATCCACCCACCCACCCACATTACACCATGATACTACAAACAACTGGATGTAGTCTGTCCCCTCAAGACCACGGCTCATCAATGCTCAAATTGTAAAAACTATACACAAAGTTTTTTAAAAAAGTGCCATGTATAAATGAAGGTAATGATGTAGAAACCTGAGATTATGGTCGCTTTTTTTAAATGAATGATGCTTGCCATACCCAGAGGACTGCGTTTCTGAGGTAGTCTTATTTTTATTAAACAGGCTCAGGTTTTTTTTTTCTTTTTCATGGATAACCAAGCTATGTATGGCCATTGTAACTATACAGCAATGGCCAGTTCTCTGATTATTGATGATGATAATACTGTACATGTTGCTCTTATTTGTATAGTATACTGTAGGTATGGTTCCACAAAGTACAGACATATGTGCTTAATACAACCTGTGATATTAGACGTAACAAATTACAAACCATCAAACACAATCTATAGGTGACACAGTGGTTAGTATTGTGGTGTCGAACCTCCAGTAAGTTTTAAGTCCCACCTCAGTCTGTGTACATGTAGTTTGTATCTTCTCCCTGTGCTTGGTGGGTAATCGGCATTCCCAAATTGTGTGTGTGTACAGGATAAATGGTATAGAAGATAAATACATGAAAACACCGTTTCCCACAGTGACTTTTCCAGTGACATACCTTGTTTTGAATTATACCTAGACAATCCTCCAGCAAAGATCACGTGGGGTAGGGACCCAAATCAATCAAGCACAGTGGTGAAAACATAAAGATATCTAAAATTTTGAAAGTGATAAAGTGTAATCACTTTATCCTCACACATTCAATGTCAATCTTTGTCAGATACATTAGTGAATTAGGTGTACGTCTAATGAGTACATTTTAATCTCATACCTGTAATGAATATACCAAAATTTGGACCTTTTCCATGGTATAAAGGAATCATGAAGAAAATGACAGCAATCCAAGCTCAGGATACGAGGACTGGAACATTGAGGGATACAACTCATGTCTTTAGCATATTTTCTATAAAAATGTACATTATAATTAGAAGATTGCATGTAATTGTGGAGCTTAAAAAGCAGGATCAGATCAATAAAGCGGTATGCAACAGAAAATATGTTGTACAGCTATGGTACAACATATTTTTTATTTATTTAAAAAATGTTTGGTACCAAAGTGCATTTGTAACATCACAGGGTAACAGCCTACATTCAACATTCGAGGTAATCTGGCTATCAGTGGCATAGATTCGCAGGTGTTGATAAAAATCACACCATAGTTTTCTATTCAAGTAGAAAGAATATTAAAAAAAAACTGTTCTCAGTGGAAAAAAAAAGAAAACACAAAGAAATGAAAACAAACTTCACATAGAAGGAATTTGAAGGGAACAAGCAAGTCTCACAGAATAACACTACTTGCCTACTTTGTGCCTCATTGTCCAGTTATTATATTACTTAACACAATGTCCATTACTTCCATGCTTTTTTTTTTTTTAAATTAAAACAGGAATCAGGAGTTTGAATTATCCAGCTTGCACTGCAATGGTCGGCATTCCCTCCATTAAGTAACCACTGAGAGCGTAGCCAGCATTCAGCTGCCATCACCTGTTAAAGCACGGTGCTGTGCATGTGTAAACAGAGTTCATGTGGTAGGACATGCTCGGCATCTTCATCGTAGTATCCACTGGTACAGAGATAGTCTGTGACTGTGCTTGTCCATGTGATGGGCCACTAGACGTTTGCAATGAACCATTGTGGCACAGGTACGTGTTTGAGGTGTGGCCCGAGACCAGCAGAGGTTGGCAGCTCTGCTGGGCGTATTGCAAGGCTGGCCTTTGGACGTACTGGGCTACTGTGGTACTCTGGCTTTGAGCTGGATATGTGGCCTGTCCTGGCTGTGGACCAGGCTGCTGTAGCTGGCCTTTTTGCTTGTTGGCTTCCTTCACATCACCATCATGGGCACTATGAAGGAAAATAAGTATTGTGTTATTGCAGTGGCACTGGATATGGCTGGATATAATTTGACTATATTGAATATAATTAGACTTTTATAGATATATCTTGTATGAAAAAGAAAATACAGCAAAATAAAAAGTGCATAGATACAGCAGTCACTCACAGAAGCAGTCTCTCCACACAGGGCAGTAGCTGCTCCCAGGCGTAGGCGGACAGGCGCTGCAGACGAGGCGGCCAGGTCGGAGCCAAGCGCAGGATTACCCGAGATGAAGCCACACAGGCAGCAGCTACCAACGATGGTGTAAATCGCAGAAATGCATGGTCTAGGAATAGAAAAGCATTTTTTTCCAAAAATATTTTTATTTATAACTTGTATTTTTAGCCATTTATTTTCAGTAAACAAGGATATTTCCCTTGAAAGGATATCAAGGATGAAAGGAAGTCAAATTAAGTGGAGCAACTTTACCTTGCAAAGAGACTTCCAGAAAGTAATCTGCATATTTGTTCATATACAACGTTGTCTTTTCTAAGCATGCCATTGGCCAGCCATCATGTTGATCTGTTTCACTGACAGAAATCGACAGGTAATACTCGATGAAGTGGGCAGCTGTGGGTAAATAAAGGTTCCAGTGGAAGTTCTCTAGGAGCAGCAGCTCCATGTGCAACAGGCCCTGTTTGGTCAACACCAGGTTCATGGAGCTCATACAAGCAAGGCTGTTGAGAGTTTCTAGCTTCGGCACTCTGTCCTCTCTCTCTTCAAATTTACCTGGGGCAAAAAGGGTTTCAAAGTTCAACTTGATTACATGCATTTGCCATTTTATCAGGTGTACCTACTGTAGCTTGTAGTTGCATTTTGGACTTGATGACTTAACATCTGTAGACTGGATGTTGCTTTGCAGTTTTTCACCCGCCCTCTACACAGTATATGCACGCCCCGAAATACTCATTCACTCATCATCGATACCGCTTTATCCTGTATACAGAGTTTGGGGGGTGGGTGGAGTTTGAAGGCTGGAGCCTATCCCAGGAGACTTCGGGCACAAGGCATCCAACGCAGGTCACACACATTCACACACTATGGGCAAGCTGGCAAAGCCAATTAGCCTGATCTGCATGTCTTTGGACTGTTGGAGTAAACCGGAGTACCTGGAGGAAACCCACCAAGCACGGGGAGAACATGCAAACTCCATGCACACAGACCCGAGCCAGGAATCATCCCTGGGACCTGGAGGTGCGAGGCGACAACATTGACCACCAAGCCACCATGCCGCCCACCTCCGAAATACACTCAAAGCAAACAGCAAGCGACTTACTGGCCAAAAGGAGGCAGGAAAGAGCCACCATGTGGAGCTGCTGCACAGAGATGTCATATCGGTCCATGAAGAGGTCCAGCAGGTACACGGCCAGGTGTCTAGCTGCTGGACACAGCCTGAACCGGTTGCTCACTATGGCTATGAGGTCTGCAAAGTAGCGCCTAAGGTTCAGTTGCGGGGACTGACCTTTGTAAACAGGCAACCTCAGCTCCTTCAAACACAGACATGGACGTTCATGGTTAATATCAACAACAGTAGTGTTAGAAAGGAAAAAAGTTGGAATAAACCAGGACCTTGTAGCGTAGAGCATGGTAAATATCTCCAGCAAGTTGGCCTTTCCACCACTGGCCCTCCAGCTCCATTGCGTGAAACGTGTCAGGATGCTTTAGGAGAGGAGAGATCGGAGTTAACGATGCAGTCTATGCAGGATGAAATTACTTTCTGCAGGGAAAGCGAGCTTGTAATCAAACACTCCACTTCAGTTCAGTTCAGTGCAAACTACTGCAAACGTGCAACTACCAACTCCTCTAATTGCAAGGGTCACTCCCATCTCAACATCCACTCTGTGCTCAGGAGTAATGAGAAAAAGATCTCCTGTGTGTGTGTGTGTGTGTGAAAGAGAGAGAGAGAGACATGCTGATTATCAGGCATTGGCTCAGTCTGTGGCCAATAGTTCTCTCAATCAAGAGCTGCTAATTTAGACGCATTTAACAAGTGATACTATTAAACTCAACTCAACTCCAGAGTGGAAAGTTCTGGCACTGCTTGGTCAGTTCTAAAAAGAACCAACTAACAAAAGCGAGAAAACAAAAACACACAAGGTATTTCGACATAAAAAGTGTCAACTTTTTAATTTTTTTTTTTGTTACATTTTTTATTTTTTATTATGCATTAAAAATGGGCATGGTTTTAACAAAGCATTTCTCCAAACGTGTTTAAAACATTTCGCCAAGTGTGAGCCCTGTGTAGTACCCGGCTACTTACCCCTTAGACAATGAAACCTACATAAACGAAACAAACAAAATATCAAATTACTCCGCACACACTTTAAATAATTAAAGACCATCGACGGCGGTGTTTATGTTTACGATGAAACATCTGCGTTGCAAGCAACACACGGCAGAGTAACGGCCACCAACTTCAGCCAATTGGATTCCTCCGTACAGCTCCCCCAACGTCAGGGAGCAGCCAATCAGGGGCGGGCTTACACTGGCGTCACGGCGTCAACCTTGCAATCTGTGGTTTATCCAACATAAATACTGCATCAATTTGAGAACGTTTTAAAGCGTCACCTTGCCAAAGAAAGAAGTAATGGAGATATAGGTTTAAAATATATACTTTAAACATTGATTAGGTTTATGGTTTTTCTGTAAATGACATGAAGAGTTATAATTTTCACCTGTTCTTCCACTGTGTATTGTAATGTATTCTGGACAGATATACAGACGTTTAAAAGAAGGAATATAAATACAAAATTGAAATACATATTTGAGGTAATGTTGTATGGTGGGCAATGGAATTGAATGATGAAGAATATTTACTATATAATTCCACTGCTGATCATGTTAGGGAAATTTCACGTCCCCAACTGAATGGACTAGCGCTAAACCTTGCTTTCATTGTTTGCTCGTTGAGCTCAAACAGTACGGCACCTTGATCAAAGAAGTGAAGAACAAGAAAACCTTTTGAAACAAACAAACAAACAAAAAACCTTATTAAATGGACTTAAATGACTTTAACCTCCCCTGGCTTGTACAAAATATAATACTATGTTCTGTGTTTGTATGAGGGGGCATCAAAAAGTTTTGGGATTCACGTGCCAAAGATCCAGTAGCGTTCGCCCTACGTCAGACGCCTTAAACCTGGCAGTAGAATTCACTATTGAATGAATCACATGAATGTTGTAAAAGACAAATAGCATGCACTTTGTCGAGCTGCGGTCCTGTCTCACATTTTTTGGTCGTTGACATGGGCTCTTACACTGTGAATACTGACACTTCGTCTCGCCGTCGTACCCATACACCCAAGTTTCGTCACGGATAATGATCCTGGACATGAACAACGGGTCATCAATGGCACGCTGCCTGAGTTCTTGGCAGACTTTGACACAATGTTCCTTCTGCTCCTGGGTCAGCATCCTGGAACAAACTTTGCTTCAATACTGACCATGTTCAACTCACAAGTGAGGATTCCCTGGACTGTACCATATGACACACTGACAATGGCAGCAATGTTGTGGATTGTTCTCCAGTGATCATCATGCACATGTTCCTGAATGGTTGCAACATTTTCAGGGTTGAGCTCGTTGAAGGTCTTCCTGATCTCTTGTCATCCTCCAGTGATGTTTTTCCGCTTTTGACGAGCATGTGCCAAAACACCTCAAACGACGCATTGCCTCATCACCATAAACTTGCCGAATCATGTCAAATGTCTCTGTAGCAGTTTTGCACAGTTTCACAGATAATTTCGCATTTGCTCTTTGTTCTAACTTGCTATCCATTATGAAATAGCAGACATAGTAATGCACGTGGTCAGAATAGCACCAGTTGCACAGCTCCTGATGTACACAGGACGATGTCTTTTAGCAAACTGACTAAGGAGGGTTGGTGCTCCCTGTGACTGTGCACACAACCTGCCGTGGTACAAAACTTGTCTCAAAACATTTTGATACCACGTTGTACATATTCAGTCATAAGTGATATTGTACCTCTTCATTGTAAATAATGTAATAAAAAACTTTTAAACTAATAAACCTGTTGAATTACAAAAAAAAAAAAAAAAAACTTACAATCTCACAATATAGAAAATTAAAAGTGTACTCGCTGAGGGCCTTCACTGCTGAACTCTATGCTGTAAAAACCACATGTTAACCTGAAACCTGAGTTGTGGTATGAAGAGTAAGACAGAAACACAACTCAACACAATAGAAATGTAAATCAGTGGGTATTTTCTAGCTTCCTTTGACGTCAGTGACTATTTTCAGTGAGTCATATTGTATAAATTGGCTTAGTTTACTATTATTATTCAGTATAGGCTATTCAGTACAGGCTACTGAATTCTAGCTGCTGAATAGACTTCAATAGGATGAAGAGTTTAAATAAAAAAATTATCAAGTTACAAGAACTATGTAAAATATTTGTGACTCCCTTTTATCTGAAACTGTTGAAGTATTTGCTCTTTGACCTAAACAACACATTACACCCTGGTGCTGTTGAATTCCTGAATCAAATTGATTAGTTTTCTATAACAGCAATTCAAACATTTACACCACAAGGTTACATTACTGTACTTGTGGTCATATCTTATTGTTCCTATAGCAACTGCTCATTCATAGAGATTTTTATTCCAAGCCTAATAATAAAATTAAAAAAAGATTATTTAACTAATAATTTTTCTCTAAGGAGAGCTTTATTTAACAATATGGGAAAGTAGGTGCCAATATATATATATTTTTTGTAACAGTAAGATTTCTTGACAGCAAGTTTCTATAATGGCAGTGTGGCTCAGGTATTTGAAGTTGCTGAACACAGGGACACAGGTTTGAGCCATGTCACTGTTGGATTGCCACTTTTTGACCCTTGGGAAACACCCTTAACCTGATTCCTATATAAACATCACTAGGGGATGCATTGACCTAAAACCCACTGGATTTTTAAAAGTCAAAATGGCTTCTGCTGTATAAAGAATCCTGGTATCAGTTAAATATGACAGTCAGATAAGACCTATAAAGAAATGCAGAACTATTTTGTACCTGTGATATTAGTGGTGTGAATGTATGTTCTGGTGTTCAACTTCAGTTATTGTCTGGGCCAGCATTAAAATGATGCTAGGTCTAGACAAATATTGCAACTGTAAATTAGTGGTATTTTATCTGAGCAACTTCAAATTAATAGCTATAAGCAGTAAAAAGCAAAATGCCCATAATTATCGTCCATGACAAGTCCTTTTGTTGAGATTTTACTTTCAGTGAGTAAAATATGTTTGCAATCAGAGTTAAAATTCTCCATAGTAGATGCTTAGCCTTTAAATGGATAAGCCTATAAATGTAAACATTAGTGCATTTCTTAAAAATGTCCCTTGCTTCATGTAACTAGCTCTACCTTCAGAGTCAGCAGCATGTTAGTGCCAATAACTGAGTAATTCAACATCTCTGGCAAAAGCAGTTTGCATGTTGTGTAAGTGACTGTAGAACCAACACAGTTATGTAAATTTACATTTAGGCATTTGGCAGGTGCTCTTATTCAGAGTGAATTACAAAAAATGCCTCAAAGTTCCTATCATTGGGTAGATCCTTAAACTAGATTACTAGGGTACTACAGCATTCTAATTGTCTCATTTCAAATGCTGGGGCAGTGAATCTTCCCTTCCCTTAACTGAATCTTAACTGGTAGATATATGCCACAATGTTGGCAGGAACCAACCTACCATTTGTAGTAAATGTGCACAGTAATTCCCAGTCCACCCCCACAGACATTCTTGTAGAGAATAGAATTTAGAATAGAAATAAAAATGTAGGTATCCAGAAGGCCAATAGGTCATACACCAACTAAACACCATAGATAACATGCACCAACAACTGTTTAGATAAGGAAGCCTCATAACTGAGGAACAGAAGGTCATCTTGGATTACAATATTGAGTAATTGGTTAAATTCCAGTGCCCATTTTTGCAGGTTAACATTTTTTTAGGAAAAAAGCGAGGGAAAACCCCATATTAAAGGCCCATCTCCAGCTTTCAGATATCAGCTGGTATTCTGATAGATTCATATTGCGTAGAAGTGCTTGATGTATATGAGAAAAGAAAAAGAAAAGCTCTTGAGTGATCAATTTTATTGAAGGTGAGTGAGAAAAATATTTTGTGAAATTTATATATTTCCAACAGTAAAACATATATTAGTCGTTAGCCGTTATATACAGGGACAGTTGAAGACCTTCATGTTCACAACAAATACCAGATAGGGGAAAGTGTCATTGTCATTGACTTTATGCATTGTTTTTAGTGCTAGATAGGCTTGTTTAACATTTTTGCATATAACAGTCTTTCAATACAAAATGGTGCAGAAAACTCCCAATGAGCAGTAATTATGCAGACGGTTGAGCTTTTTTGATTACAGAGGTCAAAGGAGAATGGCCAAAGCCACTTTTGAGCTAACATAAAAAAGCTATGGGAAGTGAAAAAAAAACAACAAAAAAAAACCCACTATTTACCATGGTGAGCAAGAATGCATCATAGGAAACACAGTCAGAAGTTTAAATACATTGAACCAAAATGTCATGGCAATATTAGACTTGCAATTAATTTTTGAATGGGTCTCAAAAATTTGGATCACAGGTTTTTATTTACTTTATTGCATTTTCTCAAATCAATAGAGGATCAAAATCATACATACAGCACACCTAATCCTTGGGTGAGAGCAATTGGGTAGCAAATTTCACCATTAGCAGATGCATTTGATAGCCATCATCAAGCATCTGCCAGAATTCTCAGTGTGTTTTCGACCACACTTCTTGGCACAATTGTTAGTGTGCAATTAATTTTTTTTTGTTGCTTTCCTGGCACATATCTTAATTTTAACATGGTCCACAGAATCTTGACAGAGCTGAAGCTCCAAAAGCTTAACGTTAGCCTGGTTTAATCATTCCACAACAAGATTTGACGTGTTTGAGGTCATCGTTCTGCTGAAATGCTGCTTATTTAAGGTTATGCTAAAGAATTCGGAAGTAGTCCACTTCCTTCAGTATACAATCAAGTTTGTGCAGTGAATCATTTTCACTGGAAACAAAAGGCGAAGTGGCTACACCTCCTAATTAGTGGTTACACCTTGTATAATAATTTGCATTTAAGTTCAGATGTTTGAAGTGAGTAGAAATGGCTTATGAGATGCCTTATAAAACTACCACCCTCTTTCTCTGATCTGCACTGAGCTCTTTAGACAATCCCATTCTACTGCGTGTTAATCACTCCAATGAGTGTTGTTCAGCAAAACATTTTTTTTTTATGTTGGCAAAGAGAAACTGGCTGAAGTCAATTATCACTTATAGAAAGTTGAAAGGCATTGTGCTTGGGAAATTAAGAGACGTCTTGTGATCTTATAGCACTGCTAAATTAAATGTACGTATAATTTTGAAAGATGGTATGTTGTAGAATTATTCTGCCATTTAAACATTGTAAACGTGTTGTAAAATACATGTTGTTAATGAGTGTATGTAGATCTCCAATCGCAACTGTACATTGAACCTTGGAGCAACGGCTGACTAAAGCATCAGGCCAACTGAAGAAGAACTTGAAACTACAATGGGCACAAACTCACTGAAAACATTTTTGGTTTCCTGAGCCTTTCTGACGTCTGGGGTTGGATGTGAACATGAAACTCTTGATCTGTACGTGAGTGATTTTTATATACTGTACTTTACATATTTTATCTGTACCACATACTGTACTGTATAATTACACGAATGAACAGTTATTCCTAATAAAATGTCAGCTAAGTGTGCAGTGAGTTCTACATAAACATTTCAACAAGTAACACTGTGTTATATCAACTTTAGGATGATTCATGTTCTAATACAACTTAACAATTGTGTATACATAACATATTGTATAATATTAACAAAGAGAGTAGGGGAACAGATTGTTGTGCAGGAAATTCAGGACAGTGCCATATGGCGTGTATATGACGATATGTAACTATTAGTTGTATTCATTTTTTATGCCCAATTTTTGATGGTTTTAATTCTAAAAAAAAAGAAGCACCAATGACGGACTTAAAAGCTTGGTATAAAACTACAAAATAAATCATGACATTTCTAAACAAATAAAGAGAGATATCTGACACCTTTTGCATTTGTCCAGTGCTCTTCATATAGTTACCTCGCATGCAGAAACAATTTAAAATTGTCAAATGTAAGTAACTAAAACTCTGTATAACCGTTTAAAAACAGTATAACAGTAAGACCAGTGACATGGTTTTGGGTGACTCGTATTTATTTTCACATTATAAACTATACTCAATTATTGTTTTATAAGTTTAATATTCACTTACACTACGTATTTTGCCAAACCTGCAATGACATCCAAATGCATATCCGGAGTTATGGAGTTATGAAGCATATGGAGTTATAGAATATATAAATATATTTTCTGTGGGTATTTGTGTCCATTCATTCTGTAGAGCATTTATGAGGTCGCCCACTGATGTTGGGCGGAAAGGCCTGGCTCACAATCTCCATTCCAGTTCATTCCAAGAGTGCTTGATAGGGTTGAGGTCAGGGCTCTGTGTGAGGCAGTCAAGTTCTTCCACACCGAACTCCTCAAACCATGTCTTTATAGTCATGCTTTGTGGACTAGGCCACAGTCATGTCGAAATAGAAAAGGGCCTTCCCCAAACTTTTGCCGCAAAATTGGAAGTATACAGTAGCTTTGTCAAAGATGACTTGATATGCTGAAGCTATGAGGGGCCTGATTGAAACACCTGAATTCAATAGTTAACAGGTTTGGCCAAATATGTTTGTCCATATAGTGTATTTATAAGATCTAAATGTTATTGTGAAACTATTTATTTCATGGAAACAATATATTTAAATGAAAAGTAAAATATATGGTTCCACTTCCATAGTGTGTTATCATAGTGACAAGACATTTCCTTGAACTTGGCCCTTTTTAAAAAAAAAACTGCTACAATTAAATATTGAACATAAAGAAGTAAGAAGATGTATTTTGATTGAAAGTACACATACTATATTTTCTGGCCAAATACTTTTGTCCATATGGTGTATTTTTTTAATAAGTTATTCATGTTATTGTAAAAAAAAAAAAAAAAAAAACTTTAGATAAAAAGTACACTATATGGGCCCACATCTATAAAGTATGATCATAGTGACAGATATTAGCTGTAAACATTGCTCCAATCACATATTGAACATCAACTTAAGAAAATGTATTTCATGATTGAAAGTATTCATACTATATATATGAAAAAAATATCTTTAGATGAAAGTACAGTATATGGTCCCACTTCCATAGTGTATGATTATAGTGACAAGACATTTTCTTGAACTTGGCCTTTAAATGCTACAATTAAATATTGAACATCAAAGTAAGAAAATGTATTTCATGTATGAAAGTATGCATACTATATTTTATAAGATATTGATGTTATCGCGAATAAGATGTATTTCATGAAAAAAAAATCTTTAGATGAAAAGTACAGTATTTAGACCCACGCATACACCATAGTGTATGATTATAGTGACAAGACATTTTCTTGAACTTGGCCTTTAAAAGCTACGATTAAATATTGAACATCAAAGCAAGAAAATGTATATCATGTTTGAAAGTATGCATACTATATTTTCTGAACACACACAAGTAAAACAGTCCGTCATGCTAATTTACATGATTTTGGCACCAGCAATTCTAAGTGACAGCACTTTCCTCCATGTCTAGAGAACGAGCCTTTTCATTTTGAATACAGTACTCTGATCTTTTCTCCTTTGATGCCTGTAGGCGGCCTGTTTTGTCGCTGTAGTATTCGGGTGACGTCCACTGAGTTAATATGACTGTTATAAACTGTTATAGAATCGTCGAAGAGGAAGCACATGTCAGGGCTAGCAACTTGAGGCTGGTTATTTTATTTTGCACGACTGCGTACAAATACACAAACTGCATGTGCAACACAGAAACACACACACACACACCACAAATAAAAAATTGACACTTGTTTTGCTGGGAAGTGGCACACGTCGGTAATCGGTGTTGATCAGCTTGGCTGGGGTTGTGTCTGAATTCGCGCAGTGTGTGTGTGTGTATGAGAGTGAGAGAGACAGAGTGTGTGTGTGTGAGAGAGAGAGAGGTGAGTGTCATGGCCGCCGCCCGGCTTACAATATGAGGACGCGAGAGACCACGTAAGTCCGCCTGAGGCTGAAGTTTATCCCGCGTTACTTTGTGTATTTGAACAAAATTAACAACTGACTCATATATCTCTGAAGTTGTACTTGAAGTGGAAATTGGGTCGAATGAGTTTGTGAGCGTGCGTGCGTGCGTGTGTGTGTGTGTGAGAGAGAGGGAGGGAAGCAGAGTAACACTGTGACTGAGTAGCTAAACTCCGAGCCGTCTGCTAATTTCCACCCAGGACGTCAAACAACAGGTATTAACCTCGTATGGAGTTTAAAGTCAAACTGAAATTTTTAGTTTTTGTTTTTACAACATTGACGGGGAATTTTCTCGAATTTCTCTCTCGTGCACTACAGGTGGAAACAAAGCTCTGTTGTTGGTAACAACTCTAGCTGTAGGAACTAACTTTAAGTCATGTTAATAAACACAGCTCGGTTTAAAAAAAATGTTTTTGGGTTCTGCTAGATGATACATCGGTTTAAACTGATAAGAAAACGTGTTTGCTGTGTGTGTGTGTGTGTTCAGTTTAATAACTGGCAGATATCTGAACACAGCGAGATACAGGTGCATCTTTCAGTTTCTGCTAATCTCACAGAGCTACAATCACATTGACTCCCACTTGTAACTTTCTTGAAGTCATAGTTAAACAGATTAACTTCTGCTTTGTAATTAAGATGTTGTACCCCATTGGTTTAACTCGCTAAACCTGAGGAGCTCCAAATGGGTTCATGATTAAAAAAAAAAAACACAACTTACCCTTATTATTATTATTAGGTAGCACGGTGGCGTAATGGTTAGCAGCTCCGGGGTCTGGGTTCGATACCCGGTGCATGGAGTTTGCATGTTTTTACTCCAGTTTCCTCCCACAGTTCAAAGACATGCAGGTGTTCCCAAAATTTCCTGTATTGTGTAACTAATTCTGTGTGTGTGTGTGTGTGTGTGTGTGTGTGTGTACTGTGATGGATTGGCACCCGTCCAGGGTGTACCTCGCCTCGTGCTCCAAGTCTCCTGGGATAGGCACCAAGCCCGCTGTGACCCTGTATACAGGATAGAGTATAGTTATTTCTCTGCCTGACTGGCGCATTAAATGTGTTTAGTCCAAACCTCCACAAAGCTCAGTGTTTATAAACAAGAGAAGTTTGGACCTAAGGTGCTCTGCCTGTAGAAATAGACACATTGTTCCACTGCATTGTTGCCTTGCACCTCCAGGGTCCAAGATCGATTCCCACCTCGAGGTCTGTGTGCGTGGAGTTTATATGTTCTCCTGCATGTTTGGTGGGTTTCCTTCGAGCACTTTGCTTTCCTCCCATAGTCCAAAGACATACAGATTTGGATAATTGGTGTTCTAATTACCCCGTGGTGTGTGAATGTTGACCGGAAGTCCCACCATGGCCGTAAAATGGGAATAAATACAATGGTCACCACTGGCCTCCATGGTCCACAGGTGGACTACAGAGGTTTCTAGATGGATGGAATATTGTTGTACACATTTAAAGAACATTCATGAAATACAGAAAGGTTGTACTATGATGAGCTATGACACATCAGTGGTTGGGGGGTAGCTCAGTGTTTAAGGCGTTGGCCTGTTGTTCGGAACGTCCCAGGTACCACCAAGTTGCCATTGTTGGGCCCTTTAGCAATTTAACCCTCAATTGCTTTGATCTATAATGACATAAAAAGCTAAGTCGCTCTGGATAAGGGCATCTACCAAATGCTGTATATATATGTCAATATATTTCTGTGTTCAAGTGGTCCCTGCCTGCAAAAAGCTTAAGGAGAAAGTGTTTAGCGCACATGTCGCCATGGTCTCTGTAGACCAATTCCTAGTTATTTTTGTCTAAAACTGTGCACGTATAGAGAGCCACTTCTTCCCTTTCTTATTTTGTATACAACACTACTTTTTAATTGGGATTTAGGACATGGGGGTAGCCTATGACTTTCATAGGGGTCAGTAGTGTGGGAACCTTTTTTCAGTTTGTGTTTGCATAAACCAGAGATTATAGTTTTATTGTTATCTGCGATCAGGGCCTTGTGTTCACATCAGTGTCATGTCAGTCAACTTTACACTGTTTAATAGAATAAATGCTGTACATGAGTGGATCAGATCAGAAAATGCATCAAATCTGATCTAATACCAATCTAGCTTCAGTACTGTTGCATCACATTACATTACAAAAGTGCATGCTTAGAGTTTATCCAGTGATATTATAATGATAGTGTTTAATTGTATTACTTTTTTGCTTTTTTGTAATAAAGATGTTGTAGCTTCTGATTCAAACCTCTAGTCACTGCAAGCACATTAATGTTGATAAAAAATAGCCCAAAAATAAGCATCAGTACAGATGGTACAGATGCCTTTCAGTGAGTAATAACATAGTGGTAATTGTGGTCAGTTTCTGTTAGATTTTTCAGGATTATACAACAAGACAGTGCAAAACATAATGAATTTTGCACCAATAAAGTGTTATTATCAATCTGTCGCTTTAAAATGGTGGTATTTATGTTTTATACCTCATTTATACTTCGTTCTAGAAGTGGCATCCCGACAGCATTAGTCCTGTCATCAGGAGCCTGTGAGTTCTAATCCTGGCAATGCCACAGCCATCCACGGAAGCCCAAAGGAGCAAAAATGGATTTCTAGCTTCTGTCAGTCAAAGTGATCCTAGCCAGTTGTGGGCTGTGTGTGAACTTATGCATGCATAGGTCGATATCCCTTCCTCTGAGTGTGTGATGCTGCATGAGCAGCAGTTTGAAAATATGCCAAGGTTGGGTTAACGTGTTTCAGAGGATGTATTACCTGGCCCCATCCAAATGGAAATTGGGTGAGACCACATTGGAGGGAGTGGAAATTGGAAACACCAAATTGGAGAAAAATAGGGAGAAAAGATAGCTTTTATTATTACATATAATAAAACTGGAAAGTTGGCTTGTCTGTACATTGACGATTTTTGCGAAAAAATCATTTGGAGGATGTAAGATGAGTAATAGGACACATCAAGATGTTTTTTGGAATTTTTCTCTGTCTGTTTGTCTGTCTGTTTGTACACGTATCACGTAAAAACTCCTGAATTAATTTTAATGGGGTTTTCACAAATGTGTTTGGCCGAGCCTGAGATAACATATAGGCTTTGTTTCATCGAAATCAGCCCACAGGAAAAGAATATATGCTAATATGAAATTTAAATGGAAAACGCCCTTATACAATAATAATAATAATAATAAAAAAAAACGACCTTGAAAAAATCATTAGTTCATCTCAAAATTCAACAGATGACGCTGTAAATTTTTAAATACGCGATTATGAGTGTGCAATGGAAATCTACTTAGTAAACGTGATCTCACACCTTCATTCCGCACACTTTATGGTAACACATACATTTTTTTTAGTTTGTTCAAAAATTCAGCAGATGATTGTATAATTTTTTTTTTAAACACACTTTTTTAAAGTCTTGGGCACGTCTAGTAAATAAATACAATTTATCGGTCAGGTGTTGATAAATTTTCTGTTACAGCAGCTCTGATAGTAGTTCTGATGGTAATTCTAATCTCAGCTTATATTAATATGCTTTTCCTAATACAGTATGTTGATGTTTCAATAGTAACAACAATCCCGTTCACAGGAACTTGTATGGCAAATGATTAAAATGTATTATTTCATTCTAATGTTATCACTTACATTATAACCTGCTATAATGTAACTGATAACAGGAATTAGTTTCACAGATGCTTTGTGTTAATAAATTTAACAATAGACAGTTAAAAGATATTGGCATAGTACTGTTAGGAGAATTAAATCTGTTTGTGCTGTTATTATAAAATAATTAACTAATTATTTATTTTTTTAACACTTTCTGACATTACATATCTTTTATTGTTTTGTTAAATGTCTTTTCTTTTAACAAAGCTGCTGTTTCACAATTTTATTATATAATTATTATTATTTTTTTATATCCGAGTCAAGCTAGCACCTTTTTACTGCTAGGACATTTTAGTTCGGCTGTCAGCAGTCATCTCAAGATAGATCAGAGCTTATTCTGATGTCATTCTTTTACACATGCACTCTGCATGATTTATATATTGTGATGCTGCCACGTGATTGGCTGATTGGATACCTGCATAAATGAGCAGGTCTTCCTATTAAAGTGGATGGTGAGTGTATACAGTCCAGTTAAATGCTGTGATTGATACAAGAGTACTGAATAGATAGTACTAGATAATCCTGAACAAGAATACTAAATAAATGGAGAATTGGCCTAAGGGAAAGTCCCTGTGCAGATTAGATGTAATGTTATGTATCAGATCATGTAGAAAAAAAATTCATTGGATAAAGATAAATAAACTTAGGGTATCTGGAAGAACATTTAAGGAGAGAAAGACACTAGAAATTTAGTATAGTAATGGTGGTAGTTAAAATGCAGAGAAATATCCCAATTTGCATGATATTTTGCTTAAGCCATTGTAATTATAATTGAGATTTTGTGAACATTACACTAGCAAGACTGACAGGCGTGCGTTAAGTGGCTTTAGGCTACAGATTGGAAGGTTGTGTGTTTGAAACCATGTTCTCATAGCTGCCAGTGTTGAGTCATCGAGCATTACATTTTTTAATTGCATTTGTATACGTTTCAGGAGCCTGTGAAATTAACATGGAAAAGGAACAGACAAACCCAAACAGCTATAATGAGGATCAAGTAGGTGAAAATGACCGAGGGAACTGGCGCAGACGCCTGCGACTGAGGAAATCCTCAGCTCACGCTGTGAACAGTTCAGTTGAACAGCCAAAGGTCGATAAAGCATTGACAAAGGAGTCATTACAAAATGAACAAAAGGATCACCAAGTAGTGGGCAGCGCTAACAGCAAGCTTACATTTACTTGCTTTGATTGTAAGGACGGCACAAGATTTAGTCCAGATGGTTTATTAAAACACTTTAAAAACTTCCATGGAGGAAAAGGACACCCACCGTGTTTTCCTTGCGACATGTGCAGTTTTGTTTCTTATGACTTTACTACACTGCAGCAGCATTACCCGAAACACAAACACTCTAGGCTCACGTGCGAGCCGTGCAATGACAAAGGCTTGCAAATGCCATTCCAACTCTCAAAGCATTGTAAAACACGCACCAATCAATATCAATGTAATGAATGTATGCTTTCTACTAAGGAGCTGAACCAGTTTCATAACTCTTGTCCACACAACCCTGCACCAACTATAGACAGTAGCGAAAACTCAAGTGCTAAGCCCACAAATGGTGAACTGAATAGGAGTCTTTTGGCCGATGCTGCAGGTGAACCCCAGAAAGATACTCTAGTGAAGCATGTGACTACTGCCTGCCATCGAGGGTGGAGCAGAAAGAACTGGTGGAAAAATAGAGATCATGTGACAAAACAAAACAAACATACTGCTACGGACATCAAATTCTTGATTCCACAGTCAGACATGAAGTGGCCGCCTGCAAATTTTTTGCCTTTCTCAGCTGCAGGTTTGCTTGATGAAAATGGTGAATTACTACATCCAACGAAGACCTTAGAGGAGACTAAGCAGTTTCTGGAAAAGACAGTTAACTATGGAAAAACATGGCCAGTAACTCTAAAAGGTGAACCAGACCCCTCATGTCCCGGGATCTTGGATTCTGAGCCAAAGATGAAGCGATGTGTCACACCGCTTCCTGTACCAAACTCTGGGAATGAACTTTCAGGCCTCATGGAAAAGAACAATATCTCAGTTCCACCCGATTGCACTACAAGGGTTGTCGGTTTCAAGATTGTTGGTGGAAAAAAGCATCTTGTTCTCAAAGTCATACCTTCAGCCAAGCCAGAGGTTTCTTCAGACACAGGAGACAAACCTGCACTATTAAGCCAAGAGGGAAGAAATGATATACAATTGGACCCTCATATTGAGAGACCCAGTGATCAAATTTGCAGTGAATCAGGTACTATTACAGTTGCAGATTCTACTATCAATGGATATGATTCTACCTCAAATTCAGGTCAGCCCAAAAAACAAGGACTTGGTAAAGAAGAACACCAAGAAACAAAAGGAAATACGCCTCAGGTTGATAACACTGAAAACGAATGTAGCGATGACCAGTGTGTGTGCAGTAAAAGTCTTGGTCCTCCTGCACAACTCACTCTCTCAGGAATAGATGATGTTAATGTAGAAAGTCAGACAAAGAATGAAAAAACGGCATCTCCCGAGGTAACGTTTGATGACACAGATGAGCTCAGTGGAGAACATGCAGATGTGATAAGCGACTCATGCTCTGTCAGAGAGGCAGATATCCAGCCAGTACAAGCAAATATGCAGGAGATAAATGACATACCAAAACACACAGACAATCGGGGAAGACCAGCAAGAGATTATAAAGAAATTCATTCTGAACCTTCTACAAGTCAAGATCGTATTAGATGTGTTGAAGATCTGTTTTCCAGTACTTCATCTGATTTTGGAAGCATGGAAGAAGGAATGAACTCCCAGCTCTTAACAGTGATGGCTGAGAAAGACAGAAGCTCTGAAATATACAGGAAGAACATGGATAATATTGGAAAGCCAGGTGAAGAAGCTACTATAATACAGTTCCCCTTGGATGACTGGAATGAACAGAGAACTGAAAAAGTTTTAAACACAGATCAAAATGGAACAGCCTTGCTACAATCTAATATTATTGATCCAACTGTAGCATCACCGCACAGAAATACTATTGAGGCTCTGTTTATTTCCCCAAGTGAAAATGGAAAGCTGTTTTTCCAGGAGAGTGGAGATGAGCACACAAACAGGATAGACCCTAGGTATGCTCATGTCCCCCTAGATCAGAACTGTACAATGGAAACTGTAGATGATCCTTCCTTAGCACTTGAAGACTCTTGTCATAACCGAGGCCTGTATCAGACACTTGGAGAGCTTCCCGTTACCACAGTTAACCATTTGCTTGATGATTCCGAAGTTACATACAGAGGTAAGGAGAGATTTTTTTTACTAACGTACTATATATCTGACTATTGTCTTTTGAAGCTGTGTTGTCAGTTTATCAGAAGAGTGTAAATAAAATGAGTGAGAAAATGTTGTCAGTGAAAATGTTTCTCTTCCGGTCTAATGTATTTTGGAAAATCATGCGTGAAATGAGCACCTGGTCCAATGAGCTGCATTCAGATGAATAATTTATATACAGTGACTTGAAAAAGTATTGATCCCCCTTGAATTCTTCCACGTTTTCTCAAGTTACAACCACAAATGTAAATGTATTTTATCTGGATTATATGTGATAGGCCAACACAAAGTGGCACATAATTGTGAAGTGTAAGGAAAATGATAAATGGTTTTCAAAATCTTTTACAAATAATACCTGAAAAGTGTGGCGTGCATTTGTACTCAGCCGTTCTGAGTCAATACTTTGTAGCACCACCTTTTGCTGCAATTACAGTTGCAAGTCTTTTGGGCTGTCTCTACCAACTTTTCATATCTAGAGAGTGAAATTTTTGCCCGTTCTTTTTTCTCAAGCCCAGTCAGATTGGGAGGAGATCGCCTCCCAATGAATCTTGCAAGAGATTCTCAATTAGATTTAGGTCTGGACTTTGACTGGGCCATTTTAACACATGAATATGCTTTGATCTAAACCATTCCATTGTAGCTCTGGTTGTACGTTTAGGGTCATTGTCCTGCTGGAAGGTGAACCTCCACCCCAGTCTCAAGTCTTTTGCAGACTCAAAACAGGTTTTCTTCTAAGATTGCCCATCTTTTAATATTTGGCTTCATGCATCTTCCCATCAACTCTGACCAACATCCCTGTTCCTGCTGAAGAAAAGCATCCCCACAGCATGATGCTACCACCACCCTGTTTCATGGTGGGCATGGTGTGTTCAGAGTGATGTGCAGTGTTTGTTGTATTTAGGTCAAAAAGTTACATTTTGGTCTCATCTGAGCAGAGCTCTTTCTACCACGTTTGCTGTGTCCCACACATGGGTTGTCACAAACTGCGAACAGGACTTATGTTTTTTTTCTTCTTGCCACTCTTCTATAAAGGTCAGATTTGGGAAGGGCATGATTAATAGTTGTCCTGTAGACAGATTCTCCCACCTGAGCTGTGGATCACTGCAGCTCCTCCAGAGTTACTTTGCTCTGCCTCTCAGTTTAGGTGGACGACCATTTCGTGGTAGGTTTGCAGTCGTGCCAAACTCTTTCCATTTTCAGATGATGGATTGAACAGCGCTCCGTGAGATGTTCAAAGCTTGGGATATTTTTTATAACCTAACCCTGATTTAAACTACTCCACAACTTTATCCCTGATCTGTCTGGTGTGTTCCTTGTCCTTCATGATGCTATTTGTTCACTAATGTTCTCTAACAAACCTCGGAGGGCTTTACAGAACAGCTGTATTTATACTGAGATTAAATTACACTCAGGTGAACTCTGTTTATTAATTAGGTGACTTCTGAAGGCAATTAGTTTTACTGTTTTCTAGTTAGGGGTATCAGTAAAGGGGGCTGAATAGAAAAATGATGAGACTCTTAGCCGCAGTAAAACATTTGAATGGTGTCAACTGTGAATGACAATCCTGGTCTTCGAGGTGGCTACTTTAATTAACGTGACCATTCAGAGAGTGGAAGTCCTGATCCTTGAAAATTGATTAATAGCTTTTTGATAACTTGCGGAAGAGTCATTTCCACATGTTTGGGTCAATAAAGGAATTTTCGGGTGTGGGGGTTTGGGACTTCAGACTTGAATCAGGCAGTATGATTGTGGCAAATTGAGAAAATGTTCTACACGTGAAGCTCCAGTGAAACTCTGGGATAAGTGCATCAGTGCAGCAGGGGATTATGTAGAGACGTAAAGGCAGTTTTTGTGTTCTGTTTAGTCAACGCCCCTCGTATACAGTACAGACCAAATGTTTGGACACACCTTCTCATTCAGAGAGTTTTCTTTATTGTGTTCTTTATTGTGTTCTTTAGCCCAAACACGTCTCTTTTGCTTGTTGCCTGTCCTTAGCAGTGGTTTCCCAGCAGATATTCGACCATGAAGGCCTGATTCACACAGTCTCCTCTTAACAGTTCTAGAGATGTGTCTGCTGCTAGAACTCTGTGTGGCATTGACCTGTTCTCTGATCTGAGTTGCTGTTAACTTGCGATTTCTGAGGCTGGTGACTCGGATGAACTTATCCTCCGCAGCAGAGGTGAATCTTGGTCTTCCTTTCCTGGGGCGGTCCGCATGTGAGCCAGTTTCTTTGTATCGCTTGATGGTTTTTGTGACTGCACTTGGGGACACTTTCAAAGTTTTCCCAATTTTTCGGACCGACTGACCCTCATTTCTTAAAGTAATGATGGCCACTCGTTTTTCTTTACTTAGCTGCTTTTTTCTTGCCATAATACAAATTCAAACTCTTTGAAGGAGAAGGTGTGTCCAAACTTTTGGTCTGTACTGTATGTAGAAAGGCAAACTACAATTTGTGAGACAGTACTTCAAGAAATTTTATTCTGCCCTCTGAAATACTTGCTGGGGTCCAGGGTATCTGCTTTAGGTTGTGTCTGGATTTTTTCAGTAATGATTAAATTATTCCTATTAACCTTATTTTAAGCTATTTTATGATTAAAATAGTGTGACTTCAGAGTAGTTATTGTTTAAGTGAGACAGATCATATGTGCTTAATGTAAGTTATGAAGCACATAAAGAGTGAGTGTGAAGAACCAATAAGTGGGCCTAATGAAGATGAAAAGACTGCTGTAGCCCTCCAATGCTATAAAAAAGACAATTGAGCAAATGAGTTTTTTCAGATTTTAGACAGTCTTGAAGACAAACACTCATTTTATCAGCTTTCACCAGCAGTATCTGTTGCAATTCGGTTACATTTCATACACAATGTTTTTTTTTAATGTCTAAATGCTTTTCTGATGTTCTGTATTAGCAGTTAGTTTATTGTGTGCTCTTTAATGTCACCTTTTTAACCGATTCATTGTCAATATCTCCACAGGTATTACCTCTCAGTCTAAACCAAGGAGCCTGGTTACCCAGCAAGTGGGCATGCACTCACCCAAAGCCATAAAAGTAGCAGTGAGTAATAGAATTGCCTCTCCTCAACCACCACTATTGAATGAAGCTACTCTCAGCAGTAAGAGACAGCGAGAATCATACACAAAAGACTCACATGGGCGCATCTTAAAATCAAAAAGGCAGTGTGTTGGAAATTCCCAAGAAAACGAGTCATCAGGATCTATCCGCTACTGGGAACCGCCTGATCCAGAAATGGAAAGGACTCTTCGGCTCTTTCCCATTCGCTCCTCACAGCCTGTAAAAGTCCCACGTTTGAACCAGCCTGTTGTAGTCCTCAATCACCCAGACACGGATATTCCCGAAGTGGCAAACATTATGAGATCAGTTCACAGACACAAAGGAGCCGTGCAAAGGGTCGTTCTTTCTCAGGGAACTCTAAAAGCCCTTTCCGAGCTTAGCTGTAACACATTCCGTAAGAGATGTGCAGACAACCTGAAGTTGTCTCATTGTAGGAGAGTGTGGCCTCAAGGGACTGTCAAAGAAAGGTTCATCCTCAATCTGAAGCTGAAGAGATTGTGTGGCAGTAAGTTTAAGGTAGCAAGTCTAAGCTCTAATGCGAACAAGCTTCAGTCAAGCTTCAGGTGCTGGTTTTGTGGTCGCCGCTTTAGGAACCAGGAGGTGTGGGTAGGTCATGGTCAGAGGCATATTATGGAGGCTACACGAGACTGGAACAAGTTATTCACCAGTGAATGGCAGGGTAATGACATAGACCAGCAATCTTTCTTTTGAGCTTTTGTGATTTATAAGAATTGCTTCATGCAGGCCATTTTTTCGTGCATTGAATGTTCTGGATGATTTTGAGGGGGCTGGAATAAGGTTTCTACATGCACAGCTCAGGAATCGTGTATTTCTGGATTTTTCAGGTTTATCAGCATGCCACTATTATTAGTAGTAATATTAGTTTGATAAACCATCTCAGGGATGGTAAGCCAGTGGAACCAGAATTATTTATTTGTTCTTTTTACCCTAGTGTCAGTGTATGTTATTATAAAAGCAATATGCATTATTTATATAAAGATTTCAAAAGCATTTCTTTATAATGACGACTGACCAAAATTACTTTATTTATAGCTTTAATCGCTTCCCTCTAACTGTGGATGCTGATGTTTTTGTTGAATTTTCTTGATAAATATATTAATGAATTATTTACAAAGAAAAACTATCATTTGTTTTTACATTAAATAATATCCAATAATTAATTATTGAATTCAAATGGGTATGCTCATACTCAGGCTAAAGTCTTTGCAAGGACAAAATTATTTATACATTTGGACGAACCCAAGTACAGTTAAGGTATTTATGTTTTTGTCATGTAACCAGGTGTACATTTTGCAATGAGAATGCAATCAAGTTCGACATGTCAGTTGTAAAGATTCACTGAAATTGTGATATTTAACGACTACAGGATTACTCCATAATTTTATCACTGCCCTGTATACCAAAGGTGTTATCTGTCTGTATGTCACCCCCCCTTAATGCTATGGTGGTTCAACTGAATTCAGAATTATCACTGATTGCAGTCCGTTCAACTCCATTTGTATATTCCCATTGAAAGAGTAAGTGATTTTTGTATAGATCTGTTTATATGACTAACCTTTATGTTGTATTTATTCATCTCACAGTGTTTCAATGAGAGATTGATTTGGTTATTTATATTATTATTTGACTGTCTGGACAGTTTGCGGTATAGTGGTTATATATTGTAGCACCTAAAAAGTTTCTTAATGTAATCACTTTTTGCATTCCACGGCCCAGTCCAAGTCACGTCCCTCTTGCATCCATACTTTTTTAATCTGTCTAGAAGCGCAGACTAAAGACACTGATGAAATACTTGTAAAATATGATAAAAATCTGGAAAATTATTCCTAAATCATGTACTACATGAACAAGTGCCTTCCCTTATGGCTTGTGTTTTGTGCTGTATGTAGTCATCAGACTGTTTCAAATAAGAGATAAAGAAATATGACACTGAAACGATGTTTGGTTTGCGCACCAATGTATGTTTATGAACCAGAAATGTGAACTGTTTAGAATAGCCCTAACTTGAAATATGTATTTGTACACTAGACAAAGGGTAATTCAGTTTCCATTTACATCCTGAGTCGCATCACTAAAATTGATTGTAATTAAACAATTCAAATGGTTCATAATATTTTACTAATGTGTCTTGGCTTGAGGTGAAGCAAAAACAACCTATGTAACATGAATGCATTAAATACAGCGTATGTACGAAAACTTTACACACCTTTACAACCAGAGGTGGGTAGTAACGAGTTACATTTACTTCAGTAACTTTTTGGAAAAAATATACTTCTGTGAGTAGTTTTACTGCATCATACTTTTTACTTTTACTTGAGTAGATTTGTGAAGAAGAAACGCTACGCTTACTCCGCTACATTCGGCTCCATTCGACTCGTTACTTTTCTAACCGTTTATTGTAAATGTAGCCGGTAGATCTACCGCATGACTCTTTCACCAATCAGACGCAGCAACAACAATCACGCGACTCCGTTTGACCAATCAGGTCAGGCGGTATAGTAGGGGGACAAAACTTCAGCCGGTGTTCTATAAATTCATCTTACCTGTGAATCCGTCCTACATACGCTCACTTGGGCATGCGCAAACAAAAGTTTCTGCATCTTTCTCTAATTTTGCGGAACGCCCATAAATCCATGCCGCTTCTAATGGGTTAGTCAACAATCTTGCGGTGAGTAAAGAATTATATGTCAACTTTAATTGTACATATAATGTTACTTATACGTATATATTGATAGACTGTTAATTTCAGTCCAGAAATTCCTTACAGAATATATAATTACACTAAAATATAATTATTATAATTTCTAAAAAAAAAAAAAATGCTATTGAAATAGTTAATCAGTTACTCAGTACTTGAGTAGTCTTTTCACCGAATACTTTTTTACTCTTACTTGAGTAATATTTTGGATGACTACTTGGGTAATATTATTTTGAAGTACAGCTACTCTAACGTGAGTAAAATTTTTGCCTACTCTACCCACCTCTGTTTACAACCCATTTGTCAGTATTAGCAAAACATTGCTTTCTGATCAGTATTAAATGGTCCTGTTGCAATTCCAGCATAAGGACATGTTTTTTATTTTATTTTATTTTTTATTATTATTCCTGTCTTCACCAAACTGTTTGTTCCCGAATGGTCTTCAGAATCATGAAAGTGCAGGAAGTTGAGTGCAGCTGATCCACCACAGGGAAACTGAGTCACGGCTTGACTGCGTGCCTCAGACTAGTGCTGTCTTTTGTGTTGCTTTGCATGTCCACCAACACCAGTGTGTTCTTTTGGTGGTTCTCGATGATTTCAGAGACAGTTTTGAATCTCTGCAAGAGAGGAAGGCAAGAGTTTTTTTCCTTTTATTTTATTTTTCATCAAATGCTGAAAATAATTGATGAAGTTGTTAATGCCATGAATTAAGTAGTGTAACTTAATGTTTAATAAATTCAGAATTCTTCCTCACCTCTTCTCTGTTCTTCTGCTTGCCCAGGGCGTACTGTTTTGTGCTGGGAATATAGCGCACTGGGATGTTGTAAACCCGTCCATTGTAATACACAACTAAAGTATAGGGCTGCAGGGCATCCACACCTGAGCTCTTCCTCACCATGTAAGAACCATCCTGAGGAACAACAGACAACACCAAAATAGAATGAAAGGGCGTCTCATCACTGTATGTGAGGTAGTATCTTTTTTTGTCTTTCAGCTGTTCCCGTTCAGGGGTCGCCACAGCGAATCATCTCCCTCCATCTAACCCTATAGTCCGCATTCTCTTCTCTTACATAATAACTTCATGTCCTCCCTCACTACATCCATAAATCTCCTCTTTGGTTTCTTCTAGACCTCCTGCCTGCCAGTTCCAACCTCAGCATCCTTTTACCGATATTCCCCCATGTGGTTGCATTTGTATGTGATGTAATATGCTCAACAGAATTTCAATTGTTAAACCCATTATATCCTGCTGTAGGTAAAATGGCCATACTTTTTACTTTTAACATTTTCCTGAACATAAGTAAAAACAAAAAATGATAGTACTGTATCTGTTGGATTAGTTCCTTTCAAATAGGAATGTTTGAAACGCTGACATGAATTATGTCTTGTTGGAAAGCTTATTTGTAAAAACAATACTGTGTAGTTTATGTATAGTCATTTCCTTAGATGCCACAGATGAAAGATGGTTTCCTGGTATTCCTTCTGGTTGCTGACATTATGTTGATCAGCTTTTGTTTTCTTTTTCTTAAAATGCTTCTTGTCATGAGATGAATATTTTTTTAACAAGTGCACATAATTTCATACACCAGTTCACCGGTCCTCGAGCATGTGGTTTAGAGGCATTCTTTAATATCTTGATTAATATGTTGTTTTGCGTTTAACATTTTCTCAATAAAACTACTGCGTATTTAATGGACTTTTAATGCCATTTGCATTTTATTAAATAAGGTTTCCTATAATCACAATGCCTTCTTGACCATGAAGGTTGTGGATTAATGATCTCTGACAGAACTGCCAGCTTGTAATTCTAACAACAGGTTTATATTAATGTGCTCTTTGCTCCTTCTGTTATGCAGAAGGTTTGAGTCAGATGTCCATTTTTCATTTGTGGGAGGAGTCTTCAGTGTCAGCATTTTGTAACAGTCAGAAAAGAGAGTCTTATGAGGCAATGACTTTTGTATAGTATACTATAAATGGATAAAAAGCAAAAATTTTTGTGTTTTATTAAATTAAAAGTGTAATTGTTCCCAAATGTGCTGCTTTGGGAATTTCATTAACAGGTTTTTTTTCCCCTATAACGTCATGGCCTGAATATGTCCTATTTCCTTACATGTTGTTGTTCTTTTGGCTGCTACCATCAGTGGTCGGAACAGCAGATTGCCTGATTTGATCATTATGGCACAGGTTTCTATGCTGGGATGTGAACCTGTGCCTTATGAATGGAAGTTAAAAAGATTGCCACTAAGCACTGGTTCCTTGCATAAACAAAACACTTTGTAAAGCCAACAATTCTTGTACTGATTGAACTTGAAAATTTATGAAGTTTTATGAACTTTTTTTTACATGAGAAAGGAAGCATTTGTCAATAGCAGTTTGCGATACCTGGCCTTAATGTATTTGACTCTCTTTCAAAAAGACCAAAAATAATATAAAATAATAAAGAAAAAAAAATGGCATTTTGACCTAAATTAAAAACACTATGACATTTACAGTTGCTAAAAGTATACATTTTTATTAACATTAATATAAACTATATTTAACATAAATGAAACATATCACCATAAGTTAAAGTGGCGAGAAAGTATGCTAAAAGGTGATCAGTAGGTCATTAACAAAAGTCAACATAAAGCATCATATATTGTATTTATGTAATAGAAAGACCTTCAGTTTTGTATTGGATCGACATACCTTGGATGATCGGGTGAGTGCGTCCTCTGCGGTTCTGCGGTCACAGGTACCAGCATACCACGGCTTCTTATACACACCAGCCTCCTGTACGTGGAGTGATGAGGAACAGTTAATATCTATGTGATGTGGATTTCTTAGGAAGAATGACTGCAAACTCTGGTATAGCAACTTAGTACAGTGTGGAATTTCTGCTGTCTTAAGTAATGATTAGTTTAGCTGTAGGACACAATTTGTAGAACTTGTGGCTTTTCAAAACAGCAAATTGTAAAATAAATAAATAAATAAATAAATACATAAAAGTTGACATTCTTTGGAAACACTAAAATGAGGAAAGTGATTCATGTAGCAATTAAAGGAAGGCTTAATGTTGTAGGCTGTCATTAGGAAGAGGTTCATGTAGACATGTTTTTCACCTCCTCTTGCTGCCTAGTTGCACTGTCCTCCTGAGATAAGATTCCTCTCCCTGGTGAAGTCTCTGCACAAACATATAACGGACAAATTACCAAGAGAACACAGAGAATGAGATAGAGAGGGAGAGGAGGGGGAATGCATGTGCGATGGTGGCGGGGGTGTTTGGGTGTGAATAAAAGTCTATTTTAGGAGCACTTACTCTGGCAGGGGTTGTCACGCGGCAGCGATCTGCTGAAGTCATAAATGAAAAGTTAATGCAATGAGTTACTGTATGTAATGAATACAGCTCTGGAAAAAAAAAGAAACATCACTGCAAAATAATAAAAAATAATTTCTTGTGTTTTTTTCTTTCTTACAGATGCATGTATTGGTGAGACGAACAGTTTTGTTTCATTGTTTTTTGTGAACTGCTGACAAGATTGCTTCTAAATTCAAAATATAACTATTGTTATTCGGAGTGTAATGTATATTTAAAGGAAATGACTTTGCATTAAAATAACCCAAGATCATGCAGTATTTAAGGAACTCGAATAAAACAATGCAAATAATTTGTAAACAAATTGTGTTAATGCTTTGGCTAAATAACATTAAGAAATCAGTATTTGGTGGGATAATAATCCCAATTTGCAATTAGAGCTCTCATTTTCACATTGCTGTTGGGTAACTTTTATACCACTCTTTTTTTTTTTTTTTTTTGCAAAAAAGGAAACAGCTCAGCTTTGCTTAATGTATCTTCCTCTTGATGACATTCCAGAAGTTTTCTGGAGTAAATTGCAGTGGTCTCTTATTTTCTTTCCCAGAGCTGTATTTGCAGTATTAAACTAATTTTCTCAGTGTTTGGTCACTCACTTAACAAGATGAAATCCTGTAGTGGGTGGAGATGCCACACTGGGAGCCGGATCCCGATCTGTAGAGCATCAGATATAATATAGATAAGCAAACTAGATATAACCTCAAACTATTTTTTTTTTATCATACTGCTCAAACACTTCTTTTAAAGATCCGTTTTGAAATGTTCATAATTTTTTTCTGGTGCTCTAATAATACTAAAATTTCAAATAAACATTAAATATGATATGTTTTATAGGCATATTTTTCAAAAGAGGATGCTGGCTGGGAGAATATAGAAAAATTGTCAGTAATAATAATAATAATCATCATCATCATAATTATTATTATTCACATAATGCATTACTTGCTACTATTTCTGTGGTAAATTTGTGATTTTTATGATGCAGGTGTGTCCAAATATCTAAGAGTGTAGATTTCAAATAAAATATGTTGTTTGTATTGTTCTAAAAACTGTCAGTACATGAACATACTCCGATCAGCCATAACAGTATCACATTAACATTTTGTCCATTATATATCAGTAAACTGGTGCCAGTCCGTCTGTTCCCACCACACAGAAAAGCCAATGTAGCGCAACTCCCATAAACAAGTCACTTCTCTGAAACATGTCAAGGCACCATAACGCCCAGTTCACCACAGCCCACTGTGCACAGCGCAAATCCCAATCCCAGCCCAGCGCCTCCAATCTCCCCAGATCCCAATCTGATTAAGCATCCATGGGTTACGCTGGAGAAACAATTCTGATCCACAGAGGCCCCACACTGCAGTCCACAGCACCCAGAGGATCTGCTTCCAGCTTCGTATTGTCAGACACTATGGCACACCCTCAGAAGTCTTGTGGAGTCATGCCTCAAGAGGCCAGAGCTGCCCAGTTGGCACAAAGGGATCCTAAACAATACTGAGCTTAATGTTTAACATTGTACTGTTATTGCTGATCGGTGTAGGATTACTGTATGTACAGAACTGCCAGAGTAAGAATTAGAGCAGCATTCAAAGATCTTTCAATGACCAAAGTTATATTTACCTTCCTGGTCTCTAATTGGAATGCTTCGTTTCTGGAAATCAAGGAATCTAATTATAAAATGTACAGTAATAACACTAGACATTTAATGGTACAAACAAAACCAAGATGGCTGATTTCATATTTCAGATTTACATACCTGGAAAACCATGGCCTTTGGATTTTTCCTAATGAACACAGACATGGATTTAGATAAAGTTTTGCATCTGTAGAATTGTTCATTCTAACGGTACAGACATAATGTTGTAACTTACGCGTCTCTTGGGAGAGGGACAGGGATAGATGGATGTCTGTTTTCGACAGTCTTCTTCTCCTGCTCTTCTGTCAGACCTGTAGGAGAAAAGCCTGCTATTAGGTCAATATTGAAGCTGTGATAGAGAGGCGTATAAATTGATTTCAGTGAATTATTATATTTGTTTATTTTAGCAATGGCTATAGACAGTAATGACCAATGCACCTTTGTGTCCAAATATTATTTCATTAACATATACAGTGTTGTGTACGTACTGTCATTATCAGTGCAAATTTCATAGTCTTCCTCATCCGGTGGCTCCTGTAAAATCAGGTAAAAAGGTTAATGACCATTGTCATGTGATGTAGCTTAATTCACTCCCATTTCAGAAGTGACAAATTATTAACTAAGGAAATTTGAAATAACTGGAATTGGATTAAGAACCCTTCAACACATTATCAAAACCTGGAAGAATAGTGCTGATCTATAAACTTTGTGGAAGAATAGCAAAATCCACAGTAAAAGGCATAGCTATATTTAATAGTGAAATACAAATTGATGAAATCTCTCACAGGATTGGAACTAAACAGCTGTGCCGCCTTAAGAAAACCACTTGTTACTGTAGTTAGACTTATCAGAAAAAATGCTTCAGATTGCCAGGGAGGATAAAGATTGGATTTTGGACCAATGGAAAAAGGTCAGGTTGTCTGATGAGTTCAGCTTGAGCATATTCCAGAGTGATAGACACAACAGGGTAAGAAGGGAAGCACATGAAGTGATGCACCCATCATGCCTAGTGCCCACTGTACAAGCCCTCTGGAGGATGTGTTATGATCTGGGGTTTCTTCTGTTGCTCAGGTCTAGACTCAGCAGCGTTGTGTGGCAATAAAACAAAGTCAGCTGATGACCTTTCTCATGCATCTTTCTCATGCACACGTGCACATTCTCCACATGGTGTGTTGTAATGTGTTTCAACACATACAGTACAGTATACAGAAGCAAACATTTTTTGTTGTTGTTTTTTTCTCTTCTAATTAATTTTTTTATTAAACATTCAATAATACTTACTGGACATGTAAGCGGCTTCTTCATATTAATTCTGCAAGTACAAAACAAAGTATTATACTCAGCAATAATTATTTACATTAAATTCAATACATTTTTAGTTCTTGGCAACCATGCTTGGTGACAGTTGTATCTTCTCTATGTTTTGGTTGATACAGAACAGATTGCTTTAAAAAATATTATACATGTGTTTATATTCTAGGAAGGGTTTTCTATAAATACTAGAAAACAGTTCTAGAAGTAATCTCTCTTAGTCTTAGTTACTGAATTTGAGGACTGATCATTCAAAAGATCATGTGAGACTGAAAATTATATCATATGTACAAATCTGAAACTGTAAGGATGTAGTACTGTAGTTTAAATTTGAATCACAGAATGAAATTCTGAGACTAACTAGACATTAAGAACTATGTATGCTCCATCTTATCTTTAAAGTAGATATAAAAAAGTCATACATTTGTCTTGTTTCTACTGTATGTACTAGGCAGTTCGATTCTGGTAACACACTCACTCGCTTGCTCACTCTCATCATCTACAGTATACTGCTTTATCCTGTATGGAGGGTCGCGGGGGCCTGGAGCCTAACCCAGGGGACTTACAGTATGGCATGAAGTGGAATACACCCTGGAAGGGGGGGGGGGGGGGGGGGTGTCAATCCATCACAGGGCACACACATACACATGCTCACTCACACACTACGGGCAAGTTGGGAATGCCAATTAGCCTAATTTGCATGTCTGTGGACTGTGGGACAAAACCGAAGTACCCAGAGGAAACCCACCAAGCACAGGGAGAACATGCAAACTCCATGCACACAGACCCCGAGGTGCAAATCGAGCCCGGAACCTGGAGGTGCAAGGCGACTGTGCTAACCACAGTACCACCCTGATAACACACATCCTTCTTTTTTCCTCAAGATTAAGGACACTTGAAGAAAACTTAGTGAATAGTAAAAGCTCTTTCTGCAGCAGAGAGTCTGAACAATTTGCATAGGCATTACTGGAAGACTTCTATAATATTGTTTTAGGATTATACAGTAGAAAGTTTTTCATTTATACCACAGCATCATTGAATTCTGATGTATAATTTTTTCATAACATTCGTTCTGGCTGCAAGGCAAATCACAGGTTTATATTAATGTTCTCGGTCTAATATGTTCTCGTTTCTATAGCAACAGCTCATTCACAGGGACTTGTATGGGCGGTGCACGAAACTGAACATATTCTTATTTACCCACTCCCTCATTGTCATACAGGGTTGTGGGAGGCCTGGAGCCTATCCCAGGGGACTCGGGGCATGGGGTGGGATAGACCCTGAATGCGGTGCCAGTTTGTCATATCGTCTTGATATTTAATACATAAAAAGTGTAATTATTGATATGCGATGCTTTCATTTATGAAATCCATTCATGAAAAAGACATTTATGTAACACTTCTGATAGGAGTCTCAGCGGTCGGCAGTTAAGGCAGTTTTCTGGCACAGGAAAGTGTTGAGGGCAGGGGGATTTGTGATTTCTTTGTAATGTGAGAAGCTTTAGAGCAAAAGCAAAGAGGTTGGTGAAGGAAAGACAGGGATGTAAGTAAGTAATTACATGAATAAATTTGTTGCATGGACACTCAACACTCACTCATCATCTATACTGCTTTATTCTGTATACAGGGTCGCATTTGAGCCTATGCCAGGAGACTTGGGGCACGAGGCGGGGTACACCCTGGACTATCTCATGGCGCACACGCCACATACACACACTCGTATGGTCATTCGCACACTACAGGCAATTTGGGAACGCAAAATCACATAATCATCTAATTTGTGGGAGGAAACCAGAGGACCCCTAGGAAACCCACCAATCACAGGGAGATCTTTCAAACTCCATGCACGCAGACCCGGACCCTGGAGGTGCAAGGCGACAATGCTATAACCACTAAGCCACTGTGCCACCAAATTATACAACATTCATTATTAAAAAAAAATATTTTTAGAGGCATGTGCTGTGGTACAAAAGGAATAGCTTGGGTAGGCATATGGGTAATGTCTTATACTTTATGAAGGGTGCAAACAGTGGTGGGTAGTAACGAGTTACATTTACTGTTACATTTACTTCAGTAAAAAAAATTACCTCTTGGAGTAGTTTTACCGCACCATCCTTTTTACTTTTACTTGAGTAGATTTGTGAAGAAGAATCGCTACTCTTACTCCGCTACATTCTGCTCCACTCGGCTCGCTACTTTTCTTTTTTTTTTTGTTTGTTATTTGGATTTTTCCCGATTTTCTCCCTAATTTAGTCGTGTCCAATTCCTCCCCGTCACAAGGGGGCTCCCACATTAAGGCTACTACTACCACTCAGTCGGGAGGGCCGAAGACCATCACGTGTTTCCTCCGAACCACGTGACGCCAGCCGACCGCATCTTTTCGAACTGCTCGCTCGCGCACCGTTGGGGGCGGCGTAACACACTCGGAGGACAGCGCTATCCACTCCCTCCGTTGCGCGAGCTCACAGACGCCCCTGAATGGCTGTAGAGCCGTGATTAATGTAGGAGCACTATGTACCTCTCATCCCTCCCCTCTGAGAGAGCTCGGCCAATCAGCTCTCTCTAGACCTCCGGCTACGAGGGCTCGCTACTTTTCTAACCATTTATTGGACACTTTAGATATTATTTGTGTTTGCCAGAGAAGTGCAGCCGGTGGCCCTACCACGTGACTGTGTTTCACCAATCAGATGTAGCAACAATAATCACATGACTTCTTTTGACCAATCAGCCACAATAACTGCACGGCGTCCAATGACCAAACACAAGGGGGAGGGAGGGCTGTCTTCAGGAGTGGTAGACAGTGAAGCAAGCATGTCGTGGTTAGTTTAGCTGTTTTATTTAATGTTGCAATCTTAAAATATATATAATTAATAAATAAACTAGAGGCTAAAATATATATATATATATAATTCTCTGACATTTGTACTGCTGGACACAGTTTATGGTTAAGTGAGACTCTTGTACACATGTTCTAATGTTTTTTTCTGCTGAGTCATTTGCAGGGCAACTGAATAATAGCATAGCTTACACAGGAAATAGTCTACACTGTTCAAACATACCTATGTTACCTACAGTAGGTATTTACTTCAAAAGCTTTGTATTGTGAAAAAAGGGAGATTATGAAATTTGTGTTTCTTATTCCTTAATTTTCTATTTTGTAAAGATATTTCGTTTTATTAATTTATTTGATTAAATTTACTTCATTTAAATATTTTATTTGAAGATGTCGCATTTTGTACATTATTTTATCATTTTGTCTGACTGCTTATATAATTTCTAAAAAAAAAAAATCTGACATTACTATTTGTAACTATCAGTTACTCAGTACTTTTTTACTCTTACTTGAGTAATATTTTGGATGACTACTTTTAACTTCTACTTGAATAATATTATTTTGAAGTACAGCCACTCTTACTTGCGTAAATTCTTTGGCTACTCTACCCACCTCTGGGTGCAAATGACATTGTATATGGTCGATTGCTCGTGTTGCAGACTGCCTTCTGTTTAATCTCTCTCTCTCTCTCTCTCTCTCTCTCTCTCTCTCTCTCTTAACTGTCATCACAACTGATGGTTGGTTGCAATGACCTATGACTTCATGCCAACATTCATTGCTGTGAAAAGAAATTACATTGCTGAGGGCACCAACCCTGAGCACACCCACTCAGTCAGTCATACACTACAGGCAATCTGGAAATGCCAGTAAGCCTGCATGCTTGTCTTTGGACTGAAACCCATCAAGCAGAGGAAGAACATGCAACCTCCACAAGCACAGACCCGAGATGAGATTTGAGCCCTAATCCTAGAGGTACAATATTTCCTATTCCTGTTTTACTAATCTTATTGGGTAGAGTCTTGACCTGAGAAAGCCTGTAATGGTACACAAAGTTGTCTTATTATAACCTGTTTGTTTCTGGATTTGACCTGAACTTTTCCTGCCACATACAGCGTTACAACATTTTGTGTAATCAGTTCTTCCTCCATTGTTGTTGGTCCGGACATCCTATTGGACCTTGTTACTGTTTTGAGACAGGCCCAGATAGAGTAACACAAATACTGCAAGGAAGTTTTTATCATCACGATAGCACACCGCACATACTGTAGGGACGAGAACTACAGTACTTTGTCTGAACGTGTGGGTGGGCCATGGAATTACATGTTTTCCCATTTTATTTAAAGATCAGGAGTTATCCAAGCAAGCAACACATCTTATTCTGTACATGTTGTCTTTATGATCAAAATATCTCTGAAAGCTCTTGAGTAAAACATTGTGTTCATGTGTGTTTAAAACCCAGAAATAATTCTACTGTACCAGACAATTTTAGACCTAAAAGACCAAACACCAAAACACACTAAATATATATGTAGCTACACATTTACACTTATAAATCAAGCAAACACTTCATAAGCAAACCCCCCAACTTAAGCACAGTTACTGTATGTAATGTAGTACTGATATACACAAATGTAATTAAAGTGTCTGTCTCCCTCTAGTGGCAGTCTGCAGTACAACATTGAGTTTGCTTTTGATAGTGAATAGAACAAACAGAAAAGAATATTTTTTCCCCACACAACCCAGTTAGGAAGCTGGGGTCAGAGCGCAAGGGGTCTGCCAGGATACAACGCCTCTGGAGCAGATAGGGTTAGGAGCCTTGTTCAAGGGCTCAACAGTGGCAGATTGCCAGTGCTGGGGCTTGAACCCCCAACTTTCTGATCAGTAACCCAGTAACCCACAGCTTTAAGCCTTAACTGATTGATTGATTGTTGCTATGTACTGTACTGTACAATTTGTCAGCTATCTATCTGATCAGATATAACTTGTGTTTTCTCTTAGTACTTAAATTTCCTGAACAGCACTGGTAGTGATCCCTGGGTTTTAGACTGACTGGCTATTTGTGCAGGTGTACATTTATAGAAATCTTTTCTCATGCACAGTTTCCATTAATCTACCTCTACCACCTTATCAGTCAGTTTATGACCATAATGGATGGGGATATTTTTAGGTGGAACTGTTGCCCTAGCAACACTACCTGAGACATTATTATTACTACCAGTGCCACATGTGCACTCACACTATTACATGTATCTCTGTGAGCTATAGTGAATGAGATTAGTCCATCGTGCGGAATATAAATAGAAGGTAGGTGCACCTAATAAAACGATCACTTCTCTCTCACAGTATATATACTGTATATATTCCAGTGTTTTTATTCCCAAGGAAAGCATTTTATGGGATATAATGTATGTTAGCAAATGATGTAGTGCTGTACTAGGATGTTATAGTTTAGATGTAGTCAGAGAAATGATTCCAGTATAAAGCAAGCTCATAGGCACATTTACTTCCCTCCTGTTTCTACAGCACCTCTAACTTTTGCAAAGTTTTTCTCTAGTTTCCAACCAAAAGCTCGTATAGGGGATAAAATTAGATATGAATGAGTGAGTGTATATGGTGAGTTGTAATGGACAGATGTCATATTTGAGGTACATTCCCATCTCTCACCCAGATTTTCAAGATATGTAGACGATTAATCTATTGCAAATCTGACCAGGATAAACTTGCAACTGAAGATGAATAAGTGAATGAATCTGGCGTCAGCCGTACCTACAGTACTGGTCAAACAAACTTTTCCTGTAATGGGCATGAGGATCATGATAAAATGTCGGTTAAAATTTGTCCAGCTGGAATCCATTTAGCTGAATTTTGGCTTCAAAGTGACAGTCAGTCGCTTCAGGAGGTTAAAACTCTTAGGGCAGGATTTAGTCTACCTACACCTGAAGGACGAAAACGGAGTATTGAGGTCTGAGTCATAGTTTGAAACCTGGTTTAAAAGGTGAGAACGTAAGGTCATACGAGGCACGTTGGCATTCTAAAGTGAGACATGTTTCCTTGGGTGTTGTCAATACTCCTAGTAGCAAAGTAATTTCATTTTTATATTTACTTTAGGTAAAATATTTACTTTATGTTTTTAGTTTCTTATATTTTCTTATATATTCTTATTCTTTTTTTTTCTAAGAAATGTTCAAATATATTATAATTTTTTTTCTGCTTCTTTACACAATTAAAAACTAATTCAAACAAGGATACAGTAATATAGCTCATATTATAAGGACACAAAAGTCAGTTATATTGCTAACAATGTAATACCTGGGGCTTGGTTTAGGGGGCAGCTGCAGTGCAGGGGGCTGTAGCTTTGGGCTGCACCTGTAGACCAGAAAGAGGAACCGTTACAATTATTTTGGAAAAACAGTACACAAAAATATTGACAAAGTTACTTATTTCCTGCATGTTTGGGTATAAAAAGAGCTAGATTTAGCAGGTGCTACAACATGGAGCAAAATGAATTTCATCAGAACTGTGGAGTTGAGAACCATACCAAAAATAAGATGCAGAAATGAAAGTAAAAAAACTCAAAACAGAGACATAAATAAATTTGGGGGCATTCAAGTCAAACCAGGACTTTTGATTGTCACTGTTGAAACACTGTCCTTCCAGGAACTCCTTTAATAGCTCTTTCCTTTAATGGAAAAAGGGCATGGGTTGATCATCGAAAGCGTTTTGTTCATGCATGACAATGCACGACCTCATACCCATAGAACCACTTGCATGTTACAGGACCTTGGCTGGGAATTATTACCACAGCCACTGTACATTCCTGACCTAGCTACAAGTAATTTTCAACATGGTTGGTTCATTAAAGTTCCTGGGAGGCCAACGTTTCAGCAGTAGCGAAGATGTGAGCAGGCCGCCCAGCCATGGCTCCGGTGTACTGAGAAAACTTGATGGTATCCAAACACTAGTGAAACACTGGGGCAAGGGCATTTTGGTAGAAAGGGTAGTATATTGGGAAATAAAGAGGTTTTACTTTCATAACTGTGTTCTGTTAAATCTGCAAAAATCCTATTTCGACTTGATTGTCCTTCGTATATCTCTGCTCTCATTGATAACGGCTATCATGTTTCATTTGTTTCATCATGTGTAGCTCAGAGGCAATCATAGACTCACCTGCTGATGGATGGAGAGTCATCCTTTAAACAAAAAAGAAAGCTTACATATAATTCATAAAGTTAATGAATGGGGATGTAAAACGATTTAAACAGATCTCTGCTTAAATAGAACAGATAAGAGATGTTTAAAACTCACCTGGTCAGGAACCTCATAGACATCTGAAAACAATAAGGAGGATCATTAGCATGGTGTGTAGGACTCTTATACACAACAACATGTCAGCATATTTTACAGTTGAGCGGATATGTTGGACATGTTTTTATCCCCACTCTCATCCTCAGTTCAGCACAGAGAAGACCAGCATCAGTTGCTATATAAACCTTTATTCTTATTTGTTTATGATGCACAGACAAAGAGCTGGTCAAAAACTACTGGACAATATATTATATTTAGATGCTTACAAATGACTTGATTATAAATAACAGCATACCTGGACTGTATGATCGAATTCCTTGGTGATCTATAGGGAAAAAAAACAAAACAAAACAATAATGTTTATTAAGGTAGAGAGATTTAAATGCAGAGCCATTACAAACCAGCTGGCTTTTAACATTAGTAAAACCACAGTGAAATGCATAGTATTTATTCCCAGGAATTTTTCATTTACAGATTATTGAAATATTGTAAAGTGAATTCTGGCTTAATTCACGGTGGCTTAATGCTTAGCACTGTCGCCTTGCACCTCCAGGGTGAGGGTTCAATTCCTGTCTCGGATCTGTGTGCATGGAGTTTGCATTCTCCCCCTGTGCTTAGTAGATTTTTTTACTTCAGGTTCTCTGGTTTCTTCCCACAGTCAAATGATATGCAGCTTAGACTAATTGGTGTTCCCAAATTGCCCATAGTGTGTGTGGTGTGTGTGTGTGTGTGTGTGTGTGTGTGTGTGTGTGTGTGTGTGTGTGTGTGTGTGCGTGCACTGTGATGGATTGGCGGTATAACGCGGTATAGACGATGAGTGAGAGTGAGTGAGATTGAATTGTCTAAGAATATTCATGTCTGGAACGTAAACATGGATGTTATGTAATTTCATAGATTTCTGAAGAAAAAGTGTACTTTGATTGCTTGTTCTGGCTTAAATGCAACATCTTAGTCTTGTCATTTTATTTAAAACCTTTTTCAGAAGGGTCAATATAGTTATCATCTGTGCCATCCTCAGGATCAATATAGTCCTCCTGCAATGAGAGAAAGAAAAAAAAAAAAGGATTTGGCGTACTGTAGTTTTGAGGATAGGTTAATGTTTAATAATTATGTTTAAGATGCATGCAATAAAAACTGCTGTGGTTCAATAAAAGAGCATGAGCATTTCAAGGCCAGTGTTGTTTGACAGTTAATGAACCGTAAAGCAATGCTTTACTTACATCATACTTTGCTGCTTGTTTAGGCTTCTCTGGAATTGGTGGTTTGGTTGGAAGGAAAGGCTTCATCGGTTTAGGTTGTGTTTGTCGACTAGGACGTGAGTCTGTAAAAAAAAAGAAGCGACTGAATAAACAGGAAGTTCTAGTTTTGATTAGACTATTCACCGACTACATGCAGCTGCAGGGGCAGTTTGTGATATGGCAACGTGTATGACGTCACATGCATATGATAGTTCTCATGTCAAAACTGGTGAATGACTGACAACACAAGATTCTACAAGACGAACAACACTGTAATAAAAAAAAAAAAGAAAAAAAGAAAATTGTGTGTGTTTGACCAAAATCATTGATCTAAATTACTGTTTTAACTCAAATTCTTGAATACAGTAGCTTTGTTTACATTACTTCAATTCCCATCAAGTCAAACAAAAGAAAAATTTTACATATTCCTTTTGTCAACATCACTCTTCGCCCACATCCGTCTGAACCCACGACTGTGTAGTGTTTCTACGATCAACATTAGTGTGCAAACATGCCACATACAGTACTGTTGTCCCATCCTAACCATGCAACCCATCTGCTCAGCTGGGATTCAAACTCACACATGCCAGATGAGAAAGGAAATGTTTTTCTGTCGTTCCATGCAGGAGCCTGAATGCAGAACAAAAACTAAACTAAAACATTCACAGTCTTTGTCAGACAAAATAACTTTGTAACAAACGTATAGCATTAAAAGTCCTACAGTAGGACATGTAAAGTAACTCCTGGGTGGTGACAAAGAAAGAGATTTGCTTTCTTATGTGTGGATTGTGAGTTCAATCCTGAAGTGATTGTTTAACATTTTTAATTCTTTTTTTTTTTTTTTTGATTTTTCCCCGATTTTCTCCCTAATTTAGTCGTGTCCAATTCCTCCCCGTCACTAGGGGGCTCCCACATTAAGGCTACTACTACCACTCAGCCGGGAGGAAGATTATCACGGGTTTCCTCCGAACCACGTGACGCCAGCCGACCGCATCTTTTCGAACTGCTCGGTCGCGCACCGTTGGGGGCGGCGTAACACACTCGGAGGACAGCGCTATCCACTCCCACCATTGCGCGAGCTCACAGACGCCCCTGACTGGCTGTAGAGCCGTGATTAATGTGGGAGCACTAAGTACCTCTCATCGCTCCCCTCTGAGAGAGCTCGGCCAATCAGCTCTCTCTAGACCTCCGGCTGCGAGAGGTTACTGCACCACCCGGGATTCGAACTAGCGATCTCCGGATGATAGGGCGAGCGCTTTAACCACTGCGCCACTCGGAGGCCCAATTCTTTTTCTTTTTTGACCAAATTGTTTTGGACTAACAATGAAAACTATTTAATTTGAGAATACTCAAAAATCAATTGCATCACATTGCTTTAATAGTAAGAAATTGAGTTTTCTCAATGTATTGATCCTGTCTACAGTACATGATATGTGATCATGGCCCACGCACCATAATTAACATCATTTTTATAAACTAAAAACGAAACAGAAGTGGTTAACCAGATTAATTTTTGTCCATGCACTGTATATTGTTCCATTATCTGTGTACTCCTATCAGAATGTATGGTTTAGCCCTGAGCTGCTGTCATGTCCCACCTATCTTCCAAAATACAGTAAATAAAGTTTCTGCACTCTGTACAGTATATGATGCAATATCCATACATTTGTCTGGAGTGATGTAATTTATGGTGTAAAGGCTTAGTGACTAAAAGTCATAATTCCCCTGGATGTTCTTTAATACAAGACATAGACAACCTGCATGGTGTAGTTTGGGATCATAAAGATAGCAAGATGAAATTTACCCAAGTAGTCTCCTCCTGTGTACTTGATCACTCGGGGAGGAGTGAAGACTCTCTCACAAGGAGGAGGCTCATAGCTGTAATCAGTCTGTGGATCTTCATACACATCACTGTCCTGCAAGACAGAATTAGTTAGACATTCTCTCTCTCTCTCTATATATATATATATAAAATAAAAAATGCATAAAAACAAACCGACTCACAAATTCATCGGACGACTGTTCTGACTCTGGGGGTTCGCCTGAATAAATAGAGGAGAGGACCATTATCAGTATATTTTGAGATATTTGAGAGCGCACATAATCAACATGTATCGCCTTTAATAGAAACGTCAAAGGAATTTACCTGGGTAGTCTCTTGCAGGTACTTTTGGAGGTCCTTTGTTTTTTAGTCTGACAAAGAGAACAGTCAAGCAGTGTGCATTAAAGAGTGCTTCCTGTCTGTTTATTTTCAAGCATACTGTATAAGCCACAATTTTATCTCTCGAAAAATAAATTCAACAGGAAATGACTTGAACACTTGAACTTGTTAACTTGAACACTTTCATCATTAAGTATTATATCAAATACTTGAAATGGAGTAGCACTACTCTACATTAAATATGTTTTTTTTTTTTCAGGACTTGTATTAATGCTGTCAATTTCTGGCCAGCATTAAAAATGCAAAACAACCAAAAAAAAAAACATATATGACTCGATTCAGGGTGCACCCCACCTTGTGCTCTAGGATAAACTCCAGGCCTGTCATGAACATACATTAGATGATGGATGGAGGGATGGATTTGAACACTACATGGTGCACCTGGAAACACTGAACAAAAAGCCAGCAGGGGGAATGCCAGTACTGCTAGAATAGTCTGATAATTGCGGCTCCTACTGTACATTTCCTCAACCTCAGCTACATCAATCAAGTTGATAACTGATCTCAGCTAGAGATTTAAAATGCTTTTTTTCTGTTGCTTGTAATGTTGTTTAAAGATTCTAATTCTCTAAAACAAAAACAAAAACAAAAAAACACGGTAACCCTTACCAGAGTGAACTGGTATATAGAATACAAACTCATTCAATGCTAGTGTGATTCAGGGTGGGGATTTTTTTGAGGTTTTCATCGTGAACATGGGTATAACTACAATTACTGCCTTGTGGTTGTATGCCTCCATCAAACAGTGAAGTTGGAGTTAACATGCATGCGTATTCACAGTCAAAGTCTTCACTACTGTACATATGCATCAGTTAGAGAGTATTTGTAAAAAAGAGTACAGAGGTCTGATAGAGAGGTCTGTTATATTGCACTGTGTAAATATCAGCATAAGCAATGAGGTTGTGGTGCACTATGAGAGGGAATGAAGGCCTCTTATCCTGTCATCCAGGGAGTGGAAGTGAAAAGGGTTCGCGTATACAGGAGCCTTGAGGTCCACATCAATAACACATTAGATATACAACAAATAACAATGTAGACAGTTGGACAACAATAAATTTAACACTGTGAGTCACAAGACTGTAGAAGATAAGGCGTTCCTCAAGATATTAAATCAACAACAATGGGATTTGTGTGTCGTTACAGTGACCTTGACTTTTGACCGATTTTGAATTGATATTGCATTCACAAGATCTGGGTGAATAAACAGTGACCTCTACTTTTGAGTTCATCCTTGATTCAAAGTGGATGTTTGTGCCAATTTTGAAGAAATTCCTTCAAAGTGTTCCTGAGCTTTTGTGGTCACAATGCAAGAGACATGATGTCATGTCCAGTTGGCATTTGACCAGTGACCACCAAATCTGAGAGGTCAAGTGGACATTTGTGCCAATTTTGGAGTAATACAGTGGCAACGGAAAATATTCAGAGCCCCTTAAAATTTTCACTGTTTGTTTTTTTGCAGCCATTTGCTAAAAAGTTATTTTTTTCCCTCATTAATGTACACACAGCACCATATATTGACAGAAAAACAGAATCGTTGACATTTTTTCAGATTAATTAAAAATGAAAAACTGAAATATCGCATGGTCCTAAGTATTCAGACCCTTTGCTCAGTATTTTGATCTAAAGCAGCTATGAGTCTTTTTGGGGAAGATGCAACAAGTTTTTCACACCTGGATTTGGGGATCCTCTGCCATTCCTCCTTGCAGATCCTCTCCAGTTCTCTCAGGGTGGATGGTAAATGTTGGTGCACAGCCATTTTCAGGTCTAGAGATGCTCAATTTTCAGGTCCAGAGATGCTCAATTGGGTTTAAGTCCGGTCTCTGGCTGGGCCATTCAAGAACAGTCACGGAGTTGTTGTGAAGCCACAGCTTAGGGTCATTGTCTTGTTGGAAGGTGAACCTTTGGCCCAGTCTGAGGGCCTGAGCACTCTGGAGAAGGTTTTCGTCCAGGATATCACTGTAGTTGGCTGCATTCATCTTTCCTTCCATTGCAACCAGTCGTCCTGTTCCTACAGCTGAAAAACACCCCCACAGCATGATGCTGCCACCACCATGCTTCACTGTTGGGACTGTATTGGACAAGTGATGAGCAGTGCCTGGTTTTCTCCACACATACCGCTTAGAATTAAGGCAAAAAAGTTCTATCTTGGCCACAGCAGACAAAAGAATCTTATTTCTCACCATCTTGGAGTCCTTCAGGTGTTTTTCTTTTTTTTTTAGCAAAGTCCATCCGGGCTTTTATGTGTCTTGCACTGGGGCTTCCGCCATAAAGCCCAGACTGGTGGAGAGCTGCAGTGATGGTTGACTTTCTACAACTTTCTTCCATCTCCCGACTATATCTCTGGAGCTCAGCCACAGTGATCTTTGGGTTCTTCTTTACCTCTCTCACCATGGCTCTTATTCCCCGATATCTCAGTTTGACCGGATGGCCAGCTCTAGGAAGGGTTCTGGTCATCCCAAACGACTTCCATTTAAGGACTATGGAGGCCACTGTGCTCTTATTAACCTTAAGTGCAGCAGAATTTTTTTTGTAACCTTGGCCAGATCTGTGTCTTGCCACAATTCTGTCTCTGAGCTCTTCAGCCAGTTCCTTTGACCTCATGATTCTCATTTGCTCTGACATGCACTGTGATCTGTAAGGTCTTATATAGACAGTGTCACAGCAAGGGGTCTGAATACTTAGCACCATGTGCTATTTCAGTTTTTAAAAAAAAATAAATCTGCAAAAATGTCAACAATTCTTTGCTTTTCCGTCAATATGGGGTGCTGTGTATACATCAATGAGGGAAAAAAAAGAACTTAAATTATTTTAGCAAATGGCTGCAATATAACACTCACTCACTCACCATCTATACCACTTAATCCTGTATTCAGGGTCACGGGGGCCTGGAGCCTATCCCAGGAGACTTAGGGCACATGGCAGGGTACACCCTGGACAGGGTGCCAATCCATCGCAGGGCACAGACACACACGCACACTACGGGCAATTTGGGAACACCAATTAGCCTAACTTACATGTTTTTGGACTGTGGGAGGAAACCGGAGTACCCGGAGGAAACCCACCAAGCACGGGGAGAACATGCAAACTCCATGCACACAGAGACGGGAATCGAGCCTGGCCGGGGATCGAACCCGGACCCTGGCGGTGCAAGGCGACAGTGCTAACCACTACACCACCGTGCCGCCTTGCAGTATAACAAAGAGTAAAAAATTTATAGGGGTCTGAATACTTTCCGTACCCACTGTATACCCCAAAGGCATTCCTGTGATATTTTGCTCCAATGTATGGTACAGATGCAAGGTGACAGTGACCTATATATTTACAGTACAGACCAAAAGTTTGGACACACTTTCTCATTCAAAGAGTTTTCTTTATTGTGTTCTTTAGACTAAACAAGTCTCTTCTACCATGAAGGCCTGATTCACACAGTCTCCCCTTAACAGTTGTTCTAGAGATGTGTCTGCTGCTAGAACTCTGTGTGGCATTGACCTGCTCTCTGATCTGAGCTGCTGTTAACCTGCGATTTCTGAGGCTGGTGACTCGGATGAACTTATCCTCCGCAGCAGAGGTGACTCTTGGTCTTCCTTCCCTGGGGCGGTCCGCATGTGAGCCAGTTTCTTTGTAGCGATTGATGGTTTTTGTGACTGCACTTGGGGACACTTTCAAAGTTTTCCCAATTTTTCGGACTGGCTGACCTTCATTTCTTATTTCTTAATGATGGCCACTCGTTTTTCTTTACTTAGCTGATTTTTTCATGCCATAATACAAATTGAAACTCTTTGAATGAGAAGGTGTGTCCAATATATATATATAGTTGAATCAAAATGAGACATCGGTTTACTTGAATAAAGCATGTTTTGTGCAGCAATTGTGCAGAAGATTATATTAAAAAACAAGCTTGGACTGAGTGACAAGACAAGAGTTTCCTTAACCGTTTGACATTTCCTCTTCCAATACAAAGCAAGGCAACAAAAAGAGAAGTCTCCCAAGCTAGTAGCAAACACATCACAGTGAAAATGTGACTTTTGTAATTTCCTTAAATCACCAGATTCAACATTTTTAATAATAATAATAAAAAAAAGATTAATGAACAGTGTTGGGAAAAGTTATAAATGAATATTGTATTCCTTTCCTTACAAAATTCTTTCTTCCGCATGGAAGAATGAAGAAGTTGTATTGTCGTATCCGCCCACTGAACATAGTTCAGCACTTCTCCTTGCAGACCAACAAAACCAGCAAGCACATGTGACTGGTGCACAATTAATGCATGTGGGAAAGTCCTTGATCACACTTGGAAATTCTATATATAAATTTTACTATATGTGCAGCTTTTTTTTTCTGAAATTGTTTTCTTCTGCACATACAGTATACTGTAGTACCTTGCAACAAAAGCTTTGCAAAGAAATGTTTAAAGCAAAGATGCTTTATGAAAATGAGGTTAAAAAGTTCTACTGTAGATTAAGAAACTAAAAGCTAACTGAAGCTAACTAAAGTAAGTCATTTTGGGGAAACAATACTGAGAAACCTGGACACTGTGTCACATGCAAAACCCTGCAGCTTAATTGTTTCTTTTTTCTTTCTTTTTTTTTTCTGGAATGTGGTCTGTTACATAATTTGCTTCTTCTTTACTGACATACATTTATATCTCTATCTCCCAGTCTCTATTGTTGCTTAACCCTACACAGTTTAATGTCCCTCTCTAAAGAAATATGTAACTTAGTCTGATCTACAGATACATTTGTTTTATTGCACAAAAATTTCATAACACATCTGCAGTTTACTTTTCTTGATCCAACTGGAGAGCCTCATCAATATCACTGAGTATATACCACCATGTGTTTAGCAGATATCATTTCCCATGCCTGAAGCTTAATGTTTCTTACCTTAACTTAAATCATTACAGACTGAGCCTTCGTGTAGAAAATGACTCATAATCTTAAATATAATAGGAATAGGAATAATATTTTGTTCTTTTAAAAGTGCAAGTGAAAAGCATTAAATTATATTGTTTGTGGGAAAAGTACTGTTTAGAAATTTTTGCAAAGTACTTGTGCATATCAAGCACAAATAAAGTTCTAGCATTTCAACATCTTGTTACTTTCAAAAGTAGAAAAAGAAAAAAAGAAATAACATCAAACATTTACATCTGCCTCTGTCGCATCTGCATTTAAACACAGACCTTGTCTCTCATTATACTGCCTCATCATTGTCTCTTCGTTACACTGAGCATGATCTGTCTTTGATTCAGTGGGGAAATAATCCCTGGTTAATTCTGTCAGGTCCATTACGTTGGATGAATGTAATTTTTGTAGTTTATAATTTTTAAAAACTATAGTGGTGGCCAAAATTATTAAGAACACATATGCCAAGAGTTAGTTCCAACTAAATGATCTTGACGATAACAGCACCGGGACGTTTTACTTTACTGTATGTATCACTCAGTGTCCCAGGTGTTAATTATACTAACTAACTAATGGTATGTCATCCAAAGTATCCAAAATATTACTCGAGTAAGAGAAAAAAAAGTATTCGGTGAAAAGACTACTCAAGTACTGAGTAACTGTTTCATCCTAATGTCCGACTTATTTTTTTAACAAAATGATAAAATAATGTAGAAATTCTGACATTTCCAAATAATGAAAAAAATAATAAACATATTAAGATATTAATTCCTTAATTTGGTATTAAGGAATAGGAAACACAAATTTCTTAATCTCACTTTTTTCACAACAAAAAGCTTTTGAAATAAATACCTACTGTAGGTATCACATGTATGTTTGAACAGTGTAGACTATTTCCTGTGTAATAATAAACGGAATAAAAAAAAAGAATAAACGGTTAGAAAAGTAACGAGTCGAGTGTAGCTGAATGTATTGGAGTAAGAGTAGTGTTTCTTCTTCGCAAATCTACACAAGTAAAAGTAAAAAGGTGAAGTAAAACTACTCATAGAAGAATTTTTTTTCCAAAAAGCTACTTAAGTAAATGCTACAGAGTAAATGTAACTTGTTACTACCCCCCTCTGGAGGAAAAATAACAAATCATAATTTGTTCATAAGAACTAGGGTTTGTGGACGTGTTGTATAAAAGCAATCCCACACTTGAGGTCATGCTGCTGTAGATGGCTATGATGCCGTGGGCTCTCGGGCTGTGCCCTCACGCATCACAGCCGTGCTGATATTCATCACAACGGCACTCTCTCTCATGTGATATCGCTTAATTATAGTCCTCCCCATGCTCAAAACAAGTGGTCACTAACCTGTTCAAGCCTGTCTGGCTAAAGCTAATTAGAAGCAGCTGGTTTATTTAATGAATAGAACAAACATGTTGCAGGACTTTTACTTTCTGAAGTCTATCTCTGCCGAAAACTAGGGAATTCTCGAATGAATTGTTAACTTCTAAGGCAAATCTCCACACACAATCTTCAGGAAGCAATCAAGCAGACATGGATTGATCAATTGACACCAGACGTCTTTTTGACTCTATGCCCAGTCTGACCAGCAGGTTTTGAGGAATAAAGGAGTTCATACTAAATATTGTTTGGCATTATTTTACTAATTTGAGAATGCCAATCAAACATAGAATTTCATGTCTGTCTCACTATTTTGGCCACCACTGTAAGTCCTCTTCTTTCATAATGATGTAATGGTACAGAAGTATTAAGACGATCAGTAAAATCAGATTACTGGTCCATTTTAGTTTCGCATGTAATGGCTTAATCTCATACAGGGATTCACGTCATATATTTAGGCAGACTGATGCCATTTAGCGTTGCATTGTTAAAGTGGACACATAAAAACATGTCTATGTTTTGGCAAAGTATCTTTGTTATAATGTTTTATGAAAGCAGAAAATTAATTATGGCCAGAAATCCTCCATTCCTAGGTCACCACGCACACCACAAAGCAATTCTGTGAGCCTGACTGTGTATAAAATATAGCTTATGACAACTCCAGGCACGCTTAATTATACACTGGTCAGTAGTTCAGCTGAATGTGCAATACTTGGAGTTTGTCATACCTGTCTAGTGTATTTCTGCCTGTTTTGAGAATGTTCGCTGTCTGTTCAGTTTGGAACCTGAAACAAATGGAACAAAAAACCCACCACATCATATCATTACTTTACTGTTTGTCACTAGTTTAGTTTAAAACTACCAACACATTTTCCCCTACTACTAATAGGTCACAGCTGAATGCTCTGGTACATTTCTTTTCACGCAACCATGGTTTCTGTTGGGACCAAGCTGTTAGAGGAACTGATACAGATCTCATTACAGATGTTTCTCACAGTCTCTCTCTCTCTCTCTCTGCACTTAAAAAGCTACTATATTTGTTTTGCATTTACTTTCATTACGTAACCAATGGCGCATGGATCCACATTATTTCCTCTCCTCTAAAAGAATATGTAATACAACTGCATATTAAATATGCATATGTATATTCCATTATAATTTGTAAAACAAATGTATTATGCTCCTCGTAGCACCAATGCAAACGTACCGTTTTAAGCGATTGAGAATGCTGTCATCATTCTTTTTGATGTCCTGAACTATTTTTTGGATTTGCCTGCAATACAAAAGAACAGTGAGATTAAACAGAGTCGTCGTTTGCATATCAAACATCCAATCACAGCGTACATGTCTGCACGATAGTCAAAGATAGAGAACTCTATTCGCAGCACATGGGGGACACGAGGGGGGGAAACATTATGACAGAGACATAATATGACAGAGATATTCCAATTCATAAGCTGGTTCTAAATCCATGCTAATTCTGGTTTAGTGAGTGACTGTTTGCTGTCATTTCACAGAGCAGAGTTATGTTTGTTGGGCTTAAATAAACTTTGGAACTTAATTCATTTTCCGTTTAAATGTGATGGATACGCCAAAAGTAAATAAAGCACACTTGGAACAATAAATAAAAAATATCTCATTCACGTCATAATTAACGATGATCCACAGCATTGCAATGCAAACCAATAAGCCCAGTAATGTGTATCCTCCCTGTGTGTCACTGGGGCAGCTCCGTCCCATCAGCGCATGATTCTACAAAACCTCTGCAGGTGTTCTGTGGTATCTAGCATCAGACTATTTGTAGCAGATCCTGTGGATTGTGGGGTTGCACTTCCATGCATTGGGTTTGTTTGTCCGATGAATCCTATGGGTGCTCAACTGGAGTGGAATATGAGGATTTTGGAGGCTGAGTCAAAGGCCTCATGCTCTTTGCCTGCAAGGCCTTATGCGTCCAGGCTGTGGAACATTGGATGTTCTGGCGCCTTTCTATCTTGAACGGCACGTCTGTTAATTCTGCTGCATTGGTCCAGACGGGTTAGCCTTTATTACACATGGGTATGGGTGAGCTTGGGTGCCCATGAACCTGTAACCAGTTTACCGGTATTTCAATAATCAATCCATATTCAAGATTAATGTGTTAATGTCTGATGGTGTTATGTTATGGCTGATCGGCGACTTCTACACACTTTCCAGACACCCATGTACAAAATTTCTCTTTTATTTTTAATTTCGATTAAACCAAATAAAAAATGCAAGAAACAATCTTTTCACATTACTTGAGGGTAAAAAGAAGATCATATGGACAAAGTGCTGCCATTTGTGAATATGGATGTCTTTGGTGTGTCAGCGGTAGCGGAGATGAGAGTGTGTGCGACTTGAGACGTATAATTAATAAGATTATAGTTTTGCGTAGCTGCTGTCTCCCACGAACTCACTAAACAAAGCACAATTAAGAAAGATTTCTGAAAATAGACTTTAACTGCATTTCAAAAGAACATGCTTAAACCACAGGAGATTATGAAACGCACGCCCTGTGAGAGATGATTCTTTTGATAGCATTGTTGTCATAGTGTGCAAGCTTTCATCAAGACACTTACAGCACATAGGCAAACACGCTTCAACATTTATAACTCTCAGTGTGTGTTATAAATGTTCAGTTACCATTACAAGAAATCTGTTAAAATGAAAGATTTCATCCTTTCATCTGTGAAAAAAATTACTGAAACGCACCGCACCAATACGTCAACAAACGAGTACAGTACAAAACTTAAAGAAGAACATGTTTATGGACATTTCACTCAACTAAAGCTTTTTCCTGCTCCAACAGTGTAATTACCAAAAATAAATGAACCACAAACACAATTTGTAGTTTTCCTGCTCCATAATAATCTTAACAGATTTATTTGTAACTTTTACACAAAATTAAGGATGTTTTATTTTTTTCATTAACCTTATGATGAACACTACATAAAAAAAAAAACACCACCAACAACAGCAACAAAAGTGTTCTTAAAATATATTTCTTACCGGAGTTTCTCACTGGCCGGCACAGTGATCTTGCTCAGTTTCTCCATGCTGTATGAGAGAATGAGGATGTGTGTGTTCTCTAAACTAACGCTATGAGGGAGTGGGCAAAAAGCCAAGGGTTGGACATCTCACTAATGCAGTGTGGTTTAAATTTTTTTTTTATTCCTTTATTCCTTTATTCTTTTACTCCTTTACTCTCGTCTTTGTTTCTTTCTTCCTTTCTTTCTTTTTTTAGAATCCTATTTATTGACCACACAAGCATCATATTATTTTCAGATAACGCACAACACACACAAACCACTATCACTATACAGATTAAATAAAGACACCAGTCAACAGAATATGTGAACAGATTAACAGTATAGACCTATTGTGACTGTGCATGGTAGTAAAAACAGCAATAAACTGCATCACATATGGAAATGATGTGTGAGAGTTTGTACAGTGTATGATACTGTGTATAAAAGCAAGAAAAAAGTGCATCACATATGAAAAGATCATTTGATTTTCACCCTCGGGTTTATTAAAAATATAAACATACCAGTAACCCTGTGATCATAATTAAATACAAAGTTTACTGTATATAAATCTGCCTGTTGGGCAGTGGGCTTTTCTGACTTTTTTTTTTTTTGTTGTCTCCCAATTACTGTATCATGTGTATACAGTACATGTGCGCCTTATAGCACAGACTCAGGAATAAGACATAAGTGTTCATGACTTTAAATGCAGTCTGTCACATTTCTTTTCCTCATGGATGGTCACCTCTTTCCAACATAAAAAAGTAACTTTTTTTTTCTGAAATCAAAATACAATTTATCCCTAACAAAAACAAAAAAAAAAAAGAAAAAAAAAAAAAAGGAGACATTTTTCAGTTGTGGTTAATACAGAACAATAGACTCTGTCCACACGACACTTCCACATTCACTTTTAATGGAAATTTTATTTTTGGGAATTAAAAGCACACTCGCAGTGCGTGACATGTCCCCTTCAAGCAAGAAAGAAATGGTGGCCAAGATATCAAGTTAGACTGTTCTACTCAATGGTCGTACAAAGCAAGGATTAAGTACGAAATCTGAGTGGTGTAAGTGGGGATCCTGTTACCACCTCAAAGAAATATTTGAGAATATTTGAGAAAGTGTTTCAGTTTTCCAATGGATTTGAGTTTGAATTTAGTACAGAATGACATAGCATACTTTGTTTTATCATCACTTGTTGTGCAACTGCAAGATGATAAATTAGTTCCTGCGGTCACATCAATAAGGTTAGTAAACAGTCGTTTCCTCATTTGTCTTGAAGTAAAAATCAAAGACATTCCGTTAACGCGAAACCAAATCACAACCTTCATAGATTTTTTTTTTTTTCCATTAAATCTATCTGAAAATCAGCACAGATCTAAACAAATGGCTTTGTCTTTGTCTGCCACTCACTGTAAGCTTCCCCAGATCAACCTGGTTATTATGTTAGATGATCTGTTTTGTTTATGTCAGATTATGTGAAATAGGAGCCAGGCAAGCTCCTATGAAATAGCTGTTGCTATAGAAACCTTAATGTAATATAACTGCGAGCAGCAATTGGCAGGTCCGAGCACCAAGGGGATAACAGTGTTTAATGAGCCAGTATTGGATGATATGTCATATTCCTGGTCATACAGTGGAGAATACACACGTGGACAAAATTGTTGGTACCCTTCGGTCAATGAAAGAAAAACTCACAATGGTCACATAAATAACTTTAATCTGACAAAAGTAATAATTAAAAAAAAATCTATGAATGTTAACCAATGAAAGTCAGACATTGCTCTTCAACCATGCTTCAACAGAATTATTTAAAAAAATAAACTCATGGAACAGGCCTGGACAAAAATGATGGTACCCCTAGAAAATACTGAAAATAATGTGACCAAAGGGACATGTTAATTCAAGGTGTGTCCACTAATTAGCATCACAGGTGTCTACAATCTTGTAATCAGTCAGTGGGCCTATATATAGGGCTCCAGGTAGTCACTGTGCTGTTTGGTGACACGGTATGTACCACACTCAACATGGACCAGAGGAAGCGAAGGAAAGAGTTGTCTCAGGAGATTCGAAAGAAAATTATAGACAAGCATGTTAAAGGTAAAGGCTATAAGACCATCTCCAAGCAGCTAGATGTTCCTGTGACTACAGTTGCACATATTATTCAGAAATTTAAGATCCATGGGACTGTAGCCAACCTCCCTGGACGTGGCCGCAGGAGGAAAATTGATGACAAATCAAAGAGACGGATAATCGGAATGGTAACAAAAGAGCCCAGAAAGACTTCTAAAGAGATCCAAGGTGAACTTCATGCTCAAGGAACATCAGTGTCGGATCGCGCCATCCGTCGTTGTTTGAGCCATGAGAGACGACCAAGGAGGACACCATTGTTGAAAACAAATCATAAAAAAGCCAGACTGGAATATGCCAAACTACATGTTGGCGAGCCACAAAGCTTCTGGGAGAATGTCCTATGGACAGATGAGACAAAAATTGAACTTTTTGCCAAGGCACATCAGCTCTATGTTCACAGATGGAAAAATGAAGCATATGAAGAAAAGAACACTGTCCCTACTGTGAAACATGGAGGAGGCTCTGTTATGTTCTGGGGCTGCTTTGCTGCAGCTGGCACAGGGTGTCTTGAATCTGTGCAGGGTACAATGAAATCTCAAGACTATCAAGGGATTCTAGAGAGAAATGTGCTGGCCAGTGTCAGAAAGCTGGGTCTCAGTTGCAGGTCATGGGTCTTGCAACAGGACAATGACCCAAAACACACAGCTAAAAACACCCAAGAATGGCTAAGAGGAAGACATTGGACTATTCTAAAGTGGCCTTCTATGAGCCCTGACCTCAATCCTATTGAGCATCTTTGGAAGGAGCTGAAACATGCTGTCTGGAAAAGGCACCCTTCAAACCTGGAGCAGCTTGCTCATGAGGAGTGGGCCAAAATACCTGCAGAGAGGTGCAGAAGTCTCATTGACAGTTACAGGAATCGTTTGATCTCAGTGATTGCCTCAAAAGGTTGTGCAACAATCTATTAAGTTAGGGGTACCATCATTTTTGTCCAGGTCTGTTCCATGAGTTCATTTTTTAAAAATAATTCTGTTGAAGCATGGTTGAAAAGCAATGTCTGACTTTCACTGGTTAACATTCATAGAATTCTTATTTATTATGACTTTTGTCAGATTAAAGTTATTTCTGTGACCATTGTGAGTTTTTCTTTCATTGACCGAAGGGTACCAACAATTTTGTCCACATGTGTAATAGTCTGATACTGATCTGGTAACTATTATTATTATTTGAAACCTATTTGAAAATATTTTAAAGCACATAAAATCAGTAAATGTTCAGTATTTTAACTGTTAAATAATAATAATAATAATAATCATCATCATCATCATCATAAATATTATTATTATAAGTTGCAACTTATAAAATTTTGGTATAAGCAAGACATGGTAGCACAACTATATAAAACAATAATTAAAACATGGTTGAATGCAGTTCAGAGTGAGTAGGCTGACTTTTCTTATAAGCATATTTCTTAAAAACATGTATTGGGGAAGTACTGTACGTGCCAAAGTTTTTGGTGCAGCATTAGGAAAGGCCCTGGTCCCTATAGTGCTGAGATTGAACTGTGCTACAGAGAGTAAACCCTGATGAGGACCTCAGAAAGTTCAAATGTGTGTTAGTGTGGAGAATGTCTTTACAATACACGAGAAGCAAGAGCTCTGACTTTTTAATCTAACTGATTGTGTAGTGGATAGCACTGTGGCCTCGCACCTTCAGGCTCGGGAGTTTGATTTCCACCTCAAATCTGTGCAGGGAGTTTGCCTATTCTCTTTGTGCTTTGTGCGTTTCCTCCGGGTTCTCCGGTTTCCTCCTACAAAGACGTCTCCAAAGACATGCAGGTTAAGTTAATTGGCGTTCCCAAAAATTGTGTGTGAGTGAGTGTGGGTGGGTGGATGGGTGGGTGTGCCTTGCGATGGATTGATACACTGTGTAGGGTGGGTGTACCCCGCCATGTGCCAGAAGTCTGCTGGGATAGGCTCCAGGCCCACAGAGCCCTGTACACAGGATAAGCAGTATACAGTAGGAGATCAATGAATGAAAAATCTATTAGGTCTATCAGATCACGACACTTTGTTGGTGATGGGTTCTGGTGATCTGAGCTGGCATATTTAAAATGTACATGTGAGCAAAAGAAAGGTTTGAGTTTATGAAACAGATAAGGCTGTGTGGATCAACATTAATGTTTTACTGAGGAGTTTAAAAAACAAAACAAAAGGAGCTTTATTTGTGATCAATCAAATATTGGAAAAAGACAGCTCATGGCAGTTCACATGCGTGCATGATGCAAAGTCGCAAAGGTTGACAATAAAATACGGTAGATATATGTTGTCTCATTGAGGCAAAATTCAATTGGTCTGTTGAATCTGTGTGTATTAGAAAAAATGGAAAAAGATGAAAAGAAAGCAGGGAATGTTTTTGTACATGCACATTGGAAACCCTTCTGATTGTCTAAAAATGACTAAAAGGCTAATTTTGTAGAATTGGTTCTCTTTTCATACGGCTTATTTCATTATAAGCCATACATTCTGCTGCCAGCTCGTGGTACATCAACAAAGCACTATTAGCATATTTATGCATTTATACTCAGCATTTGGTAGGAGACCAGCATATTGCAAAACCAAAAGTGGAATTAGTTCACACATTTTGCTTGCACAGCATGACATATTGCGCCTCCATGGCAACATTGTTCCGCATGTCAAATCTAACTTCCCTAATATTTGTCTATGAAGTGTATATATACATACACACTTCCTGGTCAGAAAAAGTTACAGACACTGTGATTTAATTTAATCAAAGTTTAGCTTTGATTACAGCATACAAGTGTGGTGGCCAGTTGATGTGTGAAAATGATTCCTCATGCTCCTAGAACCAGTCTTTTACAATATGCCTGTGCCATCAGGGTAGAAAAAATGCATCATGTGATAACCTGGTCATGGAGTACATTCAGGTCATCAGCTGACTTCATTTGTATTTTCACATAACATTGCTGGACCTAGACCTGACCAACTGATGCAACCCCAGATCACAACACTGCCTCCAGAGGCTTGTACAGTGGCCACTATGATGGATGCATTTAGGAATATATATATATATATATATATATATATATATATATATATATATATATATATAATGATATAACGTGATTATATCGCATTTCTACACTAATATACCATAGTGTGCAAAAGTCTTAGGCGCCATATTATCTTTAGTACAAGTTTTGTTATATAAGTTATATAAGAAGAATATTTGCATGTTTGTAATGAAAGCGACATATTACATAACAGACCAGTTTTCAGCTGGTTTTACTGAGCATGCTGGAGCTTTTGGTAACTTCGTTCACACTCGCTCCTTTCTATTTTTATGCGAAATCCAGGAGCCTATATTATTGATTTTTTTTTTTTCCCATCTGAAAACTGGTCTGTCATGTAATATATCGCTTTCTTTACAGGCATGCAAATATTCTTCTATAAAGTTATTTATTCATTAATTTTAGTGTATCTTTGTAGGGAATGGTCTTGTACATAATAATGCAGACATAGTAAACGTATATAACAAAGTTTGTACTACAGATAATATGGTGCCTAAAACTTTTGCACAATACTGTATATATATATTAAAAAATTGTCCATCGCAGTTTATGTATCATGGATTGCTTAACATCAAATTTGACTTTATTGTTATGTTTCCTCTAAAAGAAGTATTAAAATGTTTTGTTCCTGTTGCCAGCTGGTAATTCAATGACAATGAATCATTATTGTCATTTGTATGTGACTGCACCCCATCACTGATAATAATTGAGAAGTTTGAATCACATTGCTTGATGTATTTGCCAACGCCATCCTTCCTGTTTTTATTGAATCATTAGTAATTGAACATACACAGAAATAACATATACTCGGGCCTCCAAGTGGTGCAGTGGTAAAGTCCTCACCCTATCATCCGGGAATTGCGAGTTCGATCCCCGGGTGATGCTGTTACCTCTCACAGCCGGAGGCCTAGAGAGAGCTGATTGGCCGAGCTCTCTCGGAGGGGAGGGATGAGAGGTATTTAATGCTCCCACATTAATCACGGCTCTACAGCCAATCAGGGGCGCCCGTGAGCTTACGCAAGTGGAAGGAGCGGATAGTGCTGTCCTTCGAGTATGGTCCGTGAACGGGCGGTTTGAAAGTCTTTGCCCTCCCGGCTGAGTGGTAGTAGTAGCTTTAATGTGGGTGCCCCCTAGTGACAGGGAGGAATTAGACACGACTAAATTAGGGAGAAAATCGGGGAAAAATCCCCAAAAAAGAAATAACATATACTCGGTACACGCTAAAGGTGTTTATGAAGCATATTATTCATGCCTCTGTATTTAAGCCCTTGTTTAAATCCACACAAGCTTAAATAAAAATAAAATAAAATAAAAATTCATCTAGAAATCCATGTCAGAAATCTATCGTAATCACTTAAAAATGTTACTGTAACAAAATGTATGTTATTTACATACAGTAGTATCAGTGCTGTTAGGATCTCAATGATGAAAAATAAATTTTGTTGTTCTCACCGGGGACATACATTATCTAAGTGTTTCTTTTGTAATTAATTATAAAAATGCCATTGCCATTTTAAATATGTACAGTATATTCTGCAGACTCAGGTCAAATGTCTCAGTCTTGCATCACATAGCATGTATTTGGAAACCATGTCGAGTGGAAACCTGCCATGGTTGGTGTAAGAGTCTGCGTCATTCTGACTATATTCATCTCTGACCTTCAGCATGTTTCCCCTTAACACTTTGCATGTCTTCCTGAAAGCGCTTTATTTAACTCCTCAAATAAAACCTTGTAATGAAAGTGCTTCACTTTGCTCGAATTCTGAAGAACACACCGAAATTTTCTGTGTTTGTAACAGGGTAATAGGAAAAAGGGCATATAAATTAAATAGATGTTGCACTTTTTAATGCATTTTTTCATTAAACAGTTTCAATAAGGACTGATGGAGGAAACAGATCTGAAAGTCATAGGTACATAGATAACCATGCAAATTGTCAACCTGTATAATTTTACTCTGCCTGTCTGGTGTCGGGAAACTATCAGGTCGGGATGGTAAGATTGTAATAGTTTAGTCTGCAATTTTTGGCATATCATGTGTTCACATTTTAATTTTATATACTGCCCGGCCAAAAAACAAACAAAACAAAAACCGGTAATTTCAAGTTTGTCCAACACATTATTGATACCTGCAAGGATAATACTGAAGCGTCTGTAGACTGATTCTAATCCAGAGTGATGATTGCAGCAGGGTAAGAAGGGAAGCGCATGAAGCAATGCACCCAATGCGCAACCAATTACATAATCATTCTCATTTATTAAATCCCTTTCCAAGTCAGCGTTGTGGTGGCTCTTCAAACTGTCCTAGACACACTGAGATACTGGTCCATTGCAAAGGCCCTGTGTGTACACACATTCCTACATCAACTCACACCTTTTGGTGTAGCCAGTCAGCCTACTGGCATGATTTTCAGAGGTTGGAAGAAACCAAAGGAAACAGAAGAAACATACAGACATGGAAAGATCATGCAGAGAAACTCCACACAGCCCTCAGTCACCAACGTTACATGCTGTATTACCATGCCACCCACCACAATGCTTTCATTTTCATAATAACTAATGGAGGTTTTAGACATGGCCACTGTGTTAAACACTGCAACATGCCCGCACACCATCTGTGCGATTGTTCACCCTATAATTTATACAGACAACCAGCCGGTGATGTCTGGCAGCATTGTTTTTGATGCATTTGCTGTGAAATTTTCTGAAGCATTTTTACGTTTACCTTTAACTGAACTGGCACGATGATGAAATTGGAATATATTTTTAAAGGAAATGGATTCACAAAAATAATGTGTTTGTTTATCATAAATTGTAAACTACCCTTAGTGTGAATTGTATCGGCAATGGGGAGACATAGAGGCTAGAAATAAGTGAAATCAGGACCTGAAGCTAAGCTGCTGTTGCTAATTTTATCCGTGTCAGGACTGAGTTTCACAATAGGTCTCATGGTTAAGAAGAGGAAGTGCTTTTTAGTTAAGAAGAAAAGGAACTTGTAAAGCATGTTGAAATCAGAATGTCATGAGGGTCAAAAAGATGGTGATGAGTTTATACATAGAAATTGCTTTACTATATACAAGCAACTTAGGAATTTCGTTAGTTAAATAGTATTACTTTTAATTTAAAATGTATATGTAATTAATGGCTCCTAATTAATGCATTTATTATCAAGACAAATTAATTTGTGTATTTATATTTAAGCAATATAACATAAGAGGAAATGCCTGTGATGCGGCCGAGTGCCAAAGTCCTGATATTCGGTACAATTGCATGTCCTGGAGTGTGATATTGCCTTTATACAACGAACACCAATTGTTATCAACATATTGTAATGTGTTTGTTTATTTAAAGAGTTATTTTGCTTTTGACGGTATACTTCCATAGCTTTATTTTTTCATGCGCAATCAGTAATCTTGAAGCTCTGTGGCCATTAGTGTCTACACTTGCATAACATTGAAAAACAATCGTAACAAAGTAGAAAATAAGTAATTTATTCATACGAAAAAGAATGGCATTTACACCGACTGGCACTAGAGGTAGGGGAAAGGGGGGCAGGCTGGCCCAAACGCAACATTTTGGAGTCCTGCACTGGGGCTGTAGATGGAATTTTTTACGCTTATATCTCAAACAAGACTTTCTGTGTAATATGTTTGGGAGATATTCAAGGAGAAAATCTTTGTGCCAACCTTCCCCACTATGGGGCAGGTTGGCAAACCCAATGGGAAAGGTTGGCACAAGTGACAAAATCTAGTCAAAAACTAGAACCGCATTTATGTCACACTCAATAAACAGCACTGTCAGACGTCCAAGCAATCTGCAACTATGACTGTGTGACACCATTATTTGCATCCATAATTAGAATGTAACGTGCTAAAGTGCGATACAGAAGGAAATACTATAGTAATACAACAAACAAATAAACAAACATAAATAAATGCTACTTTTAAGACACACTTTATAAATAACTATATGTTGAGTAAGTTTTCAACTTAAAAATTTATATTAGTAGTTTTGGGGAATATCAAGAGAAAACTGTCAGGAAGCTTAAAACCTAAATAGTCTGCAACTCTTAAGAGTAAGAGAAAGATGGGGCAAAAAGAACCCCGAGCCATAGTAAATATTGATCCAGTGCAACATGGCCATTGTAGCACTTTCAGTTGTGCCTAATGTGTGAGTTAATTCAGTGATGTAGTAGATTGTATTGGCTGTTTGACCCAAATTGCTCCACTCATTATACAGAGCAGTTTCAAGTGTGAGAAACCTTACTAAAAAGAAGTTTATTCAAGTGTGCTAATATGTATTTTTAGTTCAAAGGAACTATTTAATAAGTATACCTTCAGTTGATTTTTCATGTACTTACAGTATCAGAGATATACTAAACAAAAATATACTTACTATGACATACTTGGCTTAAACTGACATGTACAGCATACAGAAAAGTTTACATTGGCCTACTGTATACTTATGTATATTTTGACATATACTTAGAAAAGTATAATTAAATGTACTTGCTCTAAAGTGCAAGTATACAGTCTGCCAGTTTGCTTTGAGAGCAGCCTTCAGCTTATCTGTATTGTTGTTTTAAGTGTTTCTCATCAACCTCTTGACAAAACTCCATGAAGTATTTATGGGGTATTGTCTAGAGGTTGAAGTGAAACCCTGAAGAGCCTGACCAGGTATCGAGTGCATAAATGCATATAATTTTCAGAGGTTAGACATTTCTATATTGTAAGTTCTTTTTTTTTTCATTGATCTTAGGAAATATTCTATTATTTTAAGATTCTGGAATTTTGATTTTCATGAGCAGTAAGCCATAATCATCAGCATTATCATCATCATCAAAAAAAAAAAGACATTGCATACAATGGATTTTGAATGTACAAGCATAACAGCTTTACTGTTTTAGTTCAATTATAAATCCACAGTATTTTCATTTTTTGAGATGCATTAGTACACACAGAAACGTGCACAGGCAGGTGCGGTTGCTCGTGCATCTGCAAAGCCATTGTTATTTGCTTTGGTTAATTTCCTGTTTTATTCAATGCTCAACTGTAACACTTACAGTTACACACAGAATGCTGCTTAGTCATAATGCTACTTTCCAGAGGTGGAAAGTAACGAATTAAATTTAATTGAGTAGTTTTTCTGTGTACTTCTACTTTTTAAAGTCTGTCATTTTACATTTACTTAAGTTTACTTGTTTTTTAAATTATTTTTCCCCGATTTTCTCCCCAATTTCAGCCGGGAGGGCCGAAGATTCCTCCGAACCACGTGACGCCAGCCGACCGCACAGACGCCCCTAATTGGCTGTAGATTAATGTGGGAGCACTAAGTACCTCTTATCCCTCCCCTCTCTGAGAGAGCTCGGCCAATCAGCTCTCTCTAAAGACCTCCGGCTGCGAGAGGTTACAGCACCACCCGGGCTACATTTAAAATCATATTCGCTACTGAGTAAAACAAATGAATATAAAAAAATATTCTGCTTTGTATAAATGCTTCGTTGCGCTTGCGTGTGTGTATCGCGTCCTGGTCGCGCGCCGCTCCACACGCCACTCCAAGTTTTCTGACTGTCGCCACATCGGCGTCTACCTGACCTTCCACACGGTCGCTTCCGCCCCGAGAGTGACGTCATCAACCAGCGCGAACATATGTAAACCGGAGAGAGACGCGGGAAAGAGGAAAGAGAATGTGGTTTTGGCGTTTTGATATTTGGTTGTGTATTCTGGTTTTGACTTTTTTTTTTTGCCTCCCATTGACTTTGATTATTGCTCTGCCGCTTTGATTTGGTTGGTCTTTGTATATATTTGTAGATAATTTCACTGTATGTTTGTGCTTTCCCCAGTAGTAGGGGTGCGGCTGCCATTTATTGTGGGAAGAAGGAATTTATTCACTGTTTTTGGTTTAGGGAGTCAGGGAAGGTACCTGTATTTTTGTTTGTGTTGTTTTTTTTGTGTGCAGGTAATCTAGCTACTAAATATAAATACCATTTAGTTTATTATTTTGGTCTGGGTCCACCCTGAATCTGATCCTCCTCCTGTTGTGTGTGTGTGTGTGTGTGTGTGTGTGTGCGCGCAACCTCATTATTTCATCCGTTAATGACTGGATCTAGTTCTTTCTGCCATATACCACGATTTCCATACATTTTAAAATAGAACCCTGAACCGTTCTTTTGCTGTACGGCCCGACACTAGACTGGGACGTAACGCCATATTTAAGTAACCACATTGCTTTTCCAGCACAAGAAAGACAACAGCTTTATCATGCAAAGGTGTTCCTTCAGTTAAAAACAACTAGTTTGAGATTTATATCTACTCATCTTGTTTGAACTACGCTAGAGTGCCTCATCCCAACCCGCTGTAAAAAAAAAAAGTAACTCTGTAACTTTTACTCTGAGTAAATTTTTTGTGAGTTACTTTTACTTGAGTAGATTTTTATAATGGTAACTTTACTTGTATTTAAGTAAAATTTCACTGAAGTAACAGTACTTTTTACTGTACAAAATTTTAATACTCTTTCCACCTCTGCTTAGTCCTACATGAGTGTTATAATGCACTGGATATTTACATGTTAAGGGCTGATTCATGAGAATCTTTATTATGGGATGTTGGTCAAAATAATATAATATTCTTTATGTAAAAAATATATATCACACAAATAATATTTGTATCCGTGATTCATACACACTCACATTTCATACAAACTTTAATAATTCTTTTGATTTTGTGAAGCTGCTTTGCGACAATGTCGATTGTTCAAAGCGCTATACAAATAAAATTGAATTTAATTCTTCAAAGTATACCTTAACTGAAAAGTGGGCTAATTTAGTCCCAAGATGTATTAAAATGGTACATTTACAAGTATACTACAGGTTCTAGTATATTGCTATTAGTATACAGTACTTGTTACATAAAATATACTCATATACCTTGTTTAGTAGTTTCTCCTTTGTATTGTAGTACAAAGTACTTTTTTAAGTATTATTTCTTGGTTATTGTCTTCTTATTTTCCCTGCACAATTAAACACATTCAGAATACATTCATGACACACATTATAAAACCACATTTGCCAAAAATCCCAGATAACTATAAAATAGATTATATTTAAGATTGGACAACATTCACTTAAAATATTGTGAACTAGCATATGATCAGCATTTCAAGATGGAAACAAAAACAACACTTGTAAAATTAATAGAAACACGTGTGCACTCTTGCGCTTGTTCCATTTATAGCACAGAGACGTTCAAGGGGTACGCAGTATACACACTGAGCTCTGTTACACAAGTCACTTGAAGCTAACTATAGTAAAAATCTAGCGAACAAACAATCATAACTCCATGCACACAGTCCCTCTCTATAGTCGTCTTTAGTTCTGCCATCAAAGTGTAAACCCTTCTCTAGTCTAGAAGACCTGAATACTTGTGGAAAGGGCACAGGTTTCTATATTGGTAGATAAAACTACCTGCATTAAAAGGGAAGCAGAGAAACCACTTCTTCACAGTTGAGTACGTTTCTGTGTGGCCACATAATTTTGTCACACCAAGATGCAACCCAGGGTGCTTTATAGACCACGGGTATCCATCTGCACATATATTATCGTAAAAAACATTGAGTACTGCATAACATTGCTAATGGCTAGAAAAAGCATGATATGACTCGGCCGACGCTGCTTTTATTTGCTGATCTACTGTATCGCTGCATGTGGTAAATTTTTATAAATAATAATGGTTTAGGGTTAAACATGTGGAAGGCTGTATTAGTGGACCAGATAGGGTGAAAGTGTTTGAACGTATTTGTGTTAATAAGGAAGTCAATTTGTGTATTTGTGAAGGTTAATATGTTAATGTGTAGCAGAAAGAAGGAAACGAAACCATATCTTACGGGCGGTGGATGAGGCTGAACTTGCTCAGATCGTTGTCGGTGAGATTCTGTGGGGGGAAAAGGACAAAAGATTTGTATTAATCACATTATCCTGCATTTGACCTGCAAGTCTTTTTGTTTATTTGTCATGGGCTTAGTCATCTTGTTGTTAATTTGTTGATTAAGTTAATAGTTGTCTTCTGCTCTGATTTCTAAAAAAAAAAAAAAAAAATCTAAACATTTTGCATTGTTAAATCATATTGTGTTTATAATGAAGTCTAATAAAAGAAACAACAAAAAGAGTGTACAGATGTTACCGTGTGTGAGTTGGACAGAGAAACCAACTAAAGGGATGCTGGATCATATTCATTTTATGTAAAAATAAGGCATGAGTTAAATCACACTAGCTCCACTATCAGCAAGCACTGGAATTACATTGTGGATAACATATGAAACCATTAAACATAAAAAAAAGTCAGCTCAGCTGGTCAGAATTACTGTAAATCACATTTTATTCTCCATCACTGAAGGTTAAATGTTAGTTATAAATATGAAAATGTATTGTTTTAAGTGGATTGTCCACCTTTATTTCTTCTTGTCTTATGATGAATGATATTATACCCTGACATTAGCATTGTAAACAGGCCGAACAAAATGTTCTGTCATCTGTGGTAAAAACAAATGCAAAAAAGTTTAAGCAGCCTTATGTGACTTCATGACATTTATTTCAGTTAAGAATGACCTTTAATGGGGTTCAGGTCTGAACAATTCATGTATAAAAAGGATTTCTCATGTTCCCAGAATCACTCTTTCACAATCTGAGTATATGCCCATGCAATATGTGATAATGCGGCCACTCATCAGCAGGTCATCAGCTGATTTCATTTATTTATACATACAGTCTTATGCAAAGGTTTAGGCACTCCTTGATAAATAACAGATTTTGGTGATTTTTTAATTGAACACAGTCTTCCTTGGAAATAAATACTTTTGCACAGTGCCACAATAATGTTTTTATTTCTTTTTAAATCCTTGTTCAATTTATGACATAAAAAGTAACTATGTACCAAAGTTTGCTAAAAATATTGTGCATTTTTTCCATTTCCAAGAGAGACTGTGTTAACATCTTTTCAATTAAAAAAAAATCACCAAAATCTGTTATGTATCAAGGGGTGCCTAAACTTTTGCATAACACTGTAACGTTGTTGAGACTAGACCTCACCAACTGAAGCAACCCCCCGGATCATAACACTCCCTCTAGAGGCGCGTACAGTTTGGCAGTATGCATAATGGGTGCATCGCTTCACGTGCTTTGCTTCTTACCCTGACACGCCCATCGCGACCATGTGGTCTAGACTCATCAGACCACATGACCTTTTTCCATCGCTCATAACTCCAATCTTTCTCAAATTGATACCTTCTTATGATTAGTCTCATGAACAAGTAGTTTTCTTAGGGCCACACAGCTTTTATCTCTTACTTTCACTAATAAACATAACTGTGATTTCTACAAAACACAACTTCATCAAGTGTTTAAGTGATCTCTGATCATGGTTGTTCATGACATTTCTTCCAGGAATTTGGAAGTTTAGCGCTATCCTTCTTTGTGTTACTAAGATGTTTTTTTTTTGCTTTTTGCAGGCCAATATTTTGACCTTTTGGAAAACACACTAACATCTTCTCCATGACCAGGGGATACGTACATCTGGTCATCCACATAAGAAATGAGAAGCTACTCATTGCATCATTAAGGGTTAAAAGAATTGGTGTGACCTGAAATATATTAATCACTGCACTAATTACCCAAACAGGCATTTCCTTATTTAAATATCCACATGACCTTTTCTGCAGTGTACCTGAGTATTTTCCGTACCACTCAGGTGTATTGTTCACTATCAGCACTAGATGGAGATATAGCCTAGTTTTAAGATTGATCCAGACGATGTGGCTTCTTTACACTTGGCAAGGAGCAATGTTCTTAAGAACCTAACAGTTCATTTTATTTCCCCATGGCTCCTCATGTAATCTCAGAATTAAGGAAAAAAAGTATATAACCAGAACTTCAGTTCAAGCTTTTATACATTTTTAGAGGGAAGGTAAATGAGTGCATCTCTGAAGTGAAAAGAAGCCTTCTCCATCTTACTCATAGAGCTTCTCTTGTTTTAAGTACATTATTACTGACAATGTCAATCCGGCATCTAGTGAGCTACAACCAAACTAAAAATGCATTACTATATTATTTAGTAGCTGCTTAGTGTATTGATTTATAGTTGGAATTACATTGTATCGGTACAGTACCCAAGTCTCTAATGGAGTAATGGAGCCATAAGTGGCACATGCAGCATTATATTTCAGTGCGTTACACAAAATTACATCACGCTGTCCTTTGTTCCTGTAACTGATCTTAGAATACTATCTAAGTAACACGTTGTCATGAGATCTATCAAGATGAAAGGAGACACATGCCCACACAAGCAGGCAGAAATATACTGTAGATAAAAAAGATAAAGCAGAGACTTATAATATGCCACAGGCTGAATAGAGATTGTGCCTTTTTCTGGAATTAGTGCCCACTTTGTTGATTGTGTGAACAGTGACAGTAGTAAGGATTAGCCTTTTAGATAAGGACCCAAGTAATCAATGATTTAATCAGATTAAAACTGCAGTGTGGAATGATTTTGTTAGTAATTAAAGTGGTGTTATTGATCCAGCAAGGAAAATTGTTAAAAAAAAAAAAAAAACTCACACACTTAAATGAATACAAGTCACAATATAAAGACTTGGTTACCCCCGAGTGTCACAACAGAAAAATCATTCAAGAGTTTAAATCATAATACTGTAATAAGACTAGACAGGAGTCTAAGAGAGAATATTATTTCTGTTCTCTGGGTGAAAGGAATGAAGCGGATCCCTCAATCATGGGCATTTGTGAGCATCTGAGAGTTCACAATGTGGAAATTAGTGCTTTCCTATGAATGTTTAGCTGCCCTGTGACACAGCATACGGTATACAGCAGTTTAATAATATTCACCTCACATGTTTTGGAGGAAACATATGCAAACCTAAACACCTATTATTTGGTAACTGTTGCATTATAGGAAAAACTATCTAAGGATTGGCAGATTAAGAACATTGGGAGAATGCAATGCTACAGCATACAAAGACATCCTACACAATGAATGGCTTCCAGTATTTGTGTTAAAAGATTGAGGAAGCCCCACATATGGGTATGATGATCATGTGTCCACAAACTTTTGGCCATGTGGTATGGTAGCTATACAAGTTTAAGGACAGAGCTGGGATACTTTAGGCGTTGTCTTATATTTTCTTAAACGGCACATCAGAAATAAAAAACAAAACATCAACACCTCTCATTAATTTGATTTATCAGGTATTACAACTACTGTAGTAACTTGCACATAATAGGGTCCTAAATAATTAAAAAGGTTACATACTGTAATTTTAAGCAAGCCATTTTTGCTACATTCACCATAATCCTTTAGACAGTTTGCCGTGAATACATTTACAAGGGGCGTTCAAGTCAAACCGGGACTTGTGATGAGTATTCCTCACAAATAAAGGAGTAGAAACTGAGTGATGACTTGCACATTATAGGAACTCAGCGGGGAGTTATGATCACATCCCTCTCACAATCCTGACTTATCAGCCATTTCCACATGTTTGGACATTAAAGGAGTTTCTAGGACGTGTATCTTAGACGTGAAGCAGGCAGTCCCGATCATGTGGGTCCGGTGAACTTAGAAATGGTATAGCAGGGGATTATATAATAAGAAAACTAAATAAAGGTAGTTTTGTCCATCCATGTGTCCATCCATTAGTCGTCTCTGTGGCAGTTACTTACGTACAGGGTCAGGTTGCCGGCTCAAAGCCCGATTGTACAGTATCTAAGCATTTGGGGGTGAAGGACCTTGTTCAAAAGGACCAGTGGCAGCCTGGAGGCATTGGGACTCGAACCGGCGACCTACTGATCAGCAGTCCAACACCTTAACCATGAACGCCCCTCACATAATAGGAACTTTCTCACACATTATGAGACATGAAACATTTTTGTATATCTTCTATCTTCACATGGAACAGCATAGTCCATCTATCCATTCATTCATCTAGAAACGTCTGTAGTACTCTGTAGTTGGTCACTGTATTTATTTTGCATGACCATGTTAGGACATATGGTCAACACACGCATAAACACACTATGGGCATTTTTTTGGAAATGCCAATTGACCTAATCGGTATGTCTTTGGACCGTGGGAGGAAACCGGAGAACCCGGGGGAAACCCACCAAGCACGGAGAGAACATGCAAACTCCATGCACACAGACCCAACTCAGTAATCGAACGCAGGAGGATCTGGAGGTGCAAGGCAACAGCGCTAACCACTAAGCCACCGTGCCGCAGACAGCACAGTATTTAAGTACTGTAAAAAAAGGAAACATTTGTATTTTCATCAGTATGTACATTACACAAACAGGAAATATTACAAAATAAGTATTATCTTCTCAATATCTTTCAGCGTGCCGTCTTTCAGTGTACTGTCTAATGTTTAGCAAAGGGCTGCGGCAGTGTTACTAAAAGATACTATTTGAACTAACTTTCCAACCCTTACAGGATTTGACAGAAACTGCCAAAAGAATCCACAGCTGAATAATTCTTGGAGTGTTTGTGATAACAAAGACTGGTGTAATGCTCCGATGAATTGTTTGCATTTGATCCCAAGCTTAGCCTTTTGACACAGAATAAAATATCAAATCTATTTCAGCTCAGTGCCTCCTCAGATACAGAAAGAGTGAATTATTTATGTAGACTTCTTGAGGAGCTGGAGTGAGACACAAGGCACCCCAGTGGCCTGGACAACCAGCTGCATATTAAAAAGCAAAGCTCCTTCATAAACAGGGCACTAGAACATCATCCATGCTGTCAGCTCAAAGCACTCACAGAAACATTGTCAGAAACTTGCCTAAGATATCAGAGTGAAAGATGGACCATGAGATGATTATGACCTTCCACTCCTTTATAAAGTAACAAAGATTTGCACAAAAAAATGAGGCATCCTGTCGAGAACAATAAAAATAACACCACAAATATTTCTCTTTTGTTGTTGTTTTTTTTTTCCATTTCATTGTGGATCCGCTGTGCATTGCATGTGTGCTTCATGTCTTGCTTCACCTCAGCACCATATGTTTATCATGCCTGCATAGGCATAAGAGTAGTTTATGAAAGCTGTGAGAATATCTCATGTTTCATTTAGCACTCATCAATGGCTCAGCTCCAAACGAGCTGCTCAGTACGGATTCACGTTTCAGCTGTGCTCACCTAGTCCCAGGCAATGTTATTATAATCTACTGACTAATTTCCTCGGCACCCTAGAATAGGAGCAGATGGTTAAATGCATGAGCGGTGTTTGAATATGCAGAGTAATTCATTGCAAACCCTTGGTATCTACTGAGCAAGACAGCATGTACAGCATGGAGATTATTAGCAGGAAGCTTTGCTTCTCTTGACTGATACATGCCTTTATTCCTTTAAAGTTCTGATTCTGCACTGTACTTTTCTCAAATCCTGGCTGTAACCTTAACTAATCACAGAAATGCAACATGTGACTAAATAGACAAACATACAATGATAAGAGAGAGAGAGAGAGAAATAAAAAGAAAAAAATATATATGCTTTCAGGACGCTTTCATTACCCCTACCAATTTACATCACACATGTACACACTAACATTTTTTTTATTCATTTATTTATTTATTTTTGCAATGATGAAACCGAGGCCACAATAACTGAAAGAATGCAATGGAAACCATGGTGAATATTCCTGTGTTTTTTTTTTTTGCAGCACGTATTTTCTAGCAATATAAAAAACTACATAAAAGCTAGAAGTAACTACATAAAAATGGTAAACACAACACAATATAATAAAACCTAACCTTTGTCAGAATGAAAATGAGAATTACAAAACCACTGCAAATAAATGGGTAGACCCCATACAGTAAATGCTTGTTTTTACAGAAAGGCTTCCCACAGCATCAGAGAACCTTTGCGACAGCAAAGAAGAGAAAACAACGGCAGCTCTAATTTTTAATGATACAACCGTTAGTTCCGACCGGGCAATCCGATTGGACGAGAGACATTCCATAAAAAATGATAACAAACAGTAAAAGCTGTGTGATGTTTCACACAGCATCACAGGTGTTCTAATAACACTCACTCTCAGTCGCCAGCATGGGTGAAAGTAGCAGAACTGAGGAAAGAGGACTGAGGAAAGGCCACAAAACACATCTGGTAACATTAGGCCTATCTTAAACAACACTTCATCTAATTAATAATTACTTCTGAATTGTCTCTGAGCCATATGCGTTGTTTTGTTTATACCTATCCTATAAGGAACTATAAGGAGTAACTTTACAGATTTACAAAACTGTCCACCACTCCATGCTTTATTTTCCTCACCCTTTGGCTACATGGTGTGTGTTTACGTGTGTGTGGTTCTGTCTGGCACATCAGGGAAAGGGCAGTTGTGGCTCAATTGGTTAAGGCTGTGAGTTATTGGGCTATTGATCGGAAGGTCAGGGGTTCAAACCTCAAGGCTTTCACTGTTGGGCGCTTAACCTTATCTGCTCCAGGTGCGCTGTATTCTGGCTTGTACAATTAGTAATAGTACAATTAAAGTCTATGGCTGTGTATGTACTGTACTAATGCACATACAGTACCTAACACAGTGATCAATGAAATTAATGCACTGTATGTCTTTAATGTATTATAAGGTACCGTACATTACAAACACACAAGTAATATACCATGAATATACACTACTCTTACTGCAGCAGTAGCATGCTGTGATACTTCTGACCAATTCCAATAGTGCACTTTATGATTAATATAAATATACTTGGTTATGTCAGATAGTACACACAATCTTCTATACAGTACTACTGTATTGCAAATGTGTTACAAGTACACTAAAGGGTTTTAGGACTTTTTACAAATGCTAAATACATTTTCTACACTAATGTTCTACACTATGTTTTTAAGGCCAGAGTGAAACACTTTACATCAGTAATGATGAGGCAGATTTCATTAATGAGTTTAAGGTTTAAGATTTCAAATTTAACTGCACATGAAAAAAAAAGTACTACAGTATAGTTTATTTATGTCTTTAATAAAACTTCTGGTTATCACACACACACACACACACACACACACACACACACACACACACACACACACACACACACAACAAAAATATGTTGTCTAACACAATAGAAAAACATTATGTATTATTATGGGCATATACAGTTCTGTGTCTATGTTTTTACACCTGGTCTTGAATTGAAATTCCTAAAGGTACTTGGTCATTATACACTGTGACATGCCTTACATACTGTAAATCACCTACGAACAGGAAACACATTACCTCTGAAATGTACTTACAACTACAATATAATCACCAACGACTCTACAATCTGTGTAGTGCCCAGGGATGGAGAGATTTTGGGAGAGATTTTGCCAGCTCTCCAGTAGTAACAGCTCAGAGCTCTTTAACCCTACACAATGATTTCAGCATAGTTTGGGACTTTAAGATTCTTTAAGATTCACGACAAGTTCCACAAACAGCCTAAAAACGTTTTTAAATCCACCTTCAAACTTTTGAAATTTTTGATCAAAACAGTCACATGGTGCACCAAACTCTGACGCATTTTCTGATGAAACCTTGACTTGAGATTAGCCATTATCAAGTACAGGAATGTGGGAATGCCCCATGATTCCAGTAAATTTCATTCTGATTTTCTAGGTTTGAGCTTGTGGGTCTGTTTGGCTGTAGGGCCTGAGGCACAGTACCACCCAAACAACCAGTTGAAGACAGATGTTTTTATATAGCTCATTAAACAGTCTTGAACTGAGTAACCTACAGAAATGTGGAGATCCTAAAAGATAAAAAAAAAAAAATAATAAAATCCCCCACATTACGAGAACACCACCATTTACATAAAGCCTAATGGTTTAGCAATGATTTAACCATTTGGAACAGACTTTTTGATTTCAAGAGCTTTGTAGACATTAAAACAGTGAGTCCACCAAAACTACCTATTGTGTATATACTACTATTGAAGTATTGTTGGGTAGTAAGAGGATCTAGGGGTTGATTTGAAGCTTTAATCTGGGAAAAGTTGAAGAAAGAATCTGGTGTTGTGTCTAGATTGTTTACTTTGCCTCATAGAGCTGCTGGAAATCCTCTAAACAAGCTTGTCAGTGGTATCAGGGTTGTTGGCTTGTGCATGATAGATCTTTATATTGATGGAAACAAACAAGCAGGTTGGCAGTGTCAGTTTTCTCCCACGTATTCAAGACAATGAATCTGGCAGTGTTTTTTTTTTTGTTATTTATAGCATACAGTACAGTATATCTAAAACAGAACACTGGTTTTGACCAGATGATGCCACTCCTTGGGGCCAGCTAGACATTCTGTATTGCCAACTATACAATTGCTTTTTGGCAGTTTCATAAGGTATCCTTGCTGTCAACTACAGTAAGTGGATAATTAATGAACATCCTAGTTGTTAAGAACTCAAAGTCATAGTTCTGATATTAGAGTTATCCACCTGGATAAGGAATAGAATTTGATGATTTAGGATGCCATAGTACAAGTACACACACAAAAACAATTAAGTACAGTAATAAAGTAGTTGTACTTTCATACTTGATACTTCTGCCTAAGGGCAGCATAGCATGTTCTACCAGCATGTTTCAGGGAGCTGGAAGTCAACCAGAGACCCTGGTATGGATGTATACTGTAACCCTTGTCCAGGATCAAATCAGACACCATGGAATTGTAAGAAAGAAACACTAAAATCTACAGCATGCTTATTAAAAAAAAAAAAAAAAATGTAATTCATTTGTTCAAATCTTCACCATCACTAAACCTTATTCAACCCTATCCAGAGGTAACATTTCATTCCATGGGAAGAATAATGTAGCTGACCGAAACTTGTGATTCATCTAATAGTTTCTAAGAGTTTTGAAATTTTTGAATGCGTAATGCTGCAGTTTCAGCTGAAAAAAGTGTTTTAGCATTTTGGCTGAATCATACTCAGTAGTCCTTGTTGAGTCTACCCATGTGACAGGATGCTTGGTTTCATTATCATAAAAAAAAAAAACACACAAGTTGCACATTTCCTTTTAAAGGAAGTACCCTGGTTCTGTCATTTTACCACTGTAATCCTGCCATGAGTTGGCAACTTGGTCATGTTAGAACATTGTATATAACAATACGGATGATAGTGCTCCCCCTCTGAACAGTTCTGTAATGTTATACAACTCAACAAATTCTGCACCGTTTTAGAGATCATTCTCACAAATGGCGTAAAAACCGATATTGTGGCTTGATTCATGTACTGATCTGAAAGACCTAGGAGGACGGTTTAAGTTTTTGAGAAAATGAAATGGGCTAGATTAGAACATCAAATTCCAAAAAACTAGAACTAAAACTAGCACTAAAACCAAAGCTCTCGGGGTGTTTTTACTTGCCACCGTTGCCCTTGGCTTACTAATTAATACAAAAAAATTAAAGTGCACAATATTACAATAAATAACATTCAATAAATCAATACATATAATTTTTGCTTTATTCTCCCTTTAGTTCAGTTTCACCGATACTGTATAGAGCTATATTTTTTATTTCAAGTCAATTCAATTTTATTTATATAGCGCTTTTAACAATGGTCATTGTCTCAAAGCAGCTTCACAAAACGAAAAGAAAATTTATGGAAGTGTGAAAAATGTGTCTACTGTAGATAATAATAAGATTGTTCCTGATGAGCGAGCCAAGGGTGCTGGTGACGGTGGCAAGGAAAACCCCCCCTGATGTGGTAATAGGAAGAAACCTTGAGAAGAACCAGACTCAACAGGAAACCCATCCTCATTTGGGTGATAACGGATAACAGGAATTATATAAAAACATCATGTATGTTCTGCAGCTGTGTTCTGCAGATGTGTTATATTTTACTGTCAACAAAACAAAAATTTTCTTAAAAATAATTTCATTTCAATTTCAAGTGAAAACAATATTAATAGTTATTACTTGTCGCTAGAAATGACTTATGCCACCTACCAGAAACCACCGTCCATCGATCTTCATTCTCTGGACAGTAACAGCACAATCACGCATCTTGTTCTATGAGTAACATGCAAAATATTCTATTTTTAAGCATTGTAGGGCGAACAGCATTAAGTTGAATTTGCGCGTGCATTTCTGTAAGACTTTGAGTAACAATTTCCCACAGTGTCTTTTATATTTTAGTTCTCATTACACAGATGCTTGATAAAGCTGATGAAAAATAATGAGCTAAACCGCCATGTGCTAACAGGTAATTATTATCTTCACTTCTGTAATTCTGCGAAGCTAATGCTACACCGTAACAGCAGAAATGTGTTACTGCTGTACAAAAAAAAAAAAAAAAAAAAAAACTTTTCTACCCACTTACCTGAGACAAGAAGCTGGCTACCTGTGCTGAGTTCCACTCCTCAAACTGTTCCCTGGTTGGTAGATTCATTTCAGCTTCAACTATTCCACAGCAAAACGAGAGCAGCTATCAGACAGCAGCTTGTCTTCGTGGTCTGAGGTGTTTATGGTAACTACAGGATACTGCAAGCGGACTTCACATAATGTGGGAAGTGTGGGAACTTCCTCTTATCACTGTGACGGTCTCTCTGACAGTCTCTTTGGCTAAGTCTCTTACGTGAAACAGCTCTTAAATTGCACACTTAATATTCCGGTAAAGTGTCACAAACCAGGTCCTAAAAAAACCTCTTTGGCTTTGCTGGAGTCAATAAAGTCCTCTGAATATAACCATGCATTTTTAAGGAGTGAATTAGAAGAAGGTCACCTTATTTAAAGTGTTGCTTGAACACCATTAGATTGGGGAAGTGAAAAAAAAAGCTGCACAGTGGTGAATATTTCACTTTCAAAAGATTCATTTTACTGCAGAGCAAGGTTAGAATATAGGTACAGCGCAAGACCTACAGAGCTAAAATAAACCTTGTCTGACTTCTACGTAGACCTGACCACATTTGAAGTGCTGAAATGATGTTGCTTAATTTGGTTGCTAGTTGAGTTAAGTTGATAAAATAAAGCAATGAAATAACAGAATTCAACTAACAGGGCTTGTGTGCAATTTCATTGAAAAAAATCCATGTGAAGTACAAATATAAACTAAACATTCATGAACGCAATATATTGGAATAGTAATTCTTGGCTAATCTAAAATGTTAGAGCAAATAGCACTGACAATAAAAAATATAGTTGCATGCAACAATGATTGGGCCCAAGCACCTGTGCCGTTACCACCCAGGTGCACCAGAAAGTGACAGTGGGAACATGCTTTTAAATGTGATATACTAATATCATTATGACTTAATTTTAGAATGGGGAAATTTTATGTAAAGACCTCCAAAAAGCAACGGATGCTGGAAAAATGCTGTTATTTCATTTGCAGTTTGTTGTTAATCATATACAGTAAATCCCCTAGGAGGAGTTTATCAAATTCCATTAGGCATTTTGCAAATGGCCCAAAATAACTGACTTTATGTTGAGTAGAATCCATGAAATACATATGAAATGCATAGCGAAAGTTGTTCAGCTCAGTGAGATCTAAATGTGTACCTGGTTTCACATGTTTACATGCAAATGTGTATGAGTTATGCAGCAACATCTATTGTAAAAGCAGCATACTTTATGCCTTTTTGAGCATGTGAAGTCCCCCAAAATGCCCAGATGCTAGAAAAAGAATTCTTAAAAAAACAAGAGGGCCCATCATGCACAATGACAACAACAACAACAACAACAACAACAACAACAACAATAATAATAATCCTTAGAAAAACAAGAGGGCCCTTTACACACTAGGATGTCATAGTGCTTGGGCCCTAACTAATGTCAGTAGCTGGCTTTTACAGTACAAACTAGCTACTGTATATACAAAATGCAAAATGTAGCTAATATTTATAGCCATACAATATCAGATACTTTTATTTTCAGAATTCTTGAATGCCTTGATTTTACTTTGCTGGTACCAAAGAAAAGAAACCATCAATCTGATTACCTGAAGGTCTCGCAATCTTAACTGCATTTTTACCTGCAGTTGGCTTTTCACCACTTTAACTATTTGAACTATCATGCTGTCCTTTGCCTACATTTTGTTGGGAGACATCGTATGTGTGTATCTGTACAAACAGTCAATTGCAGATAAAAGATAGAAGTTTGTAAAAAAAAAAAAAAAATATATATATATATATATATATATATATATATATATATATATATATATATATATATATATTTCAAGGCCTCATTTAACCATCTGTTGTTGTTATTGCATCTGTTACAGTTAGATTTGTTAGAAATTCGGTGTTTAATCAAATGCGTGGTGCTGTCGGATGCACTATAAGGTAACCCGCTTCTTGTAAATAGAGACATTTCGTTTGAAATGCAGCGAGTAAAAGTCTTGAGTAAAAAAAAAGTAGGGATACTTGAATATTTAACTTCTGTACTTCCTACTTCTAACATTTGTGCTGCCTACTCCTGATCATAATCAATAAGCTAAAGAATTGCATATCAGTCGTGACATATTAAATTGCCTTTCAGTGACATATTAACTTATTTTTTTATTTGTTCTGGTTGTGAGGAGGGGTTCATGCTGGGTTATGTGCTCATGTGATAGAGAATTCTTTCTTCTGTGCTGCAGGTGTACGGGGCAGGCCATTTATCAGCCAGATTGGGTTTAATTTTGGATCAAAGCCAAACCAGTGCACACACGAGGGGTTGGAAAGAAGTAGGCAAACATTTGAACAAAGCAACATTGTGGCAGTAGTTAACATATCAGCACCAAGCTACAGCACAACACATAGGTGGTTGTTGCCACTCTGGGATAGTCTCCAAGTTCCCACAATCCTACGCAGGATAAGTCCGTTGATGATAAGATTTTTTTGTTTGTTTTATATTATTATACAATATATTATACAATTATATGTCTCAGCAAAACCAGATGAGAAAAAACAGTTTGCTAAAATCGAGCAGTGTGTGCAGGACATAAGAGATTGGATGTTAATTAATTTTCTTCTGCTTAATCCTGATAAGACAGAAGTTCTGGTCATAGGACCACAAGTAGCTAGAAGTAAGCTTTCTGATCACACTGTGACTTTAGATGGCCTTTCTGTTCCATCAAATGCAACAGTAAAAGACCTCGGTGTGATTATAGATTCCAGCCTTTCATTTGAAGCACATGTAGATAATATCACCAGGATAGCTTTCTTTCACCTTAGAAATATTGCCAAGATAAGAAACATATTGTCACTAAATGATGCAGAAAAACTAGTTCATGCCTTTATCACCTCTAGGTTGGACTATTGTAACGCCTTACTGTCTGGTTGTTCAACTAGGTGTATAAACAAGCTTCAGTTAGTACAGAATGCAGCAGCGAGAGTCCTCACTAAAACCAGAAGATACGAGCACATCACCCCTATCTTATCTACACTGCATTGGCTCCCTGTGAAATTTCGCATCGATTTTAAGATACTACTTCTGACATTTAAAGCACTAAATGGTCTCGCGCCACAGTATTTGAGTGAACTGCTAGTGTCTTACGATTCGCCACGCCTACTTCGATCAAAGAATGCAGGCTGCCTGTCAGTACCACGTATTATTAAAACTACAGCAGGGGGCGGAGCTTTCTCCTACAAAGCCCCAAAGTTATGGAATAGTCTTCCTATTAATGTTCGGGACTCAGACACAGTCTCAGTGTTTAAGTCTAGGCTAAAAACCTATTTATTTAGCCAAGCATTTTTGTAAATAGATTAACCTTAGGTAAAGGAGCAGATCTGGGGGACTCATGGACGTAGAGTATTCTGGTGAACTGGTATGTTTAGATGCTGTCCTCCCCACTCTCATTGATCACTCAGGTTTGTTGACGGTGAGGTGATTGGTTGCTTTACATCACAGGGAGCCCTCATGTCTGTGTTTCCTTCTGGCTCTCCCTTTTAGTTATGCTGTTATAGTTAGTCCTGCCGGAGTCCCTGCTTGCACTTTGCACTAATATACATTCACCTTATACATGTTGACTGTGACCATACCTAACTGTCATCTCTCCTTATTTTCTGTTCTCTCCTCTTCTGCTCTCTCTCTCTCCCTCTCTCCTTTCCCTCTCTCTGTCTCTCTGTCGAGCTATACATGTCACTCCGTCTAACCCGTCCTGGAGTCCTGCTTCTGGTTGGAGATCTCGTCGCATGGATGCCCCGTGTGGTCTGCCTGGATTCGTATGGTGGCTGGGGATGGTTTCCATGAAGACTGTCCTGTCATCGAGTGATGCTCTGGGGACCTGTGACTTCAGTTGTTCGATAGCTTAGGACTGGAATCTCCTACAGTCTACCTGAACCTCCAGGAACAAACTGGACTCCTTTTAATTTTAAACACATCACCTGCTATACTGAACTTCCAGTACACATTATTATGCTGATCAATGATCCCAGATGAGGATGGGTTCCCTGTTGAGTCTGGTTCCTCTCAAGGTTTCTTCCTATTACCATCTCAGGGAGTTTTTCCTTGCCACCGTCGCCCTCGGCTTGCTCATCAGGGACAATCTTATCATTTTGATTCATACACATTGCATACAAACTTACTTCTTTTATTGTGTAAAGCTGCTTTGCGACAATGTCAATTGTTAAAAGCGCTATATAAATAAAATTGACTTGACTTGACTTGACTTTTACCTTTTAAGGGGAAGTGCGTTATAAATCACACAAGCATTATGTGCATCCTGTGCTTCATTTAGCTTGAAAATATGCCAAATTGACAATTATTTTTTGTCATGTCACATTATCGCGATTGTGGAATTCTTGGTTTCAAAATGCTACGGAAACCATCAGACAATTGTAAATTGTTAACAACAGCACTTTATTTATTTCAAAAGTCGAAACAGTCCAAAAAAAAAAAAAAATAGAATCAGTTTATTAATGTCTGGAAACATTTTGTCAACTGAGTTATTAACGGGACTCTCAAATATATCAAATATGATTTGTCCCAATGCCCCGAAACCAGCATTAAAATTTTTCTATTCCTCTCTGTGGCATGTATTTTAAACCGTGCCTGACCGTAAAACTATGTTAGGTACTGTATTATGTTCAGATATTATGCTACTGTTAACTGTTCATGAAAATGAGAAGTGGTCAGCCGGGAAAGTCCTACCACTGACATCATGGGTCAAAATAAGGAAATTGTTAACTGTTGCCCAATAGTGAACAAAAATTATAATGTTAAAACTTTGGATATGTTTCAGATATGTTGCACTGAAGGAACTTACTAACTTGAAACTAGAACAACTATTTGTTGTTATACCTTTTTTTATGTGAAATGAACTCAACTTATAGAATGACTCATATCCCGTTGTTTGTTCACAATGAATTTCGACAACTCCAGACCGACGACATACACCGACACTCCTGTACCGACATGATGAGTAGAATTACGTGTGATTGAGCAGGAAAATGATCGAACTGTCCCAGACTTTGAATCTTCAAGAGTGAAGTTTTGGAACACTCACTTAAAAGAATGAGATCAATATTTTTGCTTGGAAACCACTGTAAATGTATATTTATTACGTTTCAAAAGACAAACCGCATTGTTTGTGGCTGCATGGAAAGCAGTAGTAAAAAAAAAAAAAAAAAAGCTAGTTCATGTCTGAGAAGCAATAAAAGGAAGAGAAAAGAGAAGAGGGAAGATGTGCCAGGTAAAAAAAAAAGAAAAGAAAATTCAAACACACAAAAAGGAAACAAAACAAAAAGAGCAGAAATGTGAAGAAATATAATGCAGTGGAATGTCGAGTGCAGAAAAAGCCCAAGCTGACCATACCCACATATGCTGCTTTGTGGTTATTGAGTTGCTAATCAAGGGCTCCATCTTCACTGATGTGCTCATTTGCCGACTCAAGCAGATGTACGACGAGCAGGAACAGCATGGGCTGCCGGGCTGCATATGGGTGGTGTGCAGGGGAAGCTTCTGGATAACACTGGACATCTGTGTGGGTCCATAATGGTAATGTGTTATCCTAAACCCTCCGGAGAAATGGAAAAAGAAAAGAGGAACACTACAACCTCAGATAGTCTTGCAGTTTTTATAAACACATTGCTCCATTGTTCACTGTTCAGATTTACTATGGTATTGTTTGTGCAGTCCATAATGCATCAATAAACACACATGCAAATATACAGTAAAAACTACAATTCCTATCTTAATCTTTCCTACTCAATGAATTGTTCTTTGTTCATTGTTCTTTGTCTTTGCAAGTGCCTTCGCATAAGAAGCCCAGACCTTAAGTTAATTGAGAATCTGCGACAATCTTACAGTTCACCAATTTTGGCAAAAATAAAAAAGGCAAAAATATTAGGATCCAGATGTGCAAGGCTAATATTCCAGCAAATCCCAGAAGTGGTGCAGCTGAAATTGCTGCCAAAGGTGATTCTGCTAAGTATAGCCCAAAGGCATTAAGACTTGTGCAACCAGCATATGTTTGATATTTTGTTCAATTAACCTTTGTCTATGAAAACAAAAATAGTTTTCACATCCAAATTAGTTTTCACATTCAGAATGTTGACATATTGTGTATATCAAATAACACTACTGTTTATACAGCAATTGCATGTGTCACTCATTCGCTCATCCATCTTCAGTTATGACTTTATCCTGGTCTGAGCCGTACTGACAACCTTTTTAACAATTCCTTAACTGGGATATGTATATACAGGACAGTCTCACTGAAGGGAGTGATGTATATGACTTTATTTCAGATATTAAAGTCACTGGTGCCCTTAGAAACGTCATTCTTTCTTTTACATAATAATTTTGCCTATATAATAATAATTCCAATGTAGTTTACGTCTTTTTTATTTCTTCTCGTCACCATCTTCTGGCCTTTGTTCAACACAATTATTAAGTCCTGGTGCTTGGGTTTTATTATGGGTAGCAAATAAAAAACACCTGTTACTCATCTCTCTGCCAAGTCACAAACACACACTCCACAACTCCAACTGCCAGCTTTCACTCTCAAAAAAAAAAAAAAAAAAGAAACTGATACCATCACCATTGCCAAAGAAGAACCTTCTCTGGCTGTGCCATTCGACAAAGTCTAGCAACACTGCTGTCACATTTCTGTATGACCGACTAATTACATTTAAAGTGCAAAGAATGTTTCAGACAACCCTTTCCACTTTTTTGAAGAAACGTCGTCGGCAACCTGAGTTGACCTATGCTCAGCCTCAAAAGGAATTGAAGTTCACAGAGGTGACTGTGTACCTGGTGGAGAGAAGAATGGGTAAAAGTAGGAGGAACTTCCTGACAAGTTTGGCCAGGTCAAAGGGCTTTCGTGTGGACAACACTTTAAGGTATGTCAGTTGCCAAACACTTGTATTTAGCAAAACTGAAGCATTGGTGATGACCAAGTGAGTAAAGGCCTTGTCATGGTTTTAGCCACAGAAGTAAAGAAATGTTGACTGGTTACATATTTAAATGTCAAAATCGATTGTCGTTCCAAGGCACGCTTTTCTGAGAATAACTTTTACAGAAGGTTATACAAGCTGTCAATCTGATTTGCGTCAATTTATATGCAAATCATTATGATAATATGAAAGTATCTTGCTTGATTTCTAAGAACACCAAATTGATGACAGGATAATGACAGAGAAGATGAAACTCCACTATCGGGTTCTGTCAGACGGGAACTGCTCCAATCAAGCTTTTCCTGCTTCGGAAAATGACACTTGTGAACTCTGTAAAACTGAACCTTGTCACATTGATTGTAACAGGGAACAATGTCTGCACTGCTGTTTGCGCATTAAACAGACCGTAAAAAAAAAAAAACCTGAAGTTTACCCGTCGAGGTCATAAAATGTCACGAAATATGTGCATGGCATCGGGTTCCTTGTCATGTCAGAGCTCTCTGTATGTGTTTCTGCGTGTCTTTGGTTAGTATTGAGAATGGATAACAGCAGTTTGTGTGCCTGGGTAAAGCTGATACTTGCCTACTGCTGCCAGTTGGAGATCTGTGCCAGGCTTGTGCAGCTGGCTGTGGGTGCCAGGGGGTGTTGTTTTGAGCAGGCTGGCATAACCGCAGCCGATGGCTGGCTGTGGTGTACTGTGCCACACACAGCTGAGGGGTGGCACCATTCCCAGAAATGCAGCTTGAACTCCTGCATCATACTGTTCTTCAGCACCCAATAAGCCATTGTTTGAAAGCTAACAGCAGGAAACAGACTGAAAGAGATGCAAACGAACATTTTACAAGGCGGTGACAGGTATGCATTAGTGGTGGATTTAATAATAATAATAATAATAATAATAACAATAACTGGCCCATTTTAAGTCCCACTGATGATTAAAAAAAAAAAAAATGGAAATAGCAAGTGCCACCCATGTACAAACATTGCTACAGATAAAGAGAAGAAATGGTGGCACGGATGGTACATATTTTTATCTTGGAACATGCAATGCATTATATATGCTTCAACAGACACGAGGATGTGGTCACTAGCTTGTGGTCTTGTAAAAACAGTTTTTTAAAGACGCATGTAAAACTGACAGGTTGAGGCCTGGCTCAAGCGTTTTTCTGCCCAATCGAATACATTCTAAATAGTACTTAGGTTTGTAATTAGTCTTTAATATAGGTGTAGACAATGTCTGGATTAAATCCTATTATTATGCACCACATTCTGTATTATTATTTGCCTTGATCTAATGGAGATAAAAAAAAAAAAAAACAGTTTGAATGCAAAATGAGTCACTATATTACCAAAAATATTTACTCTCCTGCCTTCACATGCATATGAACTTGAGTAACATCCAATTCTTAACCCATAGAAATTAATATGATTTTGGCCCACCCTTGGCAGCTATAATACTATAGTGTAGCTTCAACTCTTCTGGGAAGGCTTTCCACAAGGTTTAGGAGTGTGTTTATGGGAATGTTTGACCATTCTTCCAGAAAGTCAGACACTGATGTTGGACGAGAATTCCTGGCTCACAGTCTCCACTCTAATTCATCCCAAAGGTGTTTTATCAGGTTGAAGTCAGGAATTTTTGACCACTCCTTCATCCATGTCTTTATGGACCTTGCTTTGTGCAGTGGTGCGCAGTCATGTTGGAAATCTTAATGCTTCAGTATGCCAAGACATTTTGGACAATTTCATGCTTCCAACTTTGTGGAAACAGTTTGGGGATGGCCCCTTCTTATTCCAACATGACTGCACACCAGTGTACATAAAGACATGGATGAGCAAGGTTGGTGTGGAAGAACTTGACAGTCCTACACAGAGTCTTGACTTCTACCTGATAGAACACCTTTGGGATGAATTAGAGCGGAGACTGTGAGCCAGACCTTCTCGTCCTACTTCAGTGTCTGAACTCACAAACGCACTTTTGAAGAAGGCGGGAAAATTCCCATAAACACACTCCACCGTAAACCCTATGGAAAGCCTTCCCAAAAGAGTTGAAGCTGTTATAGCTGCAAAAGGCCAACGTTATATTAAACCCTATGGATTAGTAATTGACTGTTACACAAGTTCATATGCATTTTGAAGTATTGCAAACCGTTTTAAGGGTGGTAAAAAACACAAATGCACAAATCTTGGATGACTTTGCAAAACACTATAACTCCACCTGCCACAGTTCATTATTATTTGTCCCATGCAAATATAGAATTTTAGTTTCATTAATATGACTGTTTTTGCCATGAGACATGGCAACAACTTGGAACAAATAAAAAAGTGCTCAATTACGTTAAAAACAAAACAAAAAAAAAATGTTGAAGATCATGAAAAACTTAAAAAAGAAAACCTGCATTATAAGTTTCAGTTTCATTTTGGTTTTTGATTGTTTTCTGATGAGCACTTTATAATAGTACAGGTCTGTACCAAATATATCATGGTCTGTATTATCAAGATCAACCAACTGCATATACTGGGTGTCTGTGGTCCTATAAGGTTATAATAGAGTTACCAAGCATACCGAACCTATCAGCTTCCCGCATACAACATGTGCATCTCATGTCTCTTGTACAAAATATTATGCATCTCCTGAGTGTTGTATTGCTATCCTAATGCTTAATTTATGTTTGTACATATTACATTCATAAATATTGAAGTGCATTATGGCTTCCAAATGCATAAAACCAGGGCTATAGTCCAACGCTTCTAAAAGGAAAATATTGATATAAATTTTTTACAAAAATGTTTTATTATAGCCAAATCATACAGTATGTGCCTGCTGACAATATTTTAATGAATGAAAATTTAAAAATGGCGTTTCTGTGGTTTTCCTGTTGAACTGTTCAAATATACTTTTACATTAGCTATTTATTTCAAAGGATTCTCTTCTATCCATATACTTACTGTATTATCGACTACACAGTTATGACATTTTGTGACGGTTGGAATGTCATAAATTCTGCAGCCAAACTCCCTTTGTCTGTGTTCCGTCCCCACTCTTCATCCTGAGGTTAAAATTAGTCCTCACAATAATTCTAGATGGCGTAGCTGTGTGCAGGAGGATATAATTGCTGCATGTACAACAACCAGGTTTCATGTTATCCAGGAAGCCACCCACCTCTTTTTTTAGTCCTCCATTGCTGTATTCTCGTACCCCATCACCCCCCCCCCTCGCCCCTCTCTCTCTTTTTTTTTTTTCCACATACACATACATAACAACTAGTAAATGCCTCTGCTGTGCAGTTAAATGAAGATAAAAGTGAAAGGTTAGAAATCAGAAAGTGATGGAGAAACTAGAAGAAAAATTCAGAGAGACGACGGGAGAGATTTCATTTATGTTTCATGAACTCTACCCCAGGATCGGATTTGATATGGAAATGTCAGTGAGCTGACAGCCTGGCTGCAGGACTGAACTTTTGATTCAGTTCACACTCTGAGCTACACTCCTGTGGTTTGATTGACTTTGAAGGTACAAAATGAACGTTTCTTTAAAACTTGGTTTCAAAGTTGTTGGAAAGCTGCCTAGCATTTCTTGAACTCCACTGGACTTCTCTGTATATAAGGCTGTAAAATGGCAGGAATAATTGCTGAATTATAAGTTGTTGTGGTCTGACGTGATCCTGCAGAAAGCACACTGCTCTATGATTAAAGCCTTTTTTGAGGTACAGTACATGAAATGGCCCTCTGTTTTTCTCCGTTCAACTCAGAGAAAAATGTTCAATCTGCTATTTGTGCGCAGTTAAGATATGTACACGGTGTTCCAACAGGAATTTAGAAAGATTTAATGTTTAAGCATTATGTATTAGCGATATGTTTATAGAACATAAGAATTAAACAGAAAACAGATGATCTTTTCTAGTTAATAATAATAGTAATCACGATAATTGTCTGTTTTGCAAAATATTTACAAAATAGATTAATTCATCTTGTATTGTCAAGATCTGGCATAAACCAACTTCATATACTGGGTGTCTGTGGTCCTATAAGGTTATAATAGAGTTCTGAAACCCTGATTAGAGAATGGGGGTTAGCAGGCACAACCAAGCTTACCGTAACCTAACAACATGTGTATCTCTTGTCCCTTGTACAAAATATTATGCTTCTTTTGAGTGTTGTATTGCTATAACACAGCCGAAAGCCATACAGGGGTTGGACAATGAAACTGAAATGCCTGGTTTTAGACCACCATAATTCATTAGTATGGTGTAGGGCCTCCTTTTGCCATAGTGGCCAGGTCACTACGTGACGCTGTTGGAGGAAAACGTTTGCTGACTCGCTCCTCCAGAAACACCCCAAAGTGGCTCAATAATATTTAGATCTGGTGACTGTGCAGAGGATTGGAAGATGTTCAACTTCATTGGTGCATTATCATCCTGATACACGGCACTGCCTTCAGGATACAATGTTTGAACCACAGGGTACACATGGTCCTCCAGAATGGTTTGGTAGTCCTTGGCAGTGACGCGCCCATCTAGCACAAGTATTGAGCCTAGGGAATGCCATGATATTGCATCACTGATCCGCCCCCATGCTTCAATCTGGGCATGCAACAATGTGGGTGGTACGCTACTTTGGGGCTTCTCCACATCGTAACTCTCTCGGATGTGGGAAAGACAGTGAAAGTGGACTCATCAGAGAACAGTACATGTTTCACATTGTCCACAGCCCAAGATTTTAGCTGCTGGCACCATTGAAACCGATGTTTGGCATTGGCACGAGTGACCAAAGGTTTGGCAATAGCAGCCCGGCCATGGACATTGACCCTGTGGAGCTCCCGACGAACAGTTTTGGTGGAAACAGGAGAGTTGAGGTGCACATTTAATTCTGCAGTGAGTTGGGCAGCTGTGGTTTTATATTTTTTGGATACAATCCGGGTTAGCACCCGGACATCCCTTTCAGTCTGCTACCTCTTGTGTCCACAGTTACTCCTGTTGGATGTGGTTCGTCCTTCTTGGTGGTACTGTATGCTGACATTACAATGGATAACGTGGCTCTATACATCACAGAGACTTGCTGTCTTGGTCACAGATGCAATTTGTCCTCTTTTGAACTCTGATATGTCCCCCATTATGCTGTGTGCATTGCAATATTTTAAGCAAAACTGTGCTATTACTCTGCTAATTAAACCTTCACGCTCTGCTCTTACTGGTGGAATGTAATATCAATGATGATTGGCCACCAGGCTGGTCAAATGTAACCATGAAACACAAAATTGGCCAGTGTTTCAGTTTAATTGTCCAACCCCTGTATATAGTGTACACTGTGTTATTTAATAGTTTAGAAAAAAAATCCAGTATTCTAGAACAAGACTGGATCTTTTCTAAACTATGAAATAACACATATGGCATTAGGTACTTAAGTTACATCAACAACAATAGTCAGTTGCAGTTCTTGCAAGAACAGTATTGTCAAGTGCATTTGCAAAACCATGATGAAACTGGCTCTCATGAAAACCATCCCAGGAAAACAAGACCAAAACTTAAGTCTGCTGCAGAGCAGAAGTTCATTTAGAGTTTGCATGCCTTCAGCATTGTTTTACAATGTAGTAAGAAATAAAAATCAGGAAAGACAATGAAATTAAAAGGTGTGTTCAAACTTTTGACTGATATTCTCTTGCATCTTGGACACCTTGTATATTATAACGCTACCCGGAGTATTGATTGTAATTCAGCCCACAGGAGAACATAATTCTTTCTCACAGGCACAGGGATGATAAGTTGATGGTACTCAATGTGTATTGAATTTTCACACCTCTTTCATGCACTTGTTGGCGCTGAGTGCTTTATTGCCTGAATTTACACCTCTGACTCTTATTAGCTTGACTATAGCCTCTATCTGTACCGGATTAGGTTCAGAGACATTTGTAATTTTTCTTTTTTAACAAGTATAATAAAACTCACATGTCTGGACAAAACTTTATGCTAGGTTGCTTTCACTATGAACTCAGACGATTGTGAGAAACAAGGTCATATCATATGATGTTTTACAGATTTTTTATTTTCTATACTGTAATTGTAATAGTTTTTTTATTATTATATTCTTATTTCATATTTTATATTCCTTATTTGAATATTTTCTTTTCATTCTCTATTTTTCTTTTTATTATTATATTCTTATTCATGTTCTTTATTTAAAATGTTCTATTTTGCTTAAAATGTTTAAAAACGGTTGTTAAAAACATTTCACTGCATATTATACCGTGTATGGCTGTGCATGTGACAAATTTTTAGTTTTTAATTTTGGCCACATATGATCAATAAATAATAATAATAATAATAATAATAATAATAATAATAATTATTATTATTATTATTATTATTATTATTAAAGTAATTAATAATGATTATGAATTTTTATTATTATTTATAAATTTAAATTATAAAATTTAAATTATAAATTTATTAGATTTTTTCCCTAAAACAACATGATTTTTGGAGAACTTTATCTCCATAGCTCAGACATGGAGCTTAATTTATTAATATAAATGTTAGTATGTTTTGCATACAAATTTATTGACTGCCCTTAGATTTTTATTTAGAATGATTTGTTCTTATCTCAGTAGAAGGAAACACCTGGAATGTGTTGCGTAGTGCAGATATGCAGAGATTAGCTCGATTGTTCCTTTAAGTTAATGGCTTTGCATTTATTCAGAAGACCTTGCTTGTGTGCCTGCACACTTTTTTAATATTTTCACTATTGTGTACAAAATGAGAGAAATGTGTGAGGACCATCTGCATGGAGGATTAGGCTCAGCTATGATTCAACAGATTACCCTTCAACCTACACACACACACACACACACACACACACACACACACACACACACACACACACACACACTTTTTTGTTTCTATCTTCTCTCTAATTGTGAGTCTGGGTCTGTGACTGCACTGCTATTGTATCTCTCTGGGAGCCATACACTCGGGGTAATTATGCATGGGTGACTGCTCACACCGGCACTGCAATTAAACAAAGCAACAACAGCATGGGACTCTGGCACACAGGTTGTCTGTGATGGATGCTTATGTGTGTTTATGTAGATGTGTGTGTGTGAGACTGAGAAAGAGAGAGAGAGAGAGAGAGATCCAAACAAAGGACCTGTTTTCAGTCCAGGAAATCCTCTGCTCCTCCTCTTCATCAGTGCACCAGACATAGAACCACTTACAGCCACAGTGTGACCAATACGTGGCTAAAGGTTGGAATTGAGATCAGGTTCAAGATGAAGGAATAATATAAAGAGAGAATGAAAGTTTAGACCCTTTCTATTTCGGACACAACGTATACCCAGTATACAGAATTACATATACAAACCATTATCATGGTTCTGGCTGGATGGTGGTGTAGCGATTAGCACTGTCGCCTTGCTCCACTGGGGTCTGGGTTTGATTCCGGGTACACCGGTTTCCCCCGCAGTCCAACGACATGCAGATTAGGCTGATTCGCAATCCCAGATTGTCTGTAGTGTGAGTGTTTGCGCTCTGATGGATTGGCACCCTGTCCTCATGCCCTAAGCCTTCCGGAATAGGCTCCAGGCCATGTGCGACTCTGAATACAGAATAAAGCGATATAGACAATGAGTGAGTGAGTGAGTGAGTATTATGGTTCTGATGTTTTATCATTTGCTGTCATTTACCACATCCAAATAAGATCAGACTATTTGATTAACCTTTTTTCTTGTTTTCTAAATGGACTGTACATGGAATGATCTCTGACCAGAAAACTGTCTACTCTCATCTTGGGGTCAGGTACCACGGCCCATCTTTAGAGATCTCGTGATGTGATACCTGACTAGGCTAAAACCTGAAGCGAATAGACAGATATTATCTCTCCAGTTGTACACTCCATCTATATGATTCACCAATTCTGAATACAATATACAATGTTAGAGCTCAGCACTAACCATTTAATTTTCATATGAGTAACAAAATGTCTTTGTCTGATCTTTGCCTGATGTTTGATCTTTGTCTGATATTTGCAGTGGTAAAGTGACACATATTGTAGCAGAGAACAATCCTGCCAATGAGCTCTGGTCATGGCTACAGGAACAGAATGTTGCAAACCTGGGTAAAATGAATGTCCTGGACATTGCCTGGCTTACACAGAGTATGAAAGCTGGCAGACCCATTCCAGTGGAGGCACAACATCGCATACAAGTGAGTCTACTGTGTGTGTGTGTGTGTGTGTGTGTATAAAGGAGATATAGGAGATATTAAGAAGAAGCGAGTTCATCTGGAGAGCTATTGAGGAAGCAGCACAGGGATCTGTCAGGTCAGTTAAAGGCCACAGGAACTGACTAAGTATGATAAGATGTTGTGGAAGTTTATAATGGGGCGCAATAAAAAGGTCTGGAGACCACAATATCATGTTAGTGGTGGTGTAGTGTACTTACAGACACAAACACCGGGTGGTGCTGTACAGTTAGTCTAAAGGGGTGTTCTGCAGGTGCAGCAAACATCTGGTTCTATTGTTAAAACAAGAACATCGCCAAAGCAATAAATAAATAATACAGCTTATAAAAAAGGAGGAATTGAGAGGGTCCTTTGTACATATTCAGCATGGTAATCATGGAATTCCTAATCATCCATTCTCTCCAAAGGACAGAAGCACAAGCATAAATAATTGAACAGATGAATATTCTTCAGTGCTGCCTGCTTGATATAAGATTAAATCATTTTGGATGATCAATTTGCATATAATGCTCATAGCTAACAATTAGGCTCCACTGCATTATTCATTAACAACAATTTTACTAAAGCAGTGTTGAGAAAAGGCTCCCCCCCCCCTCCCCCCGCTTCTTCTCCAGTGCTCTCCACTCGTGTTCAGCACTTAGACCTGGAGAACTCTGAGAGGCCTGAATTACCTGAATGGCTCAGTCATACTGTCAGATACAGTGTCAGAAACCAGGTTTATCTGGGCTTTGGGAAATAAAGGGATGCATTTTCTGTGCTGGCTGTAGCATCACATAGCCTCATCACTGATGCCTGACAGCTGTAGAGTGATGTTCACTATTGTACCAAATAGACCCATCAGTGCAGAGCCTGGTCTCGTAGCACCTCACTAACTGATGTTAAAGATATTTATTGAAGACATCCCTCTGCTTTTTGCACTACACTGCTATGATCCATGCAAAGAAATAAAGAAATGTGCCGCCCAGGTCCAGAGACCAATCAATTTCACTGTTTCTGCATACAGCAGAAGGAATATAAAGGCTATATCAAAAGTAATGCAAAAATGGACATAATTGTTTATTTATTTATTTATTTTAATTACATGACATAGGTCATTCAAATACAAAGGTCCTACTTAACATAGTCACAAGTTATGCATTTGCCCCCATTACACCCGACTCTAAAATCCTCTTGAAAATCCCCTTTGTCACAGTTGATGGTCTTCCACTGCATGGGTTGTAGTCACACTCGTTATCTTCTTTAAACCTCTTCATCCATCTGCCCACATTGCTCTTGTCAATGACGGCATCTCTGCCAGCAATCTGTCGTGCACTGGGAGACCATATACTGTACTGTGACAAAGAAGTTTTTAAACGAGGATTCAAAAGTTACAGTAGGTTCAACAAATAAGCGAATGCATCATAGAGACTATGTTGAGTAGTACAGTACCTTTGTACTGAGGAAGAGTTGCTCTAACAACATGTACAATTTGAATGGCCTCGTATAGCTCCATTTCAAATGTGAATGTCCTCTGTATCTCCAAAGAGTTATAGCTGGGACAATGGCATTGTCTTCATAGTTTATTTAACATTACAGCCCCAAATGCTCTTAGTTGACATTAAGATGATTAGTTTCATTTAAGACTGATAGATCATTATCATCATCATCATCATCATCATCATCATGAGCAAGTGCTTTATTCAATAATAATAATAATAATAATAATAAAAAGTTATTTTGCACCCTAAATTGGGATAGGTGATTCTCCATTCAGCCATCCATCTACAGTAGGAACCTCTGTAGTTCAAACAGGGACCATGAAGGCCAGTGGTGACCATTGCATTTATTACCATTTCTATGTTTGTGGTAGGGCCTTCGTTCAACATTCACAAATGCATTCACTCACTACAGGCAATTTGGAAATGATAGGCAATTTTATATATGTTATAAACAGGTGTGCAAGAGTCAAATACATCACAGACCCAAGAACTTTCAAAGCCTTACTCAGATGTTTACCTGAACTCAGGGTTGAACCCATATTATGAATAAATGTAAGCATAAAAGCAAACAAAGGTTATTACTGTAGTTTATACTCGCATTTGATCCTTGTGTCCATTTTGAGAAAGAAAGAGCAGAATAGTCAGCTGGGAAGAAGCAATGTGTACAGTACTAGGCAGAGCTGATCCCCAATTGTTCTTCTTCAAGCCCTTGGCTAAAGCTACTTGTGGACATTACACTGTGGAGTGGATGGGCAGAATTGTTAAGCAATGCTCTCCTAAACTGCCATCATCATCTTTTTCTATCACTGCCACTAGTAAGTTTAGACAGTGGTGTGATGGTTCGGACCTTCCTGAGGCATTTGGCATCACCTGCAGTGTTGTTGCTCTCTCAGCAAGCCATGGGATAAAGACAGTACACAACAGACTGAAGGAAGAGCCACAGCAGCCCGCTGCACTAACTGAGAAGAGCCTGCTTTGGCCTTCACGTACGGCGCATCAGTGTTGTCAATCTAGCGTGCATCTTTTGTTTAGGTGGACCCCTTTGGACAGAGACAATGTTTAGTTTAACTTTTAAACTGTAATCTACCCAGAGGCACCCAATGCCATACACCAGCTTAATAATCTCAATGAAACAAAAAGGGAAAAGAAAGCACCACGCTAAAGGAGATTGTTTCACAAATCTTAGCACTTGAGTAAAGCCGGTGCCTATTACACATTGTGCAGACATTTAGATAGACTTGTAATAGACTGTATTATAGCTCATGTTCTAGGCAATCATGATAATTAGTACTGTAGTTGTTTGTGATATCATTATTAAACAAAGATAAATTTCTTCTCTGCATAATTAACTTTCGATTTGTTTAATGGGCAACTAATGAAATTAGCCATACAATTAAATTTCAAGATTAATTTGCATTAAACAACTCAGAGGGAAAATGTGTTTGAAAGAAATCCTGCAAGGGTTTGCTGAAGCATCTATTGCACTTCCTATAAAATTGCCCATGTAAAAAAAAAAGATCTTCGGTTTTGTCTTACAGTTGCATAACAAAATAAGTAAGGACTTGAAGTGTTTAGGTAAAGTGGTGGACCACTACAAGTTACCACAACCGTTTTAATGTGTATGGTCTGTAGGATTCCAGACATGTACTGGAAGGATACATGCTATTCCTACAAAGGACCATAACGATAACGCATTGTTCTAAAATATAAAATCTGATGACTGTAAAGGACATTTGACATATTTTACACACGAATTAAGCCAGTTTTCTTCAGTACTTTAACTAAATCCCTCCCACCCCCCAAATGCCCCATCGATGGCACTTAGTTGGCAACCTAGTAACCCAGTGTAATTATCTATCCAATGACGGAAACTTCAAAGCACCTTTGTAAGTCGCTCTGGATACGTGCGTCTGCCAAATGCCTAAATGTAACTGTAAATGTAAATTTGCTGACCTGGGACATTGGCGGCTCAGTGGTAATCTTCTTACCTGACATTCGGAAAGCCCAAGTTTGATACTGATCTAAGGGCCTTTGGTGTAAAATGTACCGAGTTAAATGTGTAGAACCCATGGGCTGCTGTGGAGAACCCTTAATGGGAGAAGAGCAACATTAAACCATTCTGGATGTTGGAAGAGACCGCTTCCATCAGGATAGAAAAATGTCATCATAGAGATAATGCAGAGCAATCAGGAAATGTTTGTATTGACTTGTAATGACTCTTCCTTCTAAAGGGTCGAGTGTATGTGACCTATTCCAGAAAACGCATTAGCACAATAGAACCACTGTTTTTTCTTTTATCTTTAGAATTCTACAACAGAAGCTTTCTTTTTTTTAGACCTCTATAACTGTTCAACATCTAAACATTCTTTACGAACCTTTTATCTTAGAGTGTCTTTTTCTGTGTAAGCGGCATTAAATGGTACGATATGCCTGTAGTGAACCTTTTAAGCTTTAAGTTAAAGACTGTAAGGCTTGTGATTGCGCTTGGTACGCTTGATTCAACGTTCAATGTAAAATATACAAAAAGAACACAGGATACTACCCTAGGCATAATCTAGTGATGATTATTATTATTGTTGTTTTTGGTTATTTAGTGATATATGCTCACAGTTACAACATGTAACATACAGTTACAAAAAATAAAATAAAGCATGAGCCTGCTAATTAAATCAACTAGTGTTTTGAAATTTGCCAACAATTAAAGATTATATAGTAGATACATAGTCTAGGTAATAAATTATAAACAAAGTAAATCTGAGGGATTTTTGAGTGGCACTAGGTTTTGAAGCATAAAAGTCACTTTTTACTACTTAACTCTTAAAATGTCCCAGACGCCAGTAATAATTCTTCCTGCTCTTATAAGATATTCAAGTACACTATACAGCGAAGCATTCACACATTTTACTACAGTGTTTTCATAATGTGTTCATACTTAAAGAAAAAAAGCACAGTACATTAAGGCATAAAAAAACACATTAAAAAAAATCGCCAGTTTGAACACAAATAATTTTTCCCTGGGTGCATATCTTATTCTTTAAAAAGCCAGAGTGTTCATTTACCCCTCTGCTCTTCTCATTGAAAGGTAGTCTTATTTATTTATTTATTTTTTATAAAGGCTGTCCCTGTGGTGTGGGATGGGACCTGGATGTACGAGACCTACCTTGTGTGCCTTCCAAAGCTCCTATCAATCATGGTTTGAGAGAGACAGAAGAAGGGAAGGTCAGTCTCCGAAGGGATGAGACCCCATAACCCTGTCAATCTGTGGGCTGTGATCTCATTAACCTGAATGGACACGGCTGACTTGTGTGTGTGTAGATCATTATCCTTGGCACATGGTCTCCTAACCTGCATTTGGTACTGGAGCCACACACTCCACCACACCTGTACAGGCATAAATCTTGAAATTATTCATCATATGCTTACAAGTTTGCTGACAGCAAGGTATAAATGACTGAGGTGCAATTATACACGCCAAAAGCGTGTGTCAGTTTAGCTGAAGTCAGCATATATGCACGAGCCTTGTATTTGATACTTCCATTAAAGAAAGTGAGCTCTACAGCGATACAATTTTAAGGAAATATTCCATCTTTACTTGATTGGATTTTTGAAAGATATTGGAAATCGTGTTTACATCCGAGTCACATTTAATGGTCACTTATAAGATTTTTGCGTAATGTATAATGCATTTTTTGCAGAACAAATCTGTGTTACAACATTATTTCAAAGACTTTCGGCAAAATAACGTGTGGCTATGTATCACCAACATACAGTACTTATTGCATTGGCTCATTGTTCCAAAGTTTATTAAAACTACATAAGATACACATTCTCTTAAATCTTATATCTCATGTTAGAGTTCAGTTCGAACAATAAAAACAGATGTTAGAGTTCAGTCTCCAGTTGCATCAGATTTTAAACACTATAACTATAGACTTTTTCAGAGTTCCGTTGGAACAAGGTTTTGTGTTTTTTTCCCCTTCTTATTTTACAAAAAAAAACTTTTTTTAAAAATAGTGATATTAAAGTAATCACACTACAGATGGAGAGAACAGGGATATGTAAAATAAATAAATAAATAAATAAATAAATAAAAAACACACACTTAAGGCTTTGGACTTTCTTCTACCTAGCAGCCATTGTGTTTTTGGTTTGTTAATTAATATGCAGTTGGTAGATTTTAAGTGATTTATGAGCATGCAATGTGTTGATCTAACACCATTAAGGAAAAATTAAATAAAATGGGCTAAAATGAATCACCCCAAGGTTTTAGTTAACCATGTACAAAACAAATCATGTCACAGCACTTAGTGGAAAAGCTGCACATTACCTTCCATCTATGAGGGCACAGAGTGCACAGTTAATGTAATAAAAGATTTATGGCAGGAAATGTGATTTTTCACTTTCAAAAGAAATGTATTAAAAGTCCAGTGTTATGAGGGATTTTTAGATAATTAAGAGGGACTTTAGATGAATTACCATGTAACGTGTGCTCCCATAAGCTATGATACAGCCATATGTCATCTTGTCACAGCAGGGGGTTTGAGGCTGGTGCTACTGTATCTGAGCTGGGCATATACAGTATGCAGCAGGCAACATTTATTATTAAGCCCCTTATAGTCACAGAAGCCATCAGTAAATTTCTCTATCAGATGCGAATGGTAAATTGTATTTATCTGAAATTTCTTACGCATTCTCAAATCCCCTTTGGCAATCTTGTAATTACATAATAATCCATAGTTATCATCAGAATATGATTAATCACAATGATAAAAAGATGGGGTGTGATGATGAATTTTGACACACTGTTCATATTGTATCATCCCATGAGCTCATTTTCCCATGTTTTTTTGCACTTTTCCCCCACAAATACTGTAGGAGCTTATGTAGCTCATCATTTATGGCAATTTTTTTTTATTTTTTTACATGAACACATACATGAACTCTAGACAAACGTGCAAGAATTTGTGTCATTGCAGGAAAAGAAAAGAAAATTTGTATTTGTATATCTCAGCATTACCCCACTTCCTTAGTTTAATACTAGGATCTAGACCACTTATCTAGAATACTGAATAAATATTCACTGTACAATTTTCAGTAATTTACTGGCAGAAGAGTTGACAGTGAGGCATGTTAAATCTACAGTAAATGATTTTTAAATACAGTATATTCACAGTAAAATGCTGTAATATCTAATTATCTATCAACATTTTTTATGAACTCCATGCACAAAGCACAGCACAGCCTACGAACATCACCAAAAAAGAACACCAAATCCCAACACAATTCACCATTTACTCGCTACAATTCACCTGACAACTGATTACACACAGCTGGACTCAAATACACGCACCCTCACACAGTATAAACAGACTTACAATTCATTCCCCTAAATGCAAAGTAAATGCACTGTGTAGTATCTGACATTGTGTTCTATGCATGCTGTCCTCCTGGTTTTGATCCTGTGTTTGTTTTACTTGTATTGAGATGGCCCTGTCTCAGTTATGGTGTTTGCTGATCGCCTGAACCTTTCCATGTTTATCTTTGCTCTGTTTCTGTACCTGTGTTTATTTTGATTGCTGGTGATGCACACTATAAAAGGATCCAATTATGGTTGCTTGGCAGTACTGGGATTCTAATACACCATCTCTAACTCAATGATCTATAACACAATGTCTTAACTCAACTGGCTCAAGATCAACACGTTTCCAGTTAGAACCTACAGTATGAAGTTGGTTTCATGCTGCATTGACACAAACCGTTTTTCTGGGATGGCTTGTGATTGCAATCGCTTGAATACTTTTGGGATTGAAATTGCAATGAAGAGTTTTCTTTTTTTATTTATTTATTTTTGTAGTACCCCAGGCAAATGATGAAGTTGGCTTCACTTAAGGTTTGATCCTCACCCCTATTTTGCTCCATAGGGCCAAACTGATAAAGCTACAATTTTATATTTCGTTCGATCTCATTTGTAACAATGTCCATTGCTAACACTCACTCATCATCTATACTGCATAATCCTGTATTCAGGGCCTGGAGCCCATCACAGGAGACTTACTATAGGGCACAAGATGGGTTACACCCTGGACAAGGTGCCAATCTATCGTAGGGCACACACACATACACACAATGGCCAATTTGGGAATGCCAATTAACCTAACCTACATGTCTTTGGATCTACTTTAACATCACCATAAGGAGCAGTAGTATTAAATCAGATATTGTAGCTAACTACTGTACATAGCCTGCCTGAACCCTGACTCTTCTTTCATACATTCATACATTCACTCTCTCAGGTGAAGCCAGACCGTCAGCACAAGCTCGTTAAACAAAACACATAATAAAATCAGACTAAACAAAACAGACTAAACCATTCTAGCATTTGGGAAACAGCCTGAATATACTGTAGCTTGATGTATTCAAATACCATTGTATGGTGTTTGATAGCTACAGAGAGGCTGCTTGCATTCAGCAAGGTCTGGCAAGACATACACTGGCATCAGGGCTTAGAAAAGATATTTTTTTTCTTCCCATTTTGGCTCATTCCAGAAAAATATGCCACCCTCTATGGCTGGAAAGCAGTTAAAATAAAATAAAGGAATGATTAATAACATTCTTTACATTCAGGCATTTAACTGTCCACTAACTGTGACTGAGTGCTCACCTCTGTTGTGTTCTGCATAAAGAGAAGGCTGTTGTCTTTCACAATAATGCTCCATCCTATTAAGTGCGATTTGTTGCTTGTAGAATTGTAAGTAAAAGACTTTGTACACTGATTTTCCGGCCATTGCCAGATCTTTGAAAAGCACTAGCTGTGGTGGCTATCTATTGTTCCTTCCTCTTCCTGTACACTCTAAAAACTGCTGGGTTAAAAAACAACCCAACCCTAACCCAGCTGCTGGGTCACTATTGGACAGAACGCGCGCTGCGGTTGTACCATTTAACCCAGATTTCTGGGTTGTTCAACTGACCCAACCAGTGGGTTAAATTGACACTCTTGCTGGGTTAAATTTTAAAGTGTTGGGTTATTTTATCTGACCCAACCAGTGGGTTAAATTGGTAAAGTGCTGGGTTATTTTATTTCACCCCACCAGTGGGTAAAATTAACACTCTTGCTGAGTTGACACATTCCATTTGATTTTTTTATTTTCAAAAAAGACACAAAATGTACACAACTTCACATAATGTAAATAGATTGTCACAGAATAAGAAATTGTGAATAAAAACATATACCATTTTTACCAAAATGTCAGACAAAACCATATAATCTTAAGCTGACCATTTGTTAAATATAAAATAAATGTACTGTAACATAAACACTCTGTAAAACAAAAACAAGAGACCCCTGTAAGTCTGATTTGAATAGCATTTTTTTGCATTTAATACAATGTTTAAAAACTTTTTATATAGAAGTTTTCAATACAAATCTTATAATGCCCACATGACAAATATTTCCCAACAATTCTTAACATCAATGACAAAAAAAAAACAGCCTTCACCAAAGAGTCTGTATCAATAGCGTTGCCTCCAACAATGGAAAAGGTCTGTCAGGTCCCTCTTGTCTCATCCCCAAGGAACAAAACATGGAACAATGCTCCAGTCATCTCCATACTTTGCAGATATCATCCTCATCATGTTGGTCCACCTATGGATTAAGCAGCATCACTTAGTGTTGCAATATAACTAACATTTACGTTCAGCATTTTTGTTAAGGATGTACAGCTACATATGTATTTAATGCAAAACATTTTTTTCTCTTTTCAATACACAAAAATACATAACGTGAACATGAATTTAGTGTATAATTCTGACACTAATTTACCTTACTATTTAACATGTGAGGGATAACAGGATACGGCGCTCCATCTTTTCAAATTCTCAACAAACACTAGATGAATATGACATTTAATGGGGAATTTACAACTTATAATAAATATTTCATAAGTTTAAAGAAAAAGCTTGTTTTAAGGCTACGACTTATCCATGACGCTTTCTCATTTTTTGAATAACAAAACAGAATGGGAAAACAATATTAATTCCACAAAATATTAATATCAAAGCATTTATTTTAAACAATAAAATATGCTTGCTCCTACCACAAGTTACTAAAAAAAAAGTACAAATTTACATTAACTTACCATAAAACACTGAGTGCTCTGAGCATGATCCAGCCAGAAGTGAAGAATCCAGAAAGTTCTATAAAGAATAAACTGCTGGGTCAAAATAACATCTTTTTTTTTTTTTAACAGACAGAAACAGAAGACATATTAAGACTGTCATTAAACATATCCCAATAGCTTCTTCTGACACCTATTAAATATTATAAAATATGCCGAGAGACTTTCCACACACACACAGCTTTAGCGAAGATTACTAGTAATTTACCTAAAATTACATTTAGAATTTTTTTTTATTTGTGTGTGCTACAAACGCACTTTTATCATAAGATACACTATAGCCGACTGTTGGCAAAGAATATTAAAACATGGACTCCCCTCACCCCCATATCAAAGTGCGACTAAAAGCGAATAAACATGAAAATGAGCTTGCTCCTACCACAACTACAACATTTACAATTTAGGTAAAAAAATGATATAAACTTACCATAAAATACTGCCAGCTTTAACTGGCGTGGCCCTCGCCTCAGAAGTGAAGAATCCAGAAAGTTCCTCATGCCGTGTGTCAATTCCAAAAACGCAAAGAGCGGACTTGACTTGGAGGTGCACACTCGAGGGTTTGAGGACACCGGGTATAGTGCAAATAGAACGCAGCGTACAGGATGCTTCTCACAGCCGCCATATTATTATACCATAACTGTATTATACTAAAGATTACCTGTTAGAAATACATAAAATGAAATGAAAAAAAAAAAAAAAATCCGCTGTTTTAACCACTTCAGTGACGTCACAGCCAGCGGTCGTTTTCAGAAGTTCCTGCGAAGATGAGGCTATGTTTTGCGGCTACATGAACGCGAAGCACCGTAGGATTGCCTGGAGCTCAAATCTCCGAAATCGTTGGGGCACTTTTTTTTTTTTAAATAGACGCTATCTTTAATAACCGATTGATGTTTTGAGCCGTACACACATACATTCTCGCTTAAACATCTCTTAAAACTACACTTGGTGACACAATAACAGTAATATTTCAAACATTTTGCAGGCTGCCGTTTGGAGAAATAAAGAATAAACCAGTTGTTGGGTCAAAATAACCCAACCAGGTGTTCATTTGTAAATGACCCACTACATCTCATTTGACCCAGCATGAGCAACCTAACAATGTGTTAACAGAAACAATCCCGCATTTTTTAGAGTGTAGCCATACATACAACAAGTGATGAATGCTGAAAGTGTTTTGTTAAACGGTTGAGATGAAGACTGTATTTTCTTGAAAATGACATTAAACAGTTAACCACATTTTTCACTATGGAACAATTTAGCAATTTCCAAGTGCGTTCAGTGAAACATGTTGTTCCTTGTAATCCTTCTAATCCCTAATGAGCAATGTGCCTTATATACATTTAATTATGGACTTACTGTATATGGGGAGACTGTACAATATGTTATGATGATTTTTATTAGGAGATTCTGGAGGCAGTGACTAGAATCCTTTTTCCCTACTGCTTATAAACGAGAGAAACATACAGGGTGAGCAAAATTTTTTTTATCCCTGATTGTACAGTAAAACGTACTGTATATATTACACAAACCCTGTGCTAGTTATTGTGTATGTATGGCTGTTAATTACTCTAAATAGCACAACACTTTATCTCACATAGTTTTTAAGATATGATTATACATAATCAGGAAAGGACTTCACTCTGTATATGATAATTTTTCAGCTGACTAAATGTTTTATTTTTTATTTTTTAAATAATCAGTATAAAATCTTGATAATGTTTGCATTAGCACTTAATGTCAGAAAAGTCACAATGTGTCAAGAGCTTTGTGCAGGCGGTTTTCATGGGCATTTCATATCGGTTCCTCAGAACACTAATGCCACATGCATAATCATTTTAAAACCTTATAAATGGGGGAATGATTTCCGCGCTGAAATTAAAAGCCAATTTACAGGAACCAAATGAAATTAGGGCTTCCTGATTTCTTTCTAGGGCAGGCTGCAGAAAGTAATTGCATTCCTATCTTAACTCTATGATGAGAAGAAGCCATTAATGTGTTGTCCTGATGCTTTCGATAGCATCGCAGTGCGGCTTAATAGTCTATCGTCATTTTTTCCCCGAAAAGAAGAAGAAAAAACAACAAAAAGAATCATGCTTCGACTTAAACAGGATGCAATAAAAGGCAGTATGAAAAGGACTGGCCGAGATTAAATTCCAGCTGGTATATTGTCTGGCGTTATCTATACAGTATGTGCTTAGCTTAATTAATTTAAGCAAAATGATGTGATATTATGGCTGGTGAAGACTGGAATTAAAGCCTCTTTCTCTCATTTATATACACATTTCGCTCTCTCTTTCTTCTGTGTTTCTCTTCGCTTTGTGTGCAGAAGCCATCTGTGCAGCCGAAACCAGAAGCAGGTCCTCCAAACAGTCCTCGGCTTACTGTGTCTCAGTACGCATGCCAAAGACGGACTACGCTGTACAATCATAACAAGAATCTCACTGTAAGTGTACGCGCACGCGCGCACACACACACACATACACACATACACACACACACACACACACACACACACACACACACACACACACACACACAACAGCTTGTCCATCACAACATGCTTATTTTCAAGCCTGACCCACTTTTGAAATACAAACTATTGCACTTAAAAGTAAATACACACATTTCTATTCCCTATCTCACTGTACCTTCTGAATAACATGGGGGAAATGTTCTGGTGAAAATGGAACTGAAACTGGAACATTATTACCTTTAAGACAACGGATAAGCTTAATCAAAAGGAAACTTTGTTCAGTGTAATCCGCTTTTTAAAGCGGTGATGGCTGGTTGTGATTTCGATAAAGGATGCTAAAATATATTATACATGAATATCTTGGCAATGAATTTATTAGGATTGAGCAACACATTAGATCACAAGGTCTCATCCAAGGAATAATAAGAACGTCTTACAAAACACCATTTAAGGGCGCATACGCAATTCACACTAGTATAGTTGTGATTTTTTTTGTAACTTTTAGATTTGTGCTGTAATGCTGGCCTGGCTTAAAACCTTGTTTTTTCTGATCTCAATCATGGTAAACAGAAAAAGTAAATAAATAAAAATACTGACAGTTGTGTCATCTGTCCTTTTGTGTTATACATTATATCCTTTTATTAGACGTCTTTGAGTTATTTTTAGTTAAAATTTTTTGCATGTTAGGGACAAAAAAAAACAAAAAAAAAACAGGAGTAAATGATCTACCAAGTTCACGTTTATTACTTCACTGTGTTCCTGTATTTCACTTCTGCCTCTCAGTCATTGCACTATCAATGTGTTCAGAAAGCAGTAAAAAAAAAAAAAAAAAAAAAAGATAGGTCTTTCACTTCATATAACTACCTCACATTGTTATGACCCAGTTTGGGTCGGGCTGCAAAATGAAAAAAAAAAAAAAAGAAATGGCATGCAATTGCTTTGTAATTATTTACGGTGTGTTTTTACTTTACTTTATCCTTAAAGTAAAATCCTAAAAGTATCCTTGTGATCCCTGGAAACTCACCAGGGCAAAAATAATACAAAACTAAAACAAACTTTCCTCTAGCTATTCCTGATGAGAAGTAAGTAAAAGAAAAGAATAAAAAGATACACCATCCCATTTCTCACTGGCTACCCGAAAACCAAGAGAAAAAGATACAGTCATGTTCAAAGGTTACTACACCCTCTTTTAATTTTGTTTTAAATCCAAGTGTTTCTTCAATACTTGTATTAATCCCCCTACCCCATCCCATTTAAGGGAAAAAAAAACCCTTTTCCAACTGTGTTTGACTGATGGCACTTCATTAGTAACCTAGTAACCCAGTGTAAGGATCTATCCAATGATGAAAACTTCCAAGCACTTTTTTGTAAGTTACTTTAGATAAGAGCGTCTGCCAAATGCCTAAATTTAAATGTAAATTCGGTTTTTGTGTAAAAAACATAGTAAAATCATATGATCATACTAAGTCTTAGTGTTGGTCACATACAACCTCTGATGAACAACATATAACCTTTCTTTTTTTATTTATTTAACAAAAATAAAGGCAAAAAACATGGGCAATACTAAAAAATTGGCAATTACTGTTTCCAAGGCTTTAAGAGCGTAAGATGCAGCCATGTGCTGCTAATTCTCAGCCCTTGATTAATGGATCATCAGCACAAAAATGAAATCTAAAAGAAAAACATGTAAACAATACCAAGTACCCCCCATGATTCAAGAGCTCTTAGATCCATCTTTAGCAGCAATAACTTGAGTAATCAGTTCCTGTATGACTATCAATCTCTCACATTGCTGTAGAGCAGAGATCTTCAATTCTAGTCCTGGAGAGCCAGTAATCAGCACAGTTTGTAATTCACCAACACCTAAACACCTAGTAATTTACAGATCAGTTGAATAAGCTGTGTTTGAGAAGAGGAATCACCAAACTGTGTTGGACACTGGCCCTCCAGGACTGGAGTTGAAGACCCCTGATGTAAAGGAACAACATGGTTGACTTCGTGACTGCAAGGTGCCATTTTATTTTGCATTATTTTCTGTGGCTGCAAAATAAGCCCAGATCATCACCCCTCCACCACTGCACTCGACAGTAGGTATGAGGTGTTTTTGCTAAAATGCTATTTGATTTCCCCCCCAAACATGGTGCTGGGTACAACTCCTCTTTGGTCTCATCTGTCCATAGGACATTGTTTCAAAAGTCTTGCGCTTTGTTCAGATGCAGTGTTGCAAACCTCAGTCATGCTTATGTGTTCTTTTTCTCCTGGCAACCCTCCCATTTTAACAAAGTGCATTTGCAGGATTTTAACATTTAACAGGCTCAGTGAGGACTGTAGGGTCTAAGGTGAAGCTCTTGGATTTATTTTGTAGTTCTTTGAGCATCGCATAATCTGACCTTGGGGGTAAATGTCGTGGGACGTCCACTCCTGAGAAGATTAGCAACTATCTTGAATGCTTTCCACTTATGAGTAATCTTTCTCACTGTAGAAATTGAACTCCAAATTGTTTGGAAATGGTTTCATAACCCTTTAAAGATGTGAAGCAAAAAATTTGTTCTCTAAGACCATTGCCTATCTCTTTCCCTCTTGACACCAGAATGCTCGAGACCAGCAAACTGCTAAATGATCTACTTTTATAGCGGTCTGCACACATGTTGATTATCAATTAATCAAGGGCTGATAATTAGCAGCACCTGGCTGCAACTTACCCTGTTAAATCCTGTGGAGGCAGTTAGACGGTTCTTGTCCACATGCTTTTTGTTCTTTGGCTTTATTTTTGTTTAATTAATAATGGTACAGTGAGAAAATGTTATATGTTGTTTTTCTGACGTAGGGTTCGCTTAATACTATGACCCACTATGATAAGATGATGTTTTTACACAAAAGAATTTAAAAAGGGGGTACTAACTTCTGAACATGACTGTACATAAAACAAATGAGTTGATAAATTATTACAAGGGCAAATCATGAATGCAGTCAGAATACCATAAGCCACCATAAGCAGAGGCACACACACACATGGAGCATGATACAACATCCAGCCATAACAATAACACCACAAAACATTAACACATTCATATTGATTATTTATATAAATAAAATAAAACTTTTGTCAATACAGTACATTGTTCAGAACTCGCTCTTTTTAAACCAGTCTCAGAAAGATTTCAGTCTGTCTGTTTGTCTATATGTCTGTATGTCTGTCTAGCCAGATTTTGAACTACTGTAAATTTAATGAAACTTTGCCCGTCCTTCTGTGTTTGCCTTAAGTTAATTATCTGTGCCAAGGTTTATCTGTGCTGTAAAATAAATTTAAATGTTGAGTAGAAGGAAAGTTATGAGTAAGTAAGTTTTGTGCCAGATTAAATCTGTAACCCCTCAGTCCCACAATCAGCCATCCCTCCACCAGAGGGAGCCTTCGCCAGAGTACTAGTCACTTCTTTGGTCACCAGTTTACTTCCTACTTGGTGTAAACAGTACTTACAGTAAGCATGCTTCCAGTAACCCTCTGTGCAATGTATTATCAGTTCATCTGTGAAGCAAGCCTTGCATGTTCCGCTGTTAGTTTGTCTCCCGTGCATGACCTATATTGCTACGTTTCTTGACCATGCTTTTGGATTACTGATTTGGATTGTTTGCTACTGTTTGTTTTCTGACTTTGCCTGGGGGGTATTCCAGAAAGCTGGGTTAACTTACCATTTTGGTAAAACTTAACCTCAGGGTTGCTTTACCCCAAACCCGCATACCATGAGTATGTCGGTTCCAAAACCCCTGAGAAGAGTAAGTTTAATCAACCATCTACTGGTTACCCAGAGTTAATGCACGTGCACGGTGCATACATAAAGACATTTTCAATGGATCGCCGATTTCAAAATGGAAAATCAAAGAGAAAAAAAGAGAGCGGCATGCTTCACAGAGGCGGAGTTGGAGGTTTTAATGCAGCATATGAAGAATTCAAGCCAATAATAATGAAAAAAAAAAAAAGCAATACGGCTGCATCGGCTAAAGAAAGAGAGTTGGCTTGGCAAAAAATAACGGACAGAGTAAATGTGTGAGAGTATTAAATAGCACATTTGACATCGCCTCCCCTTTTATTATAATAAACCCTAATGCTCAAAGTATTTAAACACATTGAGTACTGTTAATGTAAATAATTGCAATTAGGTAAAATTAATAGATCTTTTTGAGTATTCAGAACCTTTTGATATTTTAAGTAATCGTAATTGCAATTATTTAAGTTAACAGTACTCAATGTGTTTAATTACTTTGAGCATTAGCAATATGCGGTTTCAAGAGATGTGTTAAGTAAATTAACGATTTCCTTGAAAACCGATAACACTCTTTCAAATAATTATTAGGAATTTAAAAGAGATCAAGAGGTCTTATAACTCTCTCCTGGCGGAAAAAAAACTTGTATAATTTGTGCCTACACGTCCACAGCATCATCATCAAAAGCGCACGTCATGCTCAATAAACTTCTGAAACAAACTTACCCTGGAATATAACCTGCTACCGAGCAGGTTATCTTCAGAGAGTAAGTTGCTATGGTAACATACATACCCAGAAAGTTACCTCTGTTTTTGGAACCGAAAGTTGAGGATATCCACAAACTTACTCTTAAACTTACCCCGGTATGTCACATAACCTGCTTTCTGGAATACCCCCCTGGACATTGACTTCGACTTTTGGTTGTGTTTTTGTTATTGTTTGCCCTGTGACTGGATGAATAAAACCCTGCTCATGGATCCGTTCCAACATCATGGCATCCAGCGCTTTTCCCTTGATTAGGGCGTGTCTATACGCTTCACTCATAAGATCTAATCAATGCAATAGTTTACCGTGTATAGACAGAGTATGCGCAAGACACAGAAATGACCGTAATGCTCCTACACAAGCCGGCACAATCCTGAATACTCCCACGACCGCACGACTCATCATGGCTTACTCCAAAAACTGGGACGTACACTATGAAAACTGAACTTGCGCCATTAATTAAATCGAAACGTTAAGCCAAAGGGAAGTTATGAGAAGTTATGTGTCAGTTGCTCATATTTTAAGCTTTAGTCTTACTTCTAACTTTCTCAACATACTTGGAATAGTCAATTACAGTATATACTAGTAAACTCACCAGAAGTAAAAGCTGGCTATGATAGAAAGACACTCAACTCACCACAACTTGCCACACACGGGTCACAAAGAGATCAAGGCCACTGATCACTGATGTACAGTCAAGTTTGGAATACAATGCTTTACAGACTGAGCTAGAAACAGACTTTTACGCTTCACGTATTCCTAATATTCTGTGAACGTTTCTGATGTGGTGTGAATGTGTTTTTTTGCTTTAGTGCTTTCTTTCACAAAAACCAAAAACGACATGCTTTAAGACATTTGCTAACAACATCATTTGCTTTACTTACCCCTGCTACTGTACATATATCATTTATACCAGCTCGCTCTCCTGCTAAGATCAGCGAGAGCATCATGGACCAACCGAAATACATCTAAACGTTTCACACTGCATGGGTGCTTGATCCAACTCTTCCGGTGTAAGGATTACACCATTTCACCCCTGCACTTATCTGATCTGTACCTGCTCAGCACACACTGCTCAGTTTCCTGGTGAGCGAACACCCTTGCACAAAACATGAACTGATTCATGAGCATTCATTCAACCTGAGGAGAATAATAATAATCATAATAATAATATTAAAAATAATAGACCTTAGATAAGAGCAATGGTGTTTATGTGAAAAAAGAAATGTCTCTGACCTTGTCTTGCATTAGTGGATGTAGATTTTGTGCTCGTTGTCTCTGTATCTGCAGAGTAGTGCATTTGTCTAAAACTAGCAAGAGAATATGAAGACCAAGAATGTGGTGAGGTGAAGAGACAGGCAGGGAAAGGAGAGGTGAGAGAATAGAAAATGCTGTAAAGAAAATGAGCAGAGAGAGAGAGAGAGAGAGAGAGAGAAAACCAGGACAGGGAGCATGGGAACTAGACACACAAGAGACTGGATAGAGACAGGAATAAAAGACAAAGCCCAGGCAGAGAAGGACTCTCAGAAGGGCATTTCAGGCCATGGGTGGAGAAAGCTGGAGGTGAAAGCTGATGTCACCCCCAATCACAAACCGTGGGTTTGATTTCCATTCACGTACCTCAGTGAGCTGCCAATCAACCCATTCTCCCCTGCCTGTTGTTGATTTATTCACTCAAATTTTATCCACAGTTCTCGAGATTTTCTACATATTTCTTCACACATGACATCACACCGACATGTCCTATAAGCAGCTCCAAGACATGCAGGGTGTATGTGGGTGTTTATGTATGTGAGTATCGAGCTGCAGAGCTGAACAGTTGAACGCCTGTGGTTCGATGCTTTGGTTTTTCAGCATTAATGAGCTGGCAATAGGTAATGAGCTTCCATGTATTTGCCCTTAATCATCAGGGCAGAGCTGGTGCACTCGCCGCTTCGACTGCAGCTCTCTGATGGCGTTGTGTGCTTGACTGAGCAGCAACACGGACGGATCGATCCCTTAACAATCCTGTGGGCTGTGCTCTCTCACACCTCGGCACTTAATCACAGCAGGTTTTCACGCACGTACGAACTCGCAAACGCGCGTCTTACTATCCTAGTGAGGACCTTCCATAATTACTAAAGCAGATAATTTAGCCCAAGTTGAACCTCAATAACCATAAGAAGACCTTTTAATAATAATAATAATAATAATAATAATAAGAAGAAAGAACAACAGTTTTTGTTTAATAAAAGCCTTGTCATGATCAGTCTTCTTGTCATGATCAGTCAAATGAACCCCCACAAGATCTGGCCCAATTCTACCAAGATGTATCACTCACTCATCATCTATACCGCTTAATCCTGTATTCAGGGTCACAGGGTGCCTGGAGCCACACAAGGCGGGGTACACCCTGGACAGGGTGCCAATTCATCACAGAGCACACACATGTACACACACACACACACACACACACACACACACACACACACACACACATTACGGCCAATTTGGGAACACCAATTAACCTAACCTACATGTTTTTGGGCTGTGGGAGGAAACCACTACACCACCGTGCCACCCACCAAGATATATATATATATATATATATATATAACACACACAGATAAAAAAATAAAATAAATAAAAAGCACATACAGACTGACATCCAGATAATATACTCTAGCTCACCTACTGTGTGTGTGTGCGCGTGTAAGCATTACCCAGTTTCATTTATTTGCTGTTCACTCTCCTGACAATGGGTTTCATAAGTTTTGCACCTAACCCAGTTTATATTATATTTTTGCCAGCCATTTGAGTGTTTCGGTTCCCATTCCTGCCATTTTAATCAGAGAGTGTACACAGAGCCTTAATTCCCTGCTGAATTTGTTTTTGTTTTTTTCCCACTGAAAATAAACAATCATTTTGCTAACAGTATTTAAAAAAAAAAAAAAAAATCCTTCACTTCCCTTGCAAAGTGTTACAAGGGAAACATTAAATATGAAGGATTACATAACAAGACTCCTCCTGTTATGGTCGAGGTTGAACACACTGTGCAAATGCACTCTCAGCCTCGATCATGCTGTGCTTGCTGGAGGAAGGATGGCTTTCAATGGTCTTGTTTTTCAGAGGACACCAGACTAGCTGAGCCTTTTAGCTTTCTGGCCAACAAACCTTGAGAGCATTCATCTCAAGTCAGCCCTAAACAAACAGAGTTTTTATTCCACTGCTGTGACAGGCATTCAGGTAAATCCTGAATAGACACTCAAGGCAGCACATTGTTACTATGCTGTGATCGTGGCTACAGTTTGAATGAATTTGGCTGGTGGGTTTCTTAAAGATTCCAGTCATTTCACAGGCCATGACACACACGAGAGAGAAAAGATACAAACACCTTGATAATGGCATGTAAGTCATAAATCCAGTAGACCTTTGGTAGCACTGTACCTGCAAAGTTTGTGTAAAGTTTTATGTATGTAATTTATTGATTTGAAATTCAGGTTGCGACCAGGCTATGCTAAATCAAGAGCTTTTAATTACAAATTAATTTGATATACTGTACTGCAGACCTTTACCATCCCAAAAGAAAGTTGAATTTTACTCCATATAAATATACCCTTTTATAACCCGCTTATAATATAATTAGTCCTGTCAATCAATTAAAAAATGTAATCTGGTTAATCACAATGCTAAAATACTCAGATTTACTTGTATTATAAACATGCAATGTTGAAATAAAGAAATGCTTGACACCCTGCTTAGAAGAAACTAATTATGCAGTTTTATAATTTCAAATAAATATTAAAATTAAAATGTTCAAATAAAATTTCTCAGTTGGGCAGTGGCAACCCACCAACAGTGAGGCTCGAACCCGGGTCGTCAGATCTGAAAATCAACAACCTAGAATTTTAACCACCTGAGACTGCACTCCCCTGTCTTACATTTTATGTATTCTTGTCATTTTTTTTTTTGTTGCAAAAAAATGTAGTAACATACAGTACTCACATTAACAATTAACCACTTTTAACATCACAAATTCAAATGGAAAAAATACACAGTATTTTCAGCGAACATTGGTGCATAGTTACTTTTTATGTCATAAATTGAACAAAGATAAAAAATAAAACATTATTGTGGCACCGTGCAAAAGTTTGGGCACCCTACATAATCAGTACTTAGTAACACCACCTCTGGCAGATATCACAGCTTGCAAACGCTTTTTATAGCCAGCTAAAAGTCTTTCAATTCTTCTACTTGGGATTTTCTCTCATTCTTCCTTGCAAAAGGCTTCTAGTTCTGTAATATTCTTTGGTCGTCTTGCATGCACAGCTCTTTTAAGATCTACCCACAAATGTTCAATGATGTTTAAATCAGGGGACTGTGATGGCCGTTCCAAAACCTTCATCTTGCGTCTCTTGAGGTATTCCATAGTGGATTTCGAGATATGTTTAGGATCATTGTCCTGTTGTGGAAGCCATCCTTTTTTCAGCTTCAGCTTTTTTACAGATGGTCTGATGTTTGCTTCCAGAATTTGCTGGTATTTAGTGGAATCCATTCTTCCCTCCACCTGTGCAATGTTTCCTGTGCCACTGGCTGCAACACAACCCCAAAGCGATAGATTTAACCCCATGCTTAATAGTTGGCAAGGTGTTTTTTTTTTTCATGAAAAGCTGCTCCTTTTTTCTCCAAAACATGCCTTTGCTGATTGAAGCCGAAGAGTTCTATTTTAACTTCATCAGTCCACAGCACTTGTTTCCAAAACACATCAGGCTCCTGTAGATGTTCTGTTGCATATTTCTGACGTTAGATTTTTATGATGGGGACGCAGGTAAGTTTTTATTCTGCTGACTCTTCCATGAAGGTCTTGTGGAACGGTGCACCAGCACTCCTGAGTCTGCTAAATCTTCCTGCAGGTTTTTTTTGCAGTCAAATGGGTTTTGATTTGTCTTTCTGACCAGCATACGAGCAGTTCTCTCTTGAGTTTTCTTGATCTTCCAGATCTCATCTTGAACTTCACAGATCCCCTGAACTGCCATCTCTTAATTACATTTCTCACTGTGGAAACTGCAAGCTGACGACTCTTTGTTATCTTCTTGTAGCCTTCTCCTGCATTGTGGCCATCAATAACTTTCATTTTCAGAGTCTTACACAACTGCTTAGAGGAACCCGTGGTTGTTGAGTGTCCGCAAGTGGTTTGAAGAGTCAAAGTATTTGTAAAGCTTGGAAATTGGCATTTACTAATGATTGTTGCCATGCATCAGATCTAATGAGCTGATTAAAGTCTGAAAAAGAATCTGAGACTCCAGAACTCTTAGGGTGCCCAAACTTTTGAACAGTGCCATAATAATGTTTTTGTTTTTATTTTATTTTTTAAACTTATGGCATAAGAAGTAACTATGCATCGATGTTTGCTCAAAATATTGTGCATTTTTTCCATTTCCAAGAGAGACTGTGTTAACATCTTTTCAATTAAAAAATCACTAAAATCTGTTATTTATCAAGGGGTGCCTAAACTTTTGCATAAGACTGTAAATCTGGGATAGTTTCCCCATGTTTATTATTTTTTTTTAAATTAAGTATTAGAAATTATATTTAGTCCATGACTGTAAAACTCCATTGTACCTTTTTGTTCCAGCAATACTCACTGCAACTTCACTGCGAACACTGAAATTTCTGGGCATTTTTAGTGAAATCATTCTCTATAACATGATTAAAACAGCACTACAGGGACTTTTTGCGTTTTGTTTGTTAGAAATTGTATTTCAGTAAATATAAAACCAGTTGGCATGGTGGTGTAGTGGTTAGCACTGTCGCCTTGTACAGTACCTCCAGGGTCCGGGTTCGATTTCCACCTCAGGTCTGTTTATATGGAGTTTGCATGTTCTCCCTGTGCTTGGTGAGTTTCTTCTTGGTACTCAGGTTTCCTTCCACAGTCCAAAGACATTCAAATTAGGCTAATTGGTGTTCCCAAATTTCACATAGTGTGTGAATGATGGTGTGAGTGTGTATGAATTTGTGTGTGCCCTGTGATGGTTTGGCACCCAATCCATGATGTACGCCTCATGCCCTAAGTCTCCTGGGATAGGCTCCAGGCCCCCCATGTCCCTGTATACAGAATAAAGCGATATAGATTAGGAATGAGATTGAGTGAGTGAATGTAATAGCAGCAAGTGCTGTAATTTTGTGTTACAGTTACAAATCTGGAGGTTATCTTAGAGCTTGGGACACACTTACCAATACATGATCATGCCCATCCAATCCAATCCCCAATTATCCAATACAATACACAAACTGGAATGTTTTTGAGAGTAGGGACTCTCAAAACTGAAGAACCAGGAGGAAACCCACACTGACATGGCTAAAATACATAGACATAGAAAGTGAAAACAATCAAAGTGTCCCTTATTAGTACTGTTGCTTCTATAGATATGCTTGTGACTGTATCTCCAATACCCTTTCTAAAGTATAATCTATTAACAACAGTTTGTAAGAGCAACGAAATGAAAATCACATTGTAAAAATCTTACTTTTTATGTATTCATTCTGATAGTTTTTTTTCTAGTTTTTTTCAGCTAGTATGAATTACATCTCAAGTTGGTAGATCATGTGTTTAATGCTGGCTTCACATATAGCAATACAAACACATTATTGTACAATAGATTTATTACAAGTCGAGATATGCGAATATAAAATGTGAGGCTTTATAGCAGATGTGGCTGGTTATCACAGACAAATTAATTCTGCAGGATTGCGCAATTTATTTTTCTTTACAAAACCAAGTTATGTGAAAGTCGTCTTCTGTTTAATATTCTTAGCATAGAATACTAAATTTCTTTGCTTTTTCTCGCTCTCTATATTGGCTGCACGGCCATGTGTTTCATGCAACACTGTCTCCTAGTGGACACTCTGATATTACAGTCAATTATGAACACTTCACCTTATGCGAGTGTCCACGCATGACCCCCTGACGTGCTCGCAGATATGCGCTTGTAGGAGCATAATCAGCCCTAAGCCGGTATCCACTTAGTCATGTCTCTACAGACCCCTGTGGTTCCCAGCACAGCATGCCTTCGCTCTCTTATCCTCACTATTATCAGGCTCATACACTCATTAACCACCACAGGGAGGAGAGCGTGTATGTGTGTGTGTTAGACTGTTTGAAGGTGACTGTTTATGCAAGAAAAAGAGAATCTATGATGTGTGTGTGTGTGTCTAAGGCATGCCTACTGATTGTATCCTGTTTGTGTCCTCCTTCGCCCCATTCCTCTGGCTTCTGGGTGCATTAGATATGCTCAGTATAGACAGCTGTTGCAGAGTTAAATACTTGTTCCCACAACTTGAAAAATCTATCTTTAAAAAAAATTTTTTTTTAAAACAACAACAGCTGATAGCTCTCACAGCATCTTCCTCGGGTGTCTAGAATGGTTTCAGATTTGGTTTAAACTATTATATATCCTGGGTGAGGGGCACAAAACATGACAGACACTAAACGTGAACATGGACTTCTTAAAGGAAATGCATTGTTTGGCTTTTATAGTGTCTTCATCTTTCATGCACTCTCATTGGAACTCTAGCTTGAGTTGATCTATTTTTCATTGTCTTAAAGACATTTTGATAAACACGTGGCACTGAAATGGATTTTGTACAGTGAAGCAGTGAAGCAGCCCCAGTGTATGAAAACTACTGAGTGAAAAATATGTTTTTGTATTAAAATGACACCTTTTCTGCAAACGAGGCATTTTTATTTAGAAAAAAAATTCATTTGGAGAAGTAGATGTGGACTTTGGGAAATCACCAGCTACGTTCATGAGAAATATCACACCCAGGCAGAAACAAAAAATAAGATAAAGTAGTTAAGACCCGTTATGAACTGAAGTGATGATGCTGAGTCTGAGGAACTGTCAGAGCCAGGAATCATACACTCTGCATACAGTGTTGGCACTTCAATAGTTTTTTTACGGGCATAGAAGAAGGAAGGAATGAAGAAATGAATCCAGTCAGCTTAGATCATTCCAAGTTTAGGTTTAAATCCAAATAAATAGTTATCTAGACAATTGGAGTCTCATTTTGGTGTCTTGTTTTCAGTCCAGTCTCTGTACCTGAGCAGAATTGGAGGAATGGTTTCATAAATCATAAAAAAATAACTATCTTAAGGCAGGAACCAGTGAAAAACAGGTGCAGATATGATGACAGATGATCAGGCTGGTGATTACAGTAATATACTGGTGATGCTGAGTGGCTGGAACAGACAAAAGGGGAAATGAGGTCGTTATAGAGGCTGTTACTGCTTTAAAAAAAAAAGAAGATATCTTTAGTCACAGTAAAATATTTCTTCCCATTTTCCAATTTTATTCACATAATTGAATTTCTTTTTTTAAAGTAAAAAAAAAGTCAAAGTGAACTTTATTGTCAATATGACCATGTAAACAGAATTCACACAGAGGATCGAAATTGCGTTCTTCATACTCCAGATGTGCAAAAGAAAAGGATTTTATAGTTGTGAGACAACGGGTCTTTGCGGCCCGACGTCCAAAAAAAGGGTTCTCTGTTACAGGAGAGATCAACTGCGGTTTAATGTATAAATATTGACAATGCCAAAATAATAAACAAATCCCGCTAACTAAAGCCACAAAAGACTACCTAACCTAACAAAAAAAAAACCCAAAATACATTAAGTCTTACCTAACTCCCTAACTAGCATAACCAGGAGAAACAGGGGGAAGAGAACAAAAAGGGCGTCGACTCCCTACTTACCACTATTTACAGGATACTATTTACAAACTGTACAAATTTATGTACAAAGGGCAATAACAAAATCGAGGTCGAAAAAGGCAGCAAAAGGTCAGTACACGGTAAATCAAATATACACAAGCAAAACACCATAACAAGCTAAGCAGTTGTCTCTCGAGCAGCAGGCAGGATGGTGTTTAAATACAGCTGCACAAAGTGGTAGTCCAATCACAACACAGGAGGCGGGAGGAAGGTGCACAGGTTCAGGGGAGCTTGTCCAATGGTGACGCAGGAGGTGGGAGTAAAGCACACAGGTTGAGGAAGTGCTTGTCCAGTGGAGACGCTGGAGGCTGGAGTAAAGCACACATGACTGAATGATCCACCAATCAGCACCCCTCTCCAAGGTAGAGGCCAATTAAACCTGCTTTACAAACAGGCAGAGAAACACACCCAAAACAGCAGGCAACACAAAGCATCATATAAAAAAAAAATATATATATATAATACGTCAGGGACGTAACACCCTCCCCCTTAAGATTGACCATTAAGTTAATTTCTTTTTTATTTTTTACTCAGATTCACAGCGAGATAATGTGTCTGGTACAATGTTTTCAGAACCCTTTTTATGCCGAATGTCAATATTAAATCCCTGCACAATCAAGGCCCAGCGCATGAGTCGTTGGTTACTATTAGTCATACGCTGTAAGAACACGAGTGGGTTGTGGTCAGTAAACACCACTATTGGTTCAGAACTTGATCCAATATACACCTCAAAATACTGAAGGGCGAGTAAGAGGGCAAGAGCTTCCTTCTCAATGGTACTATAATTAAGCTGACAACGATTAAATTTGCGGGAAAAGAAACTCACAGGGTGATCGATACCATGATCTTCTTGGGTCAGTACTGCACCTATCCCGGTACCACTGGCGTCTACCTCCAGTTGGAAGGGTTTGTTAAAATTAGGGGCAGAAAGAACAGGTGCACTGCACAGCAATAGCTTCACAGCATTAAATGCATCTTGACAAGTAGCAGACCACACAAAAGGGATCGAGTCACGAAGAAGGTTTGTTAGAGGTAGTACCACATCAGAAAAGTTTTTACAGAAGCTTCGGTAATATCCAGCCATACCCAAGAAACGTCTGAGTTCTCGTTTTGTTCTAGGGGCTGGAAATGCTTTAATTGCCTGCACTTTAGCATCCAGCGGGCGAACCATGCCTTGTCCCACCTGCTTACCTAAATAGGTAACAGTAGCATGAGCAAATTCACATTTTACAAGGTTTAGAGTCAGAGAAGCATTCTGGAGGCGATCAAACACACAGTTTAAAACAGAGAGGTGCTCATTCCAGGTATCCGTAAACACAGCTACATCATCAAGGTAGGCTTCACAATTATTCACATCACCTAAGACTTGTGTCATCAAACGCTGAAATGTGGCCGGTGCATTTCTTAAACCAAAAGCCATGACTGTATACTGAAGAAACCTATCAGGTGTAGCAAAAGCAGAGATTTCAGAGGCTCACTGAGTGAGCGGAACTTGCCAGTAGCCTTTCAGAAGGTCTAATTTTGTGACATACTTTGCCTGACCTATCCGGTCAACACAGTCCTCCATCCTGGGAAGAGGAAATGAGTCAGCCTTGGTAACAGAGTTAACTTTACGATAATCTGTGCAAAATCGATAACTCTTGTCAGATTTCGGGACCAAAAGACAGGGAGAGCACCATGGACTACCACTAGGAATGGCTAATTAGTCTCCTGCTTCATAATAGCACGTTTGGTCGGGTTAACTCGGTAGGCATTTTGTTTAATAGGTCGGTGTTCACCTACATCTATGTCATGTTCAATGACGGTTGTGCGTGAGGGTGTGTCCGAAAAGAGTGCGGGGTGATTCCTTATGAGCCTAGTGATGTCTTTCTGGGCGGAAGCTGGTAGATGGACAAGTTTGCACTCAAGTTTACTTAACCACACAGAGTTTGACAAACTCGCACAAGGGACAGATGCTCTACCCAAATTAAGACCATCAGATTCCGGGGAATATTCAGGTGTAATGCCTGTAGAGATAGCCACAACAGGGATGACTGGGGAAATCTCCTCAGTATTTCGAGACAGAAAAGGTTTTAACATGTTTACATGGCAGACACGAGTCTTCCTCCTTCTGTCAGGTGTCTTTATCACATAATCGGTGCTACTTAATCGAGAACTAATAACATACGGACCAGAAAACCTAGCTTGAAGGGCAGAACCTGTAATAGGAAGCAAAGCCAGCACTTGGTCACCTTCTTTAAATTCACGTAAAACAGCCTTCTTATCGAATCTCCTTTTTATCTTGGCTTGCGAGGCTGTGAGCGAACGATGAGCTAACTTACTTAGGCGTTCTCGAACAGAGCTTACATAATCTAAAATGTTTCTAGGTAGAGGACTGACCGAAGTAGGAGACACAAGTTTCTCCTGAAGCACTTTCAAAGGACCTCGAACAGAATGGCCAAAAACCAACTCTGCTGGGCTAAATCCAAGAGACTCTTGTACAGTATCACGTATTGCAAATAGTAGGAATGGAACCGCTTCGTCCCAGTCCTTTCTGTGCTGCAAGCAATATGTACGAAGCATCGATTTTAGTGTTTGGTGGAATCTTTCTAACACATCTTGTGATTCTGGGTGATAGGCACTAGAGACCTGATGCTTTATATTAAGTTCTTCCAGCACTCTTTTAAACAGGGCTGACATAAAATTGGAACCACGGTCAGACTGGACGTACTTGGGTAATCCAAAGGTAGAAAAGAACTTGGTCAGGGCACGTACAATAGCTCGAGACTTAATGTTCCGAAGTGGTATAGCCTCAGGATATCTAGATTCGGCACACATTAGAGAGAGTAAATATGAATTTCCTGAATTAGTTCGAGGAAGGGGACCTACACAATCTATCAAAATTCTTTCAAATGGTTCTCCCATCACAGGAATTGGGCAGAGCGGAGCACGAGGGATAACCTGGTTAGGTTTACCTGCAATTTGGCAGATTGGACACGAACGACAGTAGGACGCTACATCTGATTTCAAAGCCGGCAGGAAGAAATGTTTTAGAATTCGAGCATATGTTTTCCGAATACCCAGATGCCCCGACAAGTCATGGTCGTGAGCAATACTCAACACGTGACTCCTATAAGGTTTTGGGACCACAACCTGAAATACTGAACTCCAGTCATTATCAGAATTTTTAGGCGTCCATTTACGCATTAACAGCTGATCTTTAATAAAATATGCAGTAGGTCGCTGCAATAATTCTGCTTCCTTAACTGCCGAAGTGAAACAGGGTTGAAGGGAGTTATCAGATTTTTGAGCAGTTACCAGCTGATCACGTCCAAATAAAAGTTTAGCACCACTGGGTTCCAAGATTGGAGTAAAAGTAGTATGTGATCTTCTGCTCATTCAGATAAACTACCACCGTCTCCGCAACACAATTCGTAAATTCCTCCAACAGCATTAACTCCTTCAATCCCTCAAAAGTATTAACTTTACTGGCAGTGCACCATTTATCAAACAATACAGATTTCTCACGTGCAAACTCAACATAGGTTTGGTTGGCAGATTTGACATGTTTTCAAAATTTCTGCCGATAGGCCTCAGGGACAAGCTCATAAGCGCGTAAAACAGCACTTTTAACAGTTTCGTAGTCTAAACTCTGCTCTAAAGTTAAAGCAGAACACACTTCCTGTGCCTTCCCAACAAACTTGCATTGCAATAAAAGTGACCAGATGCTTCTAGGCCACTGTAATGTGGCTGCAATACGCTCAAATACAGTGAAGTATGTATCTACTTCACTTTCTCTGAACATAGGAGCTAAAGCAATATGCTTACTAATATCAAGACCAGATGAACTTACAGCTGAAGATGATGTTTGTATTGACGTGGGTGCTGGTTCACTGGCCTGTACCAGGGTTGCAGGAGCAGGGTGCAGAACAGGGGATGACGCACGAACGGGAGACAGAGGGCCACGAACAAGAGAATCTGAAGCTGGCTTATTCCTTAATGCCAACTCCAATTCCTTTAATTTAATTTCCCTCTGAGACTTGAGTTCGACCATGCGAAATTGAAGCAGTTGAGCTTCATAATGCTGACGGGCCAACTCTAGGTCCAATTGCTTCAACTGCAGCGCGAGCTTTGGGTCATTCAGCGGCGAACCTACTACCGGGGGATCTATGCGTGCGGGGTCCGTAGGTTCGACCACAGCCTCCGCTGTAGCTGACTCTTCAGACTTACCAGACTGGCTTGCAACACCCGCCTCAGTAGGATCGACTAGAATGCACTGTTTAGTTAGCTCCGCGTGAAGCATTTGTTTAATGTCGCGCTTATTCGCGCTCCGTGGGACCGAGATGCTGTAAAAGTCCGCAAGCAGCAATAAATCATCCTTCCTGCACCTTTCAAATTGCTCCACTGAAGGACAAATGGCAAACTGGTCCAAATTAAATTTGGTTGCCATATTAGTGACAAAACACTCACACCTCCTACGGTAAAAAAAAAAACACCACAAAAAAAAGGGGAAAAAGGGAAAAAAATAATCCCCAAAATGATGGCAATACTCGCAGAGGTGTTAAATGAAAAAGTGATAGTTTATTTACAGTGCTTGAGAGGTGTAAGAGTCCCAGTGGAAAAAACCAAACCAAAGCTATATACAAAGTAACAAATAAACAGTACACAAAACCAAAAACAAACAAACAAACATATAACTATATCTACACACAAAGTATTTGAATATTGCTCACGGCACCACAGTTGCACGCTCGCTCGCCAGGTAAACTGACACTGCATACTGGTTTGGGGCTTCCTTTTATGATTCAAACCCCGCCCCCTCAGAACAAACCAAGTGAAATACACTGAAAAGCGAAGTATGAAATGTTAAGTGTATGCATCTTCTTAAACACACACATAAAATACATATATTCCCGCATCCACTTCATGCTCCTTTGTTTAATTACCCTAAACAAACTAAACATATAGACAAATAACGGAACGAAACATTACAAATTAAACACAAAATTCCTACTTCCCCCTTACAACAAACAATGGACGAGTCGGCTTCCGGTTGCTCTGCGCCGGCGCGCCGCAACTCTGGCACTATATCGCCAGGCCGCCAGGTGGCGCTCGGGTTGGCAGGCCGATGGTCTGAAAGCAACGCGAAAGACCGACTAAGCAGACGCTAACAAACACTGAACACCGGTAAATACACAAACACTATAAAACACAAGACAAAACCAAAGGAAAAGACGACAAACAGCTTTAAATGTGTGTGGGTGAATGTGTTGTTATGCACAGCGTGGACTACTGTTGGGGGGTGGGGGAATGGAAATGGAGTGGATATATTTGCGTGTATGTGAACCGGTAGTGCTGTGCAAACCGAACAGGTCACTTTGTGACATCACCTCTCCCCTCTCCAGGCCGCGAACTGACTGGGTACCGAGACAGGTAGTCGGCTATCTTGTTCTGGGGCCCAGGTCGATGTCGAACTTTGAACTGGTAAGGTTGGAGGGAAAGATACTATCTCGTGACACGCGAGTTGTGATCCTTCATTGTATGGATCCATGTCAGGGCTCTGTGATCTGTCTCAAGTAGAAACTCCCTACCCAGCAGGTATTACCTGAGGCTCTCCAATGCCCACTTGATCGCCAGGCCTTTCTTCTCCACTGTGGAGTATCGGGTCTCTCTTGGCAGCAACTTCCTGCTCAGGTAAGCAATGGGTCTTTCTTCACCTGCCTCTCCCTGGGCCAGGACTGCACCAATCTCCACAGCAGAAGCATCCACCTGCACAACAAACCCCTTCATGAAGTCTGGACTTTTGAGGACTGGGCCTGAACTCATCTGCTTTTTTAAAAATGTTAAAGGCTGCTTCACACTCCTCCGTCCAAGTAATGGGTTTCTTAACACTTTTGCCAAGCAGGTTGGTTAGTGGGACAGCAGTAGTAGAGAAGTGTGGGATGAAGCGTCGATACCATCCCACCAGCCCCAAGAAAGACCGGACCTCTTTCTTGGTCCTTGGTCTTGGACTATGCTGCACGGCTTCTACTTTGTCCACTTGAGGTCTCAGCTCCCCATTTCCCAGGTGGCATCCAAGGTATTTGGTTTCTGATCTAGCCCACTCACATTTAGCCACATTTAAGGTCAGGCCAGCCTTTTGGATCTTTCTCAGGGTCTTTTTAAGGTGCAGAAGATGGTCTTCCCAGGTTGTACTGTATATGACAACATCATCTAGGTAGGCAGCTGACCATTCTTCACAGCCCCTGAGGACTTGGTCCATCAGACGTTGAAACGTCACGGGTGCCCCATGCAGTCCGAACGGTAAAACCGTAAAATGGAACAGTCCCAGCGGGGTACGGAACGCTGTGTAGGGTCTGGACGCCTCCTCCAGGGGCACTTGCCAATACCCTTTGCAAAGATCCAAGGTGGTGATATATTTGGCTTGGCTGATCCTTTCCAGAAGATCATCGATGTGTGGCATAGGGTAAGCATCAAATCTTGATTGGGCATTCAGTTTTCTAAAATCAATGCAAACACGTAAGGTGGTGTCTCTCTTCGGGACGATAACAATTGGGCTACTCCACTCACTCTTGGAGGGTTCAATAACTCCCAACTCCAGCATTGTCCCAATCTCTGCCTTCAGGGGTGCCACCAGCCTTTCAGGTACTCTGTATGGTCGCTGACGGGAAGGTGTTGGATCAAGAAGGTGGATTTCATATTGTACCAGGTTGGTCCGCCCAGGCCTCTGGCAAAACAACGAAGGGTACTGATCCAGAAGATGGTGCAGTTCAGCTTGCTTGGGCTCTTCCAGATGAAGCAGATCAACACCTGCTGGCTGTGCTGGCTCTGGTTGATCATCCTCTTGATCCTCTTCCACTTCCCGAATCAGCAGAGCCATTTCAGGTTTGCTGGGTGGCTCTTTCCACTCCTTCAGCAGATTGATGTGGTAAGTCTGTGTTGCCTTGCCTTTATCAGGGTGATGAATTTCGTATGTCACTGGTCATATGTCATCTTGCGAACAACAGAGTAGGGCCCTTGCCACTTCATCAGTAGTTTGTTCGTCGAGGTAGGGAGCAGTAACAGTACCTTTTGTCCAGGTTTCAGCTCTCTGGTTCTGGCGTGCTGGTCATACCAGTTCCCTTTCAAAAGCTACACTCAATGCTGCGTGAAAACGCTATGGGAACATCTCTTTGTTGCCCGGTTGTGAAGCCTGTGCATGTCAGACCCGCCGAATACCTTCGGCTTATAACCTGTGCCAGACATGACGTCACTGAATAAGGTGCACCTGCAGGTTATAAATAGGAGTGAACCGGAAACATCCTCAGATCTTTTTGTCTTCAGGACCGCTTTGTGTTTGCGTGTGCATGTACAAGCCGTAACGAAAGCGAAATAAAAATAACAGCATTAACTCACCGATATGGCGGAGTTGCTTAAGAGATGCGTGCCTCCGTGCGATAGATCTCTTTTGGAGGGCGATCTTCACGAGTTTTGTCTCGAGTGCTTGGGGAAGAACACGCTCGCCTCGGGCTTCAGGGAGAATGTGAGTACTGTGATCTTCTCCCTATTAAGGTGCTTCGCGCGCGGCTCGCTTTCTTTAAAGAGAAACCGCGAGCCGCTGCGCATTCCTGGGGCTCGCGTGCTGATCTGGCAGACGCGCACGAGGCGGAATTTCCCCTTTCTCTCGCGCTCTCTCCGGATCAGGAAGTTTTAGCTTCCGCTTCGCAAGCGCGCTCCGGCGCTTCTTGTGAAGGAGCGGAAGAATCTTCCTCTCTCGCTTCCATGGAAGTAGCCTCCTCACAACGCTCCTCCAGTGCTGACAGAGCTTTTGAGGAATTATTAGAGGTTATAACGCGTGCGGTCGAGCGATTGCATATCGACTGGCCGCAGCAGCGAGATTCCCCCAAGCGTTCGAGATTGAACGACAGGTGTCTGTCGGGTGGCCGGGGGGAGGAGCCTCAACGTCTCTCTCTCTTTGGTGACATCCATGATGAATTAACTCTTTCATGGAGCAAGCCGTATTCATCGCGTGTTTTTGTACCATCGACTTCGACTTATTCGAATATCATTGGTGCGGAAGCACGCGGTTATATGATGATGCCAAGATAAAAGAGACGCTTGCGGGCTATCTCTCTCCTGGGACATCATCCTCCCTGACAAAGCCTATTCTCCCCTCCAAGCCGTGCAGATTGACATCTGCTTTGGTGGGTAAAGCTTTTCAGGCAGCAGGACAGGCTGGTGCTTCACTGCACACCATGGCGGTTTGGCAGGTTACCAGGCTGACCTGCTGAAGGACCTGAGCAGCGGCGGGGCTATTGATGACAGGGCGTTTGCAGAGCTGCGCCGAGCCACAGACCTGTCTCTCCGTGCAACCAAGCGGACGGCCCGTGCTGTGGGCCGTTCCATGGCTGCTATGGTATCACGAAGAGGCATCTGTGGCTGAACCTCACAGGCATCAAGGATAAGGATCGTGTTGCCCTCCTCGATGCCCCCATCTCGCCTTCCGGCCTTTTTGGCGACGCTGTTAATTCCGCCGCCACTAGGTTTCGGGAGGCAAAGCTATATGAACAGGCCTTTGGGAGGTTCCTTCCCCGCCGTGCTCAAGAACCGGGACCGTCGGCCACCCGGCCCCGGCCAGGTCTGGCCCCTATCAGGCGTGAGGTGCAGAAGGAGAGCGTGACCAGCCGCGCACCCCCCCCCGTAAAGACTGGGGTGGGGCTCGCCGCTCTTCTCAAAAATCTGCTTCGAAAAGACCGGATCTGAGGAGCTTCCTCTCTTCAAAGAAGAAGCCCTGAGTTCGTGCGCCTGGGGCTGTGGGGGTGTCTCCCCCCGGGGAGGGGCGCCTGGATTTTCATCACAAAACAGGGCCTCCTCCCTGGCACTCCCGGGAGGCCGGTGTTCAATCCCCGCCACCACTGGTGTTCGGGGAGCGCCGGTCTCCAAAGACCCCCCCCCCCCCCCCCATCTAGCCGAAGTGTCAAAGCTCGTGCCCCTTTCGGAGAAGCGTGGAGACTACTGCCAGGTGTATCTCCTTGGGTATAAAGGACTGTAGGCACAGGCTACAGGATTCAGTTTGCACATCGTCCTCCGCGTTTCAACGGCGTGGTCTCCACTTCCGTGAGACCGGATTGAGCACATCTGCTGGCCCAGCAGTTACAGACTCTGCTGGGCAAAGGGGCCATAGAACATGTTCCCCTCCCAGACAGAGGATACAAGAGAGGGGGAGGGTTGCGTCCGATCTTGGATCTTCGTGGCTTGAACCGCTATCTCAGAAATCCAGATTCAAAATGTTGACTGTCAAAATGATTGTTTCTCAAATCCAACTAGAGGATTGGTTTGTGACAATCGATCTCAAGGACGCATATTTCCATATAGAAATATTGCCACAGCACAGGAAGTTCCTGAGGTTCGCTTTTGGGAGCGAAGCTTACCAGTATTGGGTCCTTCCATTTGGCCTAGCTCTGCCACCCCGCACATATACAAAATGCATGGATGCAATTCTGGCTCCTTTAGGACTCCAGGGCATCCATATTTTTGAATTACATAAATGACATCGGGATGTCGTCCTAGCCCATCTTCATTCTTAGGATTGAGACTCAACGCCACAAAAAGCGTTCTCCTTCCTGTTCAGAGGACAACATATTTGGGTGTCACATCGGATTCGGTCACAATGCGGGCACAGTTGTCTCCTGCTCGTGTTGAATCCATTCTCAACACCCTGAAGGAAATCAAGCTAGGCCAGAAGGTCACCGTTCATCACTTTCAGAAATCTTAGGCCTCATGGCAGCTGTGTCCACGGTGATACCTTTGGGCCTTCTGCACATGAGAGCGTTTCAGCTGTGGCTAAGAGCCAGGGGGTTTCATTCAAGGGCCAACCCCCAGAGGCTAATAAGGGTTACGCGCCGGGGGCTTCGTACCCGTTCTATGTGGTTCAGACCCCGGTTTCTGACTTTGGGTCCCACTCTAGGTCCGTCTTGTCGTCGCAAGATGCTAACGACAGACGCTTCCCTCACGGGCTGGGGTGCGGTCTTGGATGGCCGTCCAGCACAAGGGAGCTGGAGAGGTCATCTTCTCGCGTGGCACATCAATTGCCTCGACATGATGGCTCTGTTTCTGGCCCTGAAACACTTCCTCCAGCAGTTGAGAGGCTACCATGTCCTAGTGTGGGTGGACAGCACTGCGGTAGTCTCGTACATAAATCGCCAGGGTGGACTGTGCTCGCGCCGCTTGAACAAGCTAGCGCACCAGGTTCTGCTTTGGGCACAGGACAAGTTCCTGTCCCTCAGGGCGATTTACATTCCAGGGCATATGAATGTAGGAGCAGACTTGCTATCCAGACAAGCTGTAAAACATGGGGAATGGAAAATCCACTCCGAAGTAGTCAGTCAATCTGGGAAAGATTTTACGTAGCAGAGGTGGACCTCTTTGTCTCATAAGAGGCAGCACAATGCCCCCTTTACTACTCTCTGACTCCTCCAGCTCCCCTGGGTCTGGACGCAATGGCCCACACGTGGCCCAGGTTACGCCTTTATGCGTTTCCACCTATAGTTTCTGCTCCCGGGAGTCCTGGCGAGGGTCCGTCAACAAGGATTGCGCCTCTTATTGATAGCGCCCCATTGGCCGACCAGAGTGTGGTTCTCGGATCTAATATCTCTCCTCGACGGCTCACCCTGGGTGATTCCAGTGAGGAGGGATCTTCTGTCTCAGGCGCAGGGGACAATACTTCATCCCCGGCCCGAGCTCTGGAACCTTCACGTTTGGCCCCTGAACGGGACCAACTGAGACAGGCTGGGCTTTCAGCCAGCATAATTGAAACCATTTAAGTGCCAGGGCTCCCTCCACTAGAAGGATTTATGCCCTCAAATGGAGTGTGTTTGAAAATTGGTGCATGGCAAGACACATAGACCCAGTTCACTGCCAGATTGTTTCAGTGCTGGAGTTTCTGCAAGAAAAGTTGTCCTCGGGCTTATGCCCTAGTACGCTCAGAACGTACGTAGCCGCTATTTCGGCCTGTCACGCTCTGAACAACGGGGTTTCTGTGGGCAAGCACCATTTAGTTGCCCGTTTTATTCGTAGAGCTAAACGGTTGAAGCCGCCCACTAGTGCTATGGTCCCTTCATGGGACTTAACTATCGTACTCGAAGGCCTGGCCGACACCCCGTTCGAACCACTAGAGTCAGCGCCTGTCAAGCTTCTGTCTCTTAAAATGGTTTTTCTGATGGCTATTACTTCTTTGAAGAGGATTGGGGATCTGCAGGCTCTGTCAGTCTCCCCATCCTGCCTAGACTTTGCCCCTGGGCTAGTCAAAGCTATTCTGCATCCTCACCCGAACTATCTTCCCAAGGTTCCATTCTCGACCATGCACCCAGTTGTTCTCGAAGCCTTCTGTCCTCCGCCTTTCACAGCAAAAGCCGGAGCAGGAAAGACTTCACTTACTGTGTCCAGTACGTGCTCTTCGGATCTACGTCCACCGCACTAGCCAGTGGCGTAAGTCAGAGCAGCTCTTTATTTGCCATGGGGGTCGCAACCGGGGGGCGGCTGCCACTAGACAGACTCTGTCACACTGGGTGAGAGATGCCATTGCCCTAGCCTATGAGGCGCGTGGTCACACTTCGCCTCTGGGAATCAGGGCTCACTCAACCAGGGGGATTGCCTCATCGATTGCCTTGGCAAGAGGCGTCCCCCTGCAGCAGGTGCGTGATGCGGCGGGCTGGTCCTCTCCACACACGTTTGTTAGATTTTATAGTCTGGATGTCAATGCTACTCTGGGTTCACGGATCCTTCAGTCAGCATCCCAGAGCTAGGTCTGAGACCTCCTCGGCTTGTGCGCACACGCTACACAACCTGGTGGTCCAGACACTTGCAGTGCGGCGGCGTTGGTATTCTCGTTCCCATAGCGTTTTCACGCAGCATTGAGTGTAGCTTTTGAAAGGGAACGTCTCGGGTTACTTGACTGTAACCCTGTTCCCTGAACGAGATGCTGCGTTCTGATGCCGCACTGCTGGCGTGCCTGGACGTCCTTCAGACAAAATTGACCTGAGGATGTTTCCGGTTCACTCCTATTTATAACCTGCAGGTGCACCTTATTCGGTGACGTCATGCCTGGCACAGGTTATAAGCCGAAGGTATTCGGCGGGTCTGACATGCACAGGCTTCACAACCGGGCAACAAAGAGATGTTCCCATAGCGTTTTCACGCAGCATCTCGTTCCCGCTTTATCATGGAACAGGGTTACAGTCAAGTAACCCGAGACGTTCTTTTGTGCTTGTTGAGCCTGTCGGAGGTTCTCTTGGGCCATCTCCCTGTAGCGCTCCAGGCGGTCTCTCATCTCCAAGACGTACTGGACAATGCCTTTCTCAGACTTGCCCATCATATGAGACGAAGTGGCCTCCCAGCTCTTTCGCAGGAGATCCAGTGGCCCTTGGACCTGCCATCCATACAGGAGTTCAAATGGAGAAAAGCCTGTAGATGCTTGTGGTACGTCCCTGTAGGCAAACAACAAGAATGGTAGCCACTTGTCCCAGTCCCTTCCAGTGTCAGAGACGAACTTCCGGAGCATGTTCTTGAGCGTTTGGTTAAAACGTTCCACCAGTCCATCAGTCTGAGGGTGGTATGGGCTGGTCTTGATTGCGGTGATGCCTAGCTGTCGATGGAGTAGCTTCATCAGCCGTGATGTGAAGTTGGTCCCCTGGTCTGTGAGGATTTCCTCTGGTATCCCCACTCTGGAGAACAGCTGGACAAGAGCATTGATGATCTTAGGCGTAGTCGTGGAACGGAGAGGGACAGCCTCAGGATACCTTGTGGCATAATTGCTGATGACCAGGATGTAGTGGTGCCCTGCACTGCTCTTTTCCAGAGGTCCCACAATGTCCATGGCGATACGCTGAAAGGGGACAGAGATCACAGGCAGAGGAAGTAAAGGTGCCCTATCCTGTCGGCGCACAGCACTTGTTTTTTGGCATGTGGGGCATGTGGTGCAGTAAGTTTGTACATCAGTGTACATGGAGGGCCAAACAAACCGTGAGCTTATGCGAGCATATGTTTTCTGGTGTGCCATATGTCCTGACCATGGAATACTGTGTGCCAAGTGTAAAACAATGGGACGACAACAAGTAGGGACAACCAAACGGGTGAATTCAGGAGTTTGCATATACAACACATCATTGATGACAACATATCTTTCACCACACAAGTCAGCTTGTTTTTCATCAAACACTTTAGAAAACCGTGGTTTTAAAGACTCATCCGCTCTTTGCAGTTCTGCAATATTTTCTGGGATCTTCCAACCATGAACCTCAAGACCCTCAGTTTGTCTCACAATAGTATAGTAAAAATAATATAGTATAGTAAAAAAAATAAAAAATAAAATAAAAAAATTTCCCAGAGCATGTATATAAAATCACAAAAAACATTTAAATTTACAAAAATACTTATTTTTCTAAGAACCTGCAAGTTAACAAATTTGGTTCTTCACCCAATTAAGAGTTCATGGGAAGCTTGGTGCCGGGACTTGAACCCCCAATTGTTAGGAACCTCCACTAGAGGTCACTGTTCATGTCTGTCTGTCTGTGTAGTTCTTGTGGGTTGACTCAGTTTCCCAGAAGGCACCTCAGTCAGGTGATGAGTGCTCACCTGAACTGAGGTGCCTCATTAAAGTTTCTATAAATAGCAGTTTGTTCTGGGAAACTGGGTCGAGCATTGTTTGACTGTTTGTCTGTTTTGTTATGTTTGTTTTTGTATATACCATCAGGTTGGCATTCCTTTTGTTTGGTTCTTGTTTCTTTAAGTTTATATTTTGGTTTGTTTTGTAACCTGTTTTTCTAGAGGGCTCTAGTTTAGTTTTCCTTATGTTCCTTTGTTTCATGTTTAGTTAGGCTGTGTCTCCTCCTGTGTACAGTGTAAGTACTGTTCTGTGTCTTCCCAGTGTTTGTCTTCCGGTCTAGTTCTTTGTCTGTTTAGTTTTGTGTAGCCACATGAGGGCCTAGCCGCTAGCAGGGTTAGCCGCTAGTAGGCCTTGATTGCTAGTAGGGTTATCCCCTAGTAGGGTTAGCCGTCAGTAGGCTAGCCTCTAGTGGGATTGACTGCTAATGGTTCTGGTCGCTAGTAGGTTAGCCGCTAGTTTGGAATAGCCTCATGTGTGCTTTGCCTTTTGTGTTCAGTTCCCCACTATTAGGTCAGTACTTACCCGGTCCCCCATATTCCATATAGCTACTAACCCAACTAATCACTAACCCAGCCAGTCTAGTCCCGTCTCTAGTCCCGTCTCTATTCTCTGTGTCCCTGGTCCCGTATCTAGCCCTGTTTCTAGTCTGTGTTCTGGTCCTGTCTCTAGTCTGTGTTTTGTCCCATGTCTTGCCCTGTGTCTCCAGCCCTGTCTCTCCAGTCTAGCCCTGTCTCTCCAGTCTAGCCCTGTCTCATCTGTAGTTCCCCTATGTGTCTTAGTTAGCTTCAGCTCCATGTTTCCTCATCCCCAGTTCTCTCAGTCGGTTCCCTGTGTCAGCTCCTGGTTCCCTGTGTCCAGTTCTTGTCCCTGTGTTAGCGCGCCGTTCCCTGTGTTTTTCCTGAGCCCTAGTTTTAGTTTACGTTTGTTGTTTTGGTTCCTTTGTTTGTTTGTGTCTGTTTTTTAGTTTTGATAATAAAGACTCTTTTTGTTTCAACAACCCCTCTGCCTTCATGCCTACCCATATGCCCACGGCAACAACATCAGCCGGTCTAGCCAGCACCACCAGGCTAGACCCATGACACCAATCAAGAGTAGTAACTATTACCAATACCCCTGTTCATTGATAAAATCCTGTCATTTTTAATTTATTTCCTTTTATTTATAAAAATGAACAAATCCTTGGGAAATCCATTTGAAATTTCATGTATGTTTAAATCCAGTTTCAAGCTCCCTCTCCTTGGTGCGTAAGTGAATGCTGTAACCCAATGTCAACTTGTTTCTAATTTACATTTCATGGTTACTAGTAAGCATTCCTATCAATCATTCATGTGCCTGCTTACTCAACTCTAAAGCAAAAAGTAGACACATTTCTGGCACTGTGAGATGTCAGACATTATTTAACATCTTGTCAGTTTTAAATGTGTTTGGCCCTCAAAAACTGGAGTCTGACATGTTTGATCTATCGTATAGCGATTTAGGACAACCCGAACTGAAGTTTGAGCAGAAAGTGTAAAAAAAAAAAAAAGAAAAAAAAAAAAAGAAAAAAAAAGTGTAATCTCTAAGCCCCGCTGCCACTCGCACTGTCCGATATAACAAATACATTGCTCATGTCAATTCAATTCACAGCCTTTCTGTCAGTTGCTGTCAGCAGCCTCTTCCTATCACTACATAGTGAGCTACTCCCAAATAATCCAAACACTTGCTGTCTTACTGAATATCTAATTACGCTACAGTACCATGTTGCATTTCTGAGCAAAAACGTGAATACTGATGCCAGCAAAATCCTTGTCACCTCACCGTCACTCCCCCGTCACTTCCCTGTCACCCTTTTCGCAGCTCTGTAATCAGAGCCATCGTCTATCGAGGTGATTGGGTTGAGTGAAGCGTGTAGTGTCAAGGTGTTTCGGTGTGTTTTCCCACATTTGAACTCACATCCTCTCTGACTCAAAAGCTGATTATTTTTTAATAACAGCACGTTTAATACGGCAGTGTAATTAAATAGCAGCATAATAAGTTCTGTGCAACCCAGATTTAGAGAAACGAAATGATGAGAATCTGATAATGCATGTTTGAGCTTTAGTGATAGTGTGTTATTTCAGGCCCCTTAGGGAGATACTTATGAGCAAGTGGAAAATGACAGGTTCCTTTTCAGTACTCGCAAGAAGATGCCCTAGGAGAGCATGTTGAGGTAGAGGGAGAGAGAGAGAGAGAGATAAAATGAGCGTGACCTGGTCTTTGATCCCTGTCCGCCTTCAACCACAGATCAGTGCTTAAGAAACAGATACATGTAACTGACACACATCTCTCTCTGCCCTTTCATCACTCCTTCGGTTTGCTTACTGTCTTATTTACACCTTTTTCCTTTGCGCATGCTTCTGTGTTCATAAGCATAGTGTTCAAAGGGTCCACTTTAAAAGGAGATCATTTCAGAGTCGGAACAAAAATCGTAGACGAGGACTAGCGAGGCGTATTGTATGACAACGCCATTTAGGTGAATAAAAAGAACATCCTGAACAGGTTTATTCTTATATTTGCTAATGTTAGAGAAATTGATAAATATCATAATGCAGTCATAAGATGGGTTTAAATACAATGCTAATCACCATTGGCCTCCACCATCCATAGTTGGATGGTGGAGGCCAATGGTAGACGTTCCTAGATGGATGTATGAATGTCATTTCATATAATGTTGTGTAACGTTCATGAAACAAGTTGGTTCCTGTTATCACATGTACTGTACTGTATATCAACTGAATAAACTTTTCCTTAAACAAAGCTTCACCATATATTAAAAACCTCAGTCATTTTCATTAAATACATAACAGCACATTTTTTAAAGCATATTTACTAATAAGCTCTTATTAGACAGATTACAGTATGTGGAGCCTTCTGATCAACCAGACTGAATCAAGCTTAGTGTAAAAACAGAAGCTTTTAAAAGATCATTAAAAGCACTCATGTCGTGTTACAGGATGCTCTGGAAGTGCTGGCCGAGAACTACGAGTTCATTGAGAGTGTGGGTCCGTGTCTGGGATTCCGAAGAGCCGCGTCTGTGCTGAAGAGTCTTCCTGCACCAATTCGCAGCATCAACGATGTTGAAGGAGTTCCCTGCCTAGGATCGGAGACCTTGGCTGTTATACAGGTGTGAGTCTTTATAGTTTTTTCAGTGACCTACAGTGACCTTTATCCCATCTGCTCATAGGTGAACATAAAGTAACATGTGGCACAAATCTATAACACTTAATCCTGGATTGAATGAATGTACTGTACATGTACCTACCTATAGAATTGCTGGTAGTATAATAGAATTGCTTAAAAAAGCGCTTATCTTAAGCATTAAGATCAGATTAGAAAAGAAACAGTACACACTTTAGGGACTAATTTTACTTTAATATTTTAATAACAAATAATAATCATAGTATTTTATATGGCAATTAGTTGGAGAACCACTGTTTTAGGGAATGATATGCCTCATCATCATCATCATCATCATCATCATCATAAACAGTACTGAGACACATTAATGCTGTGGATAAAATGCTGCTTATGTGAAAGAGACAGAAATTATGCAAGGGGCGGGGTCAGGATGGCAGAAGGACATGAAGGTTTTTTTCTAATATACATAATCTCTTTTTTTTTTCTGTCTCTTATTTTCTTTATTTGCATCTCTCCTCCTGTCTGTCCACGAAACCAGTATAATATAATATGTTTTGTTTAAGCTCACTTTTCCATCTTATATTCATATAATATATACAATGTAACATTATACATGTTTCACGATTTAAGAACGGTATTTTTCTAAAACTTGAAACAGTTCAACAATTCAGTTTGACATTAAAATCTACAGGAGCTGCTACACAGTTCAAAACACAGTTGTCTATAGGTCAATAGTTTCACTACTAATACACAAATAAAATATGGGCACTTTCAAAAACTACTTCTATTTTCAGTTCATCTCTGCAATATGTTGGCAACACTTTTGGATCGATATGAATATCAATAAACTAACACACATGTCATAGTATACTGTATGTTGAGCACTTTTTCTACTTTGGCTTAGAGCTTCCAGCTGCAGCAAAAAAATAGGATCAATTTACTGATCAGATCTGGGGTCAGTACTGTAGAATAGCAGTTTTCTCAGCTTCTGGCTCTGAACATCAGATAACCATTAAAACTTTGTTTGTCAATAGCATTAGCTTGGAAATAGTTTACACATGTAGGGAACAAGTCCAAATCAATCAGAGACGATGTCAGAAAATGTAAGTACGATGTGTTTGCACATTGAGTTCAGAACTACATTTCAAAATATCATTTAAAATTTTTATTTGAAATAGAAAATGAACATACGGTTCAGAAATGTAAAATATTTAAAATAAAGAACATAAATATTCAATGTCTGAAATATTTAATATTCAACATTCTAAACTATTTCTAGGTCTCTGTTGAAATGCAAGCCAATTGTTTATACTGATCATGTTAACTTCTTAAAAAAGGTCAACCTGTCTAATGTTTTCTATGAAGCATGTTTTCAGATGGCACTTTTTGTTGTTCATGCATATGAAGTTAATGTTTAATATACTGAATATTTACATTCAAGTTTCTGCATTATTTCTAGGCCCCAATTTACAGTAATGTAATGTGTGATATTGACCATGTTGCCTGCATTGTACAAATGCCAAATCTTCCCCTTTGAAGCATGTGTTCAGACGGCGATGGGGAGTTCATGCCAACTCGGGGTGTTTGTTTTCATTAAAGCAAAAACCATATACAAAAATAACTCTAAAATCCAGGTGTATATTTTACAGATTGGACTTTTTTTTATTTATATCGTGACTTTTTTTGTTGTCACGATATAATTCGTAAGGAACATTGTAGTAATAAGCATTAGAAATCTCAGACCATTGTACTGTATATAAAGTATAAAACATATCTTTCATGCCTTCAGGGAGAACAATTCACATTCCATCACCATTCTGTTCATTTATATTATTATTGAATTATATTCCATGTTCTATTGCAGGATATCTTTGAATGTGGATCTTCCTCAAAAGTTGAAGAAGTATTAACAGATGAAAGATATCAAACTTTGAAGGTTAGTTCCTGAGAAGTTAACGTAATATTTTCTTTGGAAAGAAAAGAAGGACTGCATTTATTGACATTTTGCAAGGGGCAGGAGATTGAGGCGCACTCTCATTCTGTACAGTTCAAAGCAGAAGTGAAAGTAAAAGATTTTCAACTTCTTACTGACAAGAATCGATTTTCATGGCACTGTCTGCTATTTCGAATAGTTCTTCCATACTTTCTCGCCATGACTCAGTTCATCAGTGAGTCTAGCGCATACTACAGTAATCTCTATTAATAATACACTCAGTAAAACTAATCAGTACCCGACGCCATGAGGTATTAAAAGGGTATGAAAATGTTGCTGGTTAAGCAGCAAAAGTCTTATAAAGTTACAGCATGGCCAGTCATTTCTTGCACTGTATGAATTGTTACATTTATGTTCATAATAGATTTTCACCAGTGTGTTTGGGGTTGGGCCCAAGACAGCGGAGAAGTGGTATCGCAGAGGCCTGCGTAACCTGGAGCAGATCATCTCTGATTCCAGCATCCACTTAAACAAGATGCAAACAGCAGGTAGCACATTTACATTCATTATCAGAAAGGAAAATTAGTCAAGCAGTAAATGCTAGGATTTCAGTTCTGGTGATATTTATGTTGAATTTGTTTCTTTCCCATATTTTTTGGGTTGGTGTTGGGTTATTTAAAATTTGTTACATTTTTTTGTAATTGTGTGTTTTTAAAAATACTGTAAATTTTGACCCAAAGATACGGAAACTTTTTACATTTACAAACCTTAAATAACAAAGCTTTGTGCTTTCCACCCATCCTTATCAGTCAAATCATTTCAGTTTTTATTTTATGTAACAAATGGGTACTATGACTGTTGAAGGGCACAGGGGCGAAGCTGTCAGCTATAGCCACTGGGGTCAAGAGACGATAAATGACCCTCCTTTCTGGCCTGTGTCATGAGTGTTTGTGAAAACATGTACAGTCCCCTTCCAAAATATCACAGCAACTTATATTCATCATTTCATGTCAAACCAAAATGTCTTCAGTGTATAGCAAAAAACAAAAGGATTGGCTTTGCTGTTGCAATACTTTTGTCAGGGTCTGTGTATGGAGAAGAAAATGATACAGTAGCATCATGTGTTATGGCTTACAGTACCAGTTGTCTTAAAGTAAGGGGAGTGCAGAAGATCCGTCTTAATCTTATTACGGCCCAAAGGAGCGGTCAGGACACCAGCATGCAAAGTAATTATCGGCATATGAAAAAAGTTTTGTGCATCAAATTCAGAGAAAATACAGCATTAAAAATTAATCTCATCAATTGATGAGACTTCTCAAGCAGACATTTACACAACAGGGAATGCATAGACAAACATAGCAAGTGCTAATCCCAAACAGGTGAACACGGTGGGTACCAGACCAATAACATGAAAGGACCAAAATCAAAATACAGTGGAACCTTGGATTACGAGCATAATTCGTTCTGGAAGTGGACTCGTATTCCCAAACACTCGTAAACCAAATCAAAAACTCAAATAATTCATTCCACAGCCCCAAAAAATAAACACAGAAAAATAATTAATACAATATATAAAGTAAAAATAAAACAAATTAACCTGCACTTTACCTTTAAAAAAAGTTAAAATAAATCCCAGATAAGTGTTTCCGTTTGTGCGCGCAGGCGCCGTGTATTTGTGTGTGGGTATGTGTGTGTGTGTGTGGGATTAGCCCCTTCCCTCGCCTCGTCTTACACAGTAAAACTCCTCCTCCCTCCCCCCACCTCGCTGTTTAAGTTGCACAACAAACACACACACAACGGAAACACTGTTTTAACGGGAAAAAAATAAATCTCTCTCAAATGACACTCGCGTGAGCGCACACTTGCGGTATCACTGTAAAGTAAAAAAAAACAAAAACAAATGAACCAGCACCTTACATTTGAAAAGAATCGCGACAGAGCAGAGATTTTGTGTAGAGCAGAGTGTGTGTGTCTGTGTGAAGCCGGGGAGGGGGGGGGGTGTAAAGGTGAGAGTGTGTGTGTGTGTGTCGGTGTGTGTGTGTGTCGGTGTCAAAAAACGTAAACCAAGACATCCTCGTTTTTCAAGTCAAAATTTATGAAAAATCTTTGCTCGTCTTGCGGAACACTCGTAAACCGAGTTACGCGCAATCCGAGGTTCCACTGTAAGGACAAAAATAAAGACACACGGAGAATTAAGAACAAGTATGAGCAACACTCACAATGGCAAAAGGAGACAGGTCCAGACACCTGGTACAAATCTCACTGGTACAAACTCTTACATAAGGTCTAATAAATAGATGCATTTATTACATCGTTTCACTTAGAAATATTGAGTGAGGCAATGTTCTGCAATATTGCCACTGTTTACCTATTATTTCTTGCTTTAGCAATTCTGAAATGATGCCAAATTACTCTAGCAAAAGTAAGTCCTGAAACCATGTCAGACAAGTGATTAATGTCTCCATCAAAGTGCCATTCATCATTTGACTGTCACTGTGTTAATACCAGCTTTGCCATGTCTCCCTGATTCTCTGCAGGCTGTAGTGTTCCCGCTTCCTTAAGTTGCCCAAAGCTGTACTGTGTGACTTAATTTCCTTTGCAGCTCTCATCTGCAGCAGTGGGTGCTTTTTCGTCCCCCCCTTCACTCATCACTTGATGGAATGTGAACGACGCGCCGTAGTAAGAAACTTCACTGACAGGCCACTGGCTGGCTATAGACATGTTCCACTGACAGACCTGGCACCACATGGGGTTCTCACAGATACAGATGGCTGTGGGTAGATGAGATAGCGAGAGAGGAGCAAAATGCCAAGGCTTTGCAGCGCTCTTCTAGAAACACAATGAGAACGCTCCGTCATCAGTCAGGCAGCTAAAAAGGCCAGCTGCCCAAAGGCCAGACTCACTTCCATTATGATGCTTTTCAGAGTTATGATCTGACGTGTTATGGCAGTTATAAAAATGTTAAAATGCCTGACCTGTTACGAACAGGTGGTAAGTTTCAACGCTGAATTCTAATTTGGATTTCTAATGGCGGGTTGTGTTGTTAATTGCTGATTGTTATGAAAATCTGTTGTGAGGTGAAAGTTTAATAAGGCTCAGGTTTTCACTGCCACTACACAACTGATTTTTAATCGGCAGCTGGGAGTAATTTATTTATTTTTTCCCCCCATGCAAACACACCGACACACACATGCAGACACTCATTTGCAACCTGCTGGCCTATAAACAAGCTTGTTCCTAAACAGTTATGCAGATTGAGTTGAGGAACTTTCCAGGAAATATACAGCATGCCTCAGGTGTGTGGCACAGCACAATATATTGGTTGTTTGCTTGAATAGATCAGAATTTCTCCATCTCATTTTTTTTTAAAGCTGTGAGAGCATGCAGAATTTCCGATGGAAATTAAATTTACTCCAAACATACGCTGTACAATGAGAAGTCAGCAGTTAAAGTCATGACAGTACAGCTTTATACCTACTGCATGGCGCATTGAATGTCAATAAGAATTCAGGTAAATGTGACATTCAGTACATTTTGAGGGACAATTAAGCAAAGCACATTGAATAATGTTAATAAAGGCCTTTTGTATTAATGAAAAAGAAATAATGGTGCCATTTTAACTCCAATCAATTTGAAAACTTGCATTACAATGAAATGCATGCTACTATATATGGCAAAGTTGCTGTTAGCTGTGTAGAGTAAATTTAGTTCTGCAGAGTGGGTAGAGAAAGAAAGAGTGCATTAGTGGGGAGGCATAAGTGGGTACAGATGATAGCTTGGATTAACTGTTCTTGGCTATAATAGAGGTTAACAGCACCGAGACATTTTCTTCCATCAAAAAACATAAAAGCACTTAACAACCAGCTGGAGGAAATGGAAATGACTGGGCCTCACCCATAAACTACAATAGGCTCAACTTTTGTCTGTGCTGCCGCCATGTGCAGGCTAGTGCTAATAGGAGATACATAATTAAGATAATTGCTTTTACTAAATGCTTTAGATTTGGAATTAAGAAAATGCACAAAGGACTTAAACAGCTCAATTAGCGTTATATCTCTCACGGAAATTAAGCAACGCAATGATTATCGGATACACGCCTTAAGTCCTGCCAATCGGAATAATTTTCCACACTTTGATTCTGTTGACGTTCATGCACTACATACAGTACGGTATGCTACACATGACGCTCGCATAAGAGCTCTCCTTTTTTTCCTGTAAAAAGAGAAATGCATGTAAGCCCACCCATTGTTTTGGGATAGCTGCTGATTTAATTGTGAAGTTAAAGAGTACAATTGTTATTTAATTGCTTAATTACTTTTTTTTTGTTCTCAGGATTCAAGTATTATGAGGACATCTCAAAGCCAGTAAGCAAAGACGAGGCTGAGGCGGTGGGTCAGATTATAGAGGAGATCGCCGGATGTTTCAGTCCAGATGTCACTATGACTGTGACTGGGGGCTTCCGCAGGTAAGTTAAGCAGCCTGTCAACTTAAATGTTCAATGTGCACCTAAAAATTGTTTAATATTGAAATCATTCACACTGATGTTTAGACCTTTCTGAACTATAGTTGTGATTTTGGAGTGAATTTTCTGAAAAGGCATCTCCGACATCAGAATTCCAATTTTCAAATGAAATATACTACATACAGTACACTGGCACTGTTTGAAATGTGAAACACATTCAATATAAATACATTTGTGTACAAGTTATAGAATAGTATTCAAGGGGCATCATTAAACACGTACTGTATATAGCATTAAAATTAATTGGATGTATAAATGTTATCATGTTAAAAAAACATAATAAAGGTATGACAAATACACATTGTGTGTAGCGTTTTTAGTGTATAATGACTGGTGTGTAGAATGTGTTGGTCTATAATGATTAGTGTGTTGGTGTGTGATGAGTTGTGTAGCATTTGTTGTTGTATCATGACTGGTCTTTAATGTTTGTTGGTGTATAATGACTGGTGTGTAACATTTGTGATAACTGGTCTGTATTGTTTTTGGTGTATGATGACTGCAATGTAGCATTTGTTGTAAGATGGTTACTGATGTGTATTTTTTTGTGTGATGCCTGATGTGTAACGTTTGTTGGTGTATAATGACTGGTGAGTATTGTTTTTGTTTGTGCAATGACTGGTGTGTAGTGTTTGTTGATGTATAATGACTGGTGTGTTTTATTTTTTGTGCGATGATGGAAGAGGTAGTGTTTGTTGATTTTGGTGTGTAGAATTTGTTGGAGGATGAGGACTGGTGTATAGTGTTTGTTGGTGTATGATACCTTGTGTGCAGTGTTCTGTATGATGACCGGTTTGTACAGTTTGTTGAGCATGGTGACTTGTGCATAGTTTTTGTTGGTTTATAACTGGTGTGTACTATTTTTTAGTGTATGATGACTGGTGTGTAGCGTTTGTTCATAAAAAGTCCTTGGTTATTTAGGAAACAATTATAGATGTTAATATTCAGGCGGGATACAATTTTGATCATGAACCGAGGTTCCCCTCTACAGCTTTCTGCTCACACATTTAGTCTTTGGATTAGACTAAATCTGGCTTTATTGGAGCTTGTCTTTGGTGGATTTTAGATACCTTTGCTTAAGACAAGTGAATATACTGTATGTTTCTAAGAAAATATGAGTATTGAAAGAATTACTCAAGTCAAAGTATGAAATATTATAGGGTTAATACTAGAGAAAATACGGTTAAAGCTTATCACTCACTCACACACTCACTCATTTATTGTCTATATTGCTTTATCCTGTATAAAGGGTCATGGGGGGGGGGGAGCCTATCCTAGGAGCACAAGGCCGGGTACGCCCTGGATGGCATTCTATATACACATATAAATCAGCTAGATAACATCAGATAATGTTTGGAACGAATCTTTTAAACACTGCATTTAACCTGCAGTGAAACAGGAATTTGTAAATCACAAATTTCAACACTGTTTACATACAATATTAAAAAACTTCTGCTTCGTTAGCTTTTATATGCAGCACTACGTCTAAGCTGGTCAGTCCTGATAGTAGAAAATACAGTATCAGTGCATGAAGGGGGTAGCTGGAACAGACACTGAGTGATGTATTAAAGGCATACAGTATAGACCCAAAACATTTCAGGCAAGAATATATTTTAATTGTTTCACGACTCATCCAAGTAGTTTGATCAGTCTGAGGTAAGTTAGTAGAAGTCTACAAGTTTGTATGCTCCAGGGTCAAGGACCTTCGCCTGCCTGGATGTGCTCATTAGGTGAACAACCGAGAAGGTGAGAGTAGGAGAGAGAGAGTCATTAGAGAGTAAGGAAGGGAGAGTTGTTAAGAAGAACCAATAATAGAGATTAGGGAGAGTCATTAAGATGTAACAACCAGAGAATGTGAAAAGAAGGGGAGGCCTTAGGCTTTCTTGGTGGACCTGTGAAGAGGTCTTGATCTTCAACATGAAAAATAGGAGACAGTGTATGCCTAAAACCTTCACCTCTGTTGAGAGACAGATTGTCCACTTACACCTATATCTCCTCCTTCACACCTCTCTTGAACCACCTGCCCACGCTGTCCAAAATTTGAACATTATTTGTTTGAGATGTTGCCTGTTCTGTGCAAGTACATTTTGCTATACACTCTGTATGTACTTTAGCTCAGCACACCCTTTACTGCCCTGGACTGCATACTGTATATTACATTGCGCTACTAATATTTCAATGTTTGGTCTTTGTGGTGGACAAGACATTGTCTTTTTGTGTTTGTGAACTGGTGTGAACTGGGATGTGGTGTTTCTGTAGACATCACCTCCTGATGTAGCCTAGGATGTTTCAATCAACAGCTTAAATATGATGACGATAAGAGTAGAAGTAGGAAATACAGGAAGTAAATAGTTAAAATATCACATAGCCATTTGCTGAATTATCAACTCTTTAAGAGCAAATTTGACATATACTGCAGGTGCTAAATTTGGCTTGAATAATCTAGTCATAGAGGCTATATAATTAATCTGCTATGGTTGTTGCTCGGTTTAACAGAGATAAATGATAAAGGTATTAACATACAAAAGTCTCTAGGCAGAGCATTTATGCCAATGCATTTACAAATCTTTCTAAAATGAACAGGAAAACAAGAAGACAGAGGTGCAAACAGCAACAGCTGCAAGCTTTGGCAACCCTAAATATGTTTTTTCCCTTGCCATCCCCTAGAAATCAAAAAGCGTGTTTTTGTGCGAGTTTGGTGTGTTTAGTTTGGTTCAGCAACATGTCAGCTAATGTGTGATCCCTAGTTGTTAGTGTGAGATCCTCAGTTGTTTAATATTCATTTCCCAACTTCCAGGTGATAAAACCGTCTAAAAAGGACTTATTAGGAAATTAGGAAAGTGTGATATTCTATTAGGATTGTAAAAGTTTTGTAATATAACCCTTTTTTAAGTCTAAAAAGTTTAATTCATCCACACATTTTCAAAACATTAGAATTTTCTTCACTACTGTGCATTCACTTTTAGGAGCAGACCTGTATTATAATGAGAGTTAGGTGGGGCTGAAGCCCTCGGGACTGAACTTGGATGGGGCGCCTGGTTAGTTGTCGGCTCTGCATGTGGGAAAACCGACATTGAACCATATATATAGCATCTACATACTGACAGTAATCTGCCTTGGCCTTTTAAACTGTGAACTATTGTTCCAAATGTGGATTTAGCTTTACCTTATATTGCCTGTTACCAACTCCAGGCCCGCACTTTTCCTTTAATAAATAAATAAATAAATAAATAAATCACTTGCAGTCTGCCAGTGGGTAGGACAGACTGATCCACCTGACATGCATGTCCCTGGAATATGTCATGGTTAGAGATATGAATTATCAAATATTTCACCTCTTGTAAGGCCGAGATCAGTGTAACACTATCTAGCACTCACAGCAGATGTACACCTGCAGCGACCGCCCACGTTCCGTACGGGTGACCGTCGTCTCGCGGTACTAAAAAGTCAGCATCAATCTGCTGTATCTTTATCTGAAATGATCTACTGTGGACATGTGTCTGATGTTTGTAGTGGCCTGGAATCAAAAGGGATCACCTCGCATGCATTTCTAGGTGCCAGCAAATTTTCAATATTAGGAACTATTGGAGCTGATAAGCCGTAAGCTCAATGCTGCAAGGCAGGATTTTTAAATCTAAGCTAGGATTTGAATAACATCAGCATAGTGATCATTAGTGGTACCGCTTAATACACCACTTACAGGGTTCTAGTACAGGTCTGAATAAATGTAAAGGCCTTTATCAGAGCAATAGAAAAAAATCCAATCCAAAACTAAGAGGGTGAGTCAGAAAATATCCACACGCTGGCTGTAGAATTCATTTCAACTTTTAGAAAAGACAAATACATAATTTTTTGACATGATCTCCTTACTTTTCAATACGCTTTGTCCATCTGTCAACAAGCGTTCATATTTCCTCATGTAGCCGTTCAACAAGGTGGAGAGAAACACGGACCGCAAGTTACTAGTGCTGTGTTTGAACGCGGTGCTGTCTTGTCGCGGGACCAGGTAATACAGGAGAACACAGACGACAGCAGACACGGGGAGGTGGTATGCAGTGCTCCTTTTTGTGTTTATTTGCTTTACTTTCAGTTTCACTCGGTGCAGTCACGTGGTCGCACACACACACACACACACACACACTCACACACACGCACGGGGCTAGTGGTTGGGAGCGCTCGGGGGTGAGTAGAGCGGGGAGGTGCAGAAGATGCAGCCTCCACGGGAGGGTTACTAGTGACGTCACTTGAAACCTACTCACCGAGGGCTCCGGCGAGGGCCTTTTATAGACAGGTGTCGACTGCGGGAGGGTGAATGATCATGAGCGACCAGCCGCTGTGAATTCCGGCGCCCCGCCCCTGCGTAGTTGTCCATGGTGCTGAAGGCGCGCGGTCTCTTTTCCGAGCGCGAAGTGAGAGTGCCTTGTAGAGGGCTGGCTCTGAGCCCGCCGTCACACCACCCCCCCCCCTCCGCCTCGAGCTCGTCCTGAACGATGCGAACAGTGTGTAGCACCTCGATAGAGCATCGGCGTTTCCATGCTCTGCGCCGGATCTGTGCTGAATCGAAAAAGAGAAGTCTTGCAAAGACAGAAACCACCGTGTAATGCGAGCGTTTGTGTCATTTGCCCTCGCCATCCACTGCAAAGGAGCATGATCCGTGATCAAGGTGAAGTGTCTACCCGTAAGGTAATATTTCAGCTCCTCTATTGCCCATTTAATGGCTAGGGCTTCCCGTTCGATCGTGGCGTATTTCTGTTCTGCGGGTGAGAGTTTTCTACTCACGTAAATGATGGGGTGTTCCTCTCCTCCGAAGACATGTGATAGAACGGCTCCGAGTCCGGTTTCAGACGTGTCGGTGTGTACCAGGAAGGGGCGTTCGAAGTCCGGATTCCGGAGGACGGGGGAGCTGGTGAGGTGAGTCTTCAGCTGGTTAAACGCCGCTTCTTCTTCCTCTGCCCAGCGGATTTTCTCTGGCTGTCCTTTCCTGAGCAAATTAGAGAGGGGTGCTGCCACAGAGGAGAAGTTAGGCACAAATCTCCTATAGTAATTGGCTAATCCCAGGAAGACACGTACCTGTTTCTTTGTGCTGGGACGTGGGTAGTTCCGGACTGCCTCCACCTTTCCCTCCTGAGGTTTCAGTAAGCCGCGCCCGATGCAGTAACCCAGGTAGCGTGCTTCCGTGCGCCCCAAATGGCACTTCTTTGGGTTTGCCGTCAATCCTGCGTTTCGCAGCTCCTCGAGCACTTTCCTCAGATGGTACAGGTGTTCGTCCCAGTCACATGAGTGTATGACCACATCGTCCAGGTATGCTGCTGCGTATGGGCGATGTCGTCGCAGAACGATGTCCATAAGGCGCTGAAATGTCGCTGGGGCTCCGTGGAGGCCGAAGGGAAGGACCCGGTACTGCCAGTGCCCCTGTTCTGTGCTAAAGGCCATTTTTTCCTTTGCTTCTGGCGTTAGGGCTACCTGCCAGTAGCCTTTCGTGAGATCCAGCGTAGATACAAACCTGGCTTTTCCCAGGCGGTCTATCAGATCGTCCACTCGTGGCAGTGGGTATGCGTCGAACTCTGACACTTGGTTGAGTCTGCGGAAATCATTGCACAAACGGATGGACCCATCGGCCTTCGGTACTGTCACAATTGGACTGGACCACGGGCTCGTTGACTCTTCTATAATGCGGTTCCGAAGCATATTCTGTACTTCTGCTTCGATTACGCGGTGGCGGGCCTCCGGGGCTCGGTACGGTCTCTGTCTTATGACCACCCCGGGTCGCGTTTTTATGTTATGTTGCACTAAGTGGGTTAGACCTGGTTCGCTGGAGAACACATCTCGGAACTGATCCATCAGCTCGTTCAGTTCCTGGCGTTGCATGCTGGTCAGCTCCTCTCCGTAATTTATTACTTCACGATTTTTTTCTGTAGGCGAGAAAGCAGCGAGCGCTGAGACAGGTGGCAGTGGTTCAACCCATTTCTTTAATAAATTAATATGATAGAGCTCTGTTCGTTTTCTCTTACCCGGCTGGTGCAGGCGGTAGTTTGTTGGTCCGACCTTTTCCGTGACAGTGTACGGACCCTGCCAACGGGCTAGGAATTTGCAATTGGCACTGGGAAGTAACAGCAGCACTTTATCCCCAGGCTGGAGCTCATGCGGTTTTGCTGGCCGATTGTACGCTTTTCTCTACTACTCGCCGCAGCATTCTTTTTAGTGTCTGGTTAAAACGCTCCACTAGGCCGTCCGTCTGTGGGTGATAGACCGAGGTGCGGAGCTGTTTTATCCGCAGCAGCCGGCAGACCTCTGACATCAATCTCGACATGAACGGCGTGCCCTGGTCTGTAAGGATTTCCTTCGGCAGGCCTACGCGACTGAACAGTAGAATCAATTCTCTGCTATATTCTTTGACGTCGCTTTCCTCAGCGGCACTGCTTCCGGGTAGCGCGTCGCATAGTCCACTATCACCAGCAGGTATTCATGTCCCTTCGATGACTTAAGAAGTGGCCCGACGAGATCCATGCCGATGCGTTCGAAGGGCACGTCAATTATAGGTAGTGGTACTAGCGGGGCAGGGGCTGGCTTCCGCGGTGCCATTCTCTGACACTCCGGGCACCGCTGGCAGAAATTCCTGACCTCTGCTTCTAAGCCCGGCCAGTGAAAAACGGTCACGAATTTTCTCTGCCGTATTCCTCGTTCCGAGGTGTCCTCCCAGAGGATACGCATGAGCCAGGTGCATGACCGCTTCCGTTTTCCCTCTTGGTACTACCAGGAGATCACGTGGCTCACCTCGCCTTTCCGTGCGGTAATACAGCAGACCGTTTCTTATCAGAAAACCCGTCGTCGTCTGGTTTCTATCGTTCGTCTCGGCTTTCCCTTCTACCTCCATTACCTGTGTCCAGCAATGTTTTAACCGGGGGTCTTCCCGCTGTAGCCGTGCAAAGTTACCTCCCCTCTGCACCTGCTGTGACAAAGAGAAAGTGAGATCAACAGGGTTATTTGTCTCACCTTCTGCCTCCACATCCTCGCCGTCGTCCGCTGTCTGAGCCAGCCACGCTGGATGGGGACAATTCGGCCTCTGGCGTCGTCTTTCTTGCAGAGTGCGTTTCTTTTCTCTGCGTTTCCGCGAACTCAATCCCGGCCAATCTTGACCTACAATTAGAGGCACAGGTAAATTAAGCATGATGACAGCCTTTATCTCGTGTTTCCCCGCTCGTCCTCGATGGTAAACCGCGCCGCCGGGACCTCCCTTCGGTCTCCGTGTATGCAGGTGATTGGGAGAGGTCCGTACGGACGAGCCTCCGTCGGGACGATTGAGGGGCGAATTAGTGAGACCGCACTTCCCGTGTCAATAAGCGCTGGAAGCAGCGATCCGCTGATTTTAACCCAGTGTGTGGGTGCCGACGTCCCGAATCCCGTGTGGCTGTCGGCCCAGAGTCCCCGGGAGGAGGTGGTTCTGCCTAAGTCAGGTTCGGTCAGCATGGGCTCATCTTGTGGCGTATCCACTCGGCGTAGGGGCGGCAGAGGTTCGCGACGATGAGGTGGTATAAAGCGGGGTGGGCTTCTCCCTGGGAAGTTCTTTTTCTCCGGCGTTATCGAGAGTGTTGCCAGGGCACATTCTAGTGCCTCCGTCATGTCTCGTAGGGAGGCTAAGCCCCGCATTCCAACAGTTTTTCTCTCTTCTCTGGGTAGTGAGCGCAGCACTTTGTCCATCACGACCCTTTCCGTGATTTCTCTCGCCGACAGGACGTCCGGTTGCAGCCATCTCGCCGCTATTTTCATCAGCCGGTCCACTTGGGCGCGCGGAGGGGCCTGGAGATCATATGTCCAGCGCTGGAACTCTAGTGCTGCTTGTCTGCTGGATAGCCCGCACCGAGCCAAGATCTCAGATTTCAGCGTGTCATAATCCTCTACCTCGTCGGCCGTTAAGGCGAAGTATGCTCTTTGCGCTTCCCCCGTCAATAACGGAACGAGAATTGTGCTCTACGAGCCCATCCCTCGATTTCTGCCGTCCTTTCAAATGTTTGCAGGAAAGCCTCAAGGTCATCATGGGGTGTGAGTTTTGTTAGGAGTCGCTGGGCCTCTCTACGGGGGTCGGGAAGGGGGGTTTCCACTGTCCGTTGCTGCTGCATACGTACGAGCTCTTGCGTTGCCGTTTGGAGCCCCTGGGCAATCTGCTGCAGCATCGTCTGCTGTTGTATGTTTGTCTGATACAGCTGTCCCAGGAACTCCTCGGGGGAACGAGGGTGGGGGGGAGGGGGTGTTTCTGGGTCTGTGTTTCCAGGCTGCATTCTCCACCAGTTGTCGCGGGACCAGGTAATACAGGAGAACACAGACGACAGCAGACACGGGGAGGTGGTATGCAGTGCTCCTTTTTGTGTTTATTTGCTTTACTTTCAGTTTCACTCGGTGCAGTCACGTGGTCGCACACACACACACACACACACACACACACTCACACACACGCACGGGGCTAGTGGTTGGGAGCGCTCGGGGGGTGAGTAGAGCGGGGAGGTGCAGAAGATGCAGGTGAAGGTGAAGTGTCGGGTCCCTTCTGACGCGGCGCGCTGCGTCTCGGGAAAGCCGGGGAGGCTGTCGCGGTACGGGTTCGGTCCTTCCGCGGAAGTCTCCGGTGAGCGGGCTTTCCTTCAGGGAGATCTGAGTCTGAAGTGGAGAGAGAGGAAACAGGCGTTACTAGTGACGTCACTTGAAACCTACTCACCGAGGGCTCCGGCGGAGGGCCTTTTATAGACGGGTGTCGACTGTGGGAGGGTGAATGATCATGAGCGACCAGCCGCTGTGAATTCCGGCGCCCCGCCCCTGCGTAGTTGTCCATGGTGCTGAAGGCGCGCGGTCTCTTTTCCGAGCGCGAAGTGAGAGTGCCTTGTAGAGGGCTGGCTCTGAGCCCGCCATCACATGTCTATTTTAAAGAGGCGCTGACTTACAGCATGCCATCACACCTCATTTAAAAAAAAATGTTTTAGGCTGAGCTGCAAGCAATGAATGCACCGCTGTCTTCACTTCTTCATCAGAAGTGACTCTTCGTCCTGGTAGGACTGCATTCATGGGAGCAAACAGGTGAAAGTCTGATGGAGCAACATCAGGACTATAGGGAGGAGGCTTTAACACCTCAAAACTGAGTTTTTGCAAAGGATTGACAGTGTGGGCAGAAGTGTGTAGATGTGCATTGTCATGCAAGATCACAACATCCTTGGATAGCAGTCCTGTGTGTTTAAAGTTCAGGCTCTTCAATAAGCAACTCACTGCTGTTGATTCTTTAATACTGGCCCTTAATAATCCCTTTTTCCATACCATACTCTGCCGTTTACTCTCAAGCTGTGCTCTTCTGTGAGCTGTTTTGGCACCAGGTACGCCCTTAGACCACAGACAAAAAACAAATCACTGCATGTTGCTTTTCTTTTGTGAAAATCGCAAGTGGAGCATTCTTTTTTTTTTTTCTTGCATCGCATGTACAAATGAACTGATGTAACAAATGTTCAAATGTTCAAACCTGCGCAGTAGTGACTGGGGAGAAAGTAGCCTTAAATGAAAAGCACTGAAAAGGCAGTGCAGCCAACAGAAGGTTTAATATAATCGGAGTGCAGATATTTTTTTGACTCACCCATGTATATAATACACAATATATAGACAAATGTATGTGGACTCCTGAAGATCACTCCTATACTCTATGTGCTTTTTGAACCAGCCAATTTAAAACCATTCTTTAAATCACTATCTATACAACTTATCCTGTACAGGGTCAGGGCCTGGAGCGTATCCCAGGGATCCAAGGGCACAAGGTGAGGTTCATCCTAGATGGGGTGCCAAACTATCACAGGGCACAAGCACACAATCACACACACACAATCACACACCCAATCGCACACTACAGGAAACTGCAATGCAACTTGACTGCAAGGCTTTGGACTATGAGAGAAAATCCACTAAGCACAGAAGAAACCAATGGGCAGTTAGCATTCAATACAGATGCAACGGTTGTTGAGGTGAGATATGAATGGAGATCATCTGAAGCCTACACCAAACTACTTTAACCCCATTTTTTGTTGTGTTATGTTATGCTGAAAGAGATTTTGGTCTTAGTCCAAGTGAATGGAAATCTAAACACTATAGTGTCCAAAATCATTATAGTTGATCGAGTGCCTCAAACAACAGACTGAGGAAAGCCCACATATGGATGTGATGGTCAGGCATTCACATATTGTACCTTTTGCTATATGCTGTTTAAAGAAAGGGTGACTGCTCTGAGTTATGGATGTTTGGGAAAATTTTACTGCTGACATTCCAAACTACATGTACTGTAGATTGTATCCTGGAAGCACTGGATGTGTGGTCTCACTCACTCATTCTGGGAGGCTTGGGGCCTATCCCAGACAGGGTACACCAGGGTACATCATGGATTGGGTGCCAGTCCATTGAGGGGGAAGATGGCATGCATACACTCATGCACACACTTTGGGAAATTTAGAAATGCTAATTAGGCTATTCTGTGTCTGTGGACTTATGGGAGGAAAGTGAGATTACTGTCTATTGCAATGCAACGTAGATGGGAAGCCATTCCATTGTAGGACAGCAAACATGCAGATTCAAAGCTAGGTTATGTGGTCTGATGAGTACAAATGTATCTTATTCCAGAGCGATGGGTGTGTCAGTATAATAAAGGAAGTGCATGAAGCATTATAACAAAGTCCATTATAAATAGTGTCCACTGTACAAGCCTCTGGAGGCAGTGTTGTGATCTGGGGTTGCTTCATTTGGTCAGGTCTAGCCTCAGCAAGGCTATTTAGCTATAAAATGAAGTCAGCTGACTGTACTGTTATCACATCAATGGATTTTTCTTTTCCTTCCTTGATGGCACGATACAATACCAAGATTTACAGTATCAGGCACAAATTGTGAAAGAGTGGTTCTGGGAGCTTGAGAAATAATTTTCACACAAGATTTGACCCTCATATAAAGTCTCTGTGATGCGCTGGAGAAGACTTGATGACTTTTATGTGGCATTTGTGGAAACTATGCAACTATGAAACTATGCCATGGTGAATGCTTGCCATAATCAAAGTTAAATGTGTTAAAAGTCAATATTGGAGTGCAATAATTTTTTTTTACTAGGCAGTATATGCAGCAAGGCAGCACGGTGGTGAAGTGGTTATCACTGTAAGTTAGGTTAATTGGCATTCCCAAATTGGCCATAGTGTGTGAATGAGTGTGTGAGTGTGTGTAAATGTGTGGGCCCTGCGATGGATTGGCACCCTGTCCAGGGTGTACCCTGCCATGTGCCCTAAGTCTCCTGGGATAGGCTCCAGGCCCCCCGTGACCCTGAATACAGGATTAAGCGGTATAGATGATTGAGTGAGTGAGTGAGTATATACAGCATCCATCATCCATCTAGAAACATCTGTAGTCCAACTAGGGACTTTGATCTCCGATCAACATTCACACGCACATTCACACACTACGGAAATTGCCTAAATTGCGTGTCTTTGGATTATGGGAAGAAACTGGAGTAACCAGAGGAAACCCACCAAGCACGGGGAGAACAAGCAAACTTATGGGATGCACACAGACCCCGAGGTGGGATTTGAACCCGGACCCTGGAGGTGCAAGGTGACGGTGCTATCCACTAAGCCACCGTGTTGCCCACAGTACATACAGTAGGTGTCTTTGCAAAATTATGTTTTTTATTATGTGACATTGAAATAGCAATAAAGTCTCATACAGATGATCCTTTAGCACTACTTGACTGGACCCACTATCTCTCGGCGTATATAACAGAAAAGTCTGGCACAAAGGTGGTTGGAATGAACTTCCCCATGATGTTCAAAAAGCAGAGTCACTTATTGTCTCCAAGTAATGACTAAGACCTTCCTATTCAAAGAATACTTAAATTCGTACAAACTTTTTAATATATATCTATACTATGTTTACTTCCTTATTTTAGTGATTATAGTCTTAGTCCATGACATAGCAAACCATTATCAGGATGTATTTATGTCTAGAGACTTTAAATCACTTCTGTAATTTGCTCTGAATAAGGGTGTCTGTATGGAGATGTAAATGAGGCTGTGTGCAGTGTGTCGCTAATATGATTGACATTTAAGTTGAAAAGTTTTTAAAACTCAACGCACAATACAATGATTTGGAATTTAGTATATTCAAATACACTAAAAGCTGAAACATAATATTTCATTTATTCCATGCTTAGAAAGAAAGAGTAGATAATTTGACGTTTAAAGGTTATTTTCCAGGCATAATGTATTTTTTATTTAAGATTTTTCTTTTTGTTCTGAAGCTCATTAAGAATTCAGCTGAATACACAGCTTGTAAATAAATAAGTAATCTGACTGCCCCCAGTTCCAAGGTGCAACAGTTTTTATTTCCATTGTTTTATTTTATTTAGAGCCTTTATTTTATTTATAGCTTATTTAGAAGCATTGCGCCCTTTAAGGCATTATTAACTTTTTAAGCTCTCGTCCCACTCATCACATATCTCTTATTCTTATACAGTATGAACCGTCTGGCTTGTTAATGAATAAAATACTGATTAAAAAAAATAAAAAGCAGTGGTTTTTAATCTATTCATAATTTTTTCTATTGAATCTCACATTTATTTTCCTTTGTGGCATCCTACAAAACATGCACGAGTATGCACGTGTCTCACCTCTGAGCTGTCTGCTAAATGAGCCGGTTGAGTTACTCGACTAGCTGGTGGGCAGAGATACCAAATTTCCTCCATGTAAAATGATGTTTCATCATGAGCCTTAGGCTGCTTTTTGATTGTCCAAGTACAAACGGAGGAAGTGTTGAAGTTACGAGCTACAACAAGAAAATGTCTAGCTTCCCCTCACAGAACATTTGTCATGCTTTTGTCATGCTTCACTGGTGCATCCTATTAAGATTTTTACTCAATAGTTGTTGTTTTTTTTCCTTTCTTTCCTTTCTTGCTCTTCCTCTGGTCGGTGTCTCTCGTGGTGTCTGAGGTCTTTAATGTTCTGGTGGCTTAGCTTTAAAAAGAAGTTTAGTTTTAACTGCTGCAGCATGTTGTAAATTATTCAGCAGCAAGCTGTCTTGTAGAACAGAATAACTTGTCCCTCTGTGGGAGAGACAAGCCTTCTGTTGTTTATGCAGACCCTGGTTCTCGGCGATCCTACACTTACCTTCCCCTTGGCTCTAGTGTAAATGGTTCAGGGAATAGAGCCACTTGACTGACTTTATTTTATCTGCTGTTGCAGCCCAGTGACTAACCACATCATCCCAGGAGCTTCGCTGACACACCCCGATCATGTTGCACTTCGGGATACGACAGGTTTTTAATGCTTTCCATGCCAAGTGGGGGAAGTAACAGAATAGCCTAGGGTATAAGTTTAAAAGTGTGTCTTATGAATATGTTCCTATTGCTATAAACTGCGGCTGTGTCCTGAGGGGCTGGTTTGTGGTCTGTTTCTGTTGCCTTTGGCAATGGTTCAGGATGTAGAGGAGTAAAAAAAAAAAAATCCAGACTTTACTATCTTGGTCCTTACTGAATTCCTTATCTAGCACTTGTCGGGCCATCTGTAACTGGAAAATTAGGCAGTGATGAATTACCCGAATCAAGGGACTTATTTGGGGCAGCTACCACAGGGAACTAACAGGATGCTGGGAGATGTTTTATTTACAGTACAGAAAATAAGTGCTGTGGTTGGGGCTGAATAGTAAGGTTAATGCATTGAGGGAGTGCACGACTCTATGATCTATAAGCCTGTCAGAGGAATCGGTGTTGGTAGCCGACATCTACAGTAAACGTTCCTCTATCTCTGTTGCCTCTGTAATGCTAAACCGAGCTGATCAAGCTTCATATCACACAGCCATGTTTCATTATTACCACCTGGACTGAATTCTTTCAGTTTCTCTCTTTGTGAAGTGGCGTCTTTGTGCATTCTGGTGGCACGGGCGGTGCGGGGACAGCTATCAGTGCCGTTCAGAGGTTTCTGACATTCCATTATCGTAATGTAAAGGTGACGTGCAGCATCTTTTGATGGTTCTGTATCACACTTTGTATGCTTCATCCTGCAGCATTGCTTGTCGCACATTTGATGAGCGTGGCGGCCCTGTTGTCTTTTATTTATTTTTGACATATTACTAAACAAAATACTAAACACAATGACATTTATGGCATGTACTGTATACATACTGTAGATAAGGTTTTTGTGTACAAGTTTACAAGAATGTGATACTTGAAGGGTCCAGTAAGTAAATTCCAAACACTATGTGAGACAAGGTTAAGTTTATTGATCTATCCTAGAATTTAATTTAAGTTAAGCTAGAGTGTTCACCAGCTTAAGCTACAAGTTTACAAATAGGAAAATAGTTAAATTACTATTTTTTTTAATACACTCATTTGATTATTAGGACTTAAATACATTTCACTGTCTACTAATGGCCCATTTGTTGAACCTTTAGTTTTATTATATAACTACTCACAATTAAATGGTTCTCTCTCTAGGACCACCCGATTACACTGTCCTCTCTCTAGGGCCACCCGATTACACTGTCCTCTCTCTAGGGCCACCCGATTACACTGTCCTCTCTCTAGGACCACCCGATTACACTGTCCTCTCTCTAGGACCACCCGATTACACTGTCCGCTCTCTAGGACCACCCGATTACACTGTCCTCTCTCTAGGACCACCCGATTACACTGTCCTCTCCCCAGGGCCACCCGATTACACTGTCCTCTCTCCAGGGCCACCCAATTACACTGTCCTCTCTCTAGGACCACCCGATTACACTGTCCGCTCTCTAGGACCACCCGATTACACTGTCCTCTCTCTAGGACCACCCGATTACACTGTCCTCTCCCCAGGGCCACCCGATTACACTGTCCTCTCTCTAGGACCACCCGATTACTCTGTCCTCTCTCTAGGACCACCCGATTACACTGTCCTCTCTCTAGGACCACCCGATTACACTGTCCTCTCTCTAGGACCACCCGATTACACTGTCCTCTCTCTGGGACCACCCGATTACACTGTCCTCTCTCTGGGACCACCCGATTACACTGTCCTCTCTCTGGGACCACCCGATTACACTGTCCTCTCTCTAGGACCACCCGATTACACTGTCCTCTCTCTGGGACCACCCGATTACTCTGTCCTCTCTCTAGGACCACCAAATGATACTGTACTCTCTCTATGACCACCACCCAATTACACTGCCCACTCTTTAGGACTACCTAGTTACTCTGTCCTTCGTATAACCACCAAATTACACTGATTCTGCTCTAGGACCACTCAGAAATACTGTCCCCTCTCTTAAAAGAACAAACAAACAAATACACTGCTCTCTCTTTAGGATGACTCAGTTACACAGATCTCTCTCTAATGACTGTTACACTGTCTTATCTTTCTGTCCTCTCAGTTGCACGGTCATCTTTGCTAGGACCACTCAGTGACACTGTGCTCTCTCTCAAACTCCCTCATTGCACTGCAAGACATTGTTGGGGTCTCACAGATGTTGGGGAATTTAATCTGCAGTGGTTCAGTGTTTGAAATGACAAGCCACTGGGAATTGGAACCACACTAAAAATGTGTAGACTTTGTTCACTTGGATCTGAAAAAACAAACAAACTATTAAACATTCCTGCCTTGGCAGATTTCAGAACACAGTACTTGAATATACAGATGGCAGAGGCTATGTAAACTTTTAACCAGCAAACTCCGAAGTGTTTACTTGTTGTGCAATAAGCTCTGGATTTCTGTAATCTCTCTCCGTGTATGTGTGTGCGTGCATGTTTGTATATTTCTCTTAAGAGAGTCTGCTGAGCCTCTGTTGACAGTACTGACATTACTCTTACTTAAAGAACATCTGTGCCAGAGTAGCTCGCAGGCCGACAAGAACACGATTAAAAATAGCTATCAATCTGCCTTCATTGTGAGAACAGTCTGAAAGGGTCGTCAGACATCTAAAAAAAATCCGGACTTTTAATTTCATGACAAAAAAAAAAAACTCCTACATACTGTACAGTACCACGCATTACCCATGTGGATAGCGTGGGGAAAAAAAAAAGAAAAAAAGCCATCAGCTGTATTATTCATCCAGCACCTGTGTGTGACTGACAGGGCGAACGCAGGGTATTTTTGTAACTCAGCAGAAGCTTTAACTTTACAGTAATTAGTCATGCATTCAGGCACTTTATTGCCTTGTCTTTGGATGACATTTCTTAATATCTCTTTCTGAATGACGTACTCCGTAGCTAAGTCTACATCTTCATCTATTACTGCTGTCATAACATAGACGAATGGATTTTAAAGATCCATTTGCTACAGTAGATGTTTGAAAGTCTGCGCGAGATTGTAAGGATATAGAACATTAACCCTAGCTTTCACGACTGCCTTTGACCATCACACCTCATTAAATGCTTGGTGGTTTAAATTTCAATAGTCAACATCATTAAACCCCAAATTAAACATAATGTCAATTAGGTTATAAAGCGTAAAGGGTAGTGCTGGTTATCCATAAATTATAAAAAAAAACAGAAAAAAACATGAATTATCACTTCAAAGTGATCTCCTAAAGAATATTTTTTATTCCACAACAATTCCTCAACTAATATTAAAGTATGACACGTCATACTGTAGATGTAGATTTCATCAGGTAATAGTTTATATTTGTTTAATGTTGTGGATTTAACCATGAAACAAGTTAGTTCCTCTTATTACTTACTTTACGGGAGATTTAAACAGCCGTTCCCGCCTCAGCGTCTCTCGCTCTCGAGTATCAGAACAAGCGCTTTTAAATAATCCTTTCAGCCTCGCAATATAAGCTGCTGTCAGAGCTGTTCTGTTATAGAAATTTAATCAACATCTTCTGAACAATCAGTATTGAGTGTTCAACAGCACTGCGGTATAAATATATCTAAATTGCACAACCCTTCAGAGTATTGCATTATGAGTTCCCTGAACAGAAACTAGTCGGAGATCCCCCGAGAAAGCATCTGGGATTATTTAGAATAAACACTGCTGGCATCTGTTTCTGGCAGGATTGATGCTGACATTAAGGCAATAGGTGGTGTGACGAAGTGTCGTCATTTTTGTCTGTGCTTCCACTGATTGAGTGCACAATTTACAATTAGTGCCGGTTTCACCTGCTGTTTAAGTTGCGCCACAGTTTTAGCAAAACAGCACAAACTACAACTAATGAATGAAGATTTGCGTGCCACTGATATACAGTAGACAAGCATAAGGTAGTCCGTGGAAAATCCATTGCTGTAGGTGGCAAACAAGATGAACTATCAAAAGCATTTCGAGTAACAATGATCTCAATACCCTTGGGTTTTGTGTGTGAGATTACAAGCAGGGTCTTTATTATTCATCTGTATTTTTACCTTGTCATGGGCTTGTAAATATGTATGTATATTTTATATGCAAGGTACAGGAAATGCTGAATTATTTACACTTCCCTTCTCATGCACACTGCATTTGAAAGCCAACAGATGCCTGTCTTGAAACTGACAACAAACTGAGTCAGGCTTTCTTGTGTGTTTGCTTTTGAAAAATTCTAATTTTCACCATGTTTTATTATTTTTTTTCTTCCTCGGGCGAATTTGTATAAAAGGCTCCATTTGAAATAATGTCACTGCATCGTCCAGTGATGAAATCACATAGGGCTGTATTATAGATGGTGTCCGTCTTTCTGTTGATTTCAGCTGACATGTGTACTGTAGGTGGACGCAACTTTTTACATGATTCAAACATGCAAAGATGCAAGAATTCAATCACAGAAGCACTTTAATAAAATGTATAATCTCAACAGAGTCATCCTCTATACAGGGTCAGGGGAAACCTGGAGCCGATCCCAGGGGATATGGGGCATGAGGCGGGGTACACCCTGAATGGGATTTAATATTATATAATATTAATGTTTAAGGAATTTTGTGGTGAGTCCATTCGGAGATCATAAAACAGTGACATACCACATGGAAATGAAATATTAATATGGAATCAAATTATTTCAGGAGCTGCTGTTTTTGTTAATTTTATCACTCATCATTCATCACTTATACTGCTTTATCTTGTGTATAGAGTCATGGCTGGTCTAGAACCTATCCCAGGACATTTAGGGCATGAGGTCGGGTGCGCCCTGGACAGGGTGCCAATCCATCGCAGGGCACACACACGCTCATTCACACACTACGGGCAATTTGGGAACGCCATTTAACCTAATCTGCCTGGCTGTGGACTGTGGGAGGAAACCAGAGCACCCGGAGGAAACCCACCAAGCACTAAACTTAGTTCTAAGTAGTATTTACATGATTAGTTAGTTCCCATTATTTTGTTTGTTATCAAAGCCATACACATTCCTTTCCACACTAGTACCCTCTCTGTTCTCTCTCTCTTGTAGTTAATACAACACCATCCGCAAAAAAAAAAAAAAAATGCAGCTTGTCGTGTTACTGAGAATCTAGACCTCTCCTGTCCTGAAGACTCTGGTGGCAGAAAACTTATTGACCACTATAAAGCTCAGACACTGGAGACTCGTTCAATAAATGTTACATAAGCATATTCTTCCAGAAAATACCCTGTGAATAAGCTGTTTCTGCAGTAATAATAACACATTATAATGTGTTCCCTAATATAAACCCATCATTTTTTTATTATATTAAAAAAAAAAAAAAAAAACTCTTTGTCAGAGCCATGCTGCTATAGATAATTATTCCACACGTTTCGAATTGGGAATTCAGCACTCCTGTGGTATAAAACCCCTTTTAGATGTGCCATTGTTTTCCCCCCTGCTGCTCTTAAGACCAAATGTATTTTGCAGCCATCTTTGTTATTAAGGGCATAGAGATTTCCTTTCCCCTGGTTGTTGTTAAGGGCAGACACGGTGAGCATTTCGGCAAGATTCGCCAGCACAGCGAAAGGCAGAGCAAGAGATTCTCAGCACGTTTGTCTCCGGATGGGGATCATGTGTTTGATCCTGCCATTGCATCATCGCACAGTTAACTGGAAATAGAGGAGAGTTTTGATACTCCAGCACCGAGAATGGATCTTTCAAGCAGCTCTGTCTCAGGGCACATGCCTCATGTATTAAACATAAAAGTAAAAGGTAAAACGCAGGTAAGAGAAAAAAGAAGTGCAAAGAGTCAGGGACTGAAGACCAGACTTTCCCCAGGGCAGGTTCTTAGATGGACTAAAAGTGCGTGCTGAACTTAAATGCAGTGTAGTTGTAGATTTAACTTTATTTCTCCAGGCATGTTATTGTTGTTTTAGAATTTTTCCCTTTTTTTTAAATAGAGTACAAATATGAGTTTGCACACATGTACAATCTCTTTGACATCCATCACCGCAACAACACAACTCATATAAAGCTCTGGCAGTCACACCATAGAGAGTCAATATGTCCGCCTTTTATTAAGGTAGTCGTGTCTGCCACAGATAATACCACCAAGCCAAATAATGCTCAATTGCTTGCTACATTTCCTCCCGCTGATTTTACATCTATCTCATCGGATAAAATTCAATGTTAAATTAGCATTTAGTAAAATAATAATAAATAAAAGCATTCCTTAAGAAGTACATCAGCTCAGTTTATATTCAGTTCTTAAACGTGCCAGTTTCTGACCTATTTTTATCCCTACACCTTGCCATCCACCTGTCACCTTGCCATCTGTGCTGTCTGACTGACTGACAACTGACTGAGATCGTTGTGCATTAGGTCAGAGTGGTGCATTTAGCTGTTTAGTGAGAAAGATTAAACAGGGCACATTGATGTAACTGTAAAAACAAAGGAAATGTTGACTGAATATTGTCGAGATATTATATTACAGTATATTTTATTATATATTATATAACCCATATACTAGTCATGGCTGAATTTAACTCTTAATTTAATCCAAGCAAATTATGTAATGCAGTACAGTACAGTACATGCATTTATCGATACACCAATCAGCCCATAACATTAAAACCACAAAGTTTTGGGTTGCCCGTATGTCACCAGGGTGGCGCTGGCCCATCAGGGTGTGGCTCTCCAAGGCCTCTGTGGATGCTCTGCTTTATCTGGCACCAGGACTTTGGCAGCAGTTCCTTTGGGTGCTGTGAGTTGTAGGGTGGGGAATCCTTGGATCAGACTTACTTGGCCTTCAGTTCAATCAGTCTGGGATTTGGGGAGTTTGGAGGCCGGGACCTGGACTTGGGTTCTTTGCCTACTGGGCCCTGAGTGCAGCGTCTGTGGTGCACTGAGTGCTCTGGTGCTTTTCTATCATGGCCAGCATGCGATCTATTGTGGTGCATTGGCTTTTCTGTGGGAGCGGACCAGATGAGCTGGCCTATGGTCCCCATGGCCATGAGTGAGCCTTGTCATTAGTTTACCGTTGTATAGTTGGTTTACTTTTTACCTGGTGGTGGTTTTAATGTTATGGCTGATTGCTGTACATCCATGTCTATACTGCTTACCTTGTGTTGGGAGGTGAGGAGCCTGGAGCCAATCCTAGGTAAGCTATGGACATATAAGGCAATATGGAATTGACGATCAACCTAGTTGTACCCAGTGGACACTGACGAAGCACGGGTAGAGCATGCAAACTCCATGCACAAAGAGCAGAGGCGAGATGTAACATACACTCAACCTTGGAGGTGCAAGGTGACATTGTTTACCATCATTCTGCCATATTGGATATTTAATGTATTACATTTATTAATCCTTAGAAGTAATGGTTACAACATAAGCACCAGTGATCACCAGCATGGTCGCATTTTTGTCCAGGGCAGCCTTGTCTCTCCGCTTTTTGTCTCTTTGCTTTTCGTCAGAGGGAACCTGATAAAACTGTCTTCAAGGCTTTTGACCTCATTTGTTGTGGTGTACTCATGCACAACAGCAGTCCAGCATTGTAAAACCAGCCTGCCAGAATGGTGGCTGGTTTGGTTTAGATCACACAAGCAAGAGCTCTATAGCGCTTTGACACCTTTTGTTTTTGTACAGATAGGGTACATAGCATATAATATATACAGGATATATAATATCTAATTAACACGTTTTGAAAAAAGAGTAACTTATCAAAAAACTTTGTTTTATTAAGTGCTTTATCCTGGTCAGAGTAATTTTATAACCGCAGCCTATTCCAGGAACACTGGGTGCAAGGTGGGAATACTCCCTGAATGGGATGCCAATTTATCAAAGGGCACCATACACACATTCACTCGCTTATTCACATCTAGGGGGATTTATCTTAGGTAATTCACTGACGTGCATACAGAGAGAACACGACACACACACACATACACATTGTGTTATGTAACACCATAACGCTTGTTATGGTGTTACATTTACGGCATTTGGCAGACATCCTTCTCAAGAGCGACTTACAGTACATTTATCTCATTATACTTCTGAGCAGTTGAGGGTTAAGAGCTTTGCTCAAGGATCCAACCATCATAGCTTGGTGCTGCTGGAGTCTGAAACTATGACCTTCTTATTCATAGTCCATCAATGTAACTACCGAGCTGCCATTGCCCACGTACCCAGTGTCTTTGTAGTTAAGAATCAGAATTCTGTCTCCTCTTTAATGATCAGATCAGAATACAGAATAAATATTAAAACTGGGCATTGCTTTTATGATAGGCCTGCAAGATATGGTGATGAAGCATTGATGTTTAGTTCTTTTTTTATTTTCCTGGCTAGTATTCACACAATTGTCACAGTAGTGAAGACTGATGGCACTGTAAAATTGTATCATTTCCTGGAATATTTTGCCCCAAAACACATTTGCCCTTTCCAGCAAAAATATGACTTGCTGTACATTGAGATTTTTCAGAAGAGAAAAAGAGGAAATTGTTTCAGGGAGAAAAAAAAAATAATGATGTGCAGTGGCTATCTCAGCCTCTGCACTTGAGAAATCTGAAATTGTTAACTATAGTATACAGTGCTCTGCAAAAGTCTTTGTCCCTTATTTTTTCATATTAAATTAAATTAAATTGTCATATTAGATTAAAGAAATGGGAACACATGTTTTACTATGACGGGCTACAGAGTGCCTTAAGATGCAATTTAAAAATTTGTTGTTTATGTAACAACCTCAGCAGCAACCTCATTTCCCCCCTCGTCTGTTCCAACCACTCAGCATTCAGCATCACCAGTATACTAATCGCCCACTTGATCACCTGTCATCATCTGCACCTGTTTCTCATTGGTTTATGCCTTAAATTGGATGTTTTTTTTTTTAATGTTTGAATGGTTCATAGGTCACTGTGAGGTTTAACAAACAAAAACTTGAAACTGATAATGAGAGGCAAAAACTTGCCAAACACGAGAGCCAAAAAAAGTCTTCAGGAAGCCTTGATAACGATTCCTTGAGACTGTAGGAAAAGTAAAAAAATAAAAAAATTCAAATACAGGAAAGTCTGGCTCTTAGGAAGAAAAATAAGAAGAACTGAGAGGAATCTCAGGACTTTTCCACAGAACTGTATACTGTATATTATAATATACTCTACATATGATTATATACAATTTGCATTCATTCTGTATAATGATCTTTATTTAACAATACTTATTTAACAATACTTTTTAATTTTTTTACATGTTTACTCTAAATTACTATTTAAGAAGAGATGTAGTATTTTTAACACATAATGACTCGCATACAGTAATCGTCTCTTAGATGGATCTGCAGACGACTTTAGGCAAAAAACTCATCAAAGAGATGACATACATAGACATGATCTAGCAATAAGGAGGTTTTGATGAACAGAATGGGTAATGGCATTACTATTAGATGAAAACAACACCACCGGCCATTTAAAATAGAAGGAAAGAGATAGTTCTCACATGTTGGTTAAAGATGTCTGCAGCAGTCTGATAATGACATCACTTGCACTCTTTCAAGCCCTGTGTGTGTGTGTGTGTGTGTGCGTGTGCGCGTGTGTTTTTTATACCTCTATTTCTAGCTTCATTTTCTAGGCTCTGGCAGAATTGTGGCAAGTTTGATGTAGCACTGCTCAAACAGAAGGCATGTCAGCATTAAACACTTCAAAAAGCAGTGTGAAAAAAAAAAAACTGCTCTCGCCAAATCATATGTTATTTTGATATAAAGACCTCTAAATTCAGAAAGTGCAGGAACCACAAATTAAAGAGTTCTACCCTTTGAGATGTGCAAAGATACATACAAATTAAGTGTGCATTCATGACAATTTAATAGGGAACCAACAAATCTTGTGATAATGCTGGTGTAATATTACTGTATACCAGAACAACATTTATAATAATAACAATTGAAATATGAGCAATAATATGATATTTTGTGAATAAAGAAACACATATTGTAAGTGGGATAAAAAAAAAAAAATTCAATTCAATATTGCCACACCTGCTGTATTTGGAAAATTGCACACTAATACTGACATACGGACACATAACGTCCTTCAGAAATCACACTGCTTCTACAGATTAAATAGTGAAGCATTGTTCAATTAAATGTCTATATTATTTCTGAAGTATTACTACGCCAGGGATGATGACCTACGGTTATATTTTCCTGCTGCGTGTTAGCGAGAGCTTATTAAACCTCCATGAATACAGCCGCCTTGTCTTGTGAAAAACGCATTAGTGAAAATGTGATATCTTTTACAACCCCTGGCAAATATTACGGAATTACCACATTTGGACGATGTTCACTCAGGTTTATGACTTTGTAGCAAATAAACAAGTCACAGATATGACACAACATTATTTTGTTTAACGGCTAACATTTCTGGCTTCATAAAACACACATCAAACCAATTAAATGAAATTCCTTCAATTAAAGGTATATTTCTTGCAGATTGAGAAAAATGGAATCACATTAGTGCTCTTTTTTTATGATGGTGTGAAATCTTTGAGTCATGGGCTTCATCAAGCCCAGTCCATCTTTCTTGAATGGTCAGCTTTGCAGGATAGACCGTTGTATTGGACCAATTTCTAAATATTTACCCTTATCATTAGTTCCTGTCGTTGAACGGAAAATAGTTTTTAGACTTAAAGGTTAAAGCTAAAAGCAAGCTCATCAGCTTTAATGTAATGAGTAATATTATTATTTTAGGTTGAAGCCCACATACATTTCTGACTGTCTTATTAATACAAAGAAATTACATTTTGTAAGTTGAGTATCTTACAACTTGTTTATGCTAAGCTGTAGTTCTTTCATCATTAGCCAAATGCACGTCCTGCTCGGTCATAAAGTGAATCACAGACGAGAAATCGAAAAAGTACTGTAGATTGGATAGACATTAAGTTCTGTCTCAAAACCATTCCAGCGTGTAAGAATTCACAATCTGTCCGACTTACAGTAATAACTGACTTAATAGAACAGGGCACATTTGTTCCCCCTTTATTTAATAATGCATATATATTTTTAAGGCCTAATGCTTTGTTTTTTGTTTTTTTTTTCATTACCAAAAGCTTTGACATCTTTGCGCTACCTGTACCACAAACTTTTAGATACCTGTTGACTAATTAGCATTGTTGGATTTTTAGACATGTACAGGATATAATTAAAGAAATTATTCCATAAATTTTCCTACTTGAAAAATATGCCATCAATTGAACAAATAAATTTTTATACATTTTTATATTTGTTTTTGTGACATATCTGTGATATGTTTATGTGCTATGAAGAAAAACGCTGGGTTGACATGCCCTTAGTTTGGTAATTCCATAATTTCTTGTAATAATAACATAAACACTGAGCAGCAATAAGCATGTTTTTTTTCGCAACAGGTGGAAATGAAACAAGACCGTATAAACATTCCAGGATGTTAATTTCCTCCCTGACGATTCATTCTGGCGTTTGTTAGCACAAACTGTTTACTAACAGAAAATGCTTTGGTGTGGGTATATTCTCTAAAAGCCACCAAAATCTAGTCATGGGAAATAAAATGATATAGCTTAAAACGGTTATTAAACCGTATTATGGTTTTTTTATACTGTAAATTTAAAATTCGAACCTTCTTTTTTTAAATATATATTTATTTTTGTATTTATTTGTTATCTCCACCTACCCTGTGAAAGAATGGCATGCAGAACCCCATCCATTGGTCACACAAGTCAGACCACTCTCAGTGCCGTTCCGAAATTCCAGATAATTTTGGAGAGGGTTGCATTAAGAAGGGCATTCGTTGTAAAATAAACTGAGTCAAATTAAAAATGCAATTAGGATGATCATCAATAGGAACAACAAAGTAAAACATGTACAAATGACAGAATGGAGGTTTATATTCACATACATTTTTCAGTAAAAATATCTACTGTATAGTATGTTTCTCAGGCCTTGGAAGCCGACAAAGTATTTAAATACAGTATGAATTATAATTATAATATGTGCACATGATTCAATAATCATTGAAATAAAAAAAAGGATTTAAATATTTCAGGTTACTTGTAATTAATTTAGTATATATACTGTATGAGAGTTTCACTTTCACAAGTTTTTATTTGCTCCAGAGTTGGACTTGTTCTATACGCTTTTGCAAGCTTAGTACTTTTCTTTAATGGTATTTTATATATTCTATATTAGAAGGCTAGCTGATTACACAGCCTTAAACCAAGGCAATAAAATATGATGCACTCTCATATGCAAATCGACCTCTGGAAAAATTAAGTGCGCCGTGGGTAATGATGGCAAACCTTTTTCAGAGCAGTGTAGGTCTGTAGGTCTGTGTATTATAGACCAGTCCACAGATTTAATATGTATGTATGTTCTTATATATTATGAAACCTAATGTAAAAGTGTGGATAGATCTGTTTCTTCATTCTACTGACTGTGAACTTTCTCATCTTTGTATGGATGTCATATTCCTCCAAGTTCTCCATGCTAAGCTCTTTACTTCCACCCTTTTACCTTCTCTTCACTTTGGCAGTCTTGCCTGTTAGCCTGTCCAGTGCCGGTGAATTCAAGCGTATCAGCAAGACATGTGAGACACAGAACCCACTTACTCTCATTCTTCAGCTTATTACCTGTGAATCACATGTCTCTGCTCCTGTTCATTTTGCAGATCATGATCAAACTGCACATTACAGTACATTCACTGTGCTCTGAGCTACAAAGGTCATGTTGGATTTAATCACAAACATTCGGACCTTCATCATTTACAGAGAGACCAACATTTATCTCTACCCATACAGAAAGGTTTTCATATATGTTACATATATAATCATATATTTTAAATATATATATTATCAATTTGGATATATAGGCGATGTATGTACTGTATGTTCATCCTACATATTAGAAGTATATGTGACCCTTACATGTAAATGAAAAACACATTGTCACGACGCGCGCCTGTGATGGGTGTGCGCCCAAATCTATTATCGCCCCTCGCTCACTTCGTAGGCTCCCTAAGTAGGCGGCACCCCTTCTGCAGGTGTGCAAAGGGACGGGGCCGCCTATGCGGTCCGGCTGGCATTGATTAACGCTAATAGGAGCTCGGGCTTGCTCCGCATTATAAAAGCAAGGCGCGGAGTTTAGTCCGGGGTCCGAGAAGAGCGCAACGCGGTGGAGCTCGAGAGTGACATGCGAGTGGGAAAATGGAACGTGCCCCAGAGACCCCGCTTGCCAGCTGGGCACTGCCTCGGACCACTGCACGTGCACACATCATAACTTCCCTTTCTTTCCGTCCTCCCTCCTTTTACCCTTTCCTTCCCCTATGTATCATAAATTACCCTTTTCCTCTAAGATCTCGCCTCGTGTCTGTGTTTCATGGTGCCGCCCGAGCAACTTTGGGTCGAACCCGTTACATATTGCTAACATATTGCTAACATATGGCCAATTTCTCACTCTCTCTCCCACACACACACACACATACACACACAAAGAGTACTGTGCAAATGTCCCACCCTCATTCACATAAAATTTTGAAACCTTGGATTGCGAGCATAATTTGTTCTGTATATCAAAACACTCATATAACAAAGCAAATTTCTTCCATAAGAAGTAACGTAAACACAGATGATTCGTTCCACAACCCAAAATATTCATATAAAAATATTTAATAAAAATATTAAGTAAAAATAAAACAAATTAACCTGCACTTTACCTTTGAAATGCACGTTGTGTTGATGGAGAGGATTACCCACAATTCCACAGAGCAAGAGAGAGAGAATAATTATTCAACCATACATCAAGACTAGCTCGTTTTTCTAGTCAAAATTTATTACAAAATTTTGCTCGTCTTGCGGGACGCTCGCAAACCGGGTTAGTCACAATTCAGGTTACATGCAATCCGGGGTTCCACTGTATTTAAATTTTGCTCAGATGTACTGAAAGAGAGAGAGAGATTTTATAGTTAGTGCAGAGTTTACTGAACAGCAAATGACACATGAAACTATAGTCAGAAACCAAGCCAGACCAAAACATGAAAAGTCAGACCCACTGCTGAGCAAATCCTAAGGGGCAGGCAAAACCAGCAAGCATGATTTAGAGTTAGATTTACCAGCCTCTCAAAAATCAAGAAACAAGCAGCTCAGAATTGCATCTGGTAAAGTATGGACGACTTCACAAGGACTAATTGGGAACTACTGTTTATACAGTATAGTGTCTGTGCATAATAAATTGATGGGAACCAGGAAGACGAAGTGACCCATGGAGATAGTATAGGATAGTCCTCAGGTGATGGGGTCATGTGTGACAATGGGCAACAAGAACGTTTTCAATCTAAAGAAAAAAATTCAGGCATGAGAGTTAATTTAACAATGCTTATTCAAATTAACATAGATGCAGCTTTGAACTTCTGTATTTGAATTAATACATTTAGTAAAACTACCCAATAAAACCCCATAAAGATTCAACTCAGGCAGATAGCTAGTGTTCAGTTTGAATATGTGTTTTTCATTTTTCAGCACCAGATGGATAAAGGATCTGCTGATCTTGATACATCATCTTCCCAAGACACGTCTAACTTGGAAACCTTTCAAATTGCATTTCTCGTCTTTCCTGACCATAAGGGGTACCAAAATGGACCATGAACGTATTTTTTGTTGATGAAATAAAAATACAATAAAGTTCGTACACACATGGCTCCCTTAGCTGGCCCAGCAGCTATCTGTACTACTTATAGCAAAAAAAAAAAAAGTCTCTGCTGAGGCCTGACCAGAAAATTCAGCCAACACAACACACATTTCACTTGTTTATGAAATTGCAAATGTTTAATGTCTGATTTATAGCCAGAAAAGTATGAACACACACACTGTAGCTTGCACAAGCTTGTAATGAAAATGAGCATATTTAATATGGTGTGAAAACAAGATGTGATAGTAACCTACAGTATGCCTTTCAATTTACACTGAATATCTTTGATTACAGTAAAAAGGGGTGCATTTAGAATTCCGATAAGCAGTCTATCCTTATCCACTACTTTTTACTTTTTAGTTATTTTCGCACGAGAGAAAGCGTAGAGGTGATGAAAAACATCTTTTTAAAGACTTTTTAAGTCTTAACGTCAATACATTAAAGGTAGTTCATACAATAATGTGAAAAAGTTTTGCTACATTTCCAAACATTTTTGAAATTGTGTTTTTAGGCACTTTGCAGCCTTTCACAGTACACATTTGCACCTTTTTTATTGATTATTTTTTTATTAATTAATTAATTAATTAATTATTTGTTCAACATGCTTAATTTAATTGAAGAAGAAGAAACAGTGGGTGGCTCAAGACTTTTGTATAGTACTGTAGTGCAGTAGGTTGTGCATTTTTTTGTGTGTGCATTGAGTGGTGTGAAATTTGAATTAAGACATTCTAAGTGAGATTAAATAACCTCATTTATCCACTTAATGCCTGTTCTTCCAAGTCACACCAACGGTGGCCCTAAATTACAACACTGACATTGACAGGGGCAAATAAAATAAGAGCCTGGCAGCTGAGCTGATGTGAAGAGCAAGTACAGGGTTTAACTATGCATCACAAATAGCCCGTTCAAAAGCTGGTATACATTTTGGATATCCACATAATGCAATACAGCGGAATTCTTTGAAAAAAAAAAAAATTCCAATGTAACATATGGGAGACTAGTGAGTCAGCCTGTGAATGGAATTAAATTAATGGGGCAGTATGCATAAAATGCATATGCATAAAAAATATATATATCCTGCTGTTGATGTGGCAGTTGTGGTTAATATTTTGCATGCGTGTGTTTACATACTCAGGGGGAAAGAATTCGGGCATGATGTCGATTTTCTCCTCACTGTACCCGGACGTGGTAAAGAGGTCGGACTTTTGCCTGCTGTGATTGACCAACTCAGAAGTCAGGTACTGTAACAGCTCTTGGCTTTTAAGCGCAAATTTATTTTCATCAGCAATCATGAACATAACGTCTGAGTGCACGTTCACTATTCATTCAATAAGACTTTTGCTTTATGAAAAGGACACCTACTGTACGCCATGCCATTATTGGTACATTGACGTGTTGAAGCTTACCATATTACATAAGTAATTGCACATTATAGGGTCATATGCAGAGTTCACTTGCATTAGTATTAATTTCGCATAGTGAGAAATTAATACTAAAATTACTGTATGTACACCTGTATTCAGGACTCGGATGTAACAACAGCTTAATGGATTATTTTTATGAAGGTTATGGACACAGTGTATAGATTGTTTGGATACACACTGTGATGTGTCTCAGCTAGCATTATTCTGAAGCCTGGCCTCATTCTTCCCTATTTCTAGGAGTATACAGTATGGTATTTACCAAATTTCACACCTATTTTAATCCATTAAAAATGTCTTCCACCTATGTGCAAATTCTAAGGATCACTGCTAAGAAAGTAACCATACTTGAAGCTTTCCATGTGTTTTTTTTTTTCACTTGTTTGTTTAGCCAATTATTTTGAGTGTGAATAAAAGTACATTACACCGAGAGAACAGCATTCCAAGTGTAAAGCAGCTCTTTGAGTAATGAGTAAAACAACCCATCTGTTCCACTTTTTAAAATTAATTTATTTCCCCTTTCTTTGTGCGCGTGGCAAAAAAAAAGTGAAGCTGCCAAGACTGAATTTGAGCTTTCCCTGTGAATAATAAAAGATCACTTTGCTTATTTCTTATGTAAATGGTTGAAGGCTTTAAACAAATGGGTTTCTAACGAGTTAGATCCAGGGGTTCCACTCCTACTTCAGAATCTTGGAAGAGGAAAAAGAACAAATCAACACTTTAGCCTCCCAAGACACACACACAAAAAAAATCTCACTCTCTGTACTACCATGAGAATTTGCACTTCTCTATTCATGAATTTGGCAGAGTTACTTGTAGCAAAATTTCTCTCCGTAAACAGTGCAACTTCTGTAGAAAATTCTGGACTCCATATTTTGTCTCGAAAAGCGAATTACGTGCATCTATCCATCCATCAATCCATTCATCCGTCTCTTAGGGGTGTTGAATAGAAAATGACACTTTGCAGAATTTGAATAAAATATAAAAGTATATTTACCAAGCCACCAAGCCCCTGCTCACCATCCTCTATGCCTGGCCAACAAAATAATCCACACTTCAATATTTAATTCATCTTCCTTTAGCTTTAACCACAGCATGCAATGTGGTGGCCAGTTCATGTGTTAAAATGATTCCTCGTGCTCCAAGAACCACTTTTTAAGGCCTGCAGTATACCTGTGCCATCAGCGCTGAAAAACCATTGATAGATGTACTAATCTTGTCATTAAGTTTATTAATGTAGTCAGACCTTCCAACTGAAACGACCCCAGATCATAACACTGCCGTGAGAAGCTTGTACAGCGGGCACTGTGCATGATGGGTGCATTGCTTCATGTAGAGTGTTTTCCTGCTTACACTGATGCACCCATCGCTCTGGAAGAGGGTGAACCTGAATGCATCAGACCATATGAGCTTATTGAACATATGAACATATTCCTTTGGTCCAAAATACAATCTTTTTTTTTTTTTTTTAAACTGAAGCCTTTTTTTTTTGATTAGCCTTAACTAATTTTCTTATGGACACACATATGATTAGTCCCAATCTTGTGAGTTATCATCACTATTAACATAAACTTATCTATCTATCTATCTATCTATCTATCTATCTATCTATCTATCTATCTATCTATATAATGATCAGCAGGCTCTATTAGGAGTTTAACTATGGACAACAACTCAACCTACATTTGTGGCATTTACAGTAGCAGAAAATCTCCCATCCAGAGCAACTTAAATTTAGCTAATTATACATCTCAACAAGTAAGGGTTTTGCTCAAGGGTCCAGCATTTATAGCTTGGGTTTACATTTAGGCATTTGGTAGACTCCCTTATCGAGAGCGACTTACATTTTTATTTCATTATACATCTGAGCAGTTGAGGGTTAAGGGCCTTGCTCAAGGGCCCTACAGGAACAACTTGGAGGTCATGAAATTTAAACTTGGGACCGTACGTACAATAGTCCAATGCCTTAACCACTGAGCTACCCCTGTCCCCCTTTTTTAAGCTTGTAAAATACTTGATCCGTAGTCCCAACATTTTATCCATTGCTCTACCTTTGCACCCCTTCAATGAAGCCTTGAACATTATGAAAAGTATTGTAACTGAACATGGGGACTACATGGGAAGCTATTGGACTACAGTTCGGAAGGTCCCAGGTCCAAACCTCCAAGTTGCCAAGTCCCTTAACCCTCAACTGCTCAGATGTGTAATGTCATTCTGGATAAGTGTGTCTGCTAAATGTAAACCTTCTGGAGTGTTTTCATGATCAATGCAAACTCCGAACAGGATATACTGAAACAAACATAACACAATTAACTCTGGTTAATTAAACATTAGATCTCTGGCCAAGTTTTCACTGGTGTGACGGTGTGGCTTCTCCCAAGCACAGAGATTTTTCCTGCTTGCTGTCCGATTCTTGAGCTGTGAAACTCATGCAGCTCTAGATGTGTTTTGAACTCTCCACTACACTACTGAATATGAACTTCTCAGTGACCACAGTGGAAAGGCTGATAAGCTAATACACTAGTTTAAAAAAGCAACCCTTGTAGCCTACAACCCTTGTGCCAACTACTTATCTAAAAAAAAAAAAAAGAAAAAAAAGAGGAAAAAATAGACGGCTATTTTCAGTGGAGGGTGTGGGGCATGATTAAGTATAGATGTCTATTATCTATCTATCTCATGTTGTTTAAGCAGTATTATATTATAAATAGCCTACTGACAGTATTTGTTAAATTGATGGACAGATAGTTGAAAGGTTGATGGATGCATGATGGAAAGATTGAAAGATGGATATTGCAGGGGAATAGAAAAAGTTAAGGGAATATAGACACAGTTCATAGCTGAATGTACTATCAATTAATGAAGCATGCTAATTGACTGATTAGGGAGTTTGGTGACAGTTAGTTGACAGAAATAGCTGCTGAGACATATCCATCAAACAGTCGTCTAAAACAGCTTCGAATTCTTGAGAGCGCAGTGAGACAGAAGGAGAGTTGGATAAGAGGTTCTTCAGGAATTATCACTTCATTCTGTAGTCAGCACATATGATATTAAGGCAGGGGAGTTGGCACGGGTGAGTGGAGCCCCGTTCACAATTCTCAGGGTTCATATCCTTGTTCTTAATACAAATCAGGAACTGTTCCATCGGCGATTTCATTATTAAAATCTGAAGAGCTTTATTAGAAGCTTTTTGAGAGAGTGAAAGCAAGCAGCGGAAAGCAATCTGAGGAAAGAGATCATAAAAGATCATAAACGTGGAGGGTCTTTGTCTTTATAGTACGCATAGAAACACTCAACTCTAAATAACAGATGGAGGGATGGCAAGAGGGGAAAACATACAGTACAGAGAGGGTGTGAGAATTTGAATGGAGCAGAAATGTCAGAGAGAGAGAGAGAGAAAAGGAACAAAGGTGGGAAAGATGGAGCAGCAGCTCAATCGGCAGCAAGACAGGCTGACAGGGTGTGAAAGAATGATGGAGAGAAAGACTTGTCAGCAACTGGCTCCTCTGAGAAGAGAGTAGTAGATGAGGGGATAATGAGTGGGAGGCGTTTGATAAAATGCAGTCAGCGGCAGAAGCTGTGCTGGTGATGCTGTTGCCTACTGGCCCCCTCTCTCTGTCATCTCCGAGTTTAAAAATCGCAGAGTTTAAAAATAACCCAGCGCCTACCCGCCTCTCTTTCCTTCCTTCCTTGTACTCTGTGACTCTCTCTCTCTCTCTCTCTCTCTCTCTCTCTCTCTCTCTCTCTCTCTCGCCTCCTCTACCTGTAGTCCCTGCTGGTAATTAGCCCTGTTAACTTTCCTTGGCAGAAACTATACTTTGCTATAGAGTTGCTGTTACCTGCAGGGATGTGGGTGCGTTTGGCTAGGAATACATGAAGTTTGCCTCCGCAGGTCTCCGAGGGGCAGGTGAGTCTGGTAGGGAGCCGCTGATTAAGTGGCGGTAGTGGAGGTCGTCGTACGTCGTGTAACCTTGTCATAGCTGATCTGCGCTCCTGTGGTGCTCACAGCACCGCCGAGGCTCGGTATCACATGCCTGGCTCCCATTCTTTTAGTCTGAACGGAGGTAAAAATATATCCAAAGAGGAAAAAAAACACCTGACCTTGTAAAAATGGGCTTCATCGTCTTTCTTTTTTTTTTTCCTCCTGGCAGCTGGATATAAAAGCATAAGTGTGGGCCAGTGGAAAGGGCAGCCAGTCACTAACACGGAGACGGATGAAAGGAAGTTCTGGCCTAGAATCAGGATACACGATGAACCTGCTTGCCACTTGCTTTTGTGCTTCACAGTGTTTCACTTAGTTTTTCTGATTGTGAGTTGAGGTAGTTAAGATTCTGAATCGTTTTTTTTCACCTTTACAGTCATGTAGAGAAGTTGACCTTGTGAAGTCTATAGCACCACGTAACCTGCACCTAGTCTGTGGGTGTAGGGTAAAGTTGGTCCTGTCAGTTGGAACTGATCACACTGGCTTGACTTGAGAATAAGTACTGTATAGTCTTCATTCAAAACTAGCAGCACTTTCTAATCAGACATTTTTTCCCCAAGAGATTTCAGTCCCTGTAGATTTTATATCACAGTAATACTTTTTTTTTTTTTTTAATTGCATCTTATTTTTGTTTTTCGGGAAAAAGTGTTTCCATTATACTTGATAAGAGTGAATAGAACCATGATTAAAGATTTGGCTTCAGCTTGTCATTGTCACATTTCAGTTTTTTTTTAACAGTGTGAGTCACATGACATTCGCATCTCAAGTAATTAGCTCAAATTACACCTTTAAGAAAAAAACAACACACAACGCCAAAGACTGGCAATAAGATTACTCCAAATTTTTTGAGATGGGGGGAAAAAAAACAATTCAGGTATGTATCATAATTCTTTTGTGTGGAAAGTCACGTATTGCCACAGTGATTTCAAAATAATTTTTTTGAAAACAACAACAAACAAACAAAACACACACACACACACATATATTCATGTGTTGGATATATATTCATATTCATATACTGTGTGTATGTGTCTATATATATGTATATATATACAGTGGAACCTTGGATTACGAGCATAATTCGTTCCGGAAGCAGGCTCGTATTCCAAAATACTCGTAAACCAAATCAGACCTTCCCAATAAGAAATAATGAAAACTCAAATAATTCGTTCCACAGCCCCAAAAAATAAATACAGAAAAATTATTAATAGAATATATAAAGTAAAAATAAAACAAATAAACCTGCACTTTACCTTTAAAAAAAGTAAACAGGTAAATGTTTCCGTTTGTGCGCGCAAACGCCGTGTATTTGTGTGTGTGTGTGTGTGTGTGTGTGTGTGTGTGTGTGTGTGTGAATGTGTCTATATATATGTATATATATATATATACAGTGGAACCTTGGATAACGAGCATAATTCGTCCCGGAAGCAGGCTTGTATTCCAAAATACTCGTAAACCAAATCAGACCTTCCCATAAGAAATAATGAAAACTCAAATAATTCGTTCCACAGCCCCAAAAAATAAATACAGAAAAATTATTAATAGAATATATAAAGTAAAAATAAAACAAATAAACCTGCACTTTACCTTTAAAAAAAGTAAACAGGTAAATGTTTCCGTTTGTGCGCGCAGGCACCGTGTATTTGTGTGTGTGTGTGTGTGTGTGTGTGTGTGTGTGTGGAATTAGCCCCTTCCCTCGCTTTGTCTTACACAGTAAAACTCCTCCTCCCTTCCCCCACCTCGCTTTTTAAGTTTCATAACAAACACACACACACAACGGACACACTGTTTTAACGGGAAAAAAAGAAATCTCTCTAATGACACTCGCATGAGCGCAGACTAACGGAATCACTGCTGTAAAGTAAAAAAAAACAAACAAGTGAACCAGCGCCTTACCTTTGAAAAGAATCGCGACAGAGCAGAGTTTCTGTGTAGAGTAGAGTGTGTGTGTCTGTGTGAAGCTGGGGAGGGGGGGTGTAAAAGCGAGAGAGTGTGTGTTGGTGTGTGTGTGTAGGTGTCAAAAAACTTGGCACTCGTAAACCAAGACATGCTCGTTTTTCAAGTCAAAATTTATTTAAAATCTTTGCTCGTCTTGCGGAACACTCGTAAACCGAGGTTCCACTGTGTCCACCTACAGTAGGTATGATGATAATATTGTATTAGGTGGTTCCTGGAGATTCCCATCCCTGCTAGTCTCAGTTTCATGGCCCAGACTATGGATACACAAAGATGAATGCACTCTTTAACACTCTTCGACAATACCTCTTATTTAGCAATCCAACTCTCAAATTGTTAAAATATAATTGTAAAATCAGTGTACACAATTTGCAGTGACATAAAAATATGCCATTTCATATTTTACATTATTCCAAATTTGTGTTATGAATTACAGAGGTTATGTATTTTACACAACCTCCTGTCCTTTATAGTTGTGGCGGGGTTTTATCTAAAGCCTCTCAGGGAAAGTAGACAGGATGTTTTTGCGTGTTGGCTACTGAGCTACAGGAAATCTGAGGTTGTATATGTGTTAATATACAACCTTTTGATCAGAAAATTGGTACACTGCTAGCACAGAAAAGGCAATCATTTGCTATATTATAACTGTGGGGTCAGAAGAACACATCCCTCTTCAACCTCACCTACCCTTTTTTTGCGTGCCAGGGGAAAAATGCCTGCAATTACCGGCTCTGTTGGATATGACATAAAATGAATTACCTTCACAAATAGTATGCCCTGCAGTCCATTAAGATAAATGTTTTACTGTGTGCTGTGGCGGTTAAATATGTGCGAGTTTGGTATTTTTCTAAGTTTAGATGTAATGTTAACACATACAATTCCTGGAGAAAAAAACAATAGTGCACCACCTTTCCTGGGCAAACCAGTGAAAACGGCTCCTCCGTACCCCACATGGTTCCAAGTTTAAAAAAGAACCAATTCCCTGCTCAACTTTAAACTCAAGCAAGCACGCTTCAAACATGTTGTGCAAACCCAGGCTAATTTTACTCTGAATACAGAGAGGCTTGAAATCTCCAGCTCTGCCTCGCTGCAGTCGAAATATTAGATCAGGTTGGCTGCTGTCCTCTGGGTCTGATGGTCTGAATGTGGCAGCTGCTTGTGGCTCACTTAAAAGAGAGAGTGAAATATGGAATCAAAAGCTGGAAAAGCTGACCTTTTTGATAGCATTTGTAAGAGCGGCAACTCCCTAGTGATGTTGGCCGAGCCGTTGCACGTCACTCTTTTAGAGAGCCGCAGGTGCTACGGCCTGGCATCTGAGATTGACAATTTCGGTCAAGGCTGTACCCGTCCCTGGAAAGAAGTGAGAAGAACAAATCAGTGTTCGAATCACTGATGCCTCAAAGTTTCATAAAGTTATAGAGAGGATCATGAGTAGTTATTAGAACAACAGGGATTCAGAGTGATATGGTATGAATTTCCAAGGCATTACAAAGACAAATGACAAAAAAACAGCATTAAAACCTGGAATGATAGTCTTAAACCACCAACGTCATGGAGGAAAAGTAGTCATGAAATCCAAATCATAAATGGAGAAAAGAAATCAAGAGTAGAAATTATAGCTATGTTTCATAGTGATGTGTTTATGTGATGGTAAGAGCAATACCGTAGACATAATGTGACGAGGACACAGAGCGTTTGGGATTAAACAGGTGTGTGTTTCTAAGGAAGATAATTGTCAGCGAGGCTAATCATTACAAAAGCACTTCAATTTGCTAGCAAGCATAAAGATTAGATTTTAGAGCAAAATAAAAATTCAGTGGTCTGATGAATCCGGATTGACACTGTTCATGAGTGATTGGTGCATCAGAGTATAAAGGATGTACCCATAATGCACAGTACTGCCCACTGGATAAGCTGTGGAGGCAGCATTATGATCTGGAGTCGCTTCAGTTGCTCAGGCTCGACAATATTTTGTGGCAATTAAATGAAGGCAGCTGACCAACCGGACGTGCTGAAAGAGCAGGTTATCACATCTATACATTTTTTTTTCCTGATGGCACATGCATATTGAAGGACTCCGACTGTGAACGAGTGATCCAATGAGCATAAGGAATCATTTCCACACATGAATTATCCACTACTTTGCATGCTGTAATTAAAGATAAAGGCAGTCTTTATATAACTTTCGTTTTTTTGGCAGGCCAGTATACAATATGTGAGTAACTTCATCCAAGACTAAACTACTTTCACAGAACAGTCAAATTAATTCTATTTTTCAAGTCAAGTCAATTAGGCTTTTATTATCATTTCAACCACACACAGTTCAGTGCACAGTGAAATGAAATAACGTTCCTCCAGGACCAAGGTGCTACATACATGCAACAACATAAATTCACAACACCAATTTACCAGAACTAGCTAAGCTAACTAAGAGACCTAATTAGCTGACTAGCTCAGATATATTTTTGGATATATCAAATAGCTTGTTTACCCACTTGACACTGGTGCACAGAAATGAGAATACATTAAACAAACAGAGATCAGATTCTCAAAATATGGTAGCGCCCTAGAATTTCCTTCGGGATTGATAAAGTATCTATCTATCTATCTATCTATCTATCTATCTATCTATCGATCTATCTATCGATCTATCTATCTATCAGTCCGTCTAGTGATGTGTTTTAGACAGTGTTTATTCATCCTGTGTCATTTGCTTGATCTACATTTTAGTAACCAGAATAATAATTTTTATCAGGGTCCCCAATGGACAAATCATAAAGCATTCATCAGATTATCTGAAAATTGTATTCCTGCTCCTTAGACACCTACAGTACCTGCTGAAGTTAAAAAGCTAAATTGGCCAGGGTAGGAGTGAAAGCAGTTCTCGCTCCTCTCTTAATCGGAGTGAAAATAGCCAATCTTGGGTGTCTCTGAGCTCACATGCTCTATGGGGAAGAGGGCAGGTGGTACCTTTTTATGAGTGTGTTTATCTGTCCTCTTATGTACAGTAGCTGTGGCAGCAGTTAAAAAAAAAAAATTATTAAAGAGGACTCATCTGCCAGCATCAGCCTCCCTGTCACATGGATACCACTCCTCCTCCGCCTCTTACTACTACTACTACTACTAATAATAATAATATAGTTGTTTGGCCAGTAACCAAATATCAATCAAATATATACTGTATGATAAAGTTTAGGTACCTATTATTAGTGTATTTTAGTAATTATAAAGCATATATATTTCTTCTTTCTTCTCCAACACTTGATTCTGATTCATTTTAATGGTTTAACCTTAATCGACTGTATTTAATACGTTAAATTGAGATTTTCTTTAGGAAACTACAGAAACTCTGCGCTGGTATATCCACTGTGACACCCATACTGTATGTGCAGTATACTAGTGCGACAGTGTTCAATTCTGACCATGAAAAACGCTACTGGTTAAAAAATAAAAAGGAAAAATTGCATTTACACCTGACTAATTTTGCAATATACCAGATTTATACCTTTAAAATCTGTACCTGTGTGAAAACAGAGGACCCAGGCAGTGCTACAGTAGATCCATTCCAAGGTTGGAGCGGAGCTGGTAATTAACTTCCTGTAAATCTAACCCTACGGACATGCGAGAAAGTGGGATTTACTGACTTACTCCTTTGTACAAGGTGAATTCGGCTAATTGGATTGGCTCATCAGGATTTCTAGAAAGTTTTACCAAACTTAAAAATCTTTGTGGGAGTCATGAAGCCTGGGACTAGCTGAAGATAATCAACCTGACAATAACATTTTGTGTCAAATAATACCTAATATTACACAACTATGGCACTTGACCAGCATTGGGATTCAGAGCTGGTAGTGGGTGGATGGGGAAAGAGCCAGCTTTACTGTAGCTTAAGTTGATTAGAGTTTTGGCTTCTTTCATGGCTGTGTATTGATGGGAAGTGAAATGCTCTATATAATTACATACAAACTCAGCTCCTCACCTCAGAGCAGCAATTTCATCCTCATTTATGCCGACGTTCACCCGGAGGCTCATTACAGTACATGTGTGTGTGTCAGTCATGAGTGTGAAAGACAAAAAGGCAGAAGGCCACTGAAGTAAAGAAAGAGGGCAGAAATGAGTGGAGACTTTCATCCCCACCCTTGTTGTAAACGTCCTCTTCTCCTCAGTCTCTGTCGCTCCCTAATTCATTGGCTGAGTGTGTGGTTACTTTATCTTCCACTGTAGGATGGAAAAGACCTTTTTAGATCAAGGAAGAGTGATAGGCTGTTTCTAGCACAGTGGACCAGACATTACATGGAGTGAATGACCAGTATGGACAATAAATGTGTGTTTGAATGTGTATTAAAAAAAAAAAAAACATTAGTGTAGTACAATATATGAATATATAGGAGAAAAGATGGGTGACTGAGGCCTGACCGGGAGAAAAATAGAAAATATGATTGTGTAAGTACGTGTATGAGAATGATATCAAAAGCTACTGTATGTTGCTCCTACGGCAATTATTGCTCTTTAGTAAGAGTGCTGAAGATTTATAGGCTGCAAGAGGGTTGTAGTAACTCAACAATTATTGCAGGCACTGGAATTAAACTGACAATTTGTAATCTTAATCGCCTTAGTGCTGTTCCCATCAGGAGCTGAATAATCAGACCGGGCGCAGGCCCAGAGGAAATCAATTTACAGCTTCCATCCTCAGCCAGCCCTGACCATCTCTCTTTTACTCTTCACCCCCTCTCCTGTCTTCTGTCTCTTTATCTCGCATACTTTATTTCTTCCCAGTATTCCCCTAAAACACAATTACTTTTCTGTGCGTATGTGTGATTTTATCCTATTTTTTTTTCTTTTTCCTTTATAGATTCACTCACCTCAGTTTTCTGCTTCTGTTCAAAGTATTCCTTTTGTTTTGTTTTTTGTGGCTCTTCAAACCTCCCCTGCATTTTGTACTCGTTCTGTCTTCCTCTGCATACCTGCTCCGTTTCCTGCTTGCCTGCATGTGCTCTGTGGTAAAGTCTGGAATTGATTTCATTTCCTATGGAGTGGAACCATTTGGCGCAGATTGAGAATGGCACCCCGCTGTTGTCACCGCTTTATGAGTTACAATTTACAGTGATTGTATACGGAGAAAATGTGCCCTTTAGCAGTCTCTGGTCTTTAATGAAATAGTGGGTAAGATTTAGATTCATATGTGATGAACTTTGGTCACTGAGTCATTAAATCCTCTAGATTATTCTTACCTAACCATACACAGAAAGAAATGGCAAATGAACCAAAATCAGGGCAATAGCAATTTTTTTTATTTATTTATGCTACCTGAACATCTGAACAATTAATCCACACACGTACACACACACACATTTTACCAATTTAAACTGCTTTTCATGTGAATGATAGTTTTTCTAAATTGATCTTATTGTATATCAAAAATAAATACAGTGGTACCTCGGCATAAGAATTTAATCCATTCTTAAGTTCTTAAGGCGAAACTTCCTATTGCAAAGCACATTTTTCCATAGGAAATAATGTAAATGCAGATAATCTGTTCCAGCCACCCAAAAATATTACTAATATTTCTAAAACTATAATCAAATTTTGGCATAAAAACTATTTAGTCGAAACATTTAGAAAATACATGTATATGAAATAAATAGACTCCAGCTGCCACCAGCTGCTTTAAAAAGAAACTGAAAGTGGCTCCCTTTTCTTGCTATGGTGCTTGATAACATGCTTGGGACCCATGGTGCTATGTCTTCACTTAATCTTGCACAAAATGCAAAAAAAAAAAAAAAAAAAAAAATTCACATCGTCACGTTTTGAATGGCTCCCGGAATTATGCACAACATAAATTCGAAAATATTTCACATGCCGATGCAAATTTCTTGCAAAATTTAAGTTTTTAGCGCGAAAATTCATGAGGCCGAAAAAAAATTATAAAACATATTATAGAAAATCCAAAAAGAAATCGTGAAATGCGGATAAACATATTTTTATTTTTTATTTTTTGTAGACATAAAGCATTATTTTGACACATTATTTACACAGTTTAGCATGCTGCAGCTGACCTGGTAAAACATCCTTAAAAGAAACGTTGCAAAAAAACTAAGGCATTCAATGACATGGACAAAACACTTTAAAAAAATAAATAAAAAATTGTGGTAAAATTTGTTTTACTTTATAAGCAAAAATAGGATTTGTTTTGTAACATCCATGACAAACAAATAAACAAACTAATTTTAAACTACAGTAATGTTCTCAAATGATTTTCAAGTAATTTAAATAATATATTTTTCTTAAACCTTCTTACATTAACTACCCATAAATATGCACTGCATTAAAGGGGGTAAACATACAGGCAGCATTAATTGTCATGTGACCTGCACAATACAATCAAATCACTTCAGAATGAAACCCCATATATCACAGTGACCTTGGAATAATAGATAAACAACATACAGTCGATCCAGGGGAGGATTAAGGGCCCAACAGTGGCATCTTACTGTAGTGGTGCTCAAATCTGAACTGATACATCTTCTGATCAGTAAGTCTGTTTTTTTATCAAGTGAACTCCTGACCTGAGGCGTCTAGGGATTAGCATATTGTTATTAATAGTGTGAGAACTTTTTTTTATTATATATATATATATAAAAATATATACATTTTATGTAATTGTTACTGCACAGAATATATTGTCTTACTTTTCAGGGTATTCTCCTATACGCAGACTTCCAGGAGTCAACCTTTGAATTTAGCAAATTGCCAAGTCAACGGTTTGAAGCCATGGACCATTTCCAGAAGTGCTTCCTTATTGTAAAGTTGAAGAAAGAGCAGGTGGTTGGTCAGCAGGCGGAGCAGAGATGTGGGAAGGACTGGAAGGCAGTGCGGGTGGATCTGGTGGCACCTCCGGCTGAGTGCTATGCCTTTGCCCTGCTGGGCTGGAGTGGCTCTACGGTAAGGGACGAATGATCTGAGGGCTACAGTATGCACCATACAACAAAAATTTGAACATTCTCAGTATTTTTGGTTTCAAACATGGAATCAGGAGTGAGCTCATTACAGGTGCCTCTAGAAACTGACATATCATTCGTCATTACATGGAATTATGGGACATCCTCATTCTCTGACCTCTTTCTAGTGATCTGTCCCACAATGCATAAGGTCTAGGCTGAGATTTGGCAACATGCAACCCCTAGTTACAGTTACTTTATGGGGCTAACATTAATCATTTTAACATTCAGTTTATGTGGTGCCATAAGGGCTTTCAACACTGGTACAATCGAAAAGTGTTTTAAACTAGTCCTTTAAATGTGTTTGTGGACTTAATTTAACCTTTAATTCTTACTCTCTTGTTGTGCTTTTGTAGCTGGACTAATTACATTGTCAGAGTTAGCGATGGGTGATTATGCTGTCATTAGGCTAAATGCCAACAGAAAAAAAGGCAGTAGAAGAAAAAGGCGGGGCAGCACGCTAGAAATGAAGTTTCTGTAAAAACAAGGCAGAACTGAAGATGGTATTAGACAATTTGAATACTGAGTAATGATGTTTACAATCTTTTTAATTTGGTGCCAATGAAATTAGTTTCGGTTTGTGGCCAAAATTATTATTTAGATAGTCCATTAGGCTCTCTGGCTTGGCAGGGTACTGGGAGCTTATGGGAAGTGCTGTTACACAAGAAAAAAGTCCTGTGGTTCCAGTGAACAGAATAATAATTTATGATTTTTTTTCTTCACAAATATGGTTATGAGCCAATTCCCACCCAGTACAGTAGCAGCTCTCCCACACAGTATTATAAGCCAGAGACCAATCAGGGAGGCTAGGTTGTGGGAGAGTACTGTACATCCTCCAATACATGTGAAACCATCCAACCTCATCATTTGTCAAACTGCTGCTCCTGCTATGTAAGTCACAGAGCAGCATAATATACACAGAGAAAACCGTCTATACTCTTCCACATACATCAGCGCACAGATGCTTACAATTATTTAGCTTTAGATTGGCGGAGGACAGAGTATATGCCATCTCTCCCAACCAGAGAGCTTTCCTGCTCTCTTGGCTCTCAGCTATGGATGGATGGCTGTTGCATTTTAGGGATTGAACTCAATTTGACCATATAGCAACCCTTTGAGCCAGTCAACCTTGTGAAGTAAGCAATTCATTTAATTACTTAATTTTTTTTTAAATTCTCTTCAAAAAGTGGAAAAAAAAAATAATAGTATGGGACTCTTACATAATCAGCGTTATCATCACCAATAGGGCATGTGCTTGTGCAGGTGCTGAAGATCACTTTTCATTTGGTAATTGTAAAAGGAAGGAAAGGAAAGATCAACAATTGATTATATTATATATATATATTAAAATGATTATATCTAAATCTAGCAGACACCCTCATCCAGAGCAACTTACATTTTTATCTCATTATACATATGAGCAGTTGAGGCTTAAGGGCCTTGCTCAAGGGCCCAACTTGGCAGTTGTGTGATTTGAACCTAGGACCTTCCGAACCATAGTCCAATCCCTTAACCACTGAGCTATCCCAGTCCCTATCGTTATACTGTATATGCTACAAATATTCAGTTAATATGGTCATGTTATACATGATTAAAGGGTGTTATTTTGTTTATCCATTACTTCTTCTTTTGTTGTTGTTGCCTGATAAACCTGTTAATTTATTCCACCATTCTTTGCTTTATTACATTGCTTTGTTCATTTGTGAGCTCTGCAGTATCATGTGGGTTCCACTTACAGTGTTTTGTTGATAAACAGTGCTAAACTGGCCATGACCTTTTTGGAAATTAGCATAATGCAGAAAGCATTAGTGATTAGAAGAGATTAATAGAGGGGAAATTTAATAGGTCTGCTGACCATGATAAGGCTTTCCATAGAGATTAATGTCAAATGGTGTATTTCTTTCAAATTGGAGATCACCCGAAAACTGAATTTAGATGGTACGTGCAGATTAGAACTAATTGTGACTGAGGTACTAGATTATAAATTTTAAAAAAGTTAACTTTTTTTTTGCAGCTGATAAACCAGAAAATAAAAATTAGCTCCGCATCTAACATGTATTTAGCCCTATACGAAGAGTTTGTCAGCAAAAGGACATGACTCCATTTGTCATTTTTGTGAAAAACACAAACTTTTTTTTTTTTTTAAAGAAGGCAAGAAGTATTGCAAACCGATAGAGAATATTTTGTGCATGTTTTCATGTGACAAGGGTTATTCAAAAGCACAAGTGACAAAATACAAATGGTTTTGGTTATATCAGTGTACATTTTGTGTGATTTAGCAAAAACCTACAACTTTTTTTTTTTTTTTCTGTTGTGTTTGAGGTAATTTAAGTATATTAAAAATATGTTGGTTGGGTTTAAATAAAAACGTCAAAGCAAACTGGAACATGGATATACTGTACTGTATGTGTTGAGTTTTGTTGCCTACAAAACCTTGATTAATTAATCATTATGATTGTTGATGATAGAGCCTTATCCTAGGTGTCATATGAAGGTTTTTCGTGTATCATCCGAGTTCATATACGTGCATGGTTCGCGGTTTAATAGAGTTCAGAAATCCCATTGAAAAAAAAAGGATGGAGCGGGGTAACCAGATATACTGTAGTAAATGCAACAGCTTGTATGTTGAGTGTTATAACATTATCTTTCGTAAATATTACCATGATATGCATCATGGCTCCCAAATGCGGCAAAACCAGTGCTAGTAGCACAGCACTGCAGCAGCAAGAGAAGTGTTGATTTGAACTTTTATTAATTTTATAGAATGTTTTTCACATGAATGCTCAAATCACTAAATATCCTACATCATACAGGTACATGCTGTACAGAATATATACAGTGTGTATGTACAGTAGTTCACAGAAATAGAGGAAGAAAACGTCCTTTTCTTTAATTATCAGCTTTCTTCAAAACCCACCCCACTGGAGCCACCATGATACAGTAGTGTCACGTGATAGAAATAAGCGGCGCAGTTACAGTAGCTTTTTAGAATGTCTTGTGTTTTGGTATGAAATGCGTTATTGCATGTCATAGTTTGTCTAAAATGGCAAAGGTAAAAGTTTTTAAAAGAAAGATATGTAGCATTTTTTTTTTCAAATTAAACATTTTGTTATAGATAACCTTGTGTGCCAGAGAAAAACACTTGATGAAGTCTAACAATCTCATTGATAACATTTAAGTTTCACATTTCACATTTAAGTAACAATAAGTTGATCACATTTCACATTCAAGTAACAATAAATGTATCACATTTCGCTGTCAAACTGTTGATCTTATTGAGACTGTATCTCTGCAGCAATTTGAAAGAGATCTGAGGAGATTTGCCCGTCTGGAGCGAAACATGCTACTGGACAACCATGCCCTCTTTGACAAAACTACGGTATGTCATACACATAACACAAATGTATAGAATCATGTATCATGTAAAACACTGTAATAATCTCTGGTGTTTCATGAAACCACTCATTACATTCTACTAGCTTGAGCGTTTACTGTATGTTTACCACATATTGCACACATATAAGGTGATTAAGCCTTATATTTAAGGTATTGTTACAGTACATCACAACAAGGACAAATCTTTGTTCAGGTCTGTTAGAGGAATGATTAGACAAAATCAGCCTGGCTTTCCTATATTTTCTGTAAAAATAAATTTTCTATTGAGCTTCTCAGAAGTGCTGTAGGAAAGGAGAAAGAACTGTGATGCAACTGTAAGCTTAGTTGCGTTATAGTGCTTTCTACTTTTCTGTGGAATCTCAGTGGGACTGCATCACACTGCTCTTGCACTCATGATGTGCTGGTGGTTCATGAGTTGTTCTTTATTTAAATACAGTATGAGCAATGCAAAAGATGTCAGGCTAGGGTTGAAAATGTAAATGTAGGGCTTTTTTTTTGCTGTGCTTGAGATGACTAATTGATAAAGGATACACAAGATGTATTAAGCTTTACCAAATTTTCCTTTTAAACAAAATCAATTACCTTTGAGTACACTCAGTTAAGATTTCACTCATGATCGTGATGTACTGTAGATATGTGGAGCTCCCAGTAAGTGCAGGTAAATGCACTCATTCAGTCCTGTAAAACACACTCATGTGGCATATACATATTAATGAAGGACCATCCATCCTTCCATCTAGGAACCTTTGTTCATAGTCAAACTACAGGATGGACCATGGGGGCCAATGGTGGTACGAAATGGAACAAAACCTCTCATTTGTATGACCATGGGAGGACCTCCGGTTAACATTTACAGACTAGGGGCAATCTAGGAACATCAATTAGCCTAATCTGCATGTCTTTGGACTGTGGGAGGAAACTGGAGAACCCAGAGGTAACCCAACAAGCACAGGGAGAACATGCAAACTCAATGAACTCTGACCGAATGTGGGAATCAAACCCAGGAAATGTAGGTGCAAGGCAACAGTCCTAACCTATAAGCTACATGCCACCAGTAATGGAGGAGATATTATGTATACAGTTGTACAGAAAATGCTTCTAATGCCATTCATAATACTTTATCAACTCGGCTGAAATAAAAAAAAAAATACAACAGGACACATGAACAGCCTTAACACACACTTTCCCTCTTAAAAAACTGTTCTCATCAAATTCACTTCCCACCGAGACTGGCAGGAATTTAGCCTGATAGTGGCCAACATTAACATATAATGACTGCCGCGCTGTTTTTTTCCCGTAACAGAGTAATCCATCAATGTCATGTCCCAATGGTCCGCTGTGACAGCGCAGCCTCAACCATGCTGACAGCCAATCAGGACTGACACCTCGGGAGGTTTCCTCCAATGGGCCCGCAAATCATATAATATGTGCTGTCACATGTGTCACATATGCTGACAGCTCAGATGAGTCGATTTGTGATTTAAGATGAATGATAAAAGTAGACTATAATGATAGACTACTGTGTGCTGCCTTCTGGGTCTTGTTCAGATGTCCTTGTTTACTTCCATTGTTTGTCTGTCTCTCGGTGTGAGTATCTATTTATGCACGTCAGCATGTTAACTGTAACAAAAATAAGGCATGTGAGATTTTCACAAATGCAGGTCACTTTGAATGTCTACATATAATAAGAGCAGTGTTATTAAAACTTATTCCCCTCCCCAATTCCCAACACCTGCTACCAAAAATCTCATGACAGTAGCTGTATGCTCACATTTCTATTTAAAGCTAAATATCCCATGCACATGGTCTGCAGATAACCTTCACATGGTTCTCTATTATTTATCATTACTTCATTCATATTCAGTAACCGCTTTATGCTGGTCAGGGTCTTAGTGGATTTTGTGCATCATGGATGGGATGCCAGTCAATTGCGGGGCACTATAAACCACTATACGAGACTTTATTAGTTCGACTAAGACCTTCAGGTTTTCTAATATCCTACAATGTAAGATTGGGAAGAAAACATGTTCACGGAGTATAGGCTTTACTTTTTTATTGCTAGACCTCAAATCATTTTGGGACCACATAAGCAAAGCCACAGACCAATTGGGAATATAGATGACATACAAATACAATTCTGATTCTTATAAGATGTTGGGATGCCAGATGGACTCAGTGCTGAGTCAGTGTGTATACTTTTGCCACTCATGACTTCAGGTCCTGCCGCATGGACTCATTTGCATTGTGCGGTTGACATGAAGTCAAGCAGGCAGTGATGTCGGGGTTTTCAAACACGCCACTGGTGTGACAGAAAGGGAGATGACTTGTCTCTCTCGCTCTACAGGGTAAAAAGAGGGTCAGCATTCTGGCAGATATGGAGGACGTCTGGAGAGTTCATTTAAAGTCAGAGATGCACAATGACTTTGAGAGCGCTGATGCTCGGAAGCGGACAAGATTGCACTGACAGTGTTTATTCAGAGACAGAGACCGGAAGGGAATTCGGGAGCTGAGGTTACAGACGTACACACTGTCACACTGAAACAATCTTCGGTATAATGTAATGAGTGAAGGTCAGTCTTGATGATGGTAAGAGATGGAAAAGAAAACTCAGTGGAGAGTGTGCTAATAAAGCTTCAGGCGAATGAAGTTCAATGAGAGATTTCTTTCTCTGTTCTGCTTACACACACACACACAGTGCCATCCTTTCAGTCCACCGGGTATGACCAGAGCCAAAGGTGTGACGTTGGTTGCCGTGAACACTTAATTAACCGGAAGAAAGTATAGCTGACACAGTCGAGTTAATGGTGCTTTTATCTTTGTGAAGCACTCTAATTGACCCTCTGGTAATGGAATGAACTATGTCTTGTCCCTGTCTAAAGAATATATATTGTGAGAGGACGTAGCCTGATGAGGTTGCATAATTATCACATGGCTGAAGTCCCGACAAGGTCGTCCTGACTGGTTTGGCAGCCATTTTCTTTCTTGATGATGAATGTTATTGAGCGTTCCAATTAAGAACATGGCTGAACATGCTTAAATTACACCGATTACAAGCTAGCACTTGCCCACATAACCCCAGCACCTCTAGCGAAGATGTAACAGCTTTTAGAGGGTGGTAATTATTGACTAATGGGCGTCGGTAGCATGGGAGTTCTTAACAGCTGGCTTCAGAGTGCCTCGTCATCTTGAAGATTCGCACGGATCTCGGAGTGTTGCTGAAATGCGCTCCTAGGAGTCCAGTGTGCAAGTTTGAAGGCTTTCTTTGACTCTTGTGTGACTTTGAAAGTCACCCTATAGGCAACTCTGAGCCCGAGGCAATTCCATGTATTTGTGGGAATAACAGATTCAGATGTAAATCAATGTTTTGTATGGGCTTGACACGTCCGTCATCTATCATTCTTTAAGCAAGAGCAGAAGTGGATGTTTGCTTGGCCTAGCGTATGTGAGTGAATGTGTGTTGTGGGTGGGGGTTGTGACTGTGTCCTCTACTGTAGGGCTGAAGGTGGAGGATAATTAATATGTGGTCTGGGCTTTGATGAATGAGGACATTGGAAGATTTCATCAGCTTCAGACAATTCTGCTCCCTCCCCAAACAGGAGGTTTGCGTGACCCTGCTAACACCTTCCGAAATAGTCCCCTCACTTTAGCGGTCACTGGAATGTGCGGGAGTTCTTTAAAGACATTTGTCAAAATTTCGCGTAGTGAATATTGCATTTCCTTTGTTATTTTTCACCATTCTTGTGCGCTGCATAGGAATTTGGTTATTCTATATATTAATGTGCTGTGTGTGTTAGTGTGTGTGTGTGTGTGTGTATGTTTTCAGGTAGGGTAATTACTCAAAGCCAGATGTAAGAGTATGATTAATAACCCAGTACTATGCAGACTCTGAAGCCGGATGTCCTGGCATAGGGGTTGGCGCTTTATCTGTCATATAACATGGCATAATTAATATCCCCTCATCTACAGAAGACCCGCTGTAATTGTCCAAAGAGCTCATGTCACTTACAGCAGGGTCTACTGACTTTAGATGGAGAAACCTGCAGATAGGATTTATTTCTACAGCTTTATTTCTTTCATCTATTCAATTACCCATGACTGTCAGCAGCTTTATATAGTAATACAGAAGCCTATGCTTGCACAGTTTTTTTTTTTTTAATGGTAGTTGGGTAAACGTTTGTGGATGTACAGTACCAGAGTAGAACTGGTTTGTTGTTTATACTGTAATTGTGAGTGAGCTCACAACTAGTGTGTTTCTTGCATACAGCGATCCATATATTTTAATAAACGCTAGTCTGTCCCTTAAATCAGAAGGCTCTCTCCTTTCAGATTTCTCTCAAAAGAAACAAGTCCTTATTTCCCCCAGAGAGTCTTTCAGCTGAGATGGCTCAGTGAGAATAATGCTGGACTAAAAATGGAACATTTCCTTATAAATGGTTGAAATTAAAGAAATGAAAAGAATTTCAATTCACATAGCATGTTTCAGATATGAACTCACTCACTCTGATCAACTCATCGTCTGCACCGGTTTATGCTGTATACAGGGTCATGGGAGGTGGGAAGGGGGTGGGAGGTGTATAATAGTGCCTACACCAGGAGACTTTGGACATGAGGCAGGGTACAACCTGGACAGGGTGCACACTCGCACTACGGGCAATTTAGGAACACTAAATGTGGGAGAAAGTACCCGGAGGAAACTCCATGCACACAGTGGCAGGAAACGAACCTGGCTGGGAATCAAACCCAAACCCTGGAGGTGCAATTCGACAGTGCGAACCACTAGACCACTGTGCATCTTGCAGATATGAACAAATAGGGAAAAAACATGACATTTTTGAAGTCTGCATCTTTTTTTTTTGAAAAGTACAATCAGACATTAATAGGTTTGTGACCTGGTATGTGATGCCTTTTGTACTCATTCCTTATAAGTTAAAGTGTTAAGGATTAACAAGCATTTGTTTCTCCCAGATTAAGAAAAGAAAAAGAAAAAGAGATAATCCCATAGCCATTTTTAATCATTAATTATTTATTCTTTATGTATTAAACAGTTTCCTTCATTTACTAAAGTCCTTTCTATATTTATGGATCTATCATTTCAGTAGCTGCATGGCATGAGGAAGGGGTTCCTGCTGAAGGCATCATTGTTGTGCTCAGCACGATTCCTATAAATAAATAAAAAAAAACAGTTGGAAATCTTAGCAAGATTGCAAAACTGAAAAAAAAACCTCTCCCACTTAAGGACAATGAGATCTAAAATAGTGCTGGAGAAAACAACGACAGGAATGAAATTTAGATATGGTCATATTTTTGCACAAGCATTTGTATTAATTCACTCAGGGTCACTGTAACTATTATCATGATATTGGAAATACTGTGCAGCTGGGATACAATTATGTTAAGTCAAGAATACCTTGGTTAATGTTTTTTTATTTATTTTTATTTTTTATCCTGCCTGTTTAAGTTCGCTGTTTCTTATACTCTTTCACTACTTTTTTCCCGCTGAGTTTTATTATGCATCTTTGAGGGGTCTCAGTACCTATTTTTACATTTTGCAATTTTGCAATGCCGCACTATTAGTTAGCATGAAACAAACCTGTTGCTGCGGCTTTAAGACTTATTAACATTAATGATCTATGTCTCTGTTCTTGCTAACTATTTTGCGTGTGCTGTGGCATACTGTGTTCCTGCAAACAACATGGTCATCTGTAGTGAAAACTCTGCTATCGAAATACTGCCAAATGTACTGTTATCCATCTAGAGTCAGATGCTGAATCTGAGAGGACAGGAGGTAATGAAACTGCTCACCCACTCCAAAACCACATTTTTCAGCATGCAGCTTGCTTCACTAAACGTTTCTTCAGTCCTTATTATTGTGCAGCAACATCTATTTCAAGTAAAATAAATAATACTAACATTAGGCTACTAACAAAGCTGTGGCCAAAAGTTTTAAGAATGACACAAATATTAATTTTCACAAAGTCTGCTGCTTCGGTATTTTTTAGATCTTTTCGTCAGATGTTACTATGGTATAATTACAAGCATTTCATAAGTGTCGAAGGCTTTTATTGATAATTACATTAAGTTTATGCAAAGAGTCAATATATGTCGTATCGGCCCTTCTTTTTCTCGACCTCTGCAATTCGGCCTGGCAAGCTGTCAATCAATTTCTTGGCCACACCCTGTCCATTCTTGCATAATACATTTTTGGAGTTTATAGAATTATAGAATTTCCAAGTTTTAGTTTGTCCATCTGTCTCTTGAGGATTGACTACTACTTCTGAACAGGATTAATGTCTGCAGCATTTCCTGGCTGTGGACGCAAAATTCTGATGTTTTGTTCCCCCGAGCTACTTAGTTCTCCGTTTCGTCTTCTGGTAAAGTGCTCCATCATGCTGGAAAAGGCATTGTTCATCACCAGACTGTTCTTGGGTGGTTGGGTTCATGGCTGTGTTCTTAGGCAAAATTGTAAGTGCGCACACTCTCTTGGCTGAGAAGCGACCTCGCACATGAATGGTCTCAGGATGCTTTATTGTTGGCATGACAGAGGACTGATGGTAGCGGTAACATTTTTTTTTAAAGGAGTAATCAAGAAGCAGTCATATTTCCGACGTACGGTATAAGCGGGACCGCCCTCAATGATTCGGGGAGGGGGAGCAGGGTGGGTGAGTGGAATCATAGGGGAAGTGGTGAAGGGTTTGAGTTGAGATATATGGAATACCGGGTGGATCCGGAGCGCCGCAGGCAGCTGGAGCCGGTAGGTGACAGGGTTAATCCGGAGGGTGATGCGGTATGGACCGATGAATCTGGGGGAGAGCTTCCGTGATTCTGTTCGTAGGTGAAGGTTCTTGGTAGATAGCCATACCTTGTCACCTATCTGGAATAGTCGTCCCGGAGGGTGTCGACGGCGATGTTGGAGGATGTAACGGGTGTTGGAGCGTCGGATGGCGTTGTTTGCTCGGTTCCAGAGCCGTCGACACCGACGAACCAACTGTTGGGCCGACGGTACTTCAACCTCCGGTTCTTGGTGGTCGAACATCGGAGGTTGGAAGCCGTAGCATGCCTCAAATGGGCTTAGATTGGTGGCGGAGGAGACGTGGAGGTTATGCGATAATTCTGCCCAAATGAGGTAGCGGGCCCAGGAGCACTGGCGATCAGCGACAAAGCATCTCAAGTAGCGCTCCAGTTGTTGGTTGGTCCGTTCCGTCTGACCGTTAGTCTGTGGGTGGTATCCAGAAGACAGACTACAGGTGGAATTGATCAGACGGCAGAAGGCCTTCCAGAACCGGGAGGTGAACTGGGGCCCCCTGTCCGAGACGATATCCCTTGGGAACCCATGCAGGCGGACTACGTGTTCTAATATCAGCTCGGCTGTGTTTTTGGCTGACGGGAGTCTGGGGAGGGCTACCAGGTGGACAGCTTTGGAGAACCGGTCGACGATCGTGAGGATGGTGTTCTTCCCTTCGGAGACCGGCAGGCCCGTGATGAAGTCGACGGCAATGTGCGTCCAGGGCCGATGGGGAACTGGGAGTGGTTGAAGTTCTCCCGGGGATGGTTGGTTGCTGTCTTTGGCCCGGGCGCACACTGGGCACGCCTGGACAAACTCATCAATGTCCCTCTTCATGTTGGGCCACCAGAAGGCGCGTCGGATGAATTGTAGCGTGCGGTGCCTTCCGGGGTGACCTGAGAGGAGGGAGGAGTGCCCCCATTGAAGCACCTCTGGCTTGACGGTGTTGGGCACATAGAGTCGTCCAGGCGGCACGCCTGCCGGTTTGGTCTCCGCAGCCTGTGCCTGGCGAACCCTCGTCTCTATGTCCCAACGGAGTGGTGCGATGATCTTGGTAGGTGGTAGGACAGGCGCGGGGTCCGCCCGGGGGACGTCTTCCTCGTACTGTTGTGAGAGGGCGTCAGCTTTGATGTTCTTGGACCCCGGGCGATATGACAGGTGGAAATTGTAGTCCTCAAAAAACAGAGCCCATTGCGCCCAACAGTTGGTTCGTCGGTGTCGACGGCTCTGGAACCGAGCAAACAACGCCATCCGACGCTCCACCTCCACAACGAATGGTTTGTTGGCATCTGGATGAAGGAGGATGGGAGCCGTAGTGAAGCGGCGGCAAAGTTCACGGAAGGCGGTAATGGCAGTAGAGGTGAGGCGAAAGGGGTGAGATGATGGACGTGTCAGAGCAGTTAGTGGAGCTGCAACCGTACTGTAGCCCCGGATAAAGCGACGATAGAAGTTCGCAAACCCAAGGAAACGTTGGAGTTGTTTAAGAGTCCTGGGTAGGGGCCAGTGACTCTCAACCTCCAGCTTCTGCGGGTCCATGGCCACACCCTGGGGCGAGATGACAAAACCCAGGAACGTGGTGGAGCGCTCGTGAAAAGTGCACTTCTCCAACTTACAGTACAGCTGGTGGGCGAGCAATCTCTTCAGAACCGCTCTGACGTGTTGTACATGTTCACTGAAAGTCCGGGAGTATATGAGGATGTCGTCTAGGTAGACGAACACCCATCGACCTAACATGTCTCTTAGAATGTCATTGATGAATTGTTGGAAAACTGCTGGAGCGTTGCAGAGTCCAAATGGTATTACCAGACTTTCATAATGACCGGTGGGAGTGATGAAGGCCGTCTTCCACTCATCGCCCTCTCTGATGCGCACCAAGTTGTAGGCGCTCCGGAGGTCCAACTTAGTAAAAATGGTGGCACCAGAGAGGGCGTCCAGGGCAGAGTTGGTAAGAGGCAATGGATGTCGGTTCTTGATGGTGATGTTGTTGAGCCCCCGATAATCGACACATGGGCGTAAGTTGCCGTCACGTTTCTTCACAAAGAAGAACCCCGCGGCAGCAGGCGAGGAAGAAGGCCGGATGGTACCTTGGCGCAGTCCGCTGGAAACATATTCCTCCATCGCCTGCGTTTCGGTGGCAGATAAAGAGTAGAGGTGGCCGCGGGGTGGCATGGAGCCTGGCTGAAGGTCGATGGCAAGGTCGTAGGGGCGATGAGGAGGTAGGTGGGTTGCCCGTCTTTTACAAAACACCTCAGCCAGGTCTCAGTAGGCGCTCGGGATGGCGTCGGTGTCGACCTCGGGGGCCTCGGACTCCCTAGAACACGTCCCAGCCCGGGCCCGTAGGCAGAGTTCAGAGCAAGTCGGCCCCCATTGTAGGATCCGACTTTGTGTCCAGGATATGAGCGGGTCGTGACGAAGTAACCAGGGATGTCCGAGAATGAGGGGAGGTGATGAGATGGGGGTGAGGTAGAAGTGAAGCTGTTCCTGGTGTTGGCCGATGTTCATGGTGATGGGTTGAGTTTGGAAGGTGATGGGGCTGGAGGAGAGGGGCCGACCATCGACAGATGTAATATTTACGGGCTGGGATAACGCCTCGATCTTTACCCCCAGTTTCTTGGCATAAGAAGAGTCAATGAAGTTACCAGCAGCACCGGAGTCGACGAAGGCGGTACTTCCGACTCGTTTGTGGCCAAACTGGAGGTGTACTCTTACCGTGAGACGGGAATCATTGGTCAGTGTGGTGGAGAGGGAGATGGAACCCGGTGAGTCACTCTCACTTCTCACCGGGTCTGCGCGTTTCCCGGGCGTAGAGGACAGATGGCCCGGTGATGCGCTGCTGACCCGCAATACGCGCAGAGACCCTCTCTATATCGGCATTCCCGTTCTGCAGCGGTTAAGGAGGCGCGCCCTAATTGCATGGGTTCCCCGGCTCCGGTGTCAACCACGGCGGGAGGTGGAGAACCGACGGATCCGGTAGGTGCAGTGGAGAGTGAGGAACGAGCTTCCGGAACAGGCATGCGAGAGAAGAAGGAGGAGCTTCGGGGCGTGAAATGAGGCAGTGGTGGCATGATGGACGGCAGGGTGCGAGGAGCTGGCTTAGGGCGGGCGAGCAGACGCTGGTCGATCCGGAGGGCGAGTTGGATTAGGCCCTCCAAGGTGGCTGGAAGTTCACGACCGGCGAGCTCGTCCTTAATGCGTGCAGCCAGTCCCTCGTAGTAGGCCGTCCGGAGGGCGGAGTCTCCCCAGTCGGTTTGGACGGCGAGGGTTCGGAAATCCGCCGTGTAGCGGCTCACGGACGAGCCCCCCTGCCGCAGATGATATAATTTTGAGTCGGTCTCCACCTCAGCAGCAGGATGTTCAAAGGTGAGTTTTAGCTGGCGGGTGAACTCTGTATAAGATCGCAGGACCGCCGTGGCCCACTCAGCTGCCTGCCCGGATAGCAACGAAACGAGAAGAGCAACGCGCAGTCGGTCTGTAGAGTATTTGGTGGAATTAAACTCAAACACTAGATCCAATGCGGTTAAAAAAACACTGCACTTCCCATCTGTGCCATCCCATTTGTCCGGTAAAGCAATGAAGACATCAGAAGAAGGGGGAGGGGGTGACGGAGCAGCAGCCGCTGCGATGGGCGTGGCAGCAGCCGGCTGAGCGACCGCCCCGCGGAGCATCGCGTTCTCCTGCCGTAGCTCCGCCACCTCGCGGCGCAAGGCCGCGACGTTTTGGAGGCCTTGGCGGAGGACCGCGACTTCACTACTGAGCTGATCGATCAACTTAGCGTGCTGGTCAACCACATCGCAGAGGTGAGCGTAATCCGCTGGGTTTACTGCTGTTGGCTCAGTCATTCTGTCACAAACAAACGGAGACGGACCAGAAGACTAGCAGTTAGCCCTGTAGCGTAGATGGTAAACCCAAACGCGGAAGTAGCGCGAGTAGGCAGGATAACCACGCTGTTTATTTTTAGAACTCTCTCGGAACGAGAGCAAGAGCTTACACAAATAAACCCGCATTCTAATAACACACACTCAATCGAAAGCAAAACCCAAGAAAGTGAGTACTCACGATTAGACGGACAGAGCGTCGGCGATAGCATGGGCAACTCAATGACTGAGCAATGTGTGGAGCCATCTTGTCTCCTTTTATGCTTCCTGAATAACGACCATACTACTTCCAGGTCCTAGTGCCGGTCATGTTAGGAGTGCGCATGACACTGTGCAAGAAAGCATTTTTTTTTTCTAAAGAGATAAAAATCCACTTTCAGTATGTATTATGGCTAATATGTACTAATTCAGTGACAATGAATTTATGGGAACGTGCTTAACTGTGAACACAAACCAGGACTAAAATTCCAGAAGATGGAGATGGAGTTGGCTGTGATTTGACTGAAAAATTTGAGTATTATTCACGGGAAAATTATCCAGAGGGCTCATGTTTGAATACATTATCAGGAAACTGGATGACATCTTGATGACTCTCTATCCTAAGATGCTCTGACACGTTTTTAAAACACTTGCAGTAAAACATATGCAAATGTATGCAAATTATGGCACCTTACATCGTATGCTTATTTATTAATAACACACCACTAAATGTGAGATTTACAGTATTGTGTCACTTTTTTTGCTATTGGGCTTTAAGGGCAATAGGAATGTGTGCATTCAGCTAAAGTAGTGTTTATGTGTAAGTTGGATTGATGCAAATTCTAATCTACAGTAATCAGCATGCAGAAAATATACTGAATTGTTTTGTTTTAAAAGCATCCTCATTTTGCCTTAATATTTCAGTGCTATCTTTGCAATGAAGTAATCAGGCATCTACAGTAACTGGAAATTATAGGAGCAGTACTCAACGTGCTATTCTAGGCCATCATTTGCAGGTGTGCAATTGTTAAGGTGGAAATTCATTTGCACTGGAATACACTGTATTTGGGGTATTTCCAGTGCAAATTAGTTTCCACCATAAGAAATACTGTATAGTTAATCCATTGTATTTGGGGTATTTCCAGTGCAAATTAATTTCCTTTCCAGTTTTGCATGCTCTGCATGTGTTTGTATAGGCTTCGTTTGGTTTACTCCTAAAAACATGTTATGTGGAATGGTAATACAGTAAGTATGATATGTTAATTGTCTGTAGCTGCGAATGTCTGAGTGTTTGTGTGAGTTTTTATACACTAAATGTGGAGACCTGACCAATCACATTTTGCTTCTATAATAACCGCCATTCTTCTGGGAAGGCCTTATACTTTATTTTCGAGAATGACTGTGGGGATTTTCCCACTGAGCCAGGAAAGCACAAGAGTTTTGCATAGATCCCAAGTACCAAGTATCACGGGGGCGACTCTGTCAGGAAAGTTTTGCAAATTTTGCTGCAAACATGACATTAAAGTGGTGTGTCAATAAAAAAACTGTTCATTCCGACTGATTAATCTGATTGGAGAGAGGCATTCCTTAAGTGGTGATAAAGAGCATAACAACACTAAGATGTTCAACTATATGCATCATTCCATGTCATGGGTGTTCTAACAGTTGATGTCCATATTGTTCTGTTCATGTCTAATGCGTGCTACAAAGCTAACTAGCTTCTAACACAAGTGACATGAACATGGGCAGCCAAAGGTAATTTATAAAACAATGTAGCACAAATTGGGTGAATGCTGGTCATGATCACATTCGTATAGGGCGTCACAGACAGTTCTTAATCTGGCCTTAATCTGACCGAGTATACAGTATACAGTATGGGATGCTCAGGCACAAGCAAGACCGATCTACAGAGGCCCCACCTCCAACCAACAGCACTCAAAGGATCTGCCGCAAACATCCTGATGATAAATACCAAAGCACACCAGCAGTTTCTTGTGGAGTCATACCACAAGATTTAAGATTTGCCCTGTGAGGCACAAGAAGAACCTACACAATACTGGGCATAATGGCATAATGTTTTGCATTTTAATGTTATAGCTGATTGGTATATACTGTATGTTTCTTGCCAACTGTGTTCATTTGGTAAAACTAATATCATTGAAAGACTTTTTATTGTGTGTGTGCAGATATAGAAGAAAAGTAAAATATCTAAGGAAATGCTAGTTATGTCATCACTGAAATGGGTCAGAGGGTTCACTTGGGATCTGTGGGTTTGGCAGTGATGTTGGGTGAGGATACCTGCTGCACACTCAACATTTAAGATCATCCCAGTATGGTTAAGCTCAGCGCTGTCTGGGTGCCACTCTGGCTTTACACCAATTTTCATTAACCATGTCTTTATGACCCTCAGTTTGTACACAGGGGATTGTAGTACTGAAACAGATTTGGGCATCTTGGTTGCCGAGAGCTGGCCAGGTGGCACAAGGGAACCCTGCACAATACTGCGCTTAATGGTTTGCATTGTAATGTTATGGATGATCGATGTTTAAGCCAATTTTCCATGAAGTTGCTCAGTTTTCTTGATATTGCACCATTTTCCATGGAGTTATTATTGCACCACATGTTTAAAAATAGGAACTAAAACAATAGCTACTAAAGTCCCATTGGCCAAGTATCACACTGGGTGTGGGGAGGGGTATGGGGTTGCAAGCTTGGGCTATTTAAAGAAAAAACAAGAAGAATATATGCTAGATACCATATGCTGGATGACTGAGTGTTGTTGACTCAAAACTGCTTATATTAGAGTTAGCCTAAAAATTGATTCATAAAAGTATGTCCATAGCATACATTTTTCTTGAGTCTGTGTTATTAATTGGGGCAGGGGTGGCTCGGTGGTTCAAGTGTTGGATTGCAGACTAGGAGGTCCTTGGTTCAAGCCCCAATGCTGCTGGGTTGCCACTTTTGGACCCTTGCTGTTGAGCAAGGTTCTTCCACCCCAGCCCCCCCCCCCCCCCCCCCCCCCCCCTGCATGTACTGTACATCTGCATGTACTGTAGATGGAACCAACCAACCAACTTGTGTTATTAATAATGTTATTCTTCATGACCCAATTCACAAACCACTGCTGCTCACAGGGATAGTGAGTAAAAAAAAAAAAAAAAAAAGAAAGCTCCTGATGCAGTGCGTCTCTGACTCGGATAAAGTGATGAGATGATTCCCCCTACGTTTCTAGTGATAAATGATGTGAAAGAAGAGCAAGGAAAAACAGGTTTTTATAAAACATCTGTTAATTAAGATGTTTGTCAGTGTTGTGAGAGGTGACAGGGACCTCCCTGTTGCCATGCAGTATGTCAGATGCCACCAAAAGCATAACGAATGTGCAAGTTCATCTCAGCATCAGCAATGCCACATCATGCAAGATCCAACACTGCATGCGTTAAGCTTTTCAGTCTCAGGGAGTTCAAAGAGAATTTGTAGGATGGTTCGGAGGTTCTCCTGAAATAGTGCCTGGATCAGGCAAACAGAGTACTGGATAGTGGCTATAAATAGACATGTCATCTGAAAGATTTAGACACATGCCCTTATCACCTTTTAAGGCACCCTTCATCTTCAAAGACACACACACACACATGCACCATGATGTACACACCTTCGCATACAGATTCGTCATAGGCAGTGAAAAGCAGGGTATAAACTTTGTGCATGCACTTATTCTTTCTAATAAATCCTGGTGCATGTCCTTCTTTGTTAGAATCAAACACACACACACACACACACACACACACACACACACACACACACACACACACACACACACACACATACACACACACACACACACACACACCTCTAAGCAGTGAGCAGTGGATGAGTAGACAATAACAGGGCAATTGCGTTGGGCTTTTGGGAGTAACGCTTTTCAAAACTCCCAGCTGCTGTGTCTGTGTGTGTGTCTGTGTGTGTGTGTGTGTGTGTGTGTGTGTGTGTGTGTGTGTGTGTGTGTATGTGTGTGTATTCTGGTTTGGGTCATGATGAGGTAGGTCTGCCGTAAAAAGAAAAATGGATGAGCAAAATGGTTTAATTTAGTCTCGGTTTACATCTATGGACTAATAATCATATACTGTACAGACAAAAATACCTGCATACACTCACGTCGCACGTTGTGTGCACCGGTTACATAATGAAGCAGCAGAGAGTATACATGTATCATCATCCTTAATTGGGTCCTATTGACGTATGTGTTACAGAGAAATGTCTTGCCACCTTCGCCTCTTCTCCCTCTGGAGCTTTGACTCACTGTTTGATTATGAGCGTGTGATATGTGTGTATGTGTGTGTATGCGTGTGTGTGTGTGTGTGTGTGTGTGTGTGTGTGTGTGTGTGTGTGTGTGTGTGTGTGTGTGTGTGTGTGCGCACGCACTTTTGGTGCCCAGGTCATGGTAGAGGAGATTGCAGATCTTTTTTGTTCTAGTGAATGATTACTGAAGCTTTCTCAGAGAACGCAGTGGGGATAAAAGATGGAGCTTCAGCAGCCACTGGGGACTTCACGGCCTCTTCGGTCAGGGCTTTAGCAGTCAAGGTCAGCATCTCTGACACATGCTTGGCTTTCAGCATGAAATTCTTCTGATAAATGGATGAGTTTGTTCATAGTGATTTTACAAAGCAGAAAGCCTTTGAGGAGTCCAACCTACTGGATCCTGTCAGCTGGGCATATAATAAAAGACATTTAAATTTTTTTAAATTTTTTCTGTAAATCAGAAAGACTGTGTGGGTGGACCATACATCAGGGGGAAAAAATCGACTTCAAGATGAATAAGAATGAGCATTCAGTTGTTGAAAGCCGAATGCGTTCATCTTAGCCGTACACAAGAACCTGTCTACTGAAATGAGTCTTTCTCTGTCTCTCTCTCTTTCTCTCTCTCTGTCTGTCTCTCTCTCTCTCTCTCTCTCTTGTCGTACATGAGATATGTTCACCAAAATTCTAAGATGTAGTAAATGTCACGCTTTGCTACACATGCAAATCTAATTTATTCACCATCCATACAATCTAATTAATAAGAACGAGCACTGAACAGCCTGATTGATATAAACAAGTACAATAATATGTTATTTTTGTCTTAAATTAAAATTTTATTAACCTTGTTGCATTGCTTAATATCCATTAACTAATAAAGCCAAAATCTGCTTAAAAATGGCAACAGATGTTTGTGCATGACATGCCAGTGAAATGACTGTCATCTCTAGTCTGTAATAATTTAGCCTTGAATAAACATTATTTACCCATCATTAAAAAAAAGGCAGCATTTGACTGGTGTGAAATCAAATATGATATATTATAATGTTTAAAAAGCAGCATTTGACTATGCGGTTAAAAAAGTGGCAAATCATTTCTCAGTTTATGAAATATGAATAAATAATAATAATAATAATAATAATAATAATAATAACAATAATAATAATAATAATCCTTCTCATCATCATCAGCTGCAACAGGATCACATAGCAATACTGCCTTATTCTGCAAAAGTTATTTATCAACAATTATTTGTCACTAAAAGCATTGCAGTGTTATGGCCAAAAAAGATGGCATCCACTGTTTATATGAATATATGGCAAAGTGTTAGATTTTCTTTAACAATCCATTTGTGTTAAAACTGATTTGGAGAGAACAACAAAAAAAATTTTTAAATTAGATTTTTAAAACTTTTTGAAGATTCATTTTTAATAAATCTGTTTTTGGAGATCATTTGTTGTTGTGTGTTATATTGTGGGTGTGATGCTCTTGTCTTTTGTCTTCATCCAGCAGTTTGGTTTTCAAAATATTGTGGCAATGCTAATTTTGGTAATGGTACAGACTTTGGGCTGGTAAGTCGTGAATTACCCCTCACTTTTCCATATTAATATATTATTAATGTTCCATTTATGTAACAACCTCAGCAGCAACCTCATTTCCGCTCTCGTCTGTTCCAGTCACTCAGCATTCAGCATCACCAGTATACAATATCAATCACCGTCCAATCATCAATCATCTGTCATCATCTACCCCTATTTCTCACTGGTTCATGATCTAAAGTCCCATTTACACTGCAGGTCTCGATGCCCAATTCTGATTTGTTGCCTATATCTGATTTTTCTGACCGTCTGTTTACACGTTCTTTCAACTATGACCCATATCCGATTCAAGTGTTTACACTTGCCATACCGTCTGAAACATTGCGCATACTTAAAGGGAGGTTCTTGCACTACACACTAGCCAAGATGGACGAAGGCGAAATATGTTTGATGCTAGCTCTGCGATATATGCAAAGTTTGCGAAACGGAGAAGGAGGAAAAGGGCCATCATTGCAGCCTACGCATATGCTTCATTTATTGTGTCCTCAAGCATTCAGAGGGATATCTGGGTGTGAGACGTGTCGGGGTTGCTCTCTGGTGGCTTGCAACAGGTGCGGGCTACCGCACACTGGCGCGTCTGTTTGGGATGAGCAGCGCCTCGGTGTGCTTGATTACGTCATTAAACCGTGAAGAAGTCGCAGTTTTAATGACGTACAGAACGCAATGCCTCAGAAAATCCGATCTGTCTGTTTACACGACAGTCACATTAGCACATAGAGTATCTGATTTATATCTGATTTATTTCCACATATTAAGGAGGCCTGAAACCGATCTCGACATATCAGAATGCATGCGTTATTTTCCTGTTTACACGGACATAGAAAATATCCGATATGTGTCGCATATGAGCAAAAAATCTGAATTAACTGACTTCTTAAGTTAGAGCTTAAGTTAGATGTTTTTATGCCTGAATGATTCATAGGTTACTGTGTGGCTTAACAAACAAAACTCATTCCTCTTAAACTGCTCAGGTGCCGGGACTGGACTGAAAACGAGAGCTGAAAACTTGCCCAAAAATGTGAACCAAAAAATCCTTCATGAAGTCTGGAGAACTATTCCTCAACACTACATCAAAAATACAACAAAGTCTGGCTGTTTGGAAGCAAAATAGTTAGAAATGAGGGATGGCTCAAAACCTTTTGAACACTTTTGAACTTTTGAACAGTACTGTATTTTATATAGTGGGAATGCTGTTCATTGGTGCACCAGGGAACCTGCTGCTGAGTAAATGCACATATCTTGCTTTGTCAAACAACAAGCACCACAAAATAACTTCTCCAAGGGGAAAAATTCTAGACGACTGCAATTTACCAAACCAATAAATCGGAAAGGGGGAAAAAAAGGCATCAGCAGTTTGAGGATGTCAGGGATGTACAGGTATGCAGCAGTGACTGTCTGGAATCTGTACGGTAAAAGCCGACGCTGTACAAATGGATGTTTAACTGCATAAATGCTAGAAATAAATGTTAATATTCTGTTGTTTAGTGATTGAATTGTTGTGAATGAATGTTGCAGCAATTCATTCAACGATATTTCAGGGTCATTTTCTCAAATTCATTCTAACCTTCAAAAGCAGGTTTTCCCAATGTTGTGTTTTGAGTGAACAGCATCACAACCTAATTACAACCGTACTGTATGATTGTTAGGGTTCCTGCTGGGCAGCTTGTGTTTGGTCTTGTGTGTAATCCCAGCCACAATCACAGCATGATTCGTTATATATCGAGATGTTTTGTGATTTTTAGAAATACCGTCTGAGGATTGATTAAAGATTATTTCATAGTTTTATAAAATGCGTCATAGTTTTACGTCCCTGTTTAGCACCTGAATCACATTGGTAGATATTAGTGGCCTGAGATTTTTACATTTTTGTAACATAAAATGTATTTTTTAAAATCTCTTTCAGTAAGATTCAACAGTGTTTTTTCTTTTTTTGCCCCTGGACCAGCTTGCTCTTTAAAAAAATCTATTACAGTAATGTGCCAAATTTTCCATGACAAAACTCCCCCCTTTTTTTTTTTTGCTAAAAGCTTCCTAAAAACTAATAATAACATTAGCCATTTGAGATTTTTGTCCACTTTTCTTGCACTGTGGATTTATTCTCTAGTCTTCGAGATGAGTAATCAAAGCCGACACATAGTGGTGATGTATTTAGTCTGAAGACAGCAGGCCTGTTCCACACCAGACTACTGATAAAGTAATGTATTACACACAATATGTCTGCAAAATGGCTCGATCCTTCAGAGCAGTCTTGAGTGAGTGTATGGTAATGTTTCTCAGCAGGAGGTGTGATGCTATTCTGCTCCTGTCTTCAGCTCATCCTGTAAAGTGGAAGAAGGCCAGGGATCATTGTCAGACATTATGTGGTGTGCCATCCACTTTCCCGTTGTGCTAATCGTAGTATTGAGGCATGGAGATGGGATCTCAGTATGTGGCTAGCCTAGAGGCAGAACATGATTGATCTTCAGAACTGTACCGTCTAAGGGGGCCATGTCCTAAAAAGATCGCTTTGGGAGACATTAAAGTGCATTCTGACTTTTTATGCTCATTTGAATCAGAACGACACGGGTGAATGCATGAGGTGAATATTCCTAACCTGACTGTAAAGTTGTTACGTAAGCAGATTCACAGGTTTCTGTCATGGAAATAAGAGTAGGAAAAAAGGAACTACGATGGTTTGTCTTTCAAGCATAAATTGAAGTAGTGAAACATTTTCCTAAAGAGCATCGTTTATAAAGCTACAAGTGCACATAGTGGTGAAGTTAACGCAAGGGTACTCTGAGTTGAGTTACACGTATACAGTACATACTGAAAACTACAAAAATGCACAACTCAGTATTCAGACCTCAGATGTGCCTGCAGGCTTTCGTGCTATTTGGATAGATACGCAGTACCTGAGTGCATGGATAGAGTTTGCCAAAAGCAAAGGCATGTCCTCAGTTATGCGCCATTCCGTCCTTGAACTTAAGTCAATTTTTCTGCTGTGATATTGGCAGCATTCATCTCAGCTCCAGTGTCTGACAGTTTGATGTAACCAAGGTATGTTACTCTGAAATTCCTGGTTTCGGCTGTAAACCCCCCAAAACAAATAATACCATTTGAGGAAAAAATAAAAATGGCTTCTTTGTTATTAGTCACAATAACTGGAGTTAATATGAGTAAAATGAATAACTAGCCAGAATATTGAGTCAGTCGTATGCAAAGAAATAATTGGTGACATCTTAAGAATTTGGTGACTGGAATGGATGGTGAAATAGCATATACCCTGTGAACACATTATGTTTTGATGACCTTGATTTAAAAAAAAAAAAATTCTGCAGCCAATGTGAATTGTGCACACAGATTAATATGGCCATGATTTAGCACCTTAGGCTGACATTAAATTGCATGCACGATTAACTATTGGCACATTATACAGTATAATGTGGTACAGTATATAAAATAATAATAAATGAAGGTACAGTATATAAAATAATAATATATGTAAAAGACCTAAATGAAGAAGACACATATACTAGACTCGTTTCCTGACTCTTAATTTATATCTCATTGATATTAAACATTGCAACAAGGCAAAATTTCTCGATAAAAATAATTAATAAAAGAAATTCTCATTTTGCTTTTACAATAAGAGCGCATAGGCTCACAGAGGCTACGCTCTTCCAGAATGATACAAACTATCAACATCAAAAACAAGAATAGCACTAATCAATTAAGAACAGTGATCTAGTGCCATTTTGGGGACAAAAAAAATAGTTTAATCCATTAAAAAAAAAAAACTCTTACTTTAGTTGTCCTTCTTTACATTATACTTTTTGTTTAACCATGCAGCTTATCATAGAAATACAAGCAAGACTTTACATTGCTTGTTATATTGCCAGTTTAATCTGTTTATTTCCAATCAAAAGTTATACATCGTCTCATCTTGCAGAATGTGGGACAGAGGACTAAAATGCTGTGCACTCGAACACAAAGGTTGCCTCTGGTCACCATGCCTGCCATAACTATTTCTAGTTTATTATGTAAACCATAGGATGCACTGGATGAAGGAATATTTTATTAGCAGCCAAATAATGAGGGTGCCATATTTGCTAAATTAAATGAAGATAGTAGTAGTAATAATAATAATAACAACAACAACTTGGATTGTTAAATGTTTATTGGAATGCTGATGCATCCTACCAGTTTTACATAATCGTCGTTTTTAATTTTGTAGTTTTTCTTTTGTCATTTTGCTTTTATTTTTCATCATATTGCATTAAACAGCATTAAAAAAAAACTTTACCACCAAATAAAACAACACTGCTTTTTACTTCGCAATTTTGGAATTAAAAGCAGGCTCTTAAAACCATTAATCTGGATGTTATTACTTTGGATATTATTACTTTGGATGTCTGTACTAAAGAAAGAATTCTGCAAGTAACATTTTTTTTACAACCTGGCATCCCAAAAAAATCTGCTTAATTATGCAGTTGGAACTTTCTGCATTCAAGGTAAAAGTACTGCTGGATATATTCAGCCTAAATCTCCTATTTTACTTGCCAACTCTGAATACAGCCAGTAAAAACCCCTTGACATAATGTCATTAAGACTATTTGACAATTTTGATATTAGGCAGATACATAACATGAGTCAAGTGACATTTGTTTTGACATAATGTAGTGTTATGACACGTTCTGGACTGCCTTGGATTAGAATGGCATAACTGACGTAGTAGCTCAGTGTCTTTCTGGGAAGTCATGTTGGAAATGGTATGACACAGCCTGTCGAGTGAGCTTAATTGGAAAAATGGAGTCGAGAACTTCCAGTGTAGTGTCTTCTGAACTCAGCACTTATCTCAGAAAGTGTCACTTGACCCAGGTGTTAGCTGCTGGAATAATACTGATTTTAATAATTGTATATTTCTTTCTCACTGTCTATATTGCCTAATCCTGTATACAGGGCCATGGGGTGCCTGGGGCCTATCCCAGGGAACTTATAGATACTTAAAGAAATGACGTTAAATTGAATTTTGGGATTGAAAGAAAAATTCTGATTTAATTCTTCCATTTGAAGTTTACATTTTTAATACTAGATTCCAAGATACTTAAAACAAGCCAAGAATATGTAGAAGACAATGTCCTCTCCGTCTGCTCCTGCTGGTTTTGCCTTGCAACCTGTATGGTGCCAATAGTTTTCTAGGTTTATGAGCTTTGTTGTTGACTGAATATTATTATACGCAAACACTCACACACAGACACACACACACGCGCACAAATGCCAAGCCCTGACAAATGACTCCTCATATCCAATTCGCATTTTCTCTGAAATGGAATTATAAAGAGAGAAATTGGACTTTCATTTCAAGCCCCAGTCATTTTGTAGGGATTTATTCCATGGAGGTCAGCAAAACAATTAAGGAAGGTGTAATAGGAGTGTAAGAAGTAGAGGAGAGAATGTTAAATTTGATGGTGCATGAGCAGTGCGTGACGGATGGAGCGTTAAACTGGTGTGACACGAGTTGGTAGTGTGTGGGTGTGAAATAATGTGTGGGTATGAAATCTCTATTTCTTGCATGTGTAAAATGAGTGGCTCTGTCTCTGCTATGCAAGGCGTTGTAGATACATGGTGTTTTCTGTTCCTTTGTTTTGAAGGACTGAAGGACATGAAATATAAATCTGATCTCTCAAACGGTAAATCGTATCATTTTCGATTATCGATTATCATTTTATCATTTGATGCCTTCAGTATGATTTTTTTATCGTTTAATTGAATGTCCTCTCTAGCTCTACAGTACTGGAATGGGTTTTTGTTGATCTTTTCATGATATCCTCATAATTGTGAAATTATCCGAAAATATCTGTTCCAGTGTAGTTTAGAATGTCCATTACTCGATAGGTTGATCTACTGTAGTACTCTAGGTTCTTTTCTGAAGAACCCATTAAAAGGGTCTTTTTATATAAACCCCTTCAGGATGTAACGACGCGAGGGTGCAATCATGTGAATGTGTCACACCTGGCAGTGTGTCTATTTAAGGGGCCTGATGTGATCATTACCGGTAAAGGTATCAGGACCAAGGCAAAGACAAGTGCTCTTTGCAGCGATGTTAGTTTTGTGTTTTCAGTTTTCTTTTGTTTCCTTTTTAGTTTACTAATTAATAATTCCTCACTATCTCCCAACGGAAAGATCTTCCCGTGCGTGTCATCAGCACTTTCCCAAACTTCTATTTCGTTCAGAAACCTTGAGCAAGGGCTCTTATTAATATGGTGGCTTTTATTAATCTTATGGTGTCACATAAAACAGGAAGCCTAAAACACTATACGAACAGCCCGATACCCTGTCTCATTTTGGACAATGGGAATGTTCATTATCATGGCTTAGTGGTTAGTACTGTGGCCTCGCACTTCCAGGGTACTGGGTCAATTCCTGCCTACCCCAGTGAAAAAAAAACACTTTATTGTTTGCAAATATACTAACAAAAAGCAAATATACTAACAAAAAGTTGTACTATTAGTCAGTATAGAATAAGTATACTAACATCATGCTTTTACCAAATTTTGGAATGAAACTTTAAACATACTTAAAAATAATTGTATTATAGTGCACTTTACAAAAATATGTTCAAGGAAAATATACTTTAAGTGAATGGTTGGTCTAATTTCCAAAGCACACTTATTTAAACTTTGTTTTTCAATTTAAATGTACGTATTCATGTGTACTTATTTATGCTTACACAGTGGAACCTTGGATTATGGGCATAATTCGCTCCGGACGTGGTCTCGTATTCCAAAACACCAGATCGAACCAGCACTTTACCTTTGAAAAGAATCGTGACAGAGCAGAGTTTCTGTGTGCGTGTGTGAAGCCAGGGAAGGGGGTGTAAAGGCGAGAGAGTGTGTGTGAGTGTGTGTGTGCATACATAGGAGAGAGAGGGAGATGTTGATTATACCAGTAAGGGACGAGCACTAAGACCCAGCAGGAGAGACGATTACCCATAATTCTGCAGTGCAAAAGAGAGAAAAATAATTGTGATCACTTAACGCTCTGTGTCAAAATAAAAGCGCATACGTGATACATTATACTCGTAAATCAAGACTTGCTCGTTTATCAAGTCAAAATTTATTAAAAATCTTTGCTCGTCTTGCGGAACACTCTGTATTATTCGTAATCCGAGGAACACTCTGTGTTATTCGTAATCTGAGGTTCCACTGTATTTAGTGCACTACTCTCTCATTCGCGTGAGCTTTCAGACTCGTTCTTGCACGCTGAATCTCTCTCTCTCTCTCTCTCTCTCTCTCTCTCTCTCGCGCGTGCATACGCTCTCAAACTCGTTTTTGCGCACTGAAAATCACTTTTGAGCATTCAAGATAATTCACGTGTTTAAACTCTGCCTCTTCTGTGCACTCACTATCATAATGCTACACTTTATGAACTGCACAAACTATTCCAGCCAACCAGAGACTAGAATCGACGCAACACCAGCCAATCAAAAACTGGAGGCGGGCAGATTCGGACTGTCTGTTTTCTCCCCAGTTCTTCCGCTCCTAGTTTGAATTCATGGCTGGAAGCTGCTCCATTGCATGCATTACTTCATATCGTTATTATTTTATTTTCCTCAGCATAAGGCAATTTTAATGGATTTTATTAGGTAAATTGAAATTAAGTACATAGTTTAAACTATATAATGTATTGTCTAATGTGTTATCGCTAAATCTTATGTACTTCACTTCTGGTATAATTCTCCGTAAGCTCTCGTCATGTTTTCAGTCTCTGTGTAACAGCTAGAATCAACACACCAGGTTTGAACTGTACCTGTATATTCTAATACTAATGTCTGTCTTTACATTTTAGTTTGTGTTTGTAAGACAACCTGACATTTTGTTGAGCACAAATAAACTATAGTCCTGTTTTTTTAACCTTGTGCAAATCTGTTGAACTCATGAATAAAATCTGCCTCATAATAACTGATATAATGTGTTTCAAAAACATGTTATAGTGTAGAAAATGCATTCAGCATGTGTAAATTACAGTATCCTGAACACCTTTAGTGTATTGGTAACACATTTCCAATAAAGTATTATAGAAGACTGTGTGTACTGTATGATATAATAAAGTACATTTGTATTAGCCACAAAGTGTACTTTTAAGTATTTGAATTTGGCCAGAAGTATAACAGCATGCTACTGCTGCAATAAGAATATACTCAGCGTATATTAATCATTTATGTGTAACACAGTAAGAATTGCTCTAATGTACTTTTAATACATTACAGCATTTATATTTCATAAATATATGCTTAATAATTGAATGTTTAAAATATATATTAATTTAATTAATTACTGTTAGGTATGTACATTATTACACACACAGCCATGTACTTTAAGTGTGCTAAGTCTACTTAAAGCTGTTCCACTTTAGCACACAAAAGTATACTTAAAATAGTGCTTTTGTACAATTTAATTACAACTTAAATACAAAATTAGTTGTTTAGACATAGCAAACTTCAAGTATACTAGTCATTAATCTGGAGCAAGTACACTTAAGTATGCTTTGGCAAGCTAGGTTTTAATATACTTACCATACTTTTTTTCTTTTTTACTTGGGTAGGGTCTGTGTGCATGCTTGGTGGCTTTCCTCCAGGTACTCTGGTTTCCTCTCACAATCCAAAGACACGCAAATTAGGCTAGTTTCCATTTCCATATTGCCCGTAGTGTGTATGTGTGGTGCATGTGTGCATAGCATGTGTGCGTGCCCTGAGATGGATTAGCCCCCGTCCAAGGTGTACCCAGCCTCGTGCCCCCAAGTGTCCTGGGATAGGCTCCAAGCCCACCCGCAACCCTGTACACAGGATAATTTAAGATGTAATACTATATAACATTAAAGGCACAATAAAATAGAGATTAAGTGAGTTATGCCACGAGGGACATTCGAGTCAAACTGGGACTTTTAATGAAAATTCTCATGAATTAAGGTGTATTACTGATTGATGGAAGACTTCAAGCACAGTACAGTGAGGAGAAGCCCGTATCTTTGATTGACATGCTAGACATGCTTTAAAGAAGGCCATGTCTTTGATTGACGATCCCGGTTTAGGTTGCTGGAAGCCAACTGCAGTCATTCCTGTAAACAATCAGCGAATGGAATGCTCTCAAGTTAATCGGCCTGGTTTGGTCACCAAAGTCACGCTCTCATACTGCACATCACACGACTTGAACCTTAAAGGAACTCAGCTGGGAATTATTGCCACATCCCTCCTTAAAGTCCTGACCTCCCACCAAGTAATTTTCAGTAAATTTCTACCTTGATGGTATCCAAGCACTAGTGAAACACTGGGATAAGTGCATTAGTGTAGCAGGGGATTATATAGAGAAATAAAGGGAGTTTTTACATGAATGTGATCTGTTTTTCTGCACAATCAAAAGTCATGGTTTAACGGGAAACATCCCTTATATATGTGAGGAGTCTAATAGGAGTTTAATATATTGCTTACATGAATAATCCTAAAGGCGACAGGGTGGTGTAGTGGTTAACACTGTCTCCTTGCACCTCCAGGGTCCGGGTTTGATTCCCGGCCAGGGCCGGTTCCAGTCTCTGTGTGTATGGAGTTTGCATGTTCTCCCCATGCTTGGTGGGTTTCCTCTGCGTTCCCCCGGCTTCCTCCCACAGTCCAAAGACATGCAGATTAGGCTAATTCGTGTTCCCAAATTGCCTGTAATTCGTGAATGAATGTGTGTGTGTTTGCCCTGTGATGGATTGGCAAACGGCACCCTGTCCAGGGTGTACCCTGCCTTGTGCCCCACGTCTCCTGGGATAGGCTCCAGTCCCCTGCAACCCTGAATACAGGATTAGAAGGTGAGTGAATAGTCCTAGAGATTAGTGATTCCTAATAGTGTATTCAACACATTCAATACACAAGCATAGGAAAAGTGGGAAAAAAGGATTTCAAAAATTAAAGCCCTTCTTTTTGTCACTCCAACTGGTTGTATTGCCTGGCCTTTGTACCTCCTAATTCCACACTAGCAATCTCACAGTCGTCATCATGACATGAACAAATAAAACGAACAAAAAGGGAGTACTGGAGCAAGGAAGAAAAGAAAACCGCAGATGGAGAATGGCTGAGGGTCGAGTCTGGGCTTGTGCACTTGTCATGTTGTATTAATGTACGCAGTGATTGCAGTGACAGGACTGAGACACCGCTGGAGATCCCGTTTCACTAAAGGCCATGATTAATTCACGTCAGTCTCGCTGTGTTTGTCCCAGGTCAGGGAATGACTCATATTTAGAGGGTCTTGGAAGCACAAAAGTAAACAACGTGCCGCGTCGTCCCTTCTGTTAAAGCACAGGGGAATTTAATGTAGACATTATGAACCTATTGTTATTGGAAGATTATGATTTTGTACAAAGCTTTCAATAAGCTCGTGATTTCGCTGCCGAAATATTTGGCTGAAGCAGTTATTTATGGGTTTAATATATTAGGATTATCCCAAAACAGAACACTTTAACACATGCTTTGCATTCGTTGTCCTTAATGTGTTCCACAATATCTAGTTTTCCAATGAATGTTTCTTCAGATGTTTTTTCTAATACGGACTTTATCGAATTATGTAGCATTTCTTTCTGGGTTTTTATTAAAGTGGACAGAGGCATGACTGTGGAATTAGATTTGGGGCAGACATTGAACTGCATGGCTTAATTTGATCTCTCTCTCTCTCTCTCTCTCTCTCTCTCTCTCTCTCTCTCATTACTGCAAGCCACATTAACTTATCAACTCAACACACTATTACTGGAAAAATTGCTAACAACTACTATCGTTAGTATTCTCTCTCTCTCTCTCTCTCTCTCTCTCTCGCTCTCTCACACACGTCTCTATCTTTTGCCCTTGTTTTCTCACTTTTTCTTGCTTCGCCCATGTACCCTTTCTCTCGTAATTACTTGTCACACGTGTTTATCAGCTGGCCACGCTTTTATAGAGGATATCACTACTGTCATTACCATATTCGCTGTCTTTCTCACCCGGTTGCTTCCTCTTTTCTCACTGCATGTCTCCTCCACTCAGTGTCTCCTGCGACCTGCTATCCCACACGCACATACAGTATACACACATCTTCCTGCTCCCATAATAGCCTGTCACGCATTTATTTACCTGTCCTGTCTTACACATATTAGTATAAGCACTACATCCACCACCCCATCCACCTTTCTAGCATGCCTGACCCAATTTTACTTCTCCCCCTCTGTTTGTCTCTAAGGTGAACTCATGGCCTCTCATCTCACTTCTCTTTCTCCACATTATTAATATTCCAACTGCCTCTGTTTTTCACACTTGCCAATAGTTTAATACAGTGCGTAATAAAGCCCGAATCTGTGCAGCCAGCACAGACGATCAACATTCAGTGTTGAAACAGTGAGGGAAGAACCGCTCAAATGTCTGGGCCAGTTGGAGGAAATCTGTCATGCAAAAGCAGCTACTTTGGAAACAAACCAATTAATTATTTACCGGCTTCAGCAGAGCAAGAGAAACTTAATTTGCTGTTATCATAAGAGGCCTGTGCTTTCTGCACACATCAAGCAAGGGACTCCTATTTCTCTTAAGAAATGTCTAGTCTCTGCACAATAACAAAGAAGGATGAACCTGCGAACTGAGGGCCATTGTTAATTAAATCCATCAGGATGGTCTAAAAGAAATAATTAAATGCTGTTTTGCTTCACATGGCCAGTAGTGATGCATTGTTACTGCCATGCCAAATAATCAGCCACAGTGTATGTGACACACGCTTCAGTGTTTGTGTATTTTTTATTCATAAGTTTTAATGTATTTGTTATACTCTCTTTATAGCACAGTTGTGTTCAATTCATGAATATTATTTGTTAGACTGTATAATTCTGCATTATTATTATTATTATTATTATTATTATGTTAATTTGCTCGTACAACAGTGCTCGTACGAACACTGTCGCCTTGCACCTCCAGATCATGGGTTTGATTCCCACATAGCGTCAGTGTGCATGGAGTTTTCTGTCCCTGTCGGGCCCTTGAGCAAGGCCCTTAACCTGCAACTGCTCAGATAAGATACACATGCACTGTACAGTAAGTCGCTCTGGAAAAGGGCGTCTGCCAAATGCCTAAATTTAAATTTTTGCATGTTCTCCACAGGCTCGCTGGGTTTCCACCTGGTTCTGCGGTTTCCATCCACAGTCCAAAGATTAGGCTCATTGGTGTTCCCAAATTGCCTGTAGTCTATGGATGTTGAAGAGGTCCTACCAAAATGGTCGCGCAAAATGAAAATAAATACAATGGTCACCTTTGGCCTTCATGGTCGTTAGTTGGACTGTAGAGGTTCCTAGATGGATGTATGGATGGATTCTACAGTAAACATTAATGAGGATGTTTATGACAGATTATACACATAAAAAACATCAATTTGCAGGGTTTGTAATGGGCAGGAGGTTTTCCTCTATGGGAAAGTTCTCTAGACAAAGTACTTTGCACTCCCTGATCTCTTTCTGTCTCTTTGGTGAAGGAATGGCTATTTAAAGCTGCTATAATGTAGCCTCATGTTGTTTAGCAACATAAAATAGAACTATATGTTGACAGGAAACACAGCACCACTGCATTGCTGATTTTCTTTTCATATAACAGCTGTTTTTTTTTTTTTTCAAATAGTTTCACTTTAAAGTCACGTCTTCACCATGAAAACATGTTTTTTCCCCCCCTTTCAGCAAGAGTTTTTCTTTTAACAGTCAAATAAGTAATCTGCGACATTGTAAGTGTCGGATTAGGAGGTAAATACCTGCTATTAAAATCATTCGGAATTCAACAAGCTCAATACGCAAATACATAATAACAGAGACGTATGAACGTGCTTAGTGATGGCCATCATTAATGAAAACCAGCAGGGTTTTCAGAATAAATAAATAAATAAACTGCTGCCTTCCACCTACACCAAACAATCACCTACAGGATGGTGTAACAGTATGTGACGCTCCTGTGTTCTTTAAAACAGTGAAATCATTTTGAGAGTGAAAGATAAATTTGAGATGATAGATCAGTATTTCAGATTTATTTCCCAATATTTACAGCTAGATGTGTTAAACAACTTAGAACATAGCACACCTTGTGCCATGTGACCCAGTCTTTGGCTTATAAAGAGGACAGGAACAGACAGTCTTGAAACTGTCGTCCACTAGGAGTCCCCACAGTGAATGCATGTTTATCTGGGTTTGGTACAGTACCGTCCTTAAGGTTGCCCTTCAATCCCATTGGCTAGATGTACAGTAGGGCAATTCCTGGGATGTGAACCTGCGCCTTACGAATGGCAGCCGAGAAGCCTCCCACTGAGCCGCTGAACAGATAGCCGTCAAGTAAATTAAAGTAAATAACACGCAATATACCGTATGGCTGCGTATCTTTTGCTTGCAGACAAGATTGTGTCAAACCAGCAACCCGCTGTTGTCACCAAACTGTTGCATTCTTCGTTTCTGATATTTTTCCAGGCATGTGCTGCAGCTTCTTTCAGTTGTTTTGGGGGGTGTCTCCCTTCGGTGTCCCCATCAGGAGGTAAAAATGCATGCTACAAATAAAGTTACCAGTCTAAAAATCTACTTTACGTAAAAGTAAAAAGTAGCTCATTAAAAATGTACTCAGAGTAAAAGTTACTGAGTTACTTTTTTTTTAACAGCGGGATGGGGGATTATAGCGTAGTTCAAAAAAGACAAGCGGATATAAATCTCAAACTTGTTGTTTTTAATTGAAGGAACACCTGTTGCCTTTCCTACGCTAGAAATCACAGTTTTCGCTGAAATATGGCCAGGGGTTTGCCTCATACGAATTTGATGGCATTTTGCTTTCAGTTGGGTCTGCATCACTGGCATCTGTTTTGTCCATCTCCATCGTTCTTGTGAGTTTAGCGCGTTAGTTCTCAACGCCCATCAATCAATCAGTGCACTGGTTTCCGGGGTGCAATTTTTTCCCTTCCCCATTGCATTAGTTTTATTATTTTTCAGTTTCATTCTTTTTTTTTTTTTTTACTCTGTAGCGAATATGATTTCAAATGTAGCGAAGAACAATACTTCATACAAAACATACTACTTTAAAAAGTAGAAGTACACAAAAAAAAAAAACCTACCCAATTACAGTAACGCGAGTAAATGTAATTCGTTATTTTCCACCTCTTAAGGTTGCCAATACCAAACCTTCCACTTGAAGTCAGTAGTTGTGTTGTACAGTATCATTGTCTTGTTGCATGGTGAAGTTCCTCTCAGTTAAATTGTTTGCATTTGTCATCATTAAATAAATCATTAATAAAGATTAGTGAGCCTGTTCCGGAAACATCCACGCAAGCCCAAGTCATGCCACAACCCTCACCATGCTTGACCGATGAGCTTGTCTGTTTTGGATCATGAGCTCTCAGGAGATCTCTACTCTTTCCATCTTTCCATGACGTTGGTACTGGTTTGATCCCAGAACTTTCTTATTTATGTAAATATATTCCCATCCTGGGGTCTTCAAGGTATCCTCCAGATTCACTGCCACCTGAACAGGATAAAGCTCCTACTGAAAAGAAAGTGCTTACTGTGGTTCACACTGTACAATGAATAATGGCATTTGTGTTCACTTCATTAATTTAAAAAAAAAAACACACACACCCAAATATCTTATGAGTCTGTCACATAAACCATGGCTGATTATTTGTCATGACAATATCAATGCATCATTATTCATCAAATAGCATTTCATTATTTGGTTGTGGTAGATTTATTAACGGTGGCCTTTACTTAACAATTTCATTTTTGTCCATTATGGCATAGAGACCAGATGTAGAAGTGTACAGTTCATTTACCTCCTACTGTACATTAGCAAAGATACAGAGCAAAAAGATGAAAGAAATGGGAGTACTGAGTACTAAGGTTTCTGCGGGAGGGAATGATGAATATTAGAGTTCAGAATGAAGAACCACACATGTGGCTGAGAGAAAAGGGCTGCATATGTATGCTTGTCATGTTGTATTAACATGCATAGAGAACACGACTTCAAAGTGCAGGGTGATGGAGTGTGCAAAATAATTGAACCAGAATTTTTTTTTTTTTTTTTTTTTTTTTGCTATACACTGGAGACATTTGGGTATGAGATAAAAAAATAAAAAAAAGAAATGAGAAAGTAGACTAGAATTTCAGCTTCTTTTCCATTGTTGATGTGTTCAACATCTTAGACAGTGGCACGTTTAGTGTGAGATCATTCAACCAAATTATCGCAGCAAACGTATTGGAGCAGATATTGAAAATAATTCATTGGAAATATATATTGGAACAGTCTCAAGTAAATAACACAGTTGGTTGCATATCCCTCGTATGTAGCAACTGCATAAAGCAGGTGATCAAAGATTAGGACTGGGTATCATTTAGGTATAGTATTTTGCATACCAGCATTGATCCCAATACCTTCAAGACTTCAATAATGGTTCATGAACAATATGATTCGCTTACAAGCTTAACAAAATAAGAATTACATGAAACATTAAATTACATAGCGCTAGTTGATTTTCTGGTTCCTTGCCAAGATTACACAAGCAGAAAAAAGAGCGTTTAACTTTTCTCCTTTAACCCTTTAGTTTTATGTTTCAGCACCTTGGCATTTTTCCACTCAAAGCAGTTTTACAGCGCAAACCCACTTACCACAATTTGAGGCCTTAACAATGTTGCGCAAGTACACACTTCACAAGCTCTAGCTCAAATTTCACACACACTAAAATGAACAAGTTCACCAATTTTTCCTTTTGAAATAAGTTTCCCAATAAACTTCATTTTCATTACGTCCATTTTTTTTTAAAGGTGCCCAGAGCAGTGCAATGTGTTTTATGTCACCAGAGGATTCTGATCCTTGTGTGATTTGCTCCATCTTGGACTCGTGACAGAGTGACAGAATATTAGCATAAATATAAATCGAGTGAACCAAGCCTGGTGGCACGGTGGTGTAGTGGTCAGCACTGTTGCTTTGCACCTCCGGGGTCTGGGTTCGATTCTCTGTGTGCATGTAGTTTGCATGTTCTCTTTGTGCTTGGTGGGTTTTCTCCGGGTACTCTGGTTTCCTCCCACAGTCCAAAGACATGCAGATTAGGATAATTGTCATTTCCAAATTGTCTGAGTGTGTGTGTGCCCTGCAATGGACTGGCACCATGTCCAAGCTGTACCCCGCCTCGTGCCCCAAGGTGTACCCCGCCTCGTGCCCCAAGTCTCCTGGGATAGGCTCCAGGCCCCCCGCGACCCTGAACACAGGATAAAGCGGTATACTGTAGAAGATGAGTGAGTGAGTGAACCAAGCCTTTGCCGTTCACGTTCGCCGCCCTTTGAAACACTCGGTTCACAGTTTACCGAACTACAACGAACGACAACGAACGTACAACGAACGGTCCTTTTTTTTAGCAAGTCCATGCACAACACTGTCTGCCAATATCAGGAAATAAAAATGGATAAAAGCCAGATTTGAATTGGGAGAAACTGTAATACAGTACCAGGTGGTTATAGTTCAGCTCTCTATCTCGCTGGCTGTAAGCTAAAGCTACACTCAAACAATATCTAAAGATACATGGGAGACCTAATACAGTAATGTTCGATTAAATAAATAACCAGGTACAAGATGGCAAAGTTGGCAAACTGTTTTTTTTTTTTGCTAAACGGTACCTGATGGAATTAATTTAATTCATAGTGCTGTTCTTATTAATTTGGCAGGAGGGCGAATGAGGTGGTGGAGATTGTGAAGGAAAGTTTCATAGCATAGCGTGAACTGGCTATGGCAGTGGTCCTGTGGTCCTTTCCTCTTGCAGTCAAACACAGACCAAGTTTCTGCTCTTACATGTATTCCGTACAGGCGTTTCATTCATTTCAATGTGTTGTCGTCTGGACAGAGATGTCCTTTTGTATATACAATATATATTGCATTACATGCTCATAAAATCATCAACAGAGCCATATTTTGATCATGTAGGCCTTAGTAAACTACTACAGTATGTAAGGCACACTACGGTATGTGGACATAATGTAACACATACTGTATGTGAAGCAACACACACGAGGCATTATTTGATACTCAATTTTATTGATGCAATTCAGTCTCTGCCATAAAAGCATCAAAGTTCAGTACCCAGCCTGTAAATCACAGCACACGCACAGTTACACTTGAGGTGGTAAACCTAGTAGTTATACCAAGGGTATACCTTTTAGGAGCCTGGGAGGAAACATAGGGAGAACAAGGAGACAGACAGTAACCCCAGCCTCTGAAGCTGTGAGACAACAAAGTGTGTCCAGTGTGTCACATGGCCTGATACAGCACTTAGTATTTACGAATGCAAAACGTTCTATCTAGAACCCAGCGAGAGACTGTTTCCCCATGCCATTTTGTAATAAAGCCAACCATTCAGAAGATGGTTTAACGTAAGCTTGGGAACGATAAATCCAGATGTCAGAAGTTATCTCTGGACATTTTTCCGCCAACTAGAATAAAATCTGACAGATGAGAAGTGTCAGTCGAAGCGGTACACATCCATCAAAGAGACGCAGCAATGCCGTGTGACTTCTTTTTTTACAGTGTGATTTTGACTGTGATCTCCACTCTGCAGTTCCTCTAATCTCTCAGATGCTGTCTTATCTCTAAGCAGCCTGATCTCATGAAAGAATTCGTGCAAATTCGAGCAGTAAAGGCGGCGACGTTGGACTGGGTACGATTTTCATGCAAATGAGATTGTAAGGGGAAAAAAAGGGAACAAACTCAAATCACAGGTCCAAACCTAGACCTTTATGACATTTCATACAAAACAAATTTGTGTGAATTCTTACAGAGTTGCGAACACGAGGCCAGGTGGCTGTGCTGTGCTGTACTGTACTTCCACAGAGCAACTGCATTAAAAAACAAACAAAACAACAACACTCTGTTCTTTTGATCAGAACTACCATGCATTTATGATGAGAGAGTTTGAATGATCTAGAGAAGAAGGCCATGCATAGTACAAGACACTATGAAGAGACTGAAAGGAGCAAAGCACTGGCCTGGTTTTGTAGCTGTGACTATTATTTCCATGCTGTCTGTAATCGTAGAATTGATTAGTAAGGGAACTGTATCCTTTTTTTCCTATGTGTGTGTGTGTGTGTGTGTGTGTGTGTGTATGTGTGGAAAGCTGTTCAATCAGAGAGAACAGAGAGACTGAGTGTCTAATCGACTTTCCCCTGCTTTCTGCCTTCATCAGCTTTTCCATGTCTGGCAGCAATATAGACAAATTAGCTTTAAGGCAATCAAAAGACAATTCAATTTATCAGTTCCCTGCTCCCAACATCCAGTTTCCCTGCCTGGCAGTAAAACCATAAGGAAAAAAAAAAAAAAAAAGCAGCTGTAACAATATGTGCTACAATCTCCGGAGCAATATTGTATCATCGTAATGCAGAAGAAGGCTTGACCTGTAGTAACTGCGTGCGTGGGTGTTGCGCTGTAATCCACCGCATATTCGCTTCCTTTCATCAAAAGGCAAGATCTCCAAATAAATATGGCTTTATAGTAAATAATCAGGAAGGAACAAGTCAGCGCCTGGATAACTACTTTATTTCAGTCATTTACTACAAACTCATTTCGTCTCACACAAATGAGGAGATATAATTCGGAGCAGTTTCATTTCATGGCAAGTCATTTTGATTATTTCTTTTTAGGCGAGTGAACCAAGAGGGCATTCGCTAGACTAGAACCATTAGGCATTTCAGAATCGTTTTTAATTGGAGGTTTTTCCTGTCTCTTTTTTCCTTCATTATGTCTGCAGAATGAAAGGCAGCAGCCAGCAGCTTTTAGTTCACAGTCTAGACGTACACACTACAGCAGCTCAGATGAAAGCCTCTTTTACAAATTCTGCTGGTGAGAGCTGTATAGTGCTTTATGATCGAGCTCGTAACGACTTCCGAACAATGTTCGGGTTCTTACAACTTTCATCCAGGTCTTTTTCAGAAAGTTTTGCACTAACAAAGCTTCTTCCCGTGTCCTAACACAGCCTTGAGGTCCAAGAGCATTGCCTTTGTATGGAAAGATAGAGAGAGAGAGAGAGAGAGAAAGTCTTTATTGCAGTAAGAGCAACAAATGAAAGACACAGGAAAACCACCTTAGGTTCAGTTGACTCGGAATGAACCCTGAGTCTCTGAAACTTTCACACTACTGTGCCTTGCATAGGTGTTAACTTACTCAGTCGTAATTGCTCTGGACGGGTTTTTGTATAACATTTGAGTGTACAAAATGTTTTTTATGATGACTTAAATTAAAAAAACAAAACAAAAAGAACAATACAAATTAGATAGTTGAAATAGCATTCATCATCCTGAGTCGAACTGCTCGAGCTTTGTCAAATTGGACACATACGCAGATATTCACATACTGTAATAGATTGTGAAAGATTTTCAGTCAAATCTTGGCTTTGACTTTGAGTCATGGCACTGATATCATGTGATTCTTAAATTGCATACACATTGACTCTTTTCAACAAATTATATAGATTTTATTTTGGGCAACTGGTTGTGCCACAACTAAATCGTGTGGTTTCAGAGGGACTAAAACATATGCAATCGCAACTGTTATTTCTTAATTTTTTATTAATAAATAAAGAAATTAGCTTACTATATTTATTTCCTTTATTTTCCTGCACCTGAGTTTCATGGGCGATCATACACACAAGTTAAAATCGGGTAGGCGGCACAGTGGCTTAGTGGTTAGCACTGTTGCCTTGCACGTCAAGGATTCGATTCCCGACTTGGGTCTGTGTGCATGGAGTTTGCATGTTTTCCCCATGCTTGGAGATTTTGTTTCCCTACACTGTCCAAAGCTATGCAGCTTAGGTTAATTGACATTCCCAAATTTCCCATAGTGTGTGAATAAGTGTGCGTGCTCTGCATTTGATTGGCAGCCCGTCAATGGTGTCATTCCCTAAGTCTCGTGGAATGCCTGTATACAAGGATAAAGTGGTATAGACGATCAGTGCGTGAGTACATTCCATGAGTGAGGATATGGAGCATAACAGCACTGAGATGTTTAACTGGATGCATCACTTCATATCACAGGTGTTCTAATAATCATTCATTACAATGTCGTTCATCAGCATGGTGAGAACCAGTCATGGAAGCAGTCTTAGAAAGAAAACACCTCTGATACTATTAAATAACACCTTTTGCAACTGCTTCTAAGTCGTTCCAAATTGCCTCTGAACCATCCGCGTTGTCGTGTTCACGCTAACTAGCGTCTAACAAAAGTCTGAATCCCAAATGTCTCTCTCTCTCTCTCTAACCCTTGATCACAGGCAGTACTTGGTGTGCGGGACAAGAGATTCTAACCTCCAACCTCCATTTAGTATGATTTGGAATTCAACCCCATAACCACGGAAGTTAGCTGATATTCTATATTTCCACTTATCGCGCTTTAAAGTGAATTGTAAGTTTCTCAGGACTGTCCACCCCCTCCATGGTTTATTCTCCTCACCTTTTGGCTCTACATTACTGGTACTGTAAGCTTTGAAATCTGATTTCACCCCTGTTAATTATACTAACTGATGTTTGCCCGCCAGCTTAATGCTAGTTTCCGCAGTCGCTGAAGGATATGTGTTGGCAGAGCAAAATAACTATTTAAATAATCAAACAAATCATAATCTGATGATCATAAATGCTGTTAGTGGAACGGTTATACAGTAAAAGCAATTTCACACTCGAGGTTGTGCTGTTGTACCAAATATCAGCATGGCTGTGATGGCTTCTTCGCCCTATGACCGCATGATAGTGATATTCAGTCGTACAGCCTCAAGTGTGATATTTTTTTTGGTTAGACTTACTGTAGATTCAAGACAAACAATTGCATTTGAGATCATTTCTAAAGTTCAACAGGGTGAATGTTTATCACTCTAGGCACACCGATCTAATTGGCACTGATACCAATTAACTTTATTATGAGGAGTCAACATGCAGGTGAACAATTTTCATCAGAGTGATCTGAGTGGTTGTGAAATAACAGGATTTGAGAACAAGCAAACATTCATTTTAAGGTTTATTTTTAAACATAACATCTCTGCACAGGGAAACAGGAAAAATCTCAGTCATTTTGATGAATAAAAATCAAAGAAAGAGGGAAATGAAAAAAAAAAGTTTCATGATTTTGGCATGGGGTGGTACGGGGATGTAGTGCAGACTCGATTCCCGTCTCTGTATGCATGGAGTTTGCATGTTTTCTCCGGGTACTCCGGTTTCCTCCCACAGTCCAAAGACATGCAGATTAGGTTAATTGGCATTCCCAAATACCCCGTAGTGTGTGTGCCCTGAGATGGATTGGCACCCTGTCCAGGGTGTACCCCTCTTCGTGTCCTACTGTAAACCTCCTGGGATAGGCTCCAGGCCCCCCGCGACCCTAAAAACAGGATGGACGATGAGTGAGTGAGTTTTTTGCAGTTTTACTGACTATGGATTGCCTAATAGTTTAGCAGAGGTTATGATCATGGCCTCTATTTTTTCCCTATTTTAGTCGTATCCATTTAAACTAGGGGTCACTAGGGGGCTCACACATTAAGGCTCTACTATTATTAGTCAGGGAGGGCCAAAGACTATCAAGTGTTATATCCAAACAACGTGACCACTCTTTTCGAACTGCTTCCTCACGCCTTGTTGGGGGTGGCGTAACACTCGGAGGTCAGCGCTATCCACTTCCACTTGCATGAGCTCACAGATGCCCATAGAGCCGTGACTGATGGAGAGTGCTAAGTGCCTCCCATTCCTCGCCCCTGAGAGAGCTCAACCAATCAGCTCTCTCTAGGTTCCTGGCTGCGGGAGGCTACAGCCTCACGCGGGAATCGAACTCGCGATCTCCGGATGATACGGCGAGCACTTTAGCATCGCACAGTGAAATCTACAAACAAAAAAACAAACAAAAAAAAAGGTGAAAAAAACTAGCTAGCTAATGGAATTGAATAAAACTTCAACTAATTACTTGTTCCAGCCTGTTATGTTGTTATTGTCATATTGCGTTGCGTTGATGTAATGCTTCAACTGATTTGACCAATTACTGTACTTGGCTAACTATAACTAGCCACAGATACAACATAATCATGGTAATGGGGGGATTTATTTTTAAAAACATACACAATGGAAGATTTGTCTGCTGCAAGCCAACATTAGATGTTTCGTTTAAGAACATGAGCACTAGTACATAAATGGGCTTTTTAGATTTACTACTTAGAAGCAATTGTTTGAGAATGATGAGGCAGAGAAGGCATTTGTAAATGAATGACTCGTCTCTGTAATTTTTTTCCAGGCTGTTGCCCTGATCTCGTAATAGTAATGTTCTGTGTTCGCTAGGTAGGTACTGTACATCTAATATGTGCAACCAACCTGTCAAAGTAAATTAGCCCAAATAAACCCTGATTGGTGCGCTTCCTGTGCTTCCATTTAGACAATAGTTATTTTTTAACACTCATAACTGAGAAGAAAAAACTGTAGTAGGAACAAAGTGTGATATTTTACTTCAAGTCAAACCAGGACTTGTTAATGAAAGCAAAAAACTAACTGACATTTACAGAAGCCTTCAAGCTTCAAGCATAGTATAGTGATGAGACTCTTAGACATTCGTAAGGTGCAAACATTTAGAAAAAGGCTGTACATCAGGGGATGATGATCCCGGCAGATGTGACTATACTGCCCCCACTGCAGTCGCTCCTGTGAACAATCACACATTCATTGTGTTGTGTTATCAAAAGTCAGTCCCAGTTTGAATTGAACGCTAGTCATACTTAAAAAAAAATAAAATTAAATCATACATATATACATTTAAGTACAGTAAAAGCTTACATTTCCTTTGTTACTGTTCATCAGTGATTATTTGTACAACTTCTAGCAGACACTCCATATTCTTTATATTCCTTTGATTTAAAAAAAAATGCTATTCACAACTGATTATAAAATGGATCTTTTCTTTAACAGGGCTGCCTAGTTGAATCTTCATTTTATTAAAAACATACTGTGTATATATATATATATATATATATATATATATATATATATATATATATATATATTTTTTTTTTTTTATCATATTCATTTACTGTACTGTATGAATCATTATAAAAGAAACTGGCAAAAGGGCCCTACAGTAACTGTAGAATGTGTGACTCATCGTTTTCTTCTCTGGCACAAAGCCAAGGACGTACTGTATCTATGGAACATATTAGTGCTTGTGTGTGCTAAGAATGTGGTGCATTGAACCAATCCTATTGAAGGTTATGGACTCGGATGACTGTCTGGTGGCTGGATCCTGTCCTGAATGTGTATTTTGAGCCTCGGTTCAGTCTGTAGTATGTCCTTGAGACATGTCTAACAAAGCTTATTAGTTTCTGCACAGTTTTTAAGTTGCTGCATTTACTCAAAAAGAAACTTTTTCGAATAGAGATAATATCAACAAGAACAGGGCATTCATGTTCCGGGAAGTGGAGAACATGAATACAGTCGGGCTTGTTTAGGTAAACTAGCTTGTGTCAATACTGTACTGTATGTCTGGGTTTTGAAACCAGATGCAAGTTATTTTTTTCCCTTTCTATAGAAGGAAACTCAGATGAGTATCTCTGTTTTAAATATTATGACGCTGTATACAGGGCAGTGGTAGCTTAGTGGTTAAGGTGTTGGACTATAGTCTGGAAGGTCTGAGGTTCAAACCCACCACTGCCACTCATTTGCCCCTGTTGGGCCCTTGAACAAGGACCTTAACCCTTAATTACTATGCTAATGAGATACGAATGCAAGTCGCTCTGGATAAGGATGTCTGCGGAAATGTAATGTATGTGCATGCACATTTAAAGGTAATTAAATGACATAAATAAACCCACCTACTGTACCCCAAATTCCTTATTGATTACCAGTAAGGCCACATCAAACGCCTGAGAGTTCAAAAGTGTCTGGAAAATTGTATTTAAAAACGCTTTAAGTGGCTATTTAAAATCCTTTTGCATATTTTAATTTTCACAGTCTAGCATTGTTTTAATCTGGGCTACAGTAAATCAGGCTCAAAGCAGCAGGAAAACAATATGTGTGATTTTCCTAGAAATACAGTACATCCTAGTACCATACCACAATACATTTCACACTGTCAGTGACCACTGTGCACTCTGCTTCTTTGTTTTAATGGATGAAAAAATGTTGTGAAAGTGCCTATGCCCCAAGTTCAACATTGTACTTGCTAAGGCTTTTTATTTAAAATCCCACATTTTCTCTCCTTTTCTCTCCATTTGATTCCCATCTGCCAACTAAGGAGGGTGAAGGCGAACACATCTTTCCTGTTGGACACATCAACCGCATCTTTTTGTTACTGTCACTCATGCCTCAGGACTACTTTCACACACGCATTACAAGCAACACACTTAAAGAAGAGTGCCATCTTCCTCGTACTGTACATGAGCACACGGATACCTGTGATTGACTAGTGTCACTGTGATTGTCTAACGTCTTGGTTGATCCAATGAGTGCTGTCAAACAAACTCTTTATATTGGTGTAAAGAAGCTACAGTACCAGCTGTAGTCACGATCACTAACAGGAGGTTGCGGTGCCTCGGGCCTGGCAAATTTAAAGAGATTCAGGACTTTTAGAATCACTGAGTTCATAATCTAAGTGACTGTATGTGTCCTTTTGACCCTTTGATGTCAAAAAACAATATATTAATTCAATCTTGTGCTCCAAAATCCTTTTGAGTATACGTAAACTTTTACATCTTTAAGCATCATCATCTTTAAGCATCATCAATTACAGTATACTTCACTTTTTCCACATCAAATGTACAGTATAAACATCCTCTTCTTGGATGAAGTCTTATCATCTGAAGTGAAGGTTTGCCATGCTGAAAGGCATTCCTGAAACTCTACTGGGTTAATTAAATCACACACATTCTTTCTGTTAGAATGTTTTCTACTTATGTGCTAGAAGAACAGATATTTTTTCTGCATTCCACAAAAAAACAACAACATATATTTACAATGAATATATAATAGTACTGGCGACACGGTGGCTTAGTGGTTAGCACTGTTGCCTTGCAACGGGTTCGATTCCTATGTTTGCTGTTCTCCCTGTGCTTGGTGGCTTTCCCAATATAAATAATGTTAATCCGTTCCGGCCACCCATTAATATTATAATTAATATTAAAATAATGACCTAGACAACAATTTAAAATTCTTCAATCACATGACATCACCCATGAGATTTTTACTTTCCAGTATAGTGAAAAAAATTCTGACTACAGATATCACTAAAAAGTGTTTTTTTTAAGATCTTATTAATTTCAAGAGTCGTCAGTGCAACATTCAAGGTGTTGATGATCAAATGCTTCACAGCTTACGCAGGTCATCTTACGTGACTTATCACTCTCTGCTGGCTTCAGTGTTCAGTTCCAGTGTGTACTGTACTATACCACTGCTTCAGAGTACCTCACTGGTGCTTTGTGCGTCCTGATCCTAACTCTCATATTGTCTCTTCATTTCTTTCACAACAGTCTAGGATAAAGACATAATAATAATAATAATAATAATAATAATAATAATAATAATAATTATTATTATTATTATTATTATTTCTTATTGTATTATTATTTCTTATTGTATTATTTTTTTTTGCACTTGCAAAAATTTCTGGATTCCTTCTATCTTCTCCTTTGACTTTCTTGGACCCAAAGGTAAAATAAAAAATTATTCAGGACAAAAAAAAAGAAAGAAAAAAGAAAAAAAGGTGTTCTGAACAGATTTAACTACAGGGAAAAACAGAAGGTGCAATCTTTTAGAATCTTCCCAGTATGTTCCACATGGCATCTGAGCCTAAAAGTACAGTATGCCGCGGGTCTGGGATCCTAAAGGATGAAAAAAAGTAGCAAAAGTAGTCAGGTATACAGTAAAGGCTTATAAAGAATGTGCATTTACAGTAATACTAGTAACTGCTGGGATAGGGATGTGCTATGATGTTTTCTTTTTGAGATCTATTACGAAACTATTAAGTACTGTATAGCTGAGCAATGTACTATAGATGAGATTGAGCTGTAAAATCCAAAATTCACAAACCATGCTGACAGTGCCGGTTTCCCCCCAGTCTTTATCTGTGTTTCCAGGTGAAACAAACTTTTTGTGTTCCTACTGTATTCGGTTAAAAACATAATAAATAAATAAATAAATTGGTTTAGATCTCACCCACTTTAGGTTGAAATGTCCTTTTCTCCTTAGTGACTACACCACACCAGCACTTGAATCATTGACATGAATCATTTTCAGTCTTTCAGGTTAGGCAGCTTTACAAATCTGTCAAGTACTGTACTTTGTATCATTGCACCCTTATCTGTTTGCACTTTTTCTGAGTTGCTCTGGAGAAGAGAATCTACCAAAAAACTAAATATATATTTAAATGTGTTAGGTGTTTAAGAAGTTGTTAAATTCAACTTCTCCTGTGAGCTGTATTTATCCTTTATCCTGACCCCAACACACAAATCAGCCATGACATCAACACCACAGCCAGGTGAATTGAATAACTTTATCACAGTTATATAACCCTGAACTGCTGACAAGCTCATGGGCACCCAAAGCACATGTACGCCTACGGGGACCAAAGATCAGCCTGTCTGGTCCGATTCCATACAAAGCCAATGCAGCACTACCTGATGAAAAAAAAATTGACCTAGCGCATCACAGCCTACCACACACAGGGCTTAGAAGGCGAAGCATTCAAGGCTGTTGATTCGGCCTCCAAATTCCCCAGATCTCAATCCGATCAAGCATCCATGGAATGACCTGATCAAACAAGCACGACCCACGGAGCCCCACAGCACCCTGAGTATCTGCTGCCAACATCCTGGTGTCAGACACCACAGCACCCCAGAGGTCCCGTTCAGCCACACCCGCACAAAGGGAACCTACTGTAAAGCCTAGGTCGTTTTAATGTTAATGTTGTTAAAGTTATGGCTGATCAGTGTGTATAAGACTCCTAGTGGCTGCGCATTCAATCCTCATGTTCTATTTCCTCATTCACCCTTATTTTTCTTGTAGAACAAGTGCTTAATTCCTTCTTTATTTGATTAGTAAGTAAAGCACTGAAATGGAACAATAATCTTCTTTAAAGTAACTGTGTCCAACATGGGAAATGCTCTTGTTTAACACCGCATTTTAATTTCCCCAGCCTTTAATCCTGCAGGCTAAACAGATCTCAGTGAATTCTTTCTTCATTTTAAAGTGATTTCAAAATATCAAGGCTTAGGAGCATCACTTATGTGACTGTAAGATTTTTAAAATAGAGTAATTACTTATGGTGTCATTGTCGCGATTACTAGAAAGAGAAATCGTACAGAAATACTCCTATAGTGTCTATGAAGTTTATGTCAAATTCTCATTCACTATAATTGACTACTATTGTCAAGACATTGACCAACTGTGTAAGGGATTCAGGTACAGCAGGCTAGCTGTAAGAGGTAACTGAATCAAGTGGAAAGGTTGATCTGCTCTTGGAGGATAACAACCACTGATGTACGCCTGGGTTAGTCCAAAGCTTATTAATGAACAGGATAGTTCAGAAGTTGATATTATGTAAACATTTCGCCAAGACCGTAGAAAATGTTGTTTAAAACATTATGATGGACATTCTGAAAGATCACAATGTCTTAATGGGTAGATGTCCATGTCTTCCTTTTTATTTTTACCCACTTGCATGGTGATATAGGAGCATCAGTGTATATTTATATATCTATTTATTTTATATTGACATTTGTAATAAGCATTTCACTGCACATTGTACTGTGTATGGATGTGTATGTGTGACAAATACAATTTTAATCTGCTATGAACCAACAATGCAAGAGCATCCAATACTTTATATATACAGTAGATCAATGCTGCAAGGTTGAAAAAAAAAGGAAGGTGGGCTTTCCAGTGGGCATGTGAGCAATAAATTGTGATTTGTAACATGTTCAAGACAGACACCTAAAAACATTTTATTTACCTTGAGAAATGAATGTGTATAAATCTGTATGTTGATAGAAAGAGGCAAGGATAATAGAAAGAGGCACATGGTAATATAGTGCGATATAAATTTAGACACATGACCCTACGTACAATCTCTCTCATCATCTTTCTGATTCAGACACCTATTATCTCTCTGCAGCACTGTTTTTTTTCTTTCTTTTTTTTTCTTCTTTCGATGTTTAAAACAAGGTTTATTCATCATTATAAGAGGATGAATAAGAGGAATTTAAATATACTTGAAATCAAACACTTTAACTGCAGCCACTGCTGAAGTGGCTCTGTGGTTAAAAGGATAAATCAGACAATAGAAGTCTATGAATGAATTATTTAAATGTACAGTAAGATAAGTAATTAAATAAAAAATTAGGCAGTGACTGCTGGTAAAAAGTAAATAAATAAATAAATAAATAAATAAAATAAAATGTAACTTGGCTAAGACTTCCAGTTTGAGTCATGCATATCCCTGTAGATGAAATTCTGCTACTTTCTCCCGAAGGTGGGTTGGTCTTGTCAATCTCTCTTCTGTTGAAATTTCAGGTATCTGGCTGCTTGCATATTTGGCAACAGCTAATGTCTCCTATTGAGCATGTTTAGGCAGCCAAAGATGCCATATAGTCTGAACCTTATGACATGTTTTAAAAGTGCCAATCATTTTTAAAGCACTGCAAAAAATCTTGCTCCAGGATGTCTCAGAACAGGAAATCATATAATAAGCAATTTTTCCCAAATTAAACTAACCTAGTGGAAATACTCTGATTTTCTTTTGAGGTTATAAGGGCAACCAATTTGTTACTGCCAGTCTTACTGAAGTGCTTTTTGAAGCATACTTTCCTATAGCCACTAAGATGTTCGCCAACTACATACTGTAGGTTTACTACATATCTTTTTTGGAAACTGTGAAAAGCAACACCTTTGTACATAGCTTTGAAGAGGGAGTGAAAACGGGTTTGTTGGACTAAAATGCACTGAAATGTGAGCAAAGATGAGTTTAAAGTGGCTACTTGAACCGAACATGAAATTGTAGCTGTAGAAATGTTACGCCTTTAAAACTCTCAATTTGCTTTTAAATAAGGTCAAATTGCTGAAATTGTGCCCACATTTTTTTTTTTTTTTTTTTTTTTTGCAGTCTATTAAACATAACATACCGAAACTGTTATCTGTGTCTGGCTAAAGCTCAGGTGTAGTCCTTTTTTTTTTTTTTTTGGATTTTTAAATTTTTTTATTTGGGCTGTATTATCGAGATAAAGTGAGAGTATATAATGGTATTCCTGTGAGCAAGAGGACTCTAACAATATATTTGGTAGCCATCAACAATTCCCCTTCTGACAGAATTTAAGTTAGATATGTGACCACTCGTGTTGTCAGAATCTGTAGTATTGAATTAAATTAGTTGGTTTTCTGACATAGACCCAATTATTACATTAATAATAATGTAAGTGGGTACATGTATGTGGACAGTTTGAAAGCAAAATGGGATAACTCCATTAAACTCACAATGATGCAAAAAGCACAAATGCCTAAAGTATAAGCCAAATTGTTTTGATTGTATAGGTGTGAATCTTTGTGTGTGTGTGTGTGTGTGTGTGTGTGTGTGTGTGTGTGTGTGTGTGTGTGTGTGTGTGTGTGTGTGTGTTTGTCCCAATGGATAATTCAGCTTGCACTTGTATTGGTGGTAATGAAAGTATGCAATTTGGAATCAACAATATATTGGTCCACCACCAGGTATGCAGCATTTAACAGCTTCCCAACAGCTTTCCCGGAGACAGTGTGTGCTTTCCCATGTCTCTTGTTCCCAAAGTTTGCATGGTGTATGTTCTTATCTCTAAATATATTAACTTATAAATAGACACATATTGTACTGTATACAGTACAGTAGATGGGTGATATGTGAAGTAGGTAACAGGATCTGCTTTGTATATTAATTCTAGCAAAATTAACATACCAACATTGAGGAGGATGCATAGAGCAGCTTTAGAGTTTCGTTTCACATCACTTTGGTTAGTCTGTACAAGTCTGCTTCTCTGGAGATAACATATAGTTATGACTCTGAGGAGTGAGATTTGTGCCACAGTCCAGCTGTATATTTGTGTCAGCCTCTCCAGGGGAACAATACTATATGCACAATTCATCAGTGGAATTCACACTGATGGTCCAAACTTCTTATGTGGCTTTGCATTGCAACAGTCAATGCAGACTTACATCAAAGTAGGATCACCCAGAACAGTTGAAAAATAGTCAGATGTAAAAAAAAAAAGAAAGAAAAAAAAGCAGCAACTCATAGATATTTGTGAATTCCTGGAGGTGCGATGAGGCAGATCAGTGTTCCTTTCTCTCCTCATTCCAGTTCACCAGATTCCAATTCACATTCCCACAATTCAATTTGGAATTCAATTTGTGGACAACTTTTTGCATGTTTAGAAAACACCTACGATTTTATAATGCATCTGACACAAACATGACCTAGTTGTGAGTTCCCTGAGCATTTGAGGAACTACATGCATTTCAAATTTATGAAGCACACAGCTGCCACACAAATAACACAGTATATCAAAAAGGAGGATATAAATGTATTCAGCAAATTTCAGATGTCTTTGAAATAAGAATGTTTTTTGGTGATATAGGACTAGGTTTGGATAACCAACTTCCCCGCTGTTTTCCTGAAGTCTTGTCTGTTGGGGTCATCCTTGTTGTCTGTTATCTCGCAAGTAACATCAATCGAGCTCCACCGAACACTTTATAACCAACTCAGGAAGCCAAAATGTGTTTATGTAAACAAACAGTGTTTTATCCAACCCTGTGTTGTGCTTTCTTGGTATGGTTGATGTCTGTCTATGTAGGAAAGGTCATACTTTAAGGGTTATCTCACTGGCAACATTCATGCATAGTACAGTAGCAAACTCTATATGAAAAATTAAGTGACTCAAAATGTACTACCAAAAGTGAAAGCCATCAGGGTATGTATTGTTCCAAACTTAAAAAGGATATACACTCACCTAAAGGATTATTATGGACACCTGTTCAATTTCTCATTAATGCAATTATCTAATCAACCAATCACATGGCAGTTGCTCCAATGCATTTAGGGGTGTGGTCCTGGTCAAGACAATCATTTCAAATTGGTTTCTTGAACATGACAATGAGTTCACTGTACTAAAATGGCCCCCACAGTCATCAGATCTCAACCCAATAGAGCATCTTTGGTGTGGTGGAACGGGAGCTTCGTGCCCTGGATGTGCATGCCACAAATCTCCATCAACTGCAAGATGCTATCCTATCAACATGGGCCAACGTTTCTAAAGAATGCTTTCAGCACCTTGTTGAATCAATGCCACGTAGAATTAAGGCAGTTCTGAAGGCGAAAGGAGGTCAAACACCGTATTAGTATGGTGCTCCTAATAATCCATTAGGTGAGTGTAAATGACTACAATAAACTATATCTAAATACTCAGGCTCTTAGACTTAATGTTAAGCTTAAGAAAACCTTGAGAATCAAGAGTAAGTCTGCAGTAATGCTTTATACTGATAAGCCACTGTGTACTGTATGAGTAGGCAGGATATAAGGTCTTTTACATCTAAAGTACTCATTACTAATTCAAAGATTACTACTTAGGAGTTTACTGCACTGTGTTTTAAACCAAATACAAATTACTGTACTGTATGTCAGCCTCATCCAACTGGCAGAGGAGGAGGCAACACAATTATCTATAATCTATAATCTATAATTATCTATAATCTATAATCTATAATTATCGTGAAACCTGGCCAAAAATTTAACACAACTGATGTTCAATATAATAAGATATATAGCCACAAAGAAAGTAAGTCTACTGAGTCAGTTCCCCTAATTATTATTTACAGACCAGATATACTATATAGCATATGCTGATTGGCACACACAATTTGCCAGTAGTTTACTATCCATCCAAGATGTACCCAAGATTGTGCCCTAAGTTCCCTGGGATAGGTTTGTTATAGATTAAATGAAAGAAATGGGAATAATTATTTTACTGCAACAGGCTGCAGAGTGCCTACAGATACAGTGTAATAACTGGCTGTTTATGGCTGGATGTAACAACCTCAGCAGCAACCTTATTTCCCCTTTTGTCTGTTTCAGTACATTATTCACTGGCATGATCATCTGTTGTAATATGTACCTGTTTCTCCTTAGTTTGGGCTTTAAGTTAGCTAGTTAGATGGTTATTATACTTAAATGACTCATAGATCAGGCGGCACGGTGGTGTAGCGGTTAGCACTGTCGCCTTGCACCTCCAGGGCCCGGGTTCGATTCCAGGCCAGGTTTGATTCCTGTCTCCATGTGCTTGGAGTTTGCATGTTCTCCCCGTCCTTGGTGGGAGATGAGATTAATAGATCACTGAGAGGCTTAACAAGCAAAAAAACATTCCTCTGAAACTGGTCAGGTAGAGTGACTGGACTGGAAACGAGAACCAAAAACTTGCCAAATATGAGACGGCAAAAAATTCTTTAGGAAGCCTGGAGGACTATTCCTTAAGACTATGTTAAAAATACACAAAGGTCTGACTCTCTGGAAGCAAAAAAAAAACAAGAAATGAGGGGTAGCTAAGACTTTTGCACAGTACTGTAGATAACAAATAGAGAAATGGAACTTGACATAAACAAAAAAATAGGAAGAACTTGATTCCGTCTATATATTATTTGCTAAATATATACGTTTGACATCTTCAACAATAAATATATATATATTTTGCTGATGGGTTATAATAGTCCATTAACAAACAGGTTGATGGCAATTTCTATTCTCTATTAAAGGTGAGTTGGACATGACAATCTTGCTTCCTTCAGTATTTCGGTCATTTGGCTGTCTGCATATTTTGTAAAAGCTAATAGGCGATTGCCTGTAAAAAGGCCTATTTAAATAGTGTTACCCAAGTTAATGTACTGTATCAGACAGTTCTTTCTATCATAAACTTCCCAAATTCCCAAGGACAAACAGTAAACCGGTGCGCGGATAAAAAAACATAAAAATAAAGCAAAGAATGGTTAGTTTGGACTTGCCAACAAGAGAATAAACTCATATCTAACATGTTAGAACTGCCAAAAGAGCCAGATGCTACCACAGCAGTAGCAATAGATAAAATATATGACCAAGCCTCATATGATGATAAATGGAGTTTAATGTACCTTTGAAAATAAAAAAATACAAACTCAAAACTCAATCATAAAATCCTATAGCCATAAAGCTACAACATGTCTATGGGCAAGTGAGCAAGCTGAGTCATTGAAACTGAGGCACTGCAATGATAAAAGGTAATCCACCTGTAAACAAACAGAACACAGAGTCTACATATCCGTCACCATGGTAACAACGAAGACCAGTGGACTGTTCATCGGAACAAGAGACCTGAAAAGGCAGGTGTACATACAACTGCTGAAGTGGCCAAGAAAATATTTACTTGAGTACAACACGATAGTTAAGATAAGAAAGGACTGCAAATATTAAAGCACCCCTGTACATAAAACCAGTTTTATATAGACTCATAAATTATTTATTGGGTTTATGCCCAAGGAACTACTTCATAGGCTAGGATTATGTACTGTACATGCTCATAATTAATGCAATGATCTATAAAGGCGCATGCATACAGTATACTGTACAAATTGAAAATGCTGTCGTGTGTTCATACAACCCCTCTTACTCTTTCCATTTCCGCTGGAAGTTTGCATTATTGGAGTATACATGCAGTATATGATTCCAGTTATAAATTATTTATTTCATTGTTATTTTTTATTATCTGGTAAAGTACAAGGAAATCATCATCATATTGAATGACAGAGTACATTAATTATACTATTAGCATATTTGAACATAATTGGCATCTCCTATATTGATTTCAATCATCCTTTTACGACCTATTCTTTCACAAATGTGAACTGCTATGTTCATGTGTTAGTAAATCCTGATTTTCCCAATAAGGTCCATTGCAAATCATCATGCATGCACATCTGCATACTAATTCAATCATATGGGCACTTCAGTGCAGCCAGAGCACCTTTTGTTTTATGAAGGAACTGGAGGTACCAGGAGGATAAGCATGTAAACACTGGGAGAACATGTGAAGCTCAATAAGACTAAAGCCTACCTGCTGTGCTACCATGCTGCACAATGAAAAAAAAAAACATAGCTGAAGCAAATGATCTGAAGGAACTAACTAAAAGACATTACCCTGGTAAAAGTATGTTATTATGTACAGGGTTACTTTGATAGGAAGCTGATAGGACAAATAATAATAAATAACTGAAAGATAACTACTAAAAGAATGAGAAGGTCAATATATTAGCTATGCACATATTAACATCACCAGATCGAGCCAAATGCAACATTTTAGACGAAACATTTCCAGTTGAGCAGAGTGATCAGCATGTGTTGAAAGGGAGTGTGTCTAAATTGAAGTGTGATTCATAGCCTTTGTATTTTTTTTTTGTAAGGAAAATACAAATATTTTTTAGCAAACACTTTATGTTCCTAGATCTATGTTTAAATTCACTCAAATGTTGCCACTAGTAGTCCTTTTACTAAGAAAAGTAGAAAACCTCAAAAAGCAAAAGAGCTGACTGAATAGATAATAGCAATGTATTTGTTGTCAAGCCAGGCAAAATCATGATTTAAACTCAGAGTGCATTGCATAGCTCTGGAAATGTAATAACTTTAAATAATATTAAAAAAAAAAAAAAAAAAATATATATATATATATATATATATATATATATATATATATATATATATATTTAAAATTATTATAAAAAAATAAAATAAATAATAATAATAATAATAATAATAGTATTATATAAAATATAATAGTATTATAAAGCTTTTCATAAAGGTAAATGGCACCTCTACGTTTGGGGGGGGGGGGGGTCTTCAAATCTCACAACCAGGCTGTGTTTCCTACATGTCCTCCACAGTCCAAAGACATGTAGTGTAGGCTAATTGGCACCCCTAATTTCCATGTAGCCCTGTCCCTGAGGATAAGCAGTATAGACAATGGATGGATCACTTGTGTTTAACACACCTTTGGATGGTACCACTATGCCAGATTAATTTCTTAGGTTACATAGCTCCTGTGTTGTATGACAGAATTCATGTCATGGATGAGAGTTTATTGGAGGCTGGTCATGAAACATGAAACAGGGGGAAAATTCTATATCATATCATTAATTTTGTACAGTATGTTCAGAAACAACGTTCCTCCAGGACCAAGGTGCAACATGCAACATAAATGAACAACATAAATTAACAGAAACTAACTAGCTAACTAAGAAACCTAATTAGCTGGCTAGCTGAGACAAGACAGAAAGTTTATGAAAGATAAGAGCAAAAAACACAAAGGAATATTTACCTGGCTCTGAAACAGAATTAAAATCAATTAAAAATGAAGAAGGTCTTATAACTCTGAGCGCACTAGTCTAAGTGTCCTAACAGAAGAGCAGCTAAAAGCTGAGCTGAACAACAAAGAGAGTACTAAAACCAAGACCTAAGATAGGTCCTAAAGTAAGAAGAAGAAAAAAAAAAGATTCAGTTTCCAGCCTAAATGACCTGCTAAGTTGTCATGTGAAATTAACAATCAAAGCTGGTAACATTATTTTTAGGATAAAAGTGAAGCATTTGTTTATGTTTATGCATAAAAGTAAAACTCACTTCCCATGGACAGCACAGATTGTTCCTCATGTCATCAAATCAGAGACACACCCAACATTTAAGGAAACCTCTGATGGTTTGGTACTATAGTATTATATAACTATTATATATAACCAAAACCAAGCACAAAACCATAGTGCAGTTAATCCATAAGTTATTTAGTATGGAGTTTAGTCAATCTCTTAATAGTCAATCGTCAGTTGAATCATTCTGTCAGTCAATCAGTCTTCTAGTCAGTCCATCAGATGTTAGAGTCTGATGATTTGAGTCAGTCATTCAGTGAATGAATATTTTACATTCAAGCCCACTTCAAAAGGTTGTATGTAGTTAAATATTTCTTCTTTTTTTTTAACTCAAAGGAAATAAAATGGGGAAGAATTAAGTTTCAGACTTTCAGATATATGTGGACGCAGCTGTCTGGTTGTATTTGTACTCTAACTTCAGCATTATACAGTATTTCGCCCAGCAACTGTTGCTAAGCTTTTCCAGTGCTAAGTATTAGCCAGATTGTAGGGGGATTTTATGGAATTGGTTTCTTTCAGTTCAACTGCCCATTTCAGCTCTGGTCCACAATCAGGCCTAATTTGGCTGCTGCATAAATCAGTTCCAATATTGTTCTCTGTTTGCCTGCTAGCTGGACCGGGTAGTACTCTGCTGAAGTGCAAGTGCTCTGTGTCTTATTTCAAGTCTTACCACATGCTTTCCAAATCTCATCAAAACTTGATGAATACATCACATTTCTCCTTTTTATTTGAACATTTCTTTTTTTCACCAATATTTTCACATGGTTGCCAAGTATTTGGTTTGAAACTCATGTATTTCTGTCCAATAGCCATGCAGTCCAAACTACCCAAAACATCTCGCAGAGCCAAATGAAGCTAAATTAATTTCCAGTGTATTATACAACAGTAGGTTGTGACCGAGTAATCAGATTGGACAAGAGGCGTTCCGTGAGTGGTGACATAGAGCGTAACTATACTGTATGTATCGCTCCACATCACCGGTATTCTAGCAACTGTTAATTACACAAACTGTCGGTCACAGCATGAATAAGAGTACATGGTGAGAACAGCTGGCTACCAAAACCCCATATTCAAAATCACTGGAGCACTTTCAGCAAGAAAACACATCTGATACTGTTATGTCATCGTAAAGAACATTTTGTCTCCCTAGAAACTGCTTCTAAGTTGTTCTCAATTGCCTCTGAATTATTTGTGTTGTTCTTTTCACTTTTAATGCAAACTTCAAAGCTAACTAGCTTCAAACGTAATACTGAATCACAAATCACTCTTTAACCTCTGATCAATGGCCCTACCTGGTTTGTGGAACAAGGGATTTTACGCCCTGCACTATATAGTGCAATAGCTTTCTTTTAATACTATTTGGAATCCAACCCTGAAGCCCAGATGTTAGCTGTTATTCTAAAGCAGAATAAGTGCAAATATAAAGTAAATCTTGTAAGTTTCACCTCCATGGTTCATTCTCTTCACCATTTGGCTACATTATGTACACAACTACTTTTACTTCTGTTAATAACTGTCAGTCACTATCTGTCAGTCTCCAGCTGTGCTATCCTGCCTGTCACGGAAGGATATGTGTTGGCGGAGCAACATAACTGATTAAATAAATAAGCAAATCATAATCTGTTGATATGGAAGGGTACTGTATTTGTTGAACTGCTGTATGAAAGCAACATCACTCTTGAGGTTGTGTTGTTGTGGTGAACATGCCCTCTCATGCCTACAGTTGCATCATAGCCATGCTGATACTGAAGCACAACAGCACTCCCTCTCCACCACTTGCTTAACTATACTCTGACGCAGACAGTGGTGGCCAAAAGCATGACCATCATTAAAATGGTAAAAAAAAAAAAAAAAAGTCAATATGCATGTGTGTTATGCTCATTTAAGTGTGACTCCTTAGAGTTCCTTAAACCCTTTTCAATTATACGTCATCCATAATTATTGAGATCATGTCCTAAATTACAACTCAGTTGATGTCTGTGGTTTGATTACCCTTTTTTTTTCAGTTTGTGAAATAATAATCCCAGTAAACCTGCATCCGAGCTTTGCTTGAGTAAAGGGAGGTTGGTCTATTAAAATAAGATCCAGCAATATAATGGAGAGTTATATAATGGGAGGAATAAGCAAATGTTGCACGAGATGAAGGTCATGATGACTTTACTAACAAGCATAATTTACCCAGTGTGTGATCTTTTGATTCATAAGGAAGTACAAATAACCAGTGAGTGATATTTGCTCAGTCAGAGACCAGGTGTCCTCTGCCTGTGCTCATTCAGCACACAAATCATTGTAAGCACTCACACAGCACAGATATGAATCTCTGACCATTCTGTACCTGATTTGCATTTTAAACAACCCTTCAATAGACCATATAAGCCTGGAGCCACTTCTCTCCCAGCTCTTGCACCAGCTTATAATTCCTGTTGTCCGTGCACAGACAGCTTATCTGTTTTTCCTCTTCTCCTCTTCATCCTTTGCCTCATTTTGACATGCTACTTCCAGCTTAACACTTCAAGGCAGGATATGTCAGATTTATAGCTTCCTCTTGGCCTCATCAGCCTTGCCCTGGGCCCGCAGATAACTGTCTGTACATGGCATTACAGCATCACGCAGAGAGCCTGGCTTTCCATCCCTTTAATGCCATGTGCAAAACTGCTTATTAGATACACATACTTTCTTTATCTTGTCACCAGCAAACTTTTGTTATCTACTTCCACATACTGCTGCCAGGTACCAGACCCTTTAGCTGTGAAATAACCTTCTACACCCTGTAGTACAATTTCCAGCCAACTGTTAGAATATCGGGCTTGTTGTTTAACTGCACTCACTGGCCACTTCATTACTCCTGTTCAACTGCACCAGATCTCCAGATGTCTAATCAACAATTGCATCAATTACATGAGAGCAACTCAATGATTTTAGGCACGTAGACATTCTGAATACGATCTGATAAAGTTCAAACCGAGCATCGTAATGGGATTTAGACACACAGCTATCTGTAGGGTTTATAGAAAATAGTCTGAAAAGAGAAAATATCCAGTGAGTGGGAGTTCTCTGGGCCAAAATCCTTTGTTGATGCCAAAGGACAAAGGAGATTGGCCAGACTGGTTCAAGCAGATATAAAGGCAGCGGTAAGTCAAATAACATCTCATTAGAGCAGAGGTTTGCCTTAGTGCATCTCTGAACGCACAACCAATCGAACCTTGAAGCAGATGGGCTACAGCAGCGGGAGACCTCACTGGGTACCACTCACGTCAGGAAGAATGGGAAGCTGAGGCTATGATTCTAATGGGCTCACCAAAATAGGACAATAGAAGATTTGAAAAATCTTGTTGCCTGATCTGCTGAGTCTACTGTGACATTCAAATGGTGGAGTCAACATTGGGTGTGAATGATATGAAAGCATGGATTCATCCTGCCTTTTATCAATGTTTCAGGCTACTTATTATTTTCCTGGAACACTTTGGGACGACCTGATGATTGTTGCTGAACATGTCCATCCTTTTATGACTACAGGATAACAGGTCATGTCACAAAGCTTAAATAATCTCAAAATGATTTCTTGGACATGACAATGAGTTCACTCTACTCAAATGGCCTCAACCGTTACCAGACCTCAATCCAATATAGCACCTTTGGGATGAGGTGGAACCCAGTACTAGCATGGCTTATGTAAAACCTAATGTAATATAAACCTAATAAAGTGGTCAGCGAGTATATACAGTGCATATACCATAATGTTCTTGCTATTTATTAGGCCTATGAAGAAAGTGAAACCAACAGAACCCATTAAAACCAACCTGCCATTGTTTATTGCCCTGTGTGTTTTTGAGTTATTCAAGCAACCACTCAAAGAATTCAACAACTACAACAATAAGTAATTGAATTAGTAATGAATAGAACAATATAATAAGGGTTGATTTTGAAAAATATATCATGGACCCCATTTTGAGAACCACTGATTTATAAAATATTATGCATTAACTGTTTTGCTTTGTCCGTTTTCTTTTGTACTGCAGACTAATTACAGTACATGCAATGACTGTGTTCTTGGATTGGCTTTGGAAAGCAGTCCATGTTTCCAGTTAATATGAACACAAATTTGGTTTTGGGTTCTTTTGATTATATCTTGATCTTGTTGCAGCAGGATGTGCTGCCATCTCGCAGCTCCAGAGTACCTGGTTTGATCCAGAGTCTTTGATTACTGTTTGTGTGTTCTCCTCATGTTTGTGTGGGTTTCCTCTCCAGATTTTGTTTTACCTTTTAAAAATATGCTGGTAAGTGGAATTGTTGAATGTTGAATTGCCCATAGGTGTGAATGAATTGTGTGCGTAGTGGTCTGCTACGGACTTGCGTCCCATGCACGTTGAATTCTTCCACCTTTCTCCTAGTGTTCCTGGGATTGACTCCAGATCCACCGTGGATGAACATGCTCTCGGGGACCAATAAATCATTTCTGAACACCTTTAATAAGCCTGAGGAATGAAATCATCTTGGGAAATATGCATATTTCTTCCAGTCAACCTAAATGTGTCTCATCATGATCATGGCTCATATCTGTGTGTCTAATTAGACTTTCCAAAAGCCAGCTCTCGTGACACAATTATGAAAATGCAATAAGACCAGTAGTGGGTGTTGCAATAAATGCTGCAAGGACTGAAGTCCCATAGGGAAAAGTAGTTATGGCTTTTCAAAGCACTTGGCTTGCCTGATCCACCACCACAGTGGCAGCCTCTTACAGTTTACACCTGCTTCCTTTCAGATAGAATTTACAGTACAGTATGTTATCCTGTTAATGATTCCCAACCCTGTCTGACCTTATGAAAAACAGCAGCATCATCATTATGACTCTTTTGTCTTCTATCAGTCCCTTAGAGAAATATAGCTGGTCAAATACAACCAATGTTTACAAAAATGCCAGTTCGTCTCTGTCTTTGTCATCGTCTAACATTTCTTGTAACTTTTTAGGCCTATGCAGTTCAATTGTTAAACATTTCATGTCAGTGCTATTTTGCTTTTTTTCCCCTCTATTATCTCTAGAATACCTTCCTGCAGGCTAAGACAGAGGAGGACATCTTCACCCATTTGGGATTGGACTATATTGAGCCTTGGCAGAGGAATGCTTAGACCTCGCCCTATTCATCAAATGTGCACATTCCTGCAGCTAATCTTCCCTCATAGCGCACTGCTAGACCGCACAGATTCAATGTCATCAATGATTTATTTCACATAAAAGCCAAAATGGTAATGCTTTTTTTTTTTTTTTACCCCCGTCTTAATACACGTGCTAGAATTTGATGAAATATTTGGTCATATGTTTCATGTTATGCTATGTTATGTTATAAATATATATTGTTTTCTTGTTGAAAAGCTAAAACCTGCAAATACTGCGTATATGTTATATGTTTTTGCTATACAGTCTAGGTAAGAGAGAGTTAGGGAAAATGAATTGCTGTAATTACATCAAACCAGATGAGACTAGACTGCCTAGGACCTCATGTGGTGCTAATAAGCACAGGTGGAATTTAACAGCAGTATAAGTGATATTGGATTCCAGCTTTAGTGAGCATCATTTACTGAATCCTAGGCTCCTCATTACCAGAGAATAACTGTGCTGGAGGAATCATCTACTTTCTTTTTTAATAGATCACATACACTTAGGATGTTTTTTTTTTTTTTTGCAAGTATGTGGATATTTAGTATTCATGCAACATTGCTGAATTGCTTTTCTATTGTACAGTGCTGACAGGTCTTAAATATGATACAATTCTGACTGCATCTATGCTATACAGTACATGTGAAGGGAATAAAATGTCTTCCAAAAATACGTGTATGGTGCGTTTTTGTCTAGTATTATGAATGGTTTGCGCTTACTTCAAAGAAAGAGCTTATATACACTCATACGGAGCTGTCATTAAATAATAAAATTGGTCTGTAGTATGAAGCCATTAGTGGCACAAGATTGGGGTTAGGTATACAAATAAATTGCATTCAGAAAAGGTGAATAAATGTGTGGAATATGAATCACAATATAGGAATAATACACATGATTCTCTCAGTAATCACATTTTCAAATCATCTATTGTCTTTGACTGTTTGCATTTGCATTATGTTTTTATGTTTCTGGGAGACATACACTGCCGTCACCGCCAAAAAGATGCCATTTCGTAAGGGTTAAATGATTGACCTGTATCAAGCAATAAAGCTAAGAAATATTGCTGAAATTACAGGAACTGAGTTAGAAATTGTCCAAAACATTTTTAAAACTCCTAGAGGAAGCATACAGCTGAACCATCAACTTTGCGAAAGAAATGTATAGTAATTAGGAGAAACAAAAAAATCATGAAAGAAGATCACTTAAAAACAGTAAGATAATTTCCACGAACGATCCAATAAGAACTTACAGGACTGGAACTAAAGAGTTATAAGAAAACCACTAGTTAGTGAGACTAATATGATAAAATAGCCTTCAGTTTGCTAGGGAGCATAAAGATTGGACTTTAGTGCAATGGAAAAAGTAAAGTGGTGTGATGAGTCCGGATTGACTTCCTTCCAGAGTGATGGGCGTGTCGGTGTAAGAAGGGAAGCGCATGAAGTGATTCACCCATCATGCATAGTGGCCACCCTACAATGGTGGTATGATCTGGGGTTGCTCCAGTTGCTCAGGTCTAGATGCAGCAATGTTATGTGGCAATAAAATGAAGTCAGTTGATGACCTGAACGTGTTGAATGACAAGGTCACCACATCAGGGGATTTTTGTTTTCATCTCTGATGGCACGGGCATATTCCAGGATTCAAATTGTGAAGAAAAAAAAAATCTCCTGGGGAATGTCAGTGTGAGGAATCATTCCCACACATGAATCGGCCACCAGATTGCATGCTGTAATCAAATCTACAGGACGCCAAAGGGAATCTTGGCGATGCAACAGTTCTTGTAGAAGCAGTTTGTGACTGATCTTTACAACTAGAGCATGACGGCTTACATGAATGTCAGGCATCAGAACATCACGTTTTGCAGTGGCGTTTAAGCATGTGATCACGGTTTTCTATACAAGATCTGTTAGAATTTGATTCATTCCCATATAATAAAAGCAGGCACACTTTAACTTTACATGCTTGTTTTAATAGATGCTGTGTGTTCCTCTTAGCACTTACTGTCCCTCTTAATTGTATCACACAGTGAGAGGCCACTGTGTTCCAGCCAAAAACGCGCCCTCTTGATACTCACAAGGGCCTGTGTACCCTGTTATGTCTAAGAACACAGATGCTCCTATTTAAAGAGCTGTAAATAGAGCAGTCCAGGCGTTTCCAGGACTCGACCCCAGGGTCTTTGCACTTTTTCTGTCCAGAAAAGCCTCAGTGCAAAACAGAGTCAAATTCTGGTGTTCAAACTAGGTTACCTACTGTTGCTCTCCTCTAAAATTCCTTTAAATCAAGCTTCAAAGTCAAATATCAGAAATCGTTATTTTTCAGCGAGTCAGTAGCTTAGCCAAAAATGTGTTGGCAAAGCAGTTTGATGAGCAACAATCTGTCCTCACAATCTGTCCTCAGGAGATCATGGGTTTGAATCCTGACACTGCCACAGTCATCTGTGGTTGGGTGTGCAGGAGAACTAATTTGGCTGTGGTTTCTGGGTGGGAGGAGTGTCATCAGAGAGACATTGGTTACGTACAGTGTGCTGAAAAAGTATGTGCTTCCTGAATTTTTCCCACACAAATAAAATTTTAGTATTACACAAAGATAACCCAAGTAATGTAACATGCAGTGGTTTAATAATAATCTCATTATTAAGGGAAAAAAGCTAGCCGTATAGGCCAAAAGTAATTGCTAAATCATGAATGGACTAAGATTTTTGGGAAGCTGGGTAAAATTTCACTTGCCACACCCAGACCTGATTACCACCACACTTGTTGAATCAAGAAATCACTTAAATAGAACCTGTCTGCCAAAATGAAGCATGACAAAAGATATCAAAAAGCAACACAATCCAAAGAAATTCAAGAACAGATGAGGAGTAGTTGACATTAATCAGTTTGGAAAAAGTTACAAAGCCATTTCTAAGGCTTTTGGACTCCACAGTCATTATACACAGCCATTATCCACAGTGGTGAACCTTTCCAAAGTGGCTGGCCTACTAAAATTACTCCTCAAGTACAACAACGACTCATCCAGGAGCTCATAAAAGAACCCAGAACAACATCTACTTGCAGGTCTCACTTGTCTCAGATAAGGTCAGTGTTCATGATTTAACAATACAAAAGAGACCTGGGCAAAAATGGCATCCATGGGTCGAGTTCCATGGTGAAAGCGACTGCTGACCAAAAAGAACACAAAGGCTTGTCTCACATTTGCCAAAAAACATGCTGATTATGCCCAAGTCTTTTGGGCAAATATTCTGTTTCAAGCATGTGATGGTCTCGGGCCCGCATTGCAGCTTCAGGACCTGGACGACTTACCATAATTGATGGAACCATGAATTCTGCGCTCTTCCTTAAGAAGACCATCAGTTCATAACATCAAGCTCAAGTGCACTTTGGATATGCAACAGGATAATGATCTGAAACACACCACCAAGTCCACCTCAGAAAAAAAAGAAGAAAAAAAAGTCAAAAGTCCGGACTTAAACCCACTTTAAACCCTCCAATGTGACTGAATTAAAACAATTCTAAAAACAAACGTGGGACAAAATTCCTCCACAGCGATGGGGAAGTCGCAATGCCAGTTATCACAAAAGCTTGATTGCACTGTAGTTAGTAAGTTATTAGGTTTAGGGGCAATAATTTTTTGATAATGGACCAGGCAGAAGAGGACAGCTTTTTGTGCGTTAAATGAAATCATCTTTTAAAAACTGCATTTTGTATTTACTCGGGTTACCTTTGAGCAACATTAAAATGTTTGATGATCTCAATCGTTTAAGTGTAACATATATGCAAAAAAAAAAAAAAAAAAAACATAAATCAGGAAGGGGCAAATAATTTTTCTTGGCACTGTAAGGTGTATGTCTGATGTTATGTGTTACTTGTCTAGTTGTACGAAAGGGTGGAAATTGCCAGTGGCCAACACTGAGGTGGAATGTTTTGAAAATAAAGTGCACTTTACAATTGCATTTTTTAAATTTATTTATTTATTAATTTTAATATTCTTCTGAGAAAAGAAAACATTCTACGCTGCTGTTTCGGTCGATATGATCTCTTATAGATTGTTGCACATACACATTTTCCTCTTTGCAATGTTGCTGCGGGATCATTAAAGGAAACTGCCACTCCGGAACACACCGAATGTTTCTATTGAAATATTTCTGATGTGTATAGTGTGGCTGGTGCTAATTTGTTGGCTAGTGCTTTATTTTCATTAACAAGTTCACACTTACATGCAATGCTGACGCTAAAGGAAATCTTGCTTGTGCAGTTACAATTGTGTTCAATAAAACAAATAATTTTAACAAGCATAAGGAGAAGTAGTGGAGACAGTAACACATTGAAGACACAGCTTTAAGACACAGTTTGGTTACGGTCTGTATCTGTCTCACTGGCACCACTGGCAGCAGGTAGTCAAATGGCATTGTGGGTAATGCAGGAAACTTTAAACTGAAGTAAAAAAAAACAAAAAAAAAAAACAATATGAATGAATGATGCTTGAACACACAGAAAGCAAACAACAAAATGTCTACTTCATGAGCGAAATCTTAAATGCATAGGGACAAAAAGAAAATGCTTTTCTTCTTTCAGTACTTGAATACATTTTGTTAGTCTTCAACGCTTCATGCTTTAATAAAAAGGCCAATTAGCAGATTCACTGAAACATGCTGATTCCTGTGCTTTGAGGCAGTGACGGTTATCCTGTAAGTATTGTGTCTAAAAATACACAAGTGATCCATAGTCCATTACAAAAAGAACAGACTGTGGATGTTTCCGACACATATTCAATAAGCCACAGAAAAGTCTAACTTCCTGTAAAAAACATAGCACTAATAAGTCTATCTCATATCAAATGGACCCAATATACTGAGCCTGATCTCGGAGACTTGGGAGAGTTGTGCCAGTTTAAACCTGATATTTGTTTCTTGCCTCACATTTATTAGAACACTGCGACTGTGTGTATTAATCGTGGTAATAATTACAACACATGGATATGAAGCATATAATTGTATGCTTTAAAGTGCTGCCTTATATTCAATTGCATATAATTAGCATACATTTATTTATTTAGTATGAAGCGCCCTGTAGAACTATAATTATTTTTATTTTTAATCATTTATTTTAAAAAAGCCCATGGCTCATATTTTTTTTTTTTTTTCTTGAGTATTCTGGAAGCATCAGTAGTTCCTTCTTTCTTTCTCAGTTCCGTTTATTTTATTTTGTTTTGCACAGAGCTTTTTTTTCTTCTTCTTCTTCTTCTTCTTCTTCTTCTTCTTCTTCTTCTTCTTCTTCTCAGTTTTCAGCAATAGTCTGTGCTATCTTTAAGCATCCTGCCTGACTTCCACTCAGCTTGAATAATGTTAAGCCGTGCACTTTGGGACAGAGAACGATCTGTTGGTGTCATTAAAAGTGAGCTTTGTTCAGCACTTATAATGGGCCTCTGCAGTGGGAAAGGGAAGGTCATTTAGCTACATGCTCATTTGTCTGTCTGGAGGTTAACAGTGTGATAGAGAGGACTGATGCTATCAGGGTGCGTTACTGAGCTTCGGTGCGTGCAATAAAAGGGAAGACGTTTACTTCCTGCGTCATGTTGAGCACAGAGATGAGACACAGTTCCACCTATAGAATAATATGAAGGAGACCAATCCACTCCAACATTAAACCCAAGATTGTGTAGGTTCTCCTTGTGCCACCAAAACAGCTGTGACACCTTGAGGCAGGACCTCTGAAGGTGTCCTTTGGTATCTGTAGCAGCAGATGCTTTAAGTGCTGTATGTTGCTACATGTTGCATCTTCACAGATCAAACTTGTTTGTCCAGCACATCCCATGGCTGCTCAATCAGACTGGGCATCCATAGGGAAGGAGGCTGGATCAACAACATTAAACTCTTTGCCTGCTAAGCCCCATATAACTCTATACAGTACAGTATATACATATACAGCAGAGTGTTATGATACGTTTCTATAAAAGCCTGCATTAACTTTTTCAGCAATTTGTTCTCTGTATATTGGCTTTTCCGTGGGATACCAGATAAACAAGCCTTTGGTCCCTACAGACATACAGTAGATGAGCCTTGTGTGCCCACCATCCTGTCACCAGTTTACTGGTAGAGTGCCTTGCAAAAGTATTCATACCCCTTGAACCTTTTGACATTTTGTCACGTTACAACCACAAACGTAAATGTATTTTAGTTGTCTTTCATGTGATAGACCAACACAAAGTGGCACATAATTGTGAAGTGTGAAGAAAATGATAAATGTTTTTGAAAATCTGAAAAGTGTGCCGTTCATTTGTATTCAGCCCCCTTTACTCTGATACTAACTAAAACCTAGTAAAACCAATTGCCTTCAGAAGACCTAATTATTAATAGAGTCCACTTGTGTATCATTTCATCTCAGGATAAATACAGCTGTTCTGTGAATCCCTCAGCGGTTTCTTAGAAAACATTAGTGAACAAATCACCATCATGAAGCCCAAGGAACACACCAGACAGGCCAGGGATAAAGTTGTGGGGAAGTTTAAAGCAGGGTTATTTTATAAAAAAAATAAAAAAAATATCCCAAGCTTTGAACATCTCACAGCGCTGTTCAATCCATCATCCAAAAATGTCACTACTATGTATACCATTATGACAGAACTGCAAACCCACCAAGACATGGCTGTCCACCTAAACTGACAGGCCGGGCAAAGAAAAGCATTAATCAGAGAAGCAGCCAGGAGGCCCATGGTAACTCTGGAGGAGCTGCTGAAATCCACAGTCTAGGGACAATCTGTCCACAGGACAACTATTAGTCATTCACTCCACAAATCTGGCCTTTATGGAATAAAAGTCCCATTTGCACTTTGCGACAATCCATGTGGGGGATACAGCAAACATGTGGAAGAAGGAGCTCTGGTCAGATGAGACCAAATTTGAACTTTTTTTGGCCTAAATGCAAAATGCTACAGTATGGCTGGTGGAAAAACTAACACTGCACATCTGAACACACCATTCCAACGGTGGAACATGATGGTGGCAGCATCATGTTGTGTGGATGCTTTCTTTCAGCAGGGACAGGAAAGCCGGTCAAGGATGATAGGAAGATGGATGGAGCCAAATTCAGGGCAATCTTAGAAGAATCCCTGTTAGAATCTGTCAAATACTTGAGACTGGTGCAGAGTTTCACCTACCAGAAGGACAATTACACAATGCCAGGCAGTGGAATTTAGTTGGAGTTTCAGAGTAAGGGAGGCTGAATACAAATGCACAGCAGATTTTTACTACTGGATACGATCAAATAAGGGAGAAATTCAGGGACCCCCAACCCCACAATTGAATGCTTTTGTATGTGCCTTTGTGTATGGTGTCCTGAGTTGAACTAGTGTCTCATCAAGGATGTATTCCTACATAATACCTATTCCCACCCGCAATTGATTCTGGATTCCCCATGAGGTGGACTAGTGTAAAGTGGTTCCTGAAAGTCACTGTAATTGTTGGGCCAAAACATCTTAGTGCAGCCTAATACAATTTAACAAACTCATTATTCAGTTATCCACCTTGAAGCTCGAAGCATATTATTCCATAACTACGATGAATTATTCAGTAACTGCAGAGAAATTAAGAGCTACGCTGTTTTGACAGAGTGGAAAGTAAGTCTGGGACTTTAAAGAGCTATGAATTTTTGGTTAAAGACTCAGCGGTGACTTTCTTGGAATCCCCTCCAACCACCACGGAAGTATTAAAATATCACAGCCCAGGTAAAGAAAAAAAGAAAGAAAGAAAGAAAGAAAGAAAAGTGAAGATCAGTGTGGAGGCAGGCTGTATCATGATTGTGAGAGCAAACTTTTTTTTTTTTGTATTGTACTCCTGGAGATGATTTATTAGTTGTGCTGTACTGGCTGCACTGTGTGTCCAAACAGTCAAAGGCAACAGAAGTGGATGACAGAATAAGGGCACTGTGTATCCTCTCTTTGCCACTTGCATCCTGTCACTGTCAGCCACTCTGAAAAAGACATATAAACCGATTTAGTCTGTGCAGAGGAAAAGCGAGGAAGCCAATGATGGAGCGGAAGAGTAGACAGATTAGAACAGATACAGACGAAGCACTCGGATGAGGAGTGACAGGGCGTCATTTGGCACTCACACACGGAGAGAATGACAGGGAGAGGTCTCTCTCCAGTTAAGTAGTCATTAATTTGTCACACAGGTTTGCCGATGATTTGAGAGTTTAGTGGCTGTGTTGAATGAGTGATGTTATTGCCAAATGACTTAATTAAAGGAGCTTGATTGGAGTGGCAGCCTTAGGTTGTTGACTCCAACAAATTCTCACCTTGATTGGTATTGACGTTATGTTTTCTGCGATTTAGGCAAAATTACATTGCTGAGATAATGATCATTTAATGAGAATCAATTCATTCCACTCGCATTAGTTTGTAATGACCAGTTGATAAGAACACACAAAGTGACAAGGATTTGCTGTATAGGCATTTCTGATAAAAAACAAACAAACAAAAAACTACCTGACAAATTAAATAGCCATTACATTACGTTTCTTGCTCAGAGCGATCCTGTGAACGACGATCATTATGACAATGCTGTATGTGTGTTCTGTACATACAGTCGTGGCCAAAAGTTTTGAGAATTACAAAAATATTGGAAATTGGAAAAGTTGCTGCTTAAGTTTTTATAATAGCAATTTGCATATACTCCAGAATGTTATGAAGAGTGATCAGATGAATTGCATAGTCCTTCTTTGCCATGAAAACTTAATCCCGAAAAAAACTTTCCACTTCATTTCATTGCTGTCATTAAAGGACCTGCTGAGATCATTTCAGTAATCGTCTTGTTAACTCAGGTGAGAATGTTGACGAGCACAAGGCTGGAGATCATTATGTCAGGCTGATTGGGTTAGAATGGCAGACTTGACATGTTAAAAGGAGGGTGATGCTTGAAATCATTGTTCTTTCATTGTTCCATGGTGACCTGCAAAGAAATGCGTGCAGCCATCATTGAGTTGCATAAAAATGGCTTCACAGGCAAGGATATTGTGGCTACTAAGATTGCACCTAAATCAACAATTTATAGTATCATCAAGAACTTCAAGGAAAGAGGCTCAATTCTTGTTAAAAAGGCTTCAGGGCGTCCAAGAAAGTCCAGCAAGCGCCAAGATCGTCTCCTAAAGAGGATTCAGCTGCGGGATCAGAGTGCGACCAGTGGAGAGCTTGCTCAGGAATGGCAGCAGGCAGGTGTGAGCGCATCTGCATGCACAGTGAGGCGAAGACTTTTGGAAGATGGCTTGGTGTCAAGAAGGGCAGCAAAGAAGCCACTTCTCTCCAAAAAAAACATCAGGGACAGATTGATCTTCTGCAAAAAGTATGGCGAATGGACTGCTGAGGACTGGGGCAAAGTCATATTCTCGGATGAAGCCTCTTTCCATTTGTTTGGGGCATCTGGAAAAAGGCTTGTCCGGAGAAGAAAAGGTGAGCGCTACCATCAGTCCTGTGTCATGCCAACAGTAAAGCATCCTGAGACCATTCATGTGTGGGGTTGCTTCTCATCCAAGGGAGTGGGCTCACTCACAATTTTGCCCCAAAACACAGCCATGAATAAAGAATGGTACCAAAACACCCTCCAACAGCAACTTCTTCCAACAATCCAACAACAGTTTGGTGAAGAACAATGCATTTTCCAGCACGATGGAGCACCGTGCCAAAAGGCAAAAGTGATAACTAAGTGGCTCAGGGACCAAAACATTGAAATTTTCCATGGCCTGGAAACTCCCCAGATCTTAATCCCATTGAGAACTTGTGGTCAATCCTCAAGAGGCGGTTGGACAATCAAAACCCCACTAATTCTGACAAACTCCAAGAAGTGATTATGAAAGAATGGGTTGCTATCAGTCAGGATTTGGCCCAGAAGTTGATTGAGAGCAGCCCAGTCGAATTGCAGAGGTCCTGAAAAAGAAGGGCCAACACTGCAAATACTGACTCTTTGCATAAATGTCATGTAATTGTCGATAAAAGTCTTTGAAACGTATGAAGTGCTTGTAATTATATTTCAGTACATCACAAAAACAACTGAAACAAAGATCTAAAAGCAGTTTAGCAGCAAACTTTGTGAAAACTAATATTTGTGTCATTCTCAAAACGACCGGACTGTACATGTGTATGTGTCAGAGTCATAGAGATTAAGGGTTCTCAATCTTCATTACAATTACCGTCTACTTTAATAGGAACAACCAATCAACCAATCATCAATGCATAAAATCATGCAGCGACAAGACATGAGCTTCAGTTAGTGTTTGCATCAAACAGAATGAAAATAGGGAAAAGGTGTGAACTCTGTGACTATCACTTTAATGTTGGACCCTGAAGGACTGGTTTGCTTATTTCACAAACTGCTAATCTCCTGAGATTTTCACACACAAAAATTGCTGGAGTATAGGTGTAAAAAAAAAAAATAGTTTAAAGGCATCAAGTGAGCGACAGTTCTGTGGGAGGAAATGCCTTGGAGATATGAAAGGTCAGAGCAAAATGGCCAGATGGGTTCTAATGTGCCTGCCAGGGCAGCATGGTGGCTTAGTGGTTCGCACTGTCTCCTCCAGGGTCTGGGTTCGATTCCTGGCCAGGTTTGCATGTTCTCCCCGTGTTTGGTGGGTTAAGTGGTGTTCCAAAATCACCCATAGTGTGTGAATGAGTGTGTACCCTGCGATGGATTGGCACCCTGTCCAGGGTGTACCCTAAGCCTCCTGGGATACCCCCCCCCCCCCCCCCACTAGACAGTGAGTGAGTGAGTGAATATACCTGAAAGGAAAGATATAATAACTCATATAATCACTCGTTATCACCATGGTGAGCAGAAAATCATTTCAGCATGTACAAACAAAGAGTCGTGCAATCGATGAGCTGTACAGCAGAGGCAAGAAACCGAAGCTATCATGGGCACAAGCTCATTGAAATTGGACAGTTGAAGATTAGAAAAGTGTTTTCCAGTCTTCAGCTGTCTAGTTTGGATATACAGTATCTGCATCGTCTGATAGCCTCGGATTGGTGCTCCTGACTGGTTGTGGGATCAGAGAGGCTTTTCTGCTCATCCCTGGTCGTATATTTGAGTTTTCTTATTTGAAATAATGTAGACTTCAGGTCAAGGTGAACAGATCTAGTTATTTTTCCCCATTCGTTAATGTTAACTGAAGCTCTTGCTCTGTATTTGCATGATTTTATAGTTTGCGCAGCTGCCATTTGATTGGCTGTTGGGAAAAGAGGCAAAGATTAGCTTGATATACAGGTGTTCCTATGAAAGATGTATCACAGACCCGCGCAGCACAAATTTACTACACACAAAAAAATCTGTTCAAATATTAACTATATTACTTAAACATGTTTTTTTTGCCTATTTATGTCTGAATAGTTGTTTTTCACCCCTATAGCATGTTGTTACTAAAACAGTCATTAAATTCCAGTTGAGATCATTTATAGGCGTATTAACATTGATAATTGTGCATCGCCGTTTGCACCACGGTAACAAAATGAACCAATCCTGGACCCACTGGCAATGCTTAAGAGACCTCGCTTTTGAAAGCACGACTTATCCCTGCCTCTAATGATGCATCGGCATCATCGTATTTCGGGTAAGAACATAACATGTGAGTATGCAGGTTTTTAGCCCTATAGGTGGCATGATCGCCTCTGTTTCTGAGTTTACTTTCTGTGTGCGGATGTTCAGGATGATTTTTGGCCCTCCAGTTGGAATAGCAGAGCCTTTTTTTAGTTAGTAAAAGTCAGAGCCCTATACTTGGCATGGCGGATGCTGATTCTGGTTATGCGTGTGAACGCTCCAGTTGGTGACCCTACAGATGACATAGCAGCCTCTATATGAGTGTGTAAATGTTCTCGTCTGAGTATTGGCCAGACAAGGAGGCGGACATTTCCCTTGTCTTATTTGCTTGGCAAAGTGGAGCTATGCAAAATCACGACTCCCTCTTTCTCTCTCTCTCTGCCTTTCTTTGGTTTACTCAGCGATGTGTTTCAATATAAATAAGACGAAGAGGCTAATGCACTGGTTTTTATACGTTGCTCAATTTAAGACCGAGCTGAGAATAGATTTTTGTAGACATCCCCTCATGTCTCCCCCCAGTGTGAATTCTTATAGACACAGTATATCTATGCTACTAAAACACTTTTCCATTCTTACATCGTGTGTTATTAAGGTTTATGGCGTCATTTAAATAAACTACGGATATCTTTATGTTTTGTTGCATTTACTTGGAATATTTATTCTGTTGTATGATTTTAAAAACTGAATAATTTACCTGTAATTCTATAATCTATATGCTGTCCATACTGTACAGTATACTGTGGCAGTACTATATGTATGTACATGATAAGACAGAATGTATGTACAGCTCAGATTAAGCGCAAAATGTATTTATTCGTTTATTATTATTTATTTTTTTATGCGAACGAGTGAAGCGTTACTGACAGCATGGCAGAGTCTCTCTCTTTCTTCAATGACAAACATTTTCTGTAGCATCCTTTTTAAATTCATCAAGGTATGCTCTGCTTCTCCCCGCTCACTCCTCACCAGATGGTCCACTGTACAGCTAGATGAATGGGCCGACTCCCTTAAGAACGTGCATTCCATGTTGGCACCAAACACACTGATCCTAGGTCAGGGCGAACAGGAAAGTTTCTACAATTAAAGTTAACACTAGCATCCAGGGAATAGCCCCTAAACCTGTCTTTTTAGTACTTACATTCCTACACTACTTCTCATTTCTGGTGCTCTTGAGTTGATCAGTGTAAGATTTTTTTTTTCTTTTCTTTATCTTTCCCAGATGTCCTAAAAAAAAAAAAAAAAAGTAATTACAGTACAAATTTTGCACTTCTTGCATGGGCATGACTCAAACCTTAGGCAATAGACCATAATATTATGCTAACTATTACCTCATATGTCAAACACAATAAAAAAGTTTCTACTTGTAAAACTTTCTTCTTATTCTGAACAGCAAAACCAAGAATTCCAGCGGTATAGACCAGCAATAAGCAGCGTTTAGATTAAAATCAATATCCATTTGTTACCCAGAGTAATCAGTAACCATTAGTGTCCATGACACTAGTTTGAAACTTGGCATGATGCATGTAATTGAAGCATAATTGAAAACAACTGTAAACATCGCAGCTAATATAAGCTAATCAATCTGGCATCATTTCAGACATTGATATAATGTGATTGCGGCCTTCAGTTATCATTTCCCATTCCACGCTCATAAATTCAAAGTTAATTCAGAGAGAGAGAGAGAAAAAAAAAACACTGACACTTAGACGTATTCTTTTCAAATTTTTGAATAGAAAAACGCATGTGTTTGCATATTTCAGTGTGAGTGCAGAAGACCAAGCTACAGCGATATCAGCAGGAAGCTGTCACACACCACACACTGGGAAGAAGACAGAAGGGAAGAAATGATTTTCAAACCTTGTTATAGTGTTGCGTGTGGGTGATCTATGATGACCTCCAAAAAAGAAAAAAAAAAAAATCAGCAAATACGATATACAAAAAATAAATAAATAAAAAATACAACAACAAAAAAACAGTTCTGCTTCTTACAGTAGGTGGCACTTCAAAGCACCTCCAAGGTCCGGGTTCGATTCCCGCCTCTGTGTGCATGGAGTTTGCATGTTCTCCCCGTGCTTGGTGGGTTTCCCTCGGGTACTCTGGTTTCCTCCCACAGTCCAAAGACATGCAGATTAGGCTAATTGGCGTGTACAGTATGTGCGTGCCCTGTGGTGGATTTGCAGCGTGTCGCCACCGTGTCTCCTGGGATATGCTCCTGGGCCCCCGCGACCCTGTATACAGGATAAAGCCGTGAACATTCATTATCAGCCTGATGTACTGTACAAAATGAGAGGACGTCTCCGTAAATCCTGAGTGATTAGCCCTGGGGTGACCGGATGATTTGACATTTCGCGAGCCACAGTCTGATAAGTCTTTCAGAATAAACGCGAGTTTCACGCCCATGCTCGGATCCTCCTCAAATAACTTAGGCAAATGCTAATATGTAGGAGTCTTTAAACATCCCTGACCTTCTTACTTTCTTCTCCCTCACTTTATTATCTGCACACTTGACCCTCAGAACTGCGCTATAACCAGAGCTTCATATGCCTCGAGTGCTCCCATGTGCTCTCTCTCATCTCTCATCGGCCAGAGCCTACAACGTAGCCAGCACCTGCTAACGAGTGCTGCTAATATCGCACGGCGGGTAATCAGCGACTCTTTGTGTGGAGATGGGCTACATTTTTTGCCTTGGAGAAGTGCCGTCCCTCTTCTCGTCGGCTTTATTGTGGGAATACAGAGTGCTTGATGAGAAGTGATGGCATTACCCGCAGGGACATAAAACAGCTTTTCCACATGAAATGAGAAATCGAGCCAATCTACAATCACAGCCAAGACTCTATGTTTGGCTACGGTTGTATCACCCTCCCGAGAAAACATGCGAGTATGTGCGCCTAACCTTCGGAGCTGTGCTTATACAACACCTCGCTCTCCGTCTCCGTTCATTGCTCATAATCAAACCTATTACTATGCTTTTTTGCCAAGATATAAGCATCCATTATTTCTTGTTTGTGACTCAAGGCTACGCAGACATCAGCTGCTAGTTTTGTTCTTCTTTATTCCACCCCAGAGCAAAACATGTGAAGGTTTCAGAGTGTAAGTGCAGGTTGTATTAGTGCTGTCAACACCGATCTTAGTGTGAATGGCTCCTCGCTGGGCTCGCGAAGGCGAATGGGGGTGCCGATGCAATAGTGGCTTCGCTAATATCTGCTGGGAGCTGAGCTGTCTGGAAAATAAAACTCCATCGCTGCTCTAGATGTTACAAAGATCCATTGACTTCTCATGTCTGGTAATAGAAATGATATCAAGATAAAACTATTTCTCTTGCTTTTTTTTTTTTTTTTTTTTTTTCCAGCAGCACCCACAATTCTGTAATGGAGAGACTGAGAGATGGACTCTCCATGGGCACAGAGGTGATAATCTAATTGGAGTCTTTTGTGTGTGTGTGTGTGTATACAGTATGTGTGTGTGTCTTGGGCCTGCTCTCTTATTTCCACCCAACCTCCTGCTGCTGTAAATTGAAGCATTCGGCAGGGAGGACCTGAGCCAGACTGACGTGGTGTATAAATAACAGTCACGGTGACAGGAAAACAAGTGTAACATACACCATCTGGCTCTCCACTGGTGTCTGGAGCACAGAGGGAGGCTATACTTGCGTAAGTGTGAAGAAGTTTACGGTATAAACAGCCGTTTGTAACCCAAGCGAACGCATGTGGCTCGACACCGCCGCTTCCGTTGATGCATTGACTGCGTGCGCTCGAGTTAGCTGGAACTCTATTCCTCGTTTGCTTGATAGCGGATACTTCAGCCGTACTGCATTTGTGCTGGAGGGCGTCTCGACAGATGCCTTGATGTTAAGACCATTACAAATCAAGAAGATATAAAGCATTACAGTGTACACATTCCAGGAAAGAAAAGTTCTTCAAAGGTCAGATAAGTGCAATCTTGACTGTATTGATCAACCCCAGTGTAATCAGTGCTAGTGATTTGGGGGGGGGGGGGCGAATGATGAGAAAAAGATTTCCCCACTCTTCCTCCTTTACAAATCGATTCTGTGGCTGGAAAGAGAATTATTAATCTGTGAATGGGAGAAAAGCAGATATTAATCAATATAACCTTTGCAACTAACAACCTTGTTATTCCTCAAAGCCAAACAAAATGAGATTTGGTCCTCGCTCAGGTCTTGTTATTATGACTAGTAGCTAACGGACGTTATACAGCTGACTATTGATCACGACGCCAGGACGGGCAAACCTCGCCAAGGCGTAATGAGATGAAAAATGAAAATGATTTTTTTCCCCTCATAACTGTGTCCCTGCTGAGAAACTCATAAGAATGCCGGTCTCCTTTCATTTCTCTCTCTCTCTCTCTCCTTAGTTCTTTTTCTCCCCTTCTGTCTCTTGTCTTGTCTATCTCTCATTCTCCCTTTAAACCCTTTGCATCTCTTTCTCTTCTCCCTCCCTCTTTCTACCCGTTCTCTCCTTCTGTCCATACCTCTGTCTCACACTCTCTCCTTATTCCTTTCTCTCCCCTTTTGTCTCCACCTGTCTCTCTTCCTCCCTATGCATCTCTCTATCACCTTTCATTTTACCCCTAGCTCTATATCTCTTCTCGCTCCCTCCCTCTCTCTACCCTTTCATCCACATCTCTCTCCTTATTTCTTTCTCTCACCTTTTTGTCTCTTTCTTTTCCACTCTATCCCTAGCTCTATATCTCTTCTCCCTCGCTCTCCTTTCATCTACACATCTGTCATTCTCTCTCTCTCTCTCTCTCACTCACCCTTTCTCTTTTTCCTTCCCTCTTTTTAGTTACTTTTTGTATCGCTCTTTCTTTCACTCCCTCCCACCTCGTCTTTACCTCACCTCGCTGTCTGTCTCTGGCTCCCTTTTCCTATTCATATGCTTATCACTGTCTCTCTACTTCTCTCTATATCTCTCCCCCTATGCATTTCTGTCATTCTCTTTATGTCTCTCTCTCTCTCTCTCTCTCTCTCTCTCTCTCTCTCTCTATTTAACCGTATACCTCTATCTCTCTACCTCTTCCTCCATTTCTATTTCTCGTCTCTGCCTGTCTCTCTCTTTCGCTCTGTCTATATATCTATACCCCTGTCTATTCCCCCCTCTCTCAGCCTCTCTGCATCCATATTTCTCTCTCTCTCTCTCTCTCTCTCTCTCTCTCTCTCTCACACACACACACACACACACACACACACACACACACACACACACACACACACACACACACACACACACACACACATTCTCCCAAAATCCCAGAAGCATTAGCTGCTCTCAGCTTTTGGACACTGGAGTTGCTCTGTCCCTTGCCTCTCATTTCACCTCCCGTCCTTTAGTGATTCTGACTCGTCTAATTGCTTGCACAGGGAGAGGAGAGGGCCACTGCTGTAGCTGTTCAGAACGGAGCTCAGCACGCCCCCAGCCATTCAAAACACTTTCGGTACAATGTTGCATTCAGAGCAAAATTTCCAATAAGTATGTACACCCGAGGTTATGAATGTTTGCTGACAGACTGTGACAATGTCTCAAAATAAGATATAGTCATACTGGAGTGTCAACACAAAGGAAATTAAAGCTGAAATCTCACCCTGGACTGAAGGCATCTGTGCTATTTAATAGAAGCACAACCATTTTTCCCCCCCTAGCTATCAAAGTTTAATTTCAGCCATCTGATACTGTGTGTTTGTGTGTGTGTGTGTGTGTGTGTGTGTGTGTGTGTGCGCTTGGTTTTAGAATAGAGATTTCCTAAGCCTGGGCTAAAGATTGTTTTTTTTTCTTTTTCTCCCAGGTCAGAAGGTTAGAACCTAGAGCTTGTTCTTTGTGCATTTACATTTCTAATTCGTTAGTAGCGATATTAATCTTAATTAATTTTATGTTGATTTATCTGTTGACCGCATTAACTAAATTGGGAACCAGGTCCCAGTGTTATTTATATTGTATATAGATAGAGTTATCTGCCATATTGGATGGAAGTTTTAATTGGAATATTTTAATATCTAATCATAGCTGTAATATTGTCTTCTACTGTAGCACTGACCCATAACTGTGTGTTAAGATTGCTGAGTTATTGTGCAACAAGCACAAATATATATCAAAAGCTACAGTATATAAACAAACACCAGCAAAGCCAAACGAGCATCCATCTTTTATATATATATATATATATATTATTGATCAGAGATGGATATAAATCGGCATATAGATACTTCATACATTCTTTTTAAGCTTTTTAATTTTAGCATTAACAGTTTTTTGGATGGAGGCATGATGGCTTAGTGGTTAGCACTGTTGGCTTGCATCTCCAGGGTCCGGGTTTGATTTCCGCCTGGGGTCTGTGTGCATGGAGTTCATGTTCTCCCCGTGCTTGGTGGGTTTCTTCCGTGTACACCATTTTCATCTCACAGTCCAAAGAATAGGCTAATTTCCAAATTACCCATAGTGTGTGAATGAGTGTGTGAGTCTGTGTGTGTGAGACTCGTGCCCTAAGTCTCCTGGGATCGGCTCCAGGCCTCCTGTGGCCCTGTATACAGGATAAAATGATATATATTGACAATGAGAGAGTGAGTTTTTGGATACATTATTTGTCATTGATTGAGTTCTATTATGTTAATATAAGGACTCAATATCACACAAGAGGGAGTGCTGTTGTGATGAATATCAGCATGGTTGTGTTGCAATCGTAGGCACAATAGCATAACCTTGAGTGTGATAGTGTTTTTATACAACAGTTCCACAAACAGCATTTATTATCAACAGATTATGTTTTTTTTTTATTCAATCTTTTTTTTTTTTTTTTTTTTTGCTCTGCCAACACAAACCTTTCCGCGCCTAGTGGAACTAACTGCGACTGGTTCAGCTGGTAACTGAGCGTTATCAGCTGACAGTAAATAACAGAGGTGTAAATAGTTTTCGATTCTTACTGGTACCACAGTGTGTAGCCAAACGCTAAGGAGAATAAACCCTAGGGGTGGTGGACAATACTATAAATCTTGTAAGTTTCTCTTTATATTTCTACTTATTCTGGTTTTGAATATCAGCTACGTTAATGTCCGGGTTTCAGGAATAAACCCCAAATAGCATTAAAAAGAAAGCTGTGGGTGCGCTAGGGTGTATAATGACTTCAACACACCAAGTATTCCCCTTAATTAGGGGTTACAGAAGGATGTGTTAGAAGCTAGTTAGCTTTGTAGCTCACCTTAGGTGTTAATAAAACAACACTTTTTTTTATTAAGTAGACAACGTGTTGTTCAAAGTTATGTAATGGTATGATGCATTACAACCCCACCATAACCCATGTGGGGGTAGCAGGCAAAGAGTTCAAGGTTGTTGATCTGGCCTCCAAACTGCCCAGATTGCAATTTGACCGAGCATAGAGGCCCCAACTTACAACCCACGGCACCCAAAGGATCTGCCGCTAACGCCCTCGTGCCAGACAAAACAAGACAGCCCAGATGTCTGGTGGAGTCATGCCTTAAGGCCCCAAAACAAGCTGCCCTGGCAGCACAAAGGAAACCTACACAATATTGAGCTTAATGTTTTGCTTTGTAATGTTATGGCTCATCTATGTATACTGAATTTCTTCCTTTTCAAAAATGATATTCATTAAAAAATTATTGCTTGCTATATCCAGTGATGATGTCACTATAGTAACAGTTTGGGAATTGGAATTTTATGGAGTGAACACAGACAAGCAGAGTGATACAAATAGTTAGACATCCCAGTGCACTTAGCATCCCTTTGTGGAACTCACTCACTCACTCATCATCTATACCGCTTAATCCTGTATTCAGGGTCATGGGGGGCCTGGAGCCTATCCCAGGAGACTTAGGGCACACGGCAGGGTACACCCTGGACAGGGTACCAATCCATCGCAGGGCACAGACACACACACATACACTCACTCATTCACACACTATGGGCAATTTGGGAACACCAATTAGCCTAACCTACATGTCTTTGGACTGTGGGAGGAAACCGGAGTACCCGGAGGAAACCTACCAAGAGACACCATGCACACAGAGACGGGAATCGAACCTGGCCAGGGATCGAACCCGGACCCTGGCGGTGCAAGGCGACAGTGCTAACCACTACACCCTGTGTGGAACTGTTGTGTTAAAATAAATTGTACATATAAACAACCATGTACATTACATTCTCTGTACTATTCCATCCATCAATCTAGGAACCTCTGTCGTTCAACCAGGAACCACAGAGGCCAGTGTTGACCATTGTATTCATTTCCATTTTTACAACCATGGTAGTATCATGTACCCATGGTACCCTGCGGGCAATTTGGGAGCGCCAGTTAGTCTGATCTGCATGAAGAAGAAAGCCACCAAGCACGGGGAGAACACGCAAACGCCATACACAGACCCAAGTTGGGAATCAAACCCTCGACCCTGGAGGTGCAAGGCGACATTGCTAACCACTAAGCCACTGGGCGGCTGTAGTATGTATTATTATCTAAATATTATATAAATATTAGATTATATAAGTTATTTTTAGAAAGGTCTATCCTTATGTGAATGATAATAAATAATAGTCTTTTGTTACTAAGGCTAAAGACTAAGACCAAGACATAAGAAGGCAGCCGGACAAATTGTTTCAAACTGTTGCAACACCAGGAAGCATAGCATAACCAGACAAAAGTGCTTTCTACCTTTTTGTGCTACATGAGCCCACAGGTGATGAAAATTGGCTAGTGTGGCTATGATTGACAGAGGAGGGAGAGTATGCCATCCCACCTACCCAGAGCATGATCAATGTTACTCTCTTGGCCCTCAGCCATGGATGGCATGTGGTATCTGTGGGATTCTTCTCATGAACTTCCAAGGGTAAGGCTTTTCTTTTTTTTTTTACCAATCCAAAGCATAACCTTTTTCCTTAGATATGCAACATACAGTAGAATGACTATATATATATATATATATATATATATATATATACACACACACACACACACACACTTTATTTTTTAATATGGATATTCTTGTAAGCTGATAACTAGTACATGACAAAAAATCAGAGAAAACATTTGTCTTTGGCCTGTCTGTTTACCTTGCAATACCTTAATGAGAGAGATTATAGCTCCTTTGATACACTAAGCCTTGGTTGCTTGGAAACATGATGTGAATATATAAAAACAAGCGAACAGAAGATAACACGAGAGAGACACAGAGGTCTCCTCTTCCTCACTGCTCATAAACCTAAGTCAACCATGTAAACAAACCAAAGGTAAGTATTTACTCTCCAAGTCGGTTTGCTGACTGCTCATTGCCACGTACAAATTACTCCCAAACATCCCTAGACACTGGGCTATTACAACCAGGGGTCAGTTTATATTTGGTACCAACAGTCAGGCTCTCTGAAATGGAAGGCAAACACATGCTGTGGCCTCTGAGACATGGTGCTGGGAGCTGGGCATTTGTCTGGCCCATAGCCTCTGATAGCTGTCTTTGATACCTGCAGGAAGCATATGGAGGGAACTGGGCTAGGCAGGAGATAACTTGCTAGCCTGAGGAATCACTTTTGAACAGCGGGCTAATGTGTCCTGTCAGAGAGTCACATTCACAGGGAAACCTAGTGCTTATCACTGAACATCGCTCTGCCTGTTCTCACAATGATAAATTAGCCATTAAAAGTATGGCATCAGTATTAGCCAACAGATGATGCATTCTGCTCTAGTAGATGACCTTTCCTGAAAATCTCCTGACAGCGAGAGAGAGATGGAAGTATCTGTAGGGACCGACATGTCTGTAGATGATGTTTAACTGCCTGTTCAAAAACAAAAACAGGTTAAAAAAAAAGGGAGCCATCAGAACTTCTCCCAGATCAATTATTTCACTTTCTGCCATCTCGAGAAACTGGACGACGTACAATTATCAAATCTGCAGCACTCAAAAATGATCTGAAAAATGTTTTAGCGTTTGGAAATTGCAGTTTTTGTGAACTTGGCAGCAATAGTTGTGCAGTGTGTAACATTGCTGACTCACAGCTCCTGGGCCTCATTTTGATCCTAAGCCAGGGTTGCTGTCTATGCAGACTTTCACATGTTCTCTCAAATCCATGTAGACGTTCCCCTACCTTTTAATAACTGCACTGGTAGGCACATTTGCTACATTAAATTGACCCTAGGCATGAAAGAAAATGTGAATGTGTCCACAATGTTGTCTCATCCGAGTTGTTTTCCTGTCTTGCTTCCAAGACTCCCAGGATATAGCGTTTACTGAAGATGAATGAATGAATGTCAGAAACGCAGCAGTTTTGACGCGCTGTGATTTGATCAGAGATGGGTTGAGTAGCCAAAAAATGTACGCAAGTAAGAGTAGCTGTACTTCAAAATAATATTACTCAAGTAGACGTTAAAAGTAGTCATTAAAAATATTACTCAAGTAAGAGTAAAAAAGTATTCGGTGAAAAGACTACTCGAGTACTGAGTAACTGTTTCATCATAATGTCCGATTTATTTATTATTTTTTAGAAATTATGTAAGCAGTCAGACAAAATGATAAAATAACGTACAAATTGTGACATTTCCAAATAATAACATAAATGAAATAAATGTAATAAAATAAATGAATAAAACTGAATATCTTTACAAAATAGCAAATTAAGGAATAAGAAACACAAATTTCCTAATCTCCCTTTTTTCACAATTCAAAGCTTTTGAAATAAATACCTACTGTAGGTAACATACGTATGTTTGAACAGTGTAGACTATTTCCTGTGTAAGCTACACTGTATATTCAGTTGCCCTGCAAATGACTCAGCAGAAAATAACATTAGAACATGTGTACAAGAGTCTCACTTAACCATAAACTGTGTCCAGCAGAACAAATGTAAGAAATGTATATTTTTAGCCTCTAGTTTACTTGCTAATTATATATGTTAAGATTGCGACATTAAATAAAACAGCAAAACTAACCACGATATGTTTGATTCACTGTCTACCACTGCTGAAGACAAGCCCCTCCCACACCCTTCTGTGGGCTCATTGGACTCCATGCGGTTATTGCTATTGCGGCTGATTGGTCAAACGGAGTCATGTGATTATTGTTGCTACATCTGATTGGTGAAACGCAGTCACGTGGTAGATCCACTGGCTGCACTTCTCTGGCAAAAACAAAGAATATCTAAAGTGTCAAACAATTTGTAGACTGTGAAAATGGTATTTTTTGTTCTTATCTTGAAGAAATTAGAAGAAATAAGTAAGAGTGCGCTCAACCACTTGTAAAATTTTCTCGTACTATACCTAAGAGAAAAGCAAAAATAAGAAAACACTGAATCCCAGATATGAATTAGTAATAAAAAACAAAGAAGGAATTGTGAATTAAAAATAAGTTTTTGATCAAATATTGTTTCTTGCATGAGGCCCAATGACGCATTTGATATGTATTTCAAATTCCCACAACATTATTTGGATTAAAACCAAATATGTCCATGGCTGAAACATTTTTTTTTTATATCTCTATTTGCATAAGTTTTATTTCAAATATGAACCCTAGCGAGAGATAGCACCTCGGTAGCTTAGTGGTTAGCACTGTCGTCTTGCACCTCCAGGGTCTGGGTTTGATTCCCAGCCAGGCTTGATTCCATAGAGTTTGCATGTTCTCCCCATCCTTGGTGGGTTTCATCTGGTTACTCTGGTTTCCTCCCACAGTCCAAAGACAAGCAGATTAGGCTAATTGACGTTCCCAAATTGCCCGTAGTGTGTGTATTTGTGCCCTGCACCCTGTCCAGGCTATATCTCGCCTCATGCCATAAGTTTTCTGGGATAGGCTCCAAGCAACCCTGTTTATTACAGGGTTAAGCGGTATTGACGATTACGACGATGATGAACTCTGTGGGACTGGGACTGTGTTTTGATCCCATTTTGGAGTATTTCTTTCTGCCCATAGTAGTTTCATAGTTTAATTAATTAACTCGGCTTTGTTTTGACCCTGCCCTGTGACCCTGACCAGGCAAGGATAAATTAACAAATGCTGTAAATAAAAGGTCATGAATTTGCTCTTTATTATTTTTTTCCTGCAAGTATATCTGACCACTCCCTGGTGTCTACATGAAAGTAAAAAAAAAAAAAAACAACTAGACTTGTCTTTGGAAAAAGCCAATAGTTTTCCTCAAGTTTGTGTCTGCATTTTTATTTGCTTAGAATGCATTATCTGCTCATTTAAAAGTTTATTCATATTCGTTACATTCACATTCTCTGTTGATACACAAAATACTGCAAGATATTATACTGCAATTTTGCATACGTTTACCATCATATGATGGTATTTTCATCATGCTCCTCTTGTGCAACAAACCAGTGAACAAGAGAAAATGATGAAATCTTCCTGCCCACTTCATGAATGTGCAGTTTACACTCCCCCTAACAGCTGTTCTCCCTAATAAGTCCTGTTTCTAAAGGGAGAAACAGAAGAGACTGGATTTGTATGATGACTAGTTTCTGTGTACTGACATACATATTCTGGCACCGCCTTCCCATATTTTTCTGCTCTCTTAATGCCAGTGCATTTGTCAAGGGTAAAAAAATCGTATGATAGAGTATTCTTAAAATGTAATATCCGTTAGCTGTATAATTACAGTTTAAATCATAATGTGGCATAAGTTTGAGATGAGTCATGTAAATGATACGGTCATCAAAATGACTCATCTCATTCGTTTTTTAATGAGGTCTAAATAAATTTCATGTCTTGAATTATGTTAGCATGTATAACCGTACTTCATCATGTCAACAATTTATTCGGAATATGGTTTCAACTAAATTCCTCTTCTTGGGATCAGGAGTTAATACATGGAGGGTAGGAACTATTGGAGATGGGAGAACATTTTTAGGACTATGGAAACAGCAACAGCAAGTGGATTGAGAAAATGTTGAGAAGTTCTCCTGATTTTATTCTAAAAAACAATAACATCTTGATTTTGAAGAGAACCTAAAGCACATCCAAAATGGACATTCCTTGTAGTTTCACATTGTTAATTTCTATATTCCTATGCTATTGTTCTTGCATAATGTAAGCAGGTAATAATAATGAGAGGTCTATAGATTTTTCAGTCAGTAAAAAGAAAAGGTCAGGAAAGCTTAACAAGAGCACAATAGGTTTTCATACCATGGGCATGTGGATGACACTCAGCTCATTCTCTTCTTCCCTCCTTCAGACACTTATGCTTTCACTCAGATCTCAGCATGTCTGGCAGACATCTCATCATGGATGGCAGCTCATCAACTGAAACCTTTTCACAGCGAAAGAGAACTGCTATTCATCTCAGGTGATTCATCCCACTGTCAGGATCTTGTAATCACCTTGGACAGCTCCACGATCTCACCTTCAGTCACAGCACGCATCCTTGAGGTAATTATTGACAATCAACTGTTCTTATCCTTTCACATTGCAAAGCTAACACGCTAATGCTCACGATACTCTTCTTTACACCATTGGAAGGTTTGTTCACACTGGCCACTCAGGTGCTTGTTCAGTTTCTTGTCATTCCCAAACTGGACTAGAGCAAGAAAAGAAATCTGCCTCTAAGTGAAATTCGACCTTCCCAACTGATGCAGAATGTAGCTGCATTTTAAACCAACCTTTTGTTGAGTTTTGTTTAGCTTCCCAACATAAGATTAAAACACTAATGCTTGTCTGAAGACCAAAAATGGACTCACCCACACCCACTTACAGTACCTGAAAGCACTTATTACACTCTATCCTCAATCATTGCTTGACTTTGTCCCGCCATCTCTCAGGGTCTAAGATAGACATGCATTAAGATTCTTCTCCTTTCTGGCACCTAGGTGGTGGAATGAACTTCCTCTAGATGTCCAAACCGCTGAGTCACTGGTAGTCTTCCAACAAGATTTAAAGACTTATGTCTTTATTTAAGCACTCATGTCTGTTGCTAGTCCCAGTTCAGAACCGGTTCAATAGCCAACTTCCTAAGAATTGGCTTTGTTTTTTCTAGAGAGAGAGTCACGTCATTACATCACAACATAAGTCTGCGTACATTTCTACTTTTCCAGCAATGCTAGCAGCAAAAATAAATAAATAAAAAAAAAACCCCGGTAGCAGCAAAACAAAATAAAAAAATGCTACAGTAGCAAGCACAACAACAATGGTTAACTTTTTGGTTTTGAGCTGCCCATTGCATATTGAGTGAATTTTTTAAACATGGCGGTCACAAACTTTTAGTTGGTCACGATAATCCCACCCAATAAACCACTGACGTAAGCGTTTTTTTTTGTTCTTGTTCTAGCCCACCAATGTTGCTGCCGCCGCCATGGAGCGGGTTTGTAGGCTTTGGCTGTCTGAAAACAAAGGGTTCGAACTAGCTCCAGAACTGCCTTGGTGGAAAAGGGGTACAAAAGTGTCAAGCCAACACTGGGGATTTTCCTGTGTATGAGGGATTTACTGATGAAGACTTCAAAGCATTTCTGTATGTCACTCTGGATAAGGGCAGCTGCCAAACGCCACAAATGTAGATGTAATGTAAATGTATTTGGAAAATACATGGAATTCAGTTCTCTAGTATTATGTGCATAATGACAGCGACATCATTCAAGGAGACTACATCATCATTTTACTGTTTCTTTTAAAAAATTATGATGAGTGACATCCAGGACAACGTCATCATGCTTTGCGTAACATTCTACCTTTGTCAGTTGAATCATTTTATTTATCTACCGTTGTCATTGTTCAGTGTCTCTATTCTTTCTTTTGTCAAACATTTAAAAACGTTAATTTTAAGTGATTTAAAACACAGCTTTGTTCAACAGAGCAGGTGTGATTCCCAATGTCATGTCACAATGTGCATGGTATTAAGCAGGGTTGCCAGGTTTCAGTAGAGATGAAATACACAAGAAACACACAAAGGATTTAAAACCATTCCCCAAAAGATTCAGGTACTAGAAAAGGGAGACATATTTTTCTACTTTTGTCAGCCTTTGTGTGAGAAACAAAGTTAACTGTGGCGAACATGTATTTCTGATGTACCGACATATTCACCCAATTATCCCCTTTTCCCTCTCTCAATCTTTTCAGTATGTCTTACAGTAGATTTTTGTCTGTACAGGAAAAAACTGTCTGCACTCGTACGTTACCTTTGTTTGGTGGAATGCATTAGATCTAAATCTGATTATGTGGTATACAACAAGATCTTGTTGACCACTGAGTATAGCCAATGTGATGTAAAAACTGTGGCCCTGGCAACCCTGTCATTACTTCTCTTATCCCTGCTTCTCATCTGAGCATGGGTGAGTATAACTTTTCCCCCAATGGGCTTCTATCAGCACTTGCAGTGCCCATTGCCCATAATCTCTATGCAGCAAAGTGGGGCAGTGTGCATTCTGCTTTGCAATTGGAAACTTCAGAGCTCTGAATGAGGTTATTATGAGTATTAACATTTGATAAATGGCTGATATGGTGGCACGGTGGCTTAGTGGTTAGCACCATTGCCTTGTACCTCCGAGGTCTGGGTTAGATTTCTGCCTCGGGGGTCTATGTGCATGGAGTTCTGCTTGTCCTCCCAGCGCTTGGTGGGTTTCCTCCCACACTCCAAGGACATAAAGATTAGGCTAAGTGACATTCCCAAATTGCCCGTAGTGTGCAAATGCGTGTGTGAATGTTGACTGGAGGTCCTACCACAGTCGCAAAAATAGAAATAAACACAATGGTCACCATTGGCCTCCATGGTCCCTGGTTGGAAAACAGTATCGAGGTTCCTAGATGGATGGATGGATGGATGGAATAGCTGATGTACAGTGGAGACAGAACGTATTAAGACAATAAAAGCCGTGTATTATAGTTGATGTCACTAATTAGTTCTCGCCTATCTGACTAAAGAGCTGTGCTAATTAAAAGCTACTGATTCAGTTAATGTATGCAACAAATATATGGCAGGACTTTTACTTTCTGTGCCAGATTCCTTTGATCATCACGAAGCGATCAAGCAGCCATGGATTGAGCGAGTGACCCCAGAGTATTGCAGAAGTCTTTGTGACTCTACGCCCAGTCCAACTGGTTTTGAGTAATAAAGGACTTCATACTGTCAGCACAGTGGTGTAGTGGTTAGTACTGTCGCCTTGTACCTCCAGGATTCTGGTTCGATTCCCAGCCAGGGTTGATTTCCGTCTCTGTATGCATGGAGTTGTTCTCCCCGTGCTTGTTGAGTTTATTCTGGTTTCCTCCCACAGTCCAAAGACATGCAGATTAGGCTAATTGCCTGTAGTGTGTGTGTGTGAGTGTTTATGTGTGCCCCCTGTGATGGATTGGTACCCTGCCTTGTGCCCTGGGATAGGCTCCAGGCCCCCCCGTGATCCTGAATACCATACAGGATAAAACGGTACAGACGATGAGTGAGGACTTCATACTGTGAAGTGGTGGCTCAGAGGGCTAAGGCCCCGAGTTACTGATCGGAAGATCGGCGGTTCGATTCCCAGCTCAGCCAGGTTGCCATTGTTGGGCCCTTGAGCAAGGCTCTTAACCCTAACTGCTCCAGGGGCGCTGTTCCATGGCTGACCCTGCGCTCTGACCCCAGTTACGCTGGGATATGCGAAGAAGGAATTTCACTGTGCTGTAATGTATATGTGACAAAATAAAGGCTTTACTTTACTGAATATTGATTGTTGTGTAATAATTTTACCTCATAAAATAACAAATCTGATTGTCATTGCTTTCAAAATCTGAGAATGTCATCAAAAGATTGAATTTCACATTTGGGTCAATACTTTTGGCCACCACTGTATACAGTATGGCAGGGCATGGTCGCACCGGTCCCAAAGGATGAGTCACTATTGCAATACAGTAGGCTCATGTGTTTGTGGATTCATTACCAGAATAGGAAGTGAATAGTTTCTCGGCACAAGAATGTTGTTACCCAATTCATGTTAATTATTTATCAGTCTGAGGCAGTACTGAACCATGGATACCCTTCCCTGAGGAATGAAGGTGCACATAGCTGTTCCAATGCTATTATCATCAAAGAGTGGAAAGTAAAGTTGGCTGAAGCAGTGTCTCCAATACCGAATACCTCTGCACTCCTTGCACATGAGACATCATGCGGCCATGAAGTGAGCTGAAATTGCTATTCAACCAATTGCTCAAATTAATCTTAATTGAATTTCTGTCTGGGGTCATTAAAAAGCCCCAAAGTAATTGTATCTTTGTGGAGGAGAATTATTAATGTACAAGTAGGGCTAAAAACTGCATGCTCAGCACAGATGGGAGTACCAATAAATTTACACTGGTCAGATCAGCTCACTTTATTATACAGGAACAAAGGTTCGGGAAATTCCTAAAACCATATGAATAGAAGCTCTGAAATGAGGCATAAAAGTCACACTTTCTCATGTCTGCACAGTGCCCTGATAATGGTTATCAATTTTTAATTCTCTGGTTATGGTTCTATTTAAATTGTTAAACAAAATTAGCCATGTGTATGAAAAATGAGTGTGTGCTATTGAGCTGTCAAATCTGATTTGTCATGTATTGAATAGTTTTGAATAACAGGAGAGCTCTTACAGTAGTGCCAGTTATACGGTACTCCAAACCCCAGGTTTATACAATGTGCTCATTTGAATATATATTTGGCTTTTACATATCTACAGTACACTGCCTGGCCAAAAAATCACAAGAAAAATGAAATACAAGAAAACCAATGAGATTGCTGACACACATTATGAGGGATGCTGATGAACTGTTACCCTTATGGAAGACATTTCATTTGGGAGTGGGAAAAAAATCATGAATAGAGATTACTTAAAAGTTTGGTGAAGTTGCATCCTAACAAAAGGAAGAAAAAAAAAAAACAATTAATAGTAGAAATCACAGCTAAGTTTAATAGTTGAAGTAAGAACATATCCACATGTGCAAACCAGTGTAATGAGAACTCAACAGCTGTGTGGCCTAATAAAATTTCTTGTAGTGAGGCAAGTTGGTTTAAATTGGTTTCAATTTGCTATGGAGCATGAGGATGGGCTTCGGATCAATGGAAAAAGGTCATGTGGTGTGATGAGTCCAGACTGACCCTATTCCAGAGTGATGGGCGCATCACTTGATGCGCTTCCCTTCTTACACTGATGCACACATCACTCTGGAATAGGGGCAAGAGGGTCATACACAGTGCTCAGTACAAGCCTCCGGAGACAGTGTTATGATGTGAGGTTGCTTCCATTGGTCAGGTCTAGGCTCAGCAACATTATGTGGCAATAAAATGAAGCCAACTGACTATCTGAATGTATTGCTCCATGCTCCGCTCCATGTAAATGCATTTAAATCCATTAAATGAATTAAGAAGCGTTTGCTTAAGATGTGAGCCATTTTAATTTTCTGTTCCATATTACATATGACAAGACAATCTGCAGTAATTATGAACTGTCTTGTCATATATAAATCTGAGCCTGCGACAGTAATAAGATTAGTGTTAATAATGATTATTAAAACTTTTTTTTTTCACACAAGCAAATTCAAATAATGTTCATCACACATGCATGCACACACACACACACACACACACACGCACACACACACACACACACACGCACACGCACACGCACACGCACACACACACACACACACACACACACACACACACCTCTTCATCTTACTATCCTTGTGAGGACCTTTTATTAACATAAAATAAGACATAATCTATTAAATGCCATGTTGGACCTAAACCGAACCCTAACCATAACTGCTTTAACCAAAACTAAATCTTTAGTCTTTTACTCCCGTCTTTATTTTATTTTATCTTCCTAATCAGAGTTTACTAGGTCGAAAACTATCAATTCTCTTTTTCATTCCACTAAGATATTAAAACATGCCTCTGCCACACACACACACACACACACACACACACACACACACACACACACACACACACACACACACACACACACACACACACATGCACATGCACTCTTTTCTCTTTTCTTCTTGCTATAAATCTCCTCATCGCCTGTAAATAATTCAGTGTTGTCACTCAAACTATTGATCCAGCTGGTAACTGCCTTTATTAACAAACATCTATCAAACACCGAGTTTTCTGATGCCTATAGCATGCCCGGAGGATAAACAATTCCACCGTCTAGTGTCTTTTTAAGTACCGAAGACGGTGGTGCTCCCTAGTGAAGTGGGGTGCCATCAAAACCCTGGTGAAAAGTTTTAATTAGGTTTCTGCTGTCCTCAAAGAATTTTATACCTCATTACGTAGATTGGTATATTGTAGGAAACAAGAGCTTCATTAATGACCATGAAATAATCCGTTATGTCATGGCAGATTGTGTTATCACTTTCAGCATATGTAAGTCCTACAATACCTACAGTAGGTTCCTTGGGTTCCAGCTGTAAGTTGAAAGGATCACTTTGTTCATACATTTGTTAAGTATGCATACTTTCAAAAGAAACGAGAAGTGTTCACGGGATGTTAATTTCCGTCATAAATAAATCTACAGGAAATGCAAAGACACACTAATTCATGCGTATGCATCAAACGGACTAGCGGACTAGTCATCTAAAACCCTGCTGTCTTTACACCAGTGATTCATGCTTGCTAATTTCTAATGAGTGCATGCCCCTGGTCATCAGAACATCCAAGTGCAGAGATTTCTTGCTGAGCAGGCAGGCTTTATAGATACAGAAATCCCCTCACGTCCTTTAAGGAATCTAAAGGGCAGTATCTAATCAGCATCGGTGTCCCTCTCTACTCCTCTCCCATCTCCCCACATGCTTCAGGATTTCACTTATTCTTCCACTTAGACAAAAATCCAGCTGTGACAGACTAGTGTCTCAAACCAGTAGGAAATGCGCTTTTGTGAAAAGCGCTTCAAGTCCAGGTCCAGGCAATATTTGAAGCTTTTTCTTTCTGCTGATGTTATTAAAACTCCTTAACGGTCTCTCAGAACCAACTTCTTCGTACCCCAGCTGAAATGGGAAGTAATTAACGCTGGAGTCTTTCACTCCTGCGGCTCGTCTCATGAGCCGGTCGAGGGATAAGCTGAAACAGATTTAAATATGCCTTTTTTTCTTTTCTTTTGGATGCGCCTGGAACATTCTGGTTCCTGAAGGTTCATCTTATTGACCTGTCCTTCTTATGAGCCTCGTTTGGGATCCCAGTGCCGTCTCTCGAATAGTCAACATGCCCCATTGTACCACCAGTATACAGTATCAATCTTTACCATGCACAAATTATTAAAGCTTCAGCATTTCTAAATTATTCAGCAATGCATGTGCATGTAGATACTGTATGCGTGGGGAGTACAGCGTATTCATACATATGCAAGCTTCACTGCGAAAGCATTAAAAGAACCTCATAAAATCCTTCTATAGAGAAAGGTATGTTTCGTGTCACATTATAGTGAATGCAAAGGGATATTATGGTAAATAAATCGCTAGCATATATTCTATGACCTAAACATAATTATTTATAATGCATTACATTTATGCATAATTCACATGAATATAATCAGCGAAAGAACCCAACTTGTTTATTCAAGCGAAAATAAAACTAATGAACTGAATAAGTACTCTGGTAAAAAGATGAACTCAAGTTAAAACACTGACGTATCTGAAGTCTTACATTTTCATTTGCACCATGAAAGAAAAGTATAAGACAATGAAAAAAAAAAAAAAAGCCTCGAATCACACACTGATTGTAGTCACTGATGGTAATTTAGTCTCCAAGGAACTGTGGAATGTGGAAAAACATCGCCAGTAGCAAATGCAGTTGCCATGAAGAGGTGTACTTGATCTGCAACAGTGTTTAAGTAGGTGGTACTGTACGTGTCAAAGTATGCCAGGACCACATATGAATGCCAGGATCCAAGGTTTCTCAGAACAGTAATGCTCAGATTGTGCCGGTTTGCCTTCTTCCCATAGTGCACCCTGCTGCCATTTCTAACCAAGGCAAGCCATGCAGACGCACCCGGCATTGAACATGATGTAAAGGACACTATGATTCATCATGCCAGGACACCTTCTTCTATTGCTCTGCGGTCCAGTTCTGATGCTCATGGATGCTTTCAAATACTTGCCCATTTTTCATGCTTTCCGAAATATCAACTTCAAGAAATAACAAAACAAAAAAAAGTTTTCTAATACTGTTTGCGTACTCGCTAATATGGTATATCATTTCCCCCTTGAAAAATGCCATTGTAATAAGATAACCAGGGTCATTTACTTAACCATGGCAGTGATTTTAATGTTAAATCTTATCTGAATGTATACACAATACACATCAATAAACATCAATATCACTCATTAAAAATGTCCTCCAAAGCAATTTACCCAGGGAGCTACTGTGCAAAATATCAGACATTCAAGATCTGCATCAATTTTAAAACCTTTCGACTCTCTGATGTCTCTTTTATGCGGTAAAGCTACACTTTAGGCTTTTTACCTGTACAACATTTCCTCCCTGACTTGGTCCTATTGCCTTTTAGTCGCCTTATTTCCTGCTGCTTTCTGAGGCCATTTTGTACAGTCCACTGCTGGCAGCAGTGCAAACATTTGGTTTAGTGTCAGTATATCAATAGCTGTACTCCTCCGCTTATCTCTTACTCCACTGAGCTCGCACTTTGCTTACAGTAGATTTATGGCTTAGCCTTGCATGTATTTGGCTTGCTTCCGATTTTATATCACGTAGCCCATGGCAATTGCATATATATATATATTATTATATATTATACACATCACATTTTTATATGGCTGGCATCTTGCCAATCTGTGTTACCAATACGAAGATGCCAATAAGAAGAATGTACAGTACTACCATGTACTCCCATGTCCGGAAACCTAAATCTCACTTACGGGCTATTTACATCAATCAGCCATAACATTGTGACTGCCTGGCTAATATTGAGTAGGTCCCCTTTTGCTATATCATAACATTGATAAACTGTATATTCTGACACCTTTCTATCACAACTAGCATTAACTATTTCAGCAATTTGCTCTACAATAGCACTTCCTTTGGATCGGACTACACGGGCCAGCCTTTGCTCCTCATGGGCATCATGCAGCCTTTGCCACCCTGTCGCCAGTTCACTGGTTTTCCTTCCTTGTACTACGTTTGGTATGTCCTGAGCACCACAGCCTGGGAACATCCCACAAGACCTGCAATTTTGACCCAGTTCTCTAGCCATCACAGTTTGGCGCTTGTCAAAGTCACTCAAATCCTTACGCCTGGCCATTTTTTCTGCTTCCAACACATTCACCTGCTGCCTAATACTGTATATACTGTATATCCCACCCACTTCCAGGTGCCATTGTAACGACATATTAAAAATACAGATACTGTGAGAAGGGCCAAATTGTAACGCTACACATCTGGGTCTGGGTCAACTCCAAAACTGCAGGTGTTGTGGGATGTTCCAAGGCTGCAGTGTTCAGGAACTAAACACTGCAGCCTCCAAAAAAGGAAAACCAGTAAACTGGCAACAGACTCATGGGTGGCCAAGAATGACAGATGCACATGGGGATGGAAGGCTGGTCTGTGTAGGCTGATCGTATAGAAGAGCTTTTGTAGATCAAATTGAGGAAAAGGTTAATGCTGGGTGTCATAGAAAGGTGTCAGAAAAAACTGATCATTATGTTTTGGTGGCAACGAGGGGATCTACTCAATAGTAGAAGGGTGGTGTATAATTTTAAAAAGCTCAATTACCCTTCTGTAAAAACAGCTAGCTACACTATGCCCTACTAGGAAAAATAACATAACATACTGTAACTAAACTACACTGAAGCTGCAAACTATGCAAAAACTAGGTGACATTTCAGATCAATTCAGTCACACAGGATATCCATTAGCATATTTGATTTGTCGCTTCATTCACACTGGAAGCCCCTCCTGAACAACTGGCACTGAAAATGCAGTGACCTGAGGAATCAAACCTCGGCCTTCTGTAAGACAGGCAGACATTTTCCCACTGAACTATAAAGCCTGCATGGCATACATCATAAACACACAAACAAACAAACAAACAAACAAAAATGAACTATAATAAACCAATTTTAGTTAGGAGTAGTTAACATTAACAGCAAAACATCATCATCATAACACATCATCACTGTCGTCACCATGACCTTTTTTATTTCACATTGGCTAATACTAACTGTTAGACTACATCATGCTTGGCATCAGTTATCCTGCTCTGTTCAACAGGAAGCTATTTTAATAATCGCATTCCTTTACCTGAAGAAGCTAACACTTCTGATCATCCTTGTTATTTAACTAGCTAGGTAATAAACAACAACTAGTCAAATCACTACCTGCTAATCTATAAGTTCATGCTTAAAATGATGCTTCCAGTTTGACATGGCAGCAATGTTTCTATTTCTGGTTTTATAGATTACAGATATACTGATTTAGATTATAGATCCTTGCCCATGCAAATCTTTCAAACGTATTAATATTGATAAATGTACTATAGCCATGGATGCTTAGTACCGTAGTTATGTTTTGATTGTTAGAGGAATACAATGAAACTGGTTATGTGAGGCAGACAAATTGTGTGTACAATATTATCTTGAGCCAGTGGTAGGTCACAGGGCGGAATGGTAGCTTAGTGGTTAGCACTGTCGCATTGCACCTCCATGCATTCCCAAATTTCCCGAGGTGTGTGAATGCATGTGCGACTATGATTCAATGATCAATTCAATGATCACCATTGGACTCCATAGTCCCTATTTGGACTAGAAGGATGGATTGATGGATGGTAGATCACAGGGTTAAGGCTCTGGGTTATTGATAAGCAGGTTGCCAGTCCAAGCCCCAACTCCACCATTCCGCTGCCACTTCTGGACCCTTGAGCAAGGCCCTTAAACCTATCCACTCCACGGGTGTTGTATCATGGTTGACCTGCGTTCTGAACAATCCCCCAAGCTGGGCAATGCGAAGAAATGATTTCACTATGGAGTAGTTTACATGTGACAAATGAAGGCATAATTACAGCTGTAGTAGTTTAATGTACATTTTTTGTAACACAAATATATTTATATATTTATTATAAATCCATTTTTTGTGATCCAGTGGTGATGAACATGAAAATATTTAGACACATTTTAGATTTGGTCCCTTGTATAAATTTTTTTTTAAAAAGTTGGAACGGCTCCTCACAATTCTAAAACGTCATGCTCATAATTATTATTATTATTTTTTTGGTTTCATTAAGCTGTGCAACTATTAAGGGCTACACATTTCAGCTTTCCTGACAGGGTGACATTTTCTGCCATCATGTTCTCGCAGTAAATCCTTGTACCCTCTAACTTGTTTTTTTTTTTTTCTTCCACTGGAACAGCTATTGTGATGTGCTCTTTCTTTATAAAACATGTAATGAATTACATCTCACACCCAGCACAGAAATGCCATCAGTCTTAGCAGTACCCACGTGACATAATCAACTACGTGTTTAACAGCAACAATCGGAGCTGACCAGCTAAAGAAATCGATACCAGATTGTCAAGGCAGAAATAAGGCATGATGTCTATAAATTGCTAATGTTGCTTTAATGACTCAAAGGATTTGGGGTTGTTTTTGCGGGATTTCTTGAAGAAATTGCTTTGGTCATGATGGATCTAAAGAAATACATTATCTCATGAGTGAATCTGCTTAGATTGCATGCATGACCTAAAGAGCATGATGAAATAGGATAATTCTGGGAATATGCTGATATTAAGGCACAATATGATTCCAGGGCTCCATTTTGCCCTGCAACGAAAGAAAAGAAAGGACTCCATTCATATTTAATAGGAGGCAAAGATGAAAATCTTTAGTATTCATCTTCTTTGTACCATGTTTAATTCAGACCCAATGAGAGTCAGGATAAATAAATAAGATGGATGATGGGTATTCTGCGAGGACTAAGGATAGATTTGAATAAGCCATGTGAAATGGTCTAATTGAGAACAAAACACACTATTCAACTGAGCTATCTAACAACAGACAGCCTTTTTTTCATCCCTGTTAACAGGTTGGATAACAAGCTTTAGGTTTATAATTAGTATGCCGAGGAGCACTCGCGACACCCCGGTAGTGAATTAAGATCAGGCGAGGTAGGTTCTTGCTTGCAAACCTACATCTAGCCATGATTCTCAGTCAAATCCAGAGAACAGAAAGTCTCAAAAATGGATTCTCTCAAAAAGAGCTAGAGGCTAGATGCACGGAAGGGAAAACGTCTAATGAAGAAGAAAGAGATCCTCCAACAATTGGCACCTGCCTCTACACTTTTAATCAGTGCATTACTTCAGGCCGATATTTTTTTTTCAACTCTCTAAAAAGAAAGGAAAAAAAAGTTTGAAAATTAAGAGAAGTGTGATGAGTTGTAATAAGATTCCTTGTTTTTGGGGACCCTTTGGTCCCATAAAAGTTCCATATCTATTAAAAGCAGGAGACGGGATTAATAAAGCATTTATCCAGTAGTTAGAAAGTCGATCATGTTAATGGGGACTGCCTGCACTGCAGATCGCTCTGGTAACAAAAAGTTGTGACATCTTTCTTTTCCCTTGCCGGTAGACTGTGGAGGCACGGCATGCTAATTGTCGCGTCACGAAGGAGGAGAGCTAAAGACGGTGATTAAGCCTGCAGACGAGATGTAAGTGCTGCGCTATGTACATAGGGAGTCAGCCTGGAGGTTTCTTCACCGTCATCTGTTCTATTCACAAACCAAATTGCAGGCCAGAACAGCGGCGAACAGAAATAGTTTCGCAGACAAGATAACAGTCAATTACAGCCGAGAACAATCAGCCCCTGTGAGAAAGAACAGGAGGGGAGGAAGACGTGAAGGACAGAGAGGAAAAGGCAAAAGACAGAGCGCCAATGCCTAGACAGCCGGAGTTTATCTGTCTGTAATTTATATTTGCTAGGGGCTAAATGGACTGTGAAGTAAGCCTTCCTCTGGGGATGTGGATCATTTCCCGATTTATGGAGGACGTTCGCATCGTGGTGTCCGTCGCTACATATGTAGAGTGAGTGGTAGGTGGTGGTGCAGAAGGAGACAGGTGGAAGATGCCTTCTGGCCTCATTGATGTGTCTCCTTGCCTCACATTCTGTCATACATGCACCAGTGGCTCCAACATAAGCCTGTTAAATGCCTATGCAATAAAGTGACGCAAAATCACTGCATATTAGAAGTAAAAAAAAAAAAGAAAAAGAAAAAAAAGAACAGAATAATGGATTAATGTAATATCGCAAAGAGAAGGGTCTTATCTAGAGTTTACTCGTGGATTTTTTTTGTCTCATCAAATCAATTCAAAGCCACCACAGGATATTATCTAAAAGAGAGCCTGGAGTTATCGTCTGGGATGATATGTGATTTGGTTATCCGATAATAGCGCTATTTGACGCAGCTTCCTATGGGCATTGATTAGTCTGCCTGCACACATGCCATATCCATTCCCAATTACTGTAAAGCCCTTGGGTGGTGTAACGTTTCTTTTTTTGTTATAGTTCAGCATGAACGGAGGTTGGAACAAGCTAATAAAGGAAGGTTTTCAGAATTTAGGGCATCTGTGTTGCCCTGATGTTCTTGGCCTGGGCCTGAAGCAAGTGCAGGAACTGTATGATGAAAAAGGTTAGGATAGCTGGGTTAGCACGATGTCTGAATTAATGATCAAAATCTAGCAGAAGCTGTGTGATAAGTAATGTCACGCCCCTTGCTGATATTCTATGTAGTCTGAAGTCTGAGTGGCCTTGTGGTCATGTGCCAGTATGTAAATTTTTTTTAAAAAGCCATGCAAGGAGGTCAGGTGGAAAATAATTTGCCCCAGTTTAGGTGCCAGTTAACAAATTTTTGGGCACCTTGCCAAATATCTGTTGTGTTGGGAGAGTTTTGCACTCAAACAATTAAACAATAAAACCCTGAACTACAGTATTTTATTTTTCCTGAAAAGTAAGTTTTTTTTTTAATCTTTTTTTTTTTATCTTCATTTGTTCTCTTTGAAAGTTTGAACGATGTGTATAACTGGGATCAGTGATTTTGGATCATTTTCTTTGCTCATGTGTAAACAAACAACGTCTTAAAAAATCTTGAGACAAAGGTAGATGCGGTTAAGTTTTGTTGAAATCCACATGAATAAATCCAACCTTCATAACATTTAACTTTTCATTTATTAAATCATGCAAATTATTTAGACTCTATAAGCGCAAGGAAAATATTCATTCAGTCACTCATTCCTTTATTCATTTGTTCATTCATTAATTTTAATGGCTTGCGTTATCCTGGTCGAGGGTGTGATTAATCCATTAACATTATGTGCCAGGCTGGAATTGTAGATGGCACACTAGTCTATCTCATTATTCCTCACTATGATTCCAACACAGCGGCACGGTGGCTTAGTGATTAACACTGTCGCCTCGCCCCTCCAGGGCCCGGGTCCCGATTCCCGGCCAGGTTCGATTCCTGCCTCTGTGTGCGTATAGTTTGCATTGTCTCCCCGTGCTTGGTGGGTTTCCTTCCACAGTCCAAAGACATGCAGATTAGGCTAACTGGCATTCCTATATTGCCCATAATGTGTGAAAAGGCATTTGAGTGTGTGTATGTGTGTGTGCCCTGTGATGGATTGGCACCCTGTCCAGGGTGTACCACGCCACATGCATTAAGTCTCCTGGGATAGGCTTTAGACCCCCCACGACCCTGAATACAGGATAAAGCGGAATAGACAATGAGTGAGTGAGCAAGTGAGTGAGTGGACCCAACCCAGTTATGACTTAAAGATGTGATTTGTTCTTAGTATATTTAATATTATTTTGTTGTTTGTTTTATTTCATGTTAAGTGTCCTGTTATGTTCTATGTTCTGTCCTTTTAAATATCTTCTTACTTCTTTTAAACACAGCACTTTGGTCAGCTTCGGCTTTTAAATATGCTTTAAAAAGAAATTATATAGAATCTCAGGTCACGATACACACACACACACACACACACACACACACACACACACACACACACACACACACACACACACACACACACTCATTAAAACACAGGGGTATTTTAGAGTAGCCAGCATGTACCAGCATGTTTTTGAGGTGTTACAGGAAACCAAAGAACTAACAGGAAACCCCACATGGGCGCACAGAGAACATGTGAAAATCCACACAGAGAGTAACCCGAGCTCTGGATCGAAACAAGGATCCTTGAGCTGTAAGCTGTCATTACCCACTGCACCATCAACTAAGAAATGCAAATCCCGAGGCTGTGTGAGCTCATCTTTTAGCATCTGATCTCTAACATTATTTGAATAATTCAAAGCAGACCAGTTGCAGATGGAGACACACTCCCAGTAGCTTATGAAGTCCAGGAAGTCTGTAAAGTCTTCAGCTGGATCCAGAATTCAAAATGTTTTAGCAATAATAATAATAATAATAATAATAATAATAATAATAAATTATATAAAATGTACTTGAACATAAATTACATGGATTTTTAAAAATTTATTTCAAGCTCTTTTTAGTTCACTGGCAGTGTGCACTTGTGCTCATACGGACTCGACAAGGCATCTCCATGTCATCTGAACGTGGTCAATGGATAGGATAAGACTCCTGAGAAATTTGACCTTTCGTACGAAGGTGATAGCATGGTCAATCTCACACATTTGCTTACATTTCAATAGACCTATAAACTGTGCAACATCTTAAATACTCAATAGTCACAATGTTACACACACACGCACACACACACACACACTGGTCACTTTATTAGGCTCAACTGCATGTTATCGCAAATATCCAACAAACCTCATGGTTTGGGAATGCTTTCTGCCATACAGACGTTATCAATACTGCTGAAGTTCAAAACCAACCAACAGAATGGGGAAGAAAGGTGATTTATGTGGCTTTGACTGTGGCATGGTTATTTTTCAAACCAGTATTTCTGAAACTGCTGATCTGCTGGGATTTTCACACACAACCATCTCTGGGGTTTACAGGGAATGGTCTGAAAACGAGAAAATATCCAGCGAGTGCCTGTTCTCTGGATGAAAATACCTTGTTGACTCTAGAGGTCAGAGGAGAATGGCCGGGCTGGTTAGAGCTGAAGGAAAGGCAACAGTGACTCAAACAAGATCTTGTTACAACCAAGGCAACCAAGGAAACCAGACATAACATAGTGAATCTTGAAGGAGATGGGCTACAGCAGCAGAAGACCACACCAGGTGCCACTCCTGTCAGCTAGAAACAGGAAACTGAGGCTACAACTTGCATGGGCCCACCCAAATTGGACAACAGACGATTGGAAAAACATTGATCGTGACAATCACGATCAATCACAATTTTAAAATACTCAGTTTTACTTGTATTATAAACGTACAATGTTGGAATAAAGAAATGTGTGACTGAAACTGGTTAGAGGAAACTGATCATGCATTTTTATAATATCTCAAACATTAACATTTAACAAATATTAAATTAAAATTTCTCGAATGGGACCAGCCCTGCACACAGTGGCTGGGCAGTATGGGGTCTAGAAAACCACCAAGAGTGGGGCTCGAAGACAGATCCTCAGATCCAAAAATTAATAACCTAGAGCCTAAGCCACCTGAACCACCACTCCCACGCCTTACATTTAATGTATTTTTGTAAACTTTGTTTTTTTAACAAAACTTTAATTTAGAAGTTTTTTTTTTTTTTATATATAATGAAACTCGCCATTAAAGACACCTGGTGATGTCATCTTATTATCATCTTATAATAATAAGTGGATAATAAGTCATCTTATTATCCACTTTAAACGTGCCATTATCACACACAGCCGGGTACCCACGCTGCAATTATGGGAAGCCATGGGGGCCAAACTTGGTCATATGATTAATTTGAGTTAAAAAAAAAAAAAAAGGAAGCATGTGATTAATCTTGAAATTTTAATGCATTATTATTTTTTTTAAATGCAAATTAATAGATCTCATAAAGTTGAGGTGTCAAAGTGAGTTATAGGAAGAAAAACTCAATTTTACCCCAAACCCAAATTTTTTAGTCTTTCTTGCTTGTTTGCCCAGATCACCATAAATATGCTGTTTTGCTATCATGTGAGGACCAGAAAATTCTCTAAACCAATGGAACTTTTAGGACTTGAACTTCATCAAGGTTCATTTTATTTCATAGTGCCATAGTCACAAATCAATATGTATATACTATAATGCAGGCTAAAAACTACTGTAATTATAATTCTTATCCTCATGTTTACTGCCATTCAGATCAGCATTATGGCAATAGTCATGGGAATGTGGGGGTAACCGAATGTATACAAAGGGGAAAGTTATGGAAACCCTTATGTATATGATTATACTTCTGTTTTTTTTTTTTTTTTTCAGTTTTTCATTCAATTCAAAAGAAATAAATGATGCTGCTCAGATCTTCTTGTCTCTCTGTCAGGTCGTTGCGCACTCTCCATGAAGATTGCCACTGTGTGACATCAAAAAGTTATCATGGACATCAGAGTTTCCTCAAGAAAGAAGATGGAAGCAAAAAAAGAATGTTCTGTTTTTTTTATTTGGCGATATATCAGTTTAACAGAATATCCAGCGCAATTAAGCACTGATCAAAGCCCAACTGGATGAGCCCAAGGTTTAACAAGATAATAATCTGTCTGCAAGAAAGTACATCCTTTTTTTTCTTGTTTAAGCACAGTTGCACACTTGGAATGGCAAATTTCTGTCTCACACTCAATAACCAAGCCTGGGAAGATTTGTTGGCTGATTTTATTTAACTTCATTTTCACTCCACAAATGTAGCTGCTTTAAGACTATGAATAATCCAAACGGAACAATTACAGAGTTAGACTCCACCACTTGTTGGACGATCCACTTATATAGCCCATGAAAACAAATTCTACATATAGTCAGTAGGTTATTCTTATTTTAAGCACAGACAAATTTCAAGCCTAACAACAAAGCTTACTGAGGTGTACTTCTTACTTTTTTGGCAATTAAAAATATCTAATTAGGGAAGAAGCAAAGCATACCAATGTAGAAATGCATAACACTGACACCATATAAGTGTGTCATCCTGACTTAATGAATCAAAAACCCTGGATAAGACATTCCAGAAAAATATAAGTCAATTAAACGTTTTTGAATGTGTGAATGCTTTAAACAAGCAATGCTTTAATATGTTATGGGAAAAAAAATAAAAGGGTTTATACAAGTATGTTGCCCTCTGGGCTTTCAATTAGCTGTCTATTAATGGGTTGAAACAATTAACATCATAAATTGCCGCTTTTCGTTATTTAAACAAATTGTAATTATTTGTTTGGATATAACGAGTGCAATTGAAATTAATTGATGGTCAGGCTTTGTAAAGTTACTGCATCTTCACTGGCCTTTATCAAGTGAATATATTTTTTTCTCTCACCAGAAGAGAGTTTATTATAATCCTCTATCTATGGCTGCCCTATTGCGCAATATTCTACACGATCTACAGAGATCATATGTCCCAAAATCCTCCATATCTATGAGGAATTATCTTTCCTTTGTTTAAAAAAACATTTTTTTACATAATTACCCTGTCTTTGTAAACACACACTCATGATAAACTTGTGTTAACATGTCTAGTGTTATCATGTAATTACACTTTGGATGTGTTCCATTAAATGATCATTGTGCTTCAGCTTTTCCTGCAACACTATGACTCTCACTTTTGAGACACCTTGTAATACTCTTATTCACAAAACCCCACGGATATAGCCTTTCCTGGTAGAGATGATAAGAGATCATGTAGGAGTGGGCCAGCCATAACACTAACCCGGGTCAGACCAAGTGTTCCAAAACAACAAGCACTGATAAGACCTGAAAATGCTGAAACAAAGAAAACATATATAGATACACCCTCGATACGGAAACTGCTCAAACAGAAGATAGCATCAAATAAACCAGAAGCCCGTGCTCACAAAGTACACACAGCATACAAAATAAAGCAGGCAAAATGCTGCAGGAGATGTGGGAAGCTTCATCATAATGCATGGAGCCTGTGACCAGCCAGAGAGCCTGAGTGTAGGAAAAGCAGAGAATAGGGACAATATTCCAAATCGTTGTGTGTAAATCAGTACAAAGAGTGGATATAATGAGTAAAAACTGAAAATTTACTTAAACAGGGTACTGAGTAGGATCAGGGATTACTGCAGAGGCAAAGAAAGGAAAGACAGCAGGGAAGCTCCGTCAGGAGGGAGAGAGGAAGGAAGGCATGAAGGAAAGTAGTGAGGAAGGATCTGAAAATACATTGAGTCCAAGCAATTTTTAAACACTACAAAGCAACATACTCTTTTACATATTTTTTTTTTCATGACTGATAAGAAGCCCCTTGTTGCATCTAATTATTACTTAAAACCTGAGCTGTGCAATATAATAAGTAACATGTTTCCCATACAGACCTGAGAAACTGTCTATCATCAGGGCAGATAGAACCTTGACGGAAAGTTAAGAAAACAGGGTTATCATTCGCATCCAGTTTCTATAAGGTGAACAAAAGAGTACACAGTTAAGACTAGGACTTATAAACATAGTGTATAAAAGCACTAAAGCATGATGGCCTGCTGTCAAGCAAAGTCTAAATAACTCCCATGAACAGAGAGAGCCACAAGATTCAGATAGTTCAGCAAGTGAAAGGAGGATGTGAGAGGGTCGTTCACATCAGACTGTTACTTTTGAGTATGCAGTATAACAAAATACAATTATGAGAGTAAAACGTACCTTTTCTCTGTCCTTTACCTTTGATTCACTAATGCACTCATCCCATGTTTCCCCAACACTTGGATACCATCGCTAAGCAGGAGCCATGATCGCACTGCCTGCTCCGCACGGCCTCCCAGGAACTCCCAAACATATGGAAATCACTGGGAGCAAGGTCAGGACTGGATTGGGGTTTCGCAATATCTCTTCCTGTAACGTGTATAAGTGCTGAGGTGGGCAGTATCACGTCATGCATCGTCCTGAACGAACAGAACACCCTTTGTCATCAGACCAGGCCCTTTGTTCCTGAGAGCATTGCACTTGTTAAATGTTCATGGAAATGGCTGCAGTCAGCTTTGAGGCACCTCAGCCAGGATCATCATTCATAGACATATAGCCTTATTTAAAACCTTTGCACCATTCAAATGTTTTACCGCGGCTAACCTAGCTGTGCTTGAATTCTTCTGTAAATGTCAATCAGTTTAATGCCTTCATTCACAAGAAATTTAATCACAAGTCTGGGTTTGACTTCTATGCTCCTGGGGGCAATATTGTGAACAGTAGCTAGGTGTTTGGGCCCAGAAAGTTTTTTTCTTCTTCTTTATTGAACCAGAACAAATAAGGGAAAGGCTTATCTATATTTGAAATTAATTAATGACTTTATGTGTGAAGTCTGCCATTCACAGAGTACAGTAGGTAGCGAGCTTTATGAACTTGAATGAGAGCAATAATGCCCAGTAGTCAGACACTGGCTAGTATGACTTTGAATAATAACCAGAAAGTAACTCTTCTTTGCCACCCATTCCGAGAATGACACGCTGCCGTTCAGGAGCCCAGGTGCCTCTTTTTGAAGTGCTGTAATAAAAGAGCTCTGATGCAAAACTGCACTTCTGAGAGAGCTGTCAACTCAATTTTTCATTCAGTATTAAACAAGTAGACATGCAATTGGTTTCTGTTTAATTTAATATTCTGGTATAAGAATTGTACATCATTGGCAGCAGTCTGCTTTGTACAGCTCTGTGGCTGGTTTCGATAAACTCAGCGTTGCTACTTATGGTAACACTATGTGTTGTCTGCTTAATATAATTTTAATATATCTAAGTAGGATATATATAAAGACAAAAAAAGAACAAAACTTTAACAAAAAAAAAACCCATATCTAATAACACAATACTTTGAGTGCTGCGGGGTTCAGATGTGAGGTCTATGTGATGGATGCAAATATTAGTTTTTTCCAATTCAATTGCCAGACGTAAGTTCTGACTTTTCCATGTTTTACTCTAAGATATATGCGTTATATAGCAAAGCCTAGCAGGTAAGTGCACTTTATGTTTAATAGCTGATGCAGATAAAAAACTGACTCGCTAAACAAATGACGGCAATGACAAATTAGGTGTTTGCTATATTGAAAATATATGAGATGGAGACGCATGCCTTGCTTCTATAATTTAAACAGGAATTTTATTTAGACAAAGGAAAACATTGACCAAAAAAAAAAAAAAAAAACATATACAAATATGAATTCAATAACCGAGTCCTGGAATCTTTTCTGTCTAGGAAGAGTTTTAACTTTTAAATGTAAACATATTTTCAGCTTGTTGTTTACACAGATAGAGACAGCTGTTATTGTAACTTGAAAATATATATATTTTTTCATTTGACCACTACAGTATGTGAAAAACACCCCTGTGTTTTTATGGTATGAGAAATATATTACCTACAGTATTGACAGACTCACTAGTATGCACAGCTACATTTGAATCAAATACTGTAAATAAATCTGGTAAAGATGTGAAATATGTGAAAAGGTGTGTATTGGAATGCTCTGTCTGCATTAAAAGAGAAAAAGTAGAGAAAGTTCATGCCCTATGGGTTAGCACTGGATGAGACAACTGGGAGGAACAAGCCTCCAGTTTGTAAGAATGGGGTTCCAGAGCTGAAATTGCTGATTCACCTTGCACACAAAAAGAGTTTCAACTTTTGAATCGACTGTCTCTCATGGCACCTAACAGCCTAAGGTTCCTTTATAATGATTATGCTATTCTGAACTTCTCTGGTATGGGGGTGCATGTCTTAGGTCCAGAGGTAGTAATAGTAGAAGATGGGTTCCTAGAGGCAATAAAAAATAGAGAATAAATGTAATGTCATTGGGAAAAGATGGTGGAAAGCGGTGAGCCCATTTGAAGCAACTGATTTGAGGGTCATGAAGATATGAAAGGCCAGAGTGAAATGGGAGCATGCTTTTGTGGACCGTTCTCTTGTTGCCAAAGAAGAATCATTAGAGTAGATGATTGAGTTGGCCATGATGACTTGTAAGTTAGTAGACATCCATGCAAAAAAAAAAAAAAAAAAGAAATAGAGAGAAAGCATGCTTCCATTTCACTCTGGCCTTTCATATCTTCTCGGGTCCATCCGAGACCGATCCAGAACTGTCACCAAGGAGGATGCCGAATAGCAAGCTATGTAGTACGTAAGTGCTCTGCCATGGGCAAAGTGTAAGGGTTCTTCTTAGTGGGTTCAGAATCCACTCCTAACATCATGACCATCTAGGTGTCTTCAAGGTGCACGGCTCCACATGGCCTCTGGTGGTGTGCTGTAGTGTCTTGAACCAGGACGTTAGGAGTGGATTCTGTGGGTGTTGTGGGTTGCAGGGTGGGACCTCTATGCACATGACTAGTTTGTCCAGCACATTCCATGGTGGGTTGATTGGATTTGGATCTGGGGAATTTGGAGGCCCGGTCAGCGACTTTGGACTTCTTGTCTGCCGGGCCCCTTATTTGGCAGGATGTGTTGTGCTACAGTAAGTGTCGTCACCAGCTTTGAATTTTTCGGCGATTTGTGCTGCATTTGCTTTCCTGTGGGATCGAACCATATGGGCTGACCTTTAGTTCTTGCAGACATGGGTGAGCCTCGGGTGCACGCGATCCTGTCACCAGTTTGCTGGTGTATAGATGGTAATCAATGTCATTCACCTCACCTCTCAGTGGTCATAATACTATATGTGACCTGATACAAAACTTAAAGCTGAAAGCTCCGGCGCTGTGGAAGTTTGTGTGCAGAATTTTCAGATGTGACTGTAAACAGGAGAAGGGATGGATTGTTGTTATTGGTGTAATTTAGCAAAGAGAAATAGAAAGCAATTTCTCTGTCTTTTCTATGAGGTCTGCTACAAAACACGCAATATTTTGTGTCCATCGAGTTGCATAGTGAGTAGTCTCAGGCTGCCTGCTCTAGATGCACTACCAACAGACCGCAGAGCATCTGATATCGTTTATATTTTCTGGCCACAAGCTTCATAATCTTAGGTTTGCAATCTGCCTGACTCTCCACATTTTAAGTGTATATGCACTACTGCACACCATATTCCAAAAAGAAAATATTTTTTTATGTTGTGGTAAATCAAGGTTTTGAGAGCAAGAATTAGTCTCAATTATGGCCTCCCAGCTTTCAAGAAATTGGTTTAAAACAGTATGGGGCAGTAAACAACACATTATTTCATGGTTGGCAACGAGTTATGAAAAAAATGTCTGTGGATGATCATTAATTTTATCACACCTGATATGTCCTGCAAAATCTAAAAGTCTGGTTTGAAAGAATAGGCAGTGAGGGCCTTCCAGTCTCCTTCGTGTGCCTTTAATATTACAGAAGATGACAATCATGTTGTTTTTACACTGGATGCAGGACATTTGAGAATTTTTTCAAACCAATAAGCTTGGCCCGGCAATCCACATGGGGATGCATATCATCCACTATATTGTTACGCCATTCAATGAACTCAATCCTAATCCAATGTGAACAGTCTTGAATACTTACTTAGCACTTTATCACAAAGTGCTTTTATTCCACTTCATTACACATAAAGCTTTTGGGTCGGTACTATTTGCCTTTGTATCCAAAATAAGGAAAAGCCATGGGCATCTCCATCTGAATAAACAAAAATCGAATTCATAATGGGTTTGAATGTTTTTTTTTTAAACTATACCTTTAGTAAGATGCTGCTCACCCAGACTGGCCTGTCTGTGATTAGAGTTTTTAGACATTCATCACAGAGGATGTGGATGACTAAAAAGCCCTATCATATTTTATAGAAGACTGCCGTAATTATTAATCTGTGTTCTGTGTGGGAGTTTTATTTACTGTTAATGTTGTACATCAGAGACGGCGAGAAGAAATCCCCAGCTTGTCACCGACTTTTCAACCCGTCTCAGAAGACTGCCCCTTGCTTATTAGAACAAATGGCTTTTATTATTTATATGAACTTTCAGAAATTGGTATGATTCCATAGTCTATGATCAGTAATTTGTTAAAGAGGAAAAGAAATTCTAAAAGCTAACCCTTAAGACAGTTGCTTTCCTACTTGCTTATAAGACTATTTTCTGCTCAGACTCATTGGCAAGTATTGACTTTAGTAGCGGATGACCCAGCCTGATGCTGAGCAAACATCTGGCTGCATTTCTATCTCTCTCTAAACAGATTATGTTTCAAATTTTGAGGGATGTTTGAGTTGACATTAGCCCATGTCAACATATAAAAAGTCCTTATTTTTGGCCACTGTTATTGATGACTTTTTGTTGATACAAAACCCCAATGTCAAATTAGCTTTATAATTAGCTTGGCCATTTCCAAAATTCTTCATCCGACCTCATGATATTCCTATTTATCATCCTGCCCACCTGACTTTTCTTATGGCATTAAATCAGATTTGCAAATAACTAATAGTTAAAATTCATGACTGTCTGAGATATCTAGTGTGTCTCGAGGAACGGTTTAAAAGGGAAGAAAGATTTTTCAGTTTATTGCAATTAACATTAACTTGCAATTTTATACAGTGTCCTATTGCTTTAAATGTGGGGTGTAAAAAATATATTATCTAGGTAACCTTAAGAATTTTTTTTTAAAGCCGTAAACAATTACAGCTTGAAAATGTGGTTTTGCTTTGATATTATGCCAAGGCTGTCAGTAAGTCACTACTAACTAGCCCGTTACTTGAAAGCAAAAACAAGATACAAGAATTAATTGGCAATTACTGCAGAATTCAGCAGAAGAGAAGCTTCCTGGAAAAATCTTAATTAAAGCAAGCTAAAAAAATTTATAAAGATATTATACAGGGTTCTGATTGTTAGGCTATCAAACAAATATCTACCAAAGGGTACAGTAGTGACTGCACACCCTACACTAAAAAAAACAAAGTTAAGTGCACACATTCCCATAAGGCCTTGTTTACTCTTTCTGCAGCAAGTGGGTGAACTCAACTTCAATGCATTTACATACATTTGCATATTTGGCATGCTTTTCACTTCGCCTGTGCTTCTACTCCACATATGAATTTCAATTTTGAAGCATACTTAAGGAGCTTAATACTCTATCCACATTTCTTGATCCTGACCCACTTTCTCAATTACTAATATTTAAAGCTGCCATAAGCAGGGGTGGTTTACGAATGCCAAGTCTGAAATCTCAGATTGATTGATTCATGTTATTTAAGGGATGCTTATGTACGATCAAAAGTTACATTACATGGGGGGGGAAAAAAAGCTAAACATGTGACACATTTACCATGGCTCGAGTGTACAGGTTGAAGGATGCTACAGCTTGATGGAGAGGGAACGAGGGATATGTCAGAATTACTCATTTTTTCTTGGGGAAGCAGTAGTATATATAAGTTTCGGCCAACAGTGAGTTACAACCCAAATAAGGTATCCAGAATGGAAGGGGAAAAATCTATAAGAAGCCTTGCCAGCATGTTTGGGCCAGATAAGATGGCAGTTATGAATTAAGAAGAAGTTGAATCTACAGTATAGAAATTTGTATCAAGCAGCTATGAATGACTGAATATGCATCTATAAAACAATGCAGAAACTGTTTTAGAAAAAAAAAAAGCTTATTAGATTGATTTAGTGGTTCATTTTCAGGAACTGGCTTATTCTCGTCACAGCCAGGGTGGATCCGGAGCCAACTGCAAGGAACACTGGGCACAAAACAGAAATAGATACTAAATGGGATGCCAGTCCATTGCAGGGCTCTATGCACACACAGTCATACACAGGCTGGCTTAGCATAGCAAAACCTTTTACCAGCATAATTTTGAGAGGTGGGAAGAACCTGAACAACCCAGAAAACCCACATAGATGTGGGACATTAATCTGCACTCAATATTGAACCAAGGTGTCAGGATCAGTGAGGTGAAAATGCAACTCGCTGCATCACTGTGCTATGCCTAGGGTATACCAGTGGAGACACCTCCTTAGATGATTTAAACTAAAATTGGACCTGGGATCACAGAGCTCATAAGCATTATCGTTGAACTTATGCTGATTCTGCTACAATAATAGCCGCAATAACAAGAAGTGGAGGCCTGGAGGTGGTTTGTTCATAAAGGATGCACTAAAAGCCTAATTCAACAATACACATTTTATTGTAAAAATGTATATGTGGATTTATATTTACCAGCAAAAAATATTTGTAAATAACTTCGTGAGTCTGGGTGCTAGAAGAGAATTTAGTTTAAACTGCTTCTGTATTTCATTTCAGCCAGATATTAAAATAACATCCAGACTTCCTTCTGCTTGGAACCAAATTTATGATTTAAGATTCTTTGTTAGCATGAGTTCAATATACACTAATATGAAATAACATCAACACCACTGATTGGTGAATTGACCAACATTGATCACCATCTACACACCAATGAACTGGTTACAGGATCATGGGCATCTAAGGCTTACCCATGCCTGTGGGAACCAAAGGTTAACCAGCCGGTTGAGTCCAATTCTACAAACCAATGCAGCACAAATCACAGGAAAATGTCAACTATGTTTATGATAGAAAGGTGTCAGAGCATTCAGTGCACCACATCCAACCACACAGAGGCCTCGACAGGCAATGAACCTAAGGTTGCTGACCTGACTTCCAAACTTCTCGGATTTCAACTGGATCAAGAACCCTTGGAATCTGCCGGACTGGCCTACTGTACCATGCAACCCACAGCACCTACAGTAAAGGATCCGCTGCCGGACATGGTGCCAGACATCACAACACACCCAGAAGGTCCTGCAGAGCCATCCTTGAGGGGCCAGAAACACCCCAGTGGCACAAGGGCAAAAACTACAGTAGGTGGTTTTACAGTAATACTAATGGTTTTAATGCTGTGGCTGATCACTGCAAATGCTTTAGTTTCGATACAGGCCCAATGTGTGAAAATTCCAGACGGCTGGAACCAGAGTAGACGGCAACAATACATCGGGCCCTAATCTGGTGCAGTATACATTTCTTACCTAGACAGGCATTGGTGTCACTTTCCAGTGCTAGAGAGATCTAACAGATTTAGATGACAAGAAAATGAGGCTAATCCAGCTTTGCTTCTGTTTGACAGGTAATTATCCATGTCACCCAGCCATCCTGACATCAGGAAATCTCTATTGCTTTCAGAACATTGCTGCTTCTCAATTTATTTATTTATTTATTTTTTTGTGGATTATGGAGATGTAGTTTGGGGTTGCAGATTCTAAGGTAATTAGTGAGGTAACATAGTGGAGAATGTCAGTTATTCAATAAATTCAGTCATTCTGTAGCCTTATAAAACTGTATAAAGTACGCTTCATTGATTTCTGTACTGTTTAGTAGGTAGAGTCGTTCCTATTCTTCATCTTCCTTGTTGTGGCACACAGTGAAAAGTAGGCTTTTGACTATTTTTCTCCGGCAAGCCACAGTCAGCCATTTTCATTGTGTGAAAACCACAGGGATATTTCATATGATTTTGGGCACCACATTAACTTTGGTCTCATCTTTGGCTGTTTCTGTGATTATAGTTTTTCTGCCATTTACACCCAGGTTTCAAGGCCTGAAGAAAGGGATCAGGGAGATATACTGACTTGGATCTAGCGATATCTGTTATTCGCATGGCTACTGGTGTTTTACTGTGATTAAGTAAAAAAAATCACAGTTGTGGGTCCAGACTTTTGGACTAAGCTGTTGATCATGCAGATTCTAAAACCTTGTACATTCTTCGGCTTATGGTACTATAGCTGTGGTAATTGTGCTTCGGTGTCTTGGATGGAGTTTCTGCAGGAGGTCAGGATTAAGAGGGCTAGCTTGAAGAACTTTGCAATAGCTACATTTTGTGAAGCCCTCTTTTGTAAAGTGTGATTATAGCAGAGGTAGAGGGATATTAGATTAAATAGGTTTTCTACCTCGATCATACTCTTCTCAAGAATCACAAATTTCTATAATAAGTAATAAAGTTGCTTGTGTTCATAATTTTTTTCCACCAATCTCCAATTTGAATGCATCTTTATTTGTTCAGCGACTGCAATGGAAAGAGATCAAGAGAATAATGAATCAAATTATAACAGGGTGAAAGCAAGTGGTGGACATTGCTGGAGAAAGGGGGGTAAGGGGGGGGGGGGGGCTACCCTCTCTTTCATTCAAGAGGACAATTCTCTGAGGCTGAGCTGGGAGAAAAGGCAGTAAATGAGTCTCTAGAGAGAAGCCATTTCTGAACAAAATGACCCTCGTCCAGAGCTTAAGGGCTCTGAAAACAAGAACCCAGCATGAAGCGAGAGCTGGAATTCACACAGGCTTCATTTGGAATAAGTTTCACACAGTGTTTACTGGATCATTCCCTCGACTTTTTCCCCTTTTGTCATTCTCAGCCTTCAACGAACAGGCATACTCAATCTCAATTGATATACTGAGCAATTCAAACTGCTGAATGTGTGTTTTGTGAGTTTTGAGGTTATTAGCCTTCTAACCTATGGCAGTACTAGTTCAGTGGTTAAGACAATGGGCTACTAATATTTTACTAAGTACTTTGGGATGCTGGCACAGTAGCGTAGTGGTTAGCACTATTGCCTTGCACCTCCAGGGTACGGGTTTGATTCTCACCTTAGGTCTTGTGCATGGTGTTTGCACATTCTCCCCGTGCTTGGCGGGTTTCTTCAGACAGTCCAAAGCCATGCAGATTATGCTAATTCATCTTCCCAAATTGCCTGTAGTGTGTGTATGTGTGAGCCCTAGCATGGAATGGCACCTGCCTCATGTCCTAAGTCTCCTGGGATATTCTCCAAGCCTCCTGTTACCCTGTATATATGATAAAGTGGTATAGACAATGAGTGAGTAATTTGGGATGTCAAACCATTATTCTTGAGGTTATAATATAAGCGACTATTCCTCAAACTCTGGAGATATAATTATTAGCTGACATCATCAGTATTACAGAAGCATTTTGAGGATGTGAACCATAACTGCGCATCTAGTCACAAGTCAATAACAGTTCAACAAGCTAATTCCTTCGCCTGCAGCAAGAGCTGAAAGCTATGTTCTGCCCTCATAGATGAACTGAACCTGAACTGTGCTTGTCTTGAGCGATCAAAGTGAGCTAGTCAAGTCATTTTAGCTAGATAGCTGAACCTCAAGTTCTTTTTATGCAAAGAAAGATAACTCTTTTGTTATGTATCAGTGCTATGCTTGCAGTATGCACAGCATGTAATGTGACTGTTTTTGCTCTCTGCAATGCCTTGTGTAGCCCTGGGATAAGGTACCAAATGGTCTGTCGATCCCTAGGCAGCTACATGATCTAGCTAGTGACAAGAGAAATCTTTATATCTTTAAACTAGTCATGTTTTTGTATGTTTTCTGTGTATTTTTTGTATCTGATTTCTGCAATTTTATATCGTGTCCTGTTGTGTACTGCCAATTTGCCCCTTAACTTGCTAACAGTTTCAAGTTGCTGTTGTAGCCACTTCTCATTTTTGCCTAAGTTGGAGCATGACGAGGCATAACGGATCTGCGATGGTATATGACGAATACATGGAAAATTGCCTCCAAGCTCTGACTCTGTAAGGGATTGCTTCAGCTCAGCATTGTTGTACCATGACCTGTCTTCTTTTTATCATTTTAACAAGAAAGAAAAAAAATTAAAAGGTCAATAATTTCAACCTGGTTATCAATGGACAAACATAAACGACAAATTTTAAATTACATTTAATCTGACAGTAAAGCTCTTGTGCGGTCATTATACAAACAAATAAATAAATTCACAAAACATATATTTTTAAAAATTCTAATATTTTATATGATCAGTTTTTTTTATTATTATGGTGTACAATGTGACGGCCAATTCACGTGTGAAAAATGATTCCTCATGCTCCCAGAACCGCTGTTTCATCATTTGAATGCTGGAATATGCTTGTTCCACCTGAATAGAAAAAATCCATTGATGCGATAACTTTGTCATCTGACTTCATTTTATTGTCGCATAACATTGCTGAGTCTAGACCTGACCAACTGAAGCAACCCCACATAATAGCACTGCTTGTTCAGTGACCACTATGCACGGTGGATGGATTGCACATGGCCCTGGAATAGGGTCAATCTGACCATTTTCAAATGCTTCTTGTCCAAATCTTCATGCATTGTAGCAAATTGACATAATTTGTCCTGATTAGTCTAACTAACGTGGATTAAAAAAAAAAAGGTCACTCAGTTGTTTAGTTGCACTAAGTTTGTGGCAATGCTCTCACTTCCACTAATAAAAATAGCTGTGATTTCTTTTTTTTTTTTAACCATACAATTTCACCAAGTGTTTAAGTGGTCTCCAATCACAATAATGCATGATTTTTGTACTGACCCTGTTTCTTCCAGGAACTTGACAGTTGGTCACTATCTTTCTAATTTTATTAATAATACTGTGGATAGTAACCAGATTAACCAGATGTTAATACCATTAACTTTTCCTTTGCATAATATAATAAAATCACATGAACTGCTTTCAATAGTTTCTGATAAAATTTAAATAGAGATAAAAATAAGTTATATAAAAAAGAATGAACCAGCAAGACATGAATAAAATTCGAATATTTTTCATTTTACCAGTCTGCCACATGCTTAAATGAAGTAACTCGACAGTGGCTGAAGAAATGTTTCATTGGAGGGTAAAATTTACTTTCAGGAATGCCTCACTTCAGAAACTGCTCTGACAATTTATGAAGATTAAAAAAATTCAGACATAGTGAGCTTGAGGCCAAGCTGTCACTCTCATTCTTCAGGAGGTTGCACAAAAATGCATGCGGATAAGCAAATATGCACTATTTCAGGTGTTATCTACTCACAGAATTGTCTTGGACTTACACACTGTCAAGTGAGTCTGGATCTGAATTTAATCTAGTTGCTAGTATGTTAGATGCAATATGTGGACAAAAGTGCTTGACCAAACCTGCAATGACATTGTATACAAATACATATACATACTTCAATATGGAGTTGGCCCGCATTGTGCATCTATAACAGCTTCCACTTTTCTTGAAAGATTTTGGGGTGTTTCTGTGGGAATTTGTTCACTTTCATTCTGTAGAGCATTTATGAGGTGTTGGACAAGAAGGCCTGGCTCGCAATCTCGGTTCCATTTCAATCCAAAGGTGCTCGATGGGGTAGAGGTCAGGGCTCTGTGTGGGGCAGTCAAGATCTTCCACACCAAACTTATCAAACATATCGCTTTCCTCAAACTGTTGCCAAGATGTTGGAGACATAGCATTGTCCAAGGTGTCTTGGTATACTGAAACAATAAGATTGCCCTTCCCTGGGCATAAGGGGCCTGATTGAAAGGTTTGGCCAAATAACAAATACACTTCCTTTGATTCCCCATCTATATACTGTAGATGTGAGTGTATTAAATAGCAATGCTTAGACATTCATTAGACATTCATACCTCATAAAATGTACAATACCAGACAAAAATCTGGACAGACATAGCATTTAAAGGATGGCGTCTAGCTTTATGTGGCAATCGCCAGAAATTATATTCCAACAGTGTTGAAGGAGATCCCAATGTAAACAGTGGCTACTTAAAAAAAAGTCTGTAAAATATTAAAGATGCAGTGGAACCTCGGATTGCGAGTAACGCGGTTTGCGATTGTTCCGCAAGACGAGCAAAGATTTTTATGATTTTAATTTTTATTCAATTTTGTCTTGAAAAACGTACAAGTCTTGGTTTACGAATACCGAGTATCAGTGGCGGATTTAGCAATTTGGGGGTTCAAGGCAAACATGGATATGGGGCCCTCTGCATTCAGTGCTTTTTTAAAAGTCTTACCTTAAACTTCCCTTCACTCGTCATCCCACAGCAAACATATCCTGATTGTTGTTTTTGATGAAAAAACAACAACAAAACATTAACAGGTTAACTAATGCACAAACAATTTTCTACCATTAGAATGTAACTAATTGTCAGTTTACACATCTGATACAGATACCTTTGTATTTCATCATGATCAGCAGTCTAATAGTTGACGATTGGCCTCTGTCTTCTGTGCTCGTTCACTAAAGTAAGAGAACCTATGACGGGTCAATGGAGTGACAAAAATAATACTTATTAAAATGATTACCTCTTATCTTTGTCCTTGCCTTCCCATCTTTGTCCGTGTCTTACTCTTCTTCACTCTGTTTGTCTGTCTTCTTCTGTCCATTTGATGCTTTTAATTTTGTGTATTTCTCCTACTACTTGACTGCTTTCTTTTTCTCCTTCCAATCCTTTTAATGCATTTTACTGTTTCTCTTCGTCATCACTATTTTACTTTCCTCTATTTTTGTATTTTGTCTTTGCGTCTCTCTCCTTCTCCCTTATTGATTTTATTTGATTTTGATATGTCTCTCTCTCTTTCTTCTTTTTGCTTTTTCCTCCTCAAATGTTATTTTCATGTCTTTCCTTCTCTTCTCCCCTTTTGGCACTGTATTTCTTTCTCCCTGTTTTTTTTTCATTATTTGCTTCTTTTTTTAAAATAGCTTAGTCTTCCTTCATCAAATGAGCCTTAGTGGGTGGGAAAAGCATGAATACTGGGTGTTGGATGAAGAATAACATGAAAATAATTTAAATTAAAAAATATTTTAAATAATTAGTCTTATCGTGTGCATGGCTGACTCCATATCCACTGGTTTTCTGACTTTGTGCTCAATGGGGAGAATAGCACGTGTTACCTTTGCCAAAGATTCTATTAATTGTCTGTTCTCCTCCAGTTATTTCCATTTTTTCTGCACCACGGTAACTTCGCTTCATTGCTGTAGATGGAAGTCTCCTGCTCCTCAATCAAACTGCAGTGAATCACTTTCCGCGTTCATCACACGGAATGTACCATTGTAGCGTGTGTTTGGGGAGAGACTAAAACGCTACTTGCGTGGCATAATGGCATTCTAATACTATTTCAGTGAGTGGATTTTAATAATTTTTAAATGTTAGACATAAATTCTGGCTAAAACTAAGTCACGAGGCCCTGGTAGCTCGATGCTCTAGGCGCTCGCATACTTTTGCCTAATGGTAACGCCGCCTCTGCCGAGTATGTAGCATGCATGCGCTTCTTGTTTTGACGCCGAGCGTCACGTGATCACAACTGAGGCAATGTTTTTTCTCTCTCTCTTGCGCTGCGGTAATCGTCTCCCCTGCTGGGTCTTAGTGCGCCTCTCTCACTGGTATAATCAACATCTGTGCACGCTGCGTAATACATACTTTATTTTGTGTTTTTATGCGTGTGTGTACAGTGCGCATGTACTGTTTATTATAACACACGTGTGTGCACGCGTGTAAAGCAAAAGAAAGTCTTATTAGAGAGATTAAAGATCCATTTTCTCTCTCTCTGTATCAGCCTGCACCAATTCAGTGTGTGCGCGTGCGTCATTGGACACTGTGCACCTTCACACACACTCCTCCTCCTCTCGCCTTCACTCATGCTTAATGGAAACACTGCTCTGTCGTGATTTTCTTCAAAGGTAAAGTGCAGGTTAATTTGTTTTATTTTTTTACTTTACAGCAGTGATTCCATTAGTGTGTCGCTCACGCGCGTTATTAGCGATATTCCTTGTTAATTTTCCCGATAAAACAGTGTTTCCATTAATGTGTGTGTGTGTGTGTGTGTGTGTGTGTGTGTGTGTGTGTGTGTGTGTGTGTGTAAATCAAATAAGAGAGGTAGGGTTACTGTGTAAGACGAGAAGAGGGAGAGGGGAGAGTCTGATTCCTCCTCTCCTCTTACTTTAGCTTCTCACACATACACAAACACACACATACACAGCACTGTGCGCGCACAAACACTATCAAGTGTTTCACTTATCTGGCAGGATTTATTTTTACCTTTTTTAAAGGTAAAGTGCAGGTTAATTTGTTTTAATTTTATTTTATATTTTGTATGAATTATTTTTATATATTTATTTGTTTGGGCTGTGGAACGAATAATTTGAGTTTCCATTATTTCTCATGGGAAAATTCGATTTGTTTGTTTGTCGAAGTGTTTGACTGCACTCTATGTTTATTTAATATTTTAACTGTTTTATTTTGATTTTAAATACATTTTTAATTAGTTTTAAAAGTTTCATTGTAAACTGTTTTTATTTTTATTTTAAATCAAATAAATGTATTTTTAAATATTTTATTTCTTTAAAAAGTTTTATTGCTGTTATTTTCATTTCATTATTTTCTCCTCTTTTATGTAAAGCACTTTGAATTACAGTTGTGTATGAAATGTACTATACAAATAAACTTGCTTTGCCTTGCCTTGAAATACGAGCCCACATCTGGAATGAATTATGTTCATAATACAAGGTTCCACTGTATTTTGTTTCTTTTTAAAAAATTTTTTTGTTTACTACATGATTTCATATGTGTTGTTGACAAAGGTGACAAAGTAAGTTGTATTTATTCCCATTTGTAGAACCATGGCAGAATGAATGAATTTATTAAATGAACAGATTTGTCCAAAGTTGTCATTGGTCCTGGAGATGCTTAGTAATTTCTACATACCTAGTTAATCGTTAACATGTGTTAAACATTCGTGAATTTTTGCCAACTTGACCAGCACCATTTCAGTTTCAAATGAAACTTCAATTGAAACCATTTTTGATATCTGTACTGTATCTGTTTAAATGTACAAATAGGGTAACAGCGGACTCATGCTACTGTACCTCTAGTTTTAACCAGGTGCTCTTTGAACTTTTCTAGCAAGTCTGTATTTTTATCTGCTTTGGAGACAAAATCTGTTCTTTCCATATGATGTTCTTTTTTCACCTTTAATAAATGAAATGTTCATGTGCACATGACAGGGTGACAGGGTAATATTGCTGGATTATAAAAAGGTTTTATATCAAAAAGATGCAAATTAAATAGCTTTTCCCACAATTTTAAGACTCTCAATCAACTTCTTCATGAACAAGGTCATCATACTGATTACAATCACCTGCAGCTTGTCAAAGGCTCACCTATATAAACGAGGTACTAAGGCTATGTGACGTCTTGCTTCAGCACTAACATTTGTTCTTACTGAGCTCTTTTTGTTGCACCAATATATTTTGATTTGCTTTGTTTATTGTTGCTTTGAATATTTCCTAGTTAGCAATGGTTAGTTTTTTTTGTGTAATTGCACCTTGTGCATCATGTAAATCTGTGCATTTGACCAAACTAATCATATTGTAATCAGCTAAATGAACCATGTATTCCCTCTATCCATTTACTACATTTGCACAGGTCTTGATCTGTGACTTAAGCATTCATAAGAGTAGGATTTGTAAAGTCAGGGTCATCTCTGAACAACAACACTCTCACTCATGGTCTACACTGCTTTATCCTATGTAGAGTGTCGCAGGGGGCCTGGAGCCTGGGAGTACTTGGGGCATGAGGCAGGGCACACCCTGAACAGGGTGCCAATCCACTGCAGGAACAGCAACATAATTGCACATTGTTCACTGGAATGGTAGTAAGAGAGAATGAAAACTTTTAAAGAAATATTATTCCATACATAAGGAGTCAAATAAATGAATCCCAGCCATTCAACGCTTCCTTGAAAAAACAAAAATGTTTTAGCATTTATAGAAGGACTTGGACATCATGTTGTCATGGTGACTCACTTGGATGTTAAGTGTGAAAACACAGTATGTCCAGCTGATTTCTAAACTTGAGGAATCTTGTTAATCGATATGAACATTTGCAGTCTGAAATCAATGCTTGCTTTCAGAGAAAAAAACATTCACATAATGAACTCAAAAACAGCACACAAATTTTTAAATTTGTGTACTGAATGAATCTTCAAGGTCATGGTTATGAGTTTGGCTGTAATTCCTATAATAGAAATTATTATAAAAAGCTCAGATATTCTTGATATGATGAAACATAATTAAAGAATACCTGCATGAATAGATCGATGCTAGCCTGTCAGGGGGAACCGGGAAGTGTTTCGGTATACAGTTTTTAGTTATTACAGTGACACGGGTATCATTGATTCTGAAGGAATGGTAATATTCCTCTTCTTCAATTTTGAGAGATTTCTGTTTGCTGCAGTGGGGAGAATCTGAAGCAGAAGCAGATCTCTCTGTGGTACTTTGAACTCCAAATATAATCCATTAAATAAACATTAAACGCCAACTGTTATTTGTGAAGACCCTCGAGATAAAAGTTCACCATGGTCATGTGCCACATCTATTTTTAATTGCCTTTTAATTGGGCACATATTTTAAAGCAGATTTGCTGCTCACAAACTAATAAAGAATGGGAATTTTAGGAATTACAAGCGTTCCCTCAATTCTAATCACATTTTATGGCAGCCATGAGGGTAAGGTTGTCTACTTATATTTATAAGCCCTAGCTGAACAGACTGTTCTGCATTTATACACCGTGTGTGTGTGTGTGTGTGTGTGTGTGTGTGTGTGTGTGTGTGTGTGTGTGTGTGTGTGTGTGTGTGTGTGTGTGTGTAAAATATCCGACTGCGAGAATGTGGAGCAAATACGCCTATTTTAATGGCTGGAGGCTTTGCACTACCATTATTCATTTTGCTGATAATGATGGGCAATTCCATGCAAAGGTCAACCTTATCATGAGAAACAAAAAGTAGGCATAATTCATAGGGATCCTACCAAACCATACTGATACACTAAAAACACTGTCCACTGCTTATATTGCCTGAACTTTTACTTGTAAATTAAACAATAAAGTCCAATGCTGAACATCAAAAACCACAAAGAGGCACAAAAATGATGGCAATTACAAAGGAAAAGAAACAGAGAGGGAATGAACATAAAGTCAGCAATTATTGTTGGTTTTATAATAATTATATATAATTAATTATAATAATTACTATTTTAAATATTTTATGTTAAATTTCAATATTCGAGTATGTTCGTTATATAATTTGAATCAGTTTCGTTATACACTTTTTTTTTTTTTTTTTTTTTGCATCCAGTATATTCAAGTTGTTTTCCTGGTACAAATGTAATGCTTTCTGCAATTGTCTTAAAATTTCAGTGAGTTTGTAGAAACTGCATCTGTATATTTTTTTTAGGATGTGAATGATTCTATGAACTTTATGGATTTTTTTGTTTCGTATGAAAAGATTACATTAAATGGTATGAAAATTCATTCACTCACACTAAGCTTGTCCATCCTTTTATGTTTCCCAATATGTTTTGTTTCCCATAACGCTGGAATTGCCCTTATATATCTTTACATCTAAAGTGGATCCTCTGCTGTAGAACAGTTATTGCCTACACAAACATCTTGTTTAGTGGAATTCTCTGCCATTTTAAAGTTAAAAAAAGACTTATTGTATCAGGGAGGCTGCCAAGAAGCCTATGGTCATAGAAAAGTGGCTGCAGGAACATCTGGCAAATACTGATCACTCCCTGTATGAAACAACAATCTCTCATGTTATTCATGTGTGGGTTATGAGGTAGGGTTTTATTGGAAGATTCACTATATATACTGTTTACGATGAGACCAAAATACAGTTGAAAAAAAAAGACACACTCATGGGGTAGCATGGTATTAGAATAAAGTTTTGCAAGCACCCAGTCCGAGTCCAGATCTTATTCCTAACGAACATCTTGGGGAATGAATTTTATATTATAATATTATAGGTGATTTAAACAGGGGTACGTAGACTTTTTACTCCACCCCACTCAGTTCGATTTGAAAATTCATTCCAATCAAGGTCAGTTCAGATCGAGGTGTTTTCAGATGGGGCTATTATTATAAGTGGAACATTTTTTAGGGTGCATGTAAATGCAACTAATGTTGGGCCCGGGTACATTTTATTATGGAATTTGATTAAAGTGGTGTAACTCTCAAACCAGCATTATGAAAGTTGATTCTATTTAGTACTGTATGTTTTGAAATCGATTTAATCCAAACCTTAGTAAATCTATAAATATTGTCTTTAAATAATAACATTTATTATTTTGACCTAATGGGTTTTTGTAAGTAGAAAAATTCAGGACCAGAAAGTTCGACGGTTCTAATAAAGTACACAATGTTAAAACGGTGTATTTGGCATTAGTCAGGTCAGACATCTACTCCTGCTGGGTCCACCAGGCAAGGTGGAGATTATGCCTGACAATCGTTATTGGCATCTCGCTCACACGCAATGGGTTTTCCCTTTCAATACAGATAGCTTTGAAAACAGACCGAGCCAAAGACAGTGGGAGATGGTGAGAGAGAGAGAAAGAAAGGAAAAAACTTATCTAACATCACACTCGTGGCAAGGTGAATTGCAAATGCTTGCTTAACAAGCGTGGGCCTTTTACAGAGAAAGATGTAAGGTGTTTGGCATTAGCCTAGCGAAGACATGTTTTATGCTTATCAGTGGGCAATTAAAGTTTATCACTCGCTGCATTATACACTGCAGCATAACTGACATTGATTTATGTTTAGATACTGTATTTGATTCAAACACTGAAGAATCTTATGCCGTATGCCATGAGGTGTCACATATAATATATATATTTTTATACAGTATATTATTATTGCCACATAGTATACTGATGACTAGTTGGTGAAAGTTCCTGAAAGATGTTACATTTCATCACAACTTGCAACAATGGAGGCAGAACACAGACACACGGACTAGAGGAAATGAGTTTTGCTCTTTTTATTATCTTGGTGTAGGCACTAGGAAAACGAGGAGTGAGAGAGAAGGAGAGAATCCGTGTAGATGGGGCAGTCATGCTGAAAAGTCAGGTCTCAAAGCTCAGACAGTAGGCCGGCATAGAGGGTGTCATCTGGGAGGCACAGCAGGGGCATTCTGGAGTGCATTTTCAAGGCAGAGAGGTCACCTGGCTAGTGTGAGCCCAAATTTCTTGTCCACAATGTCTGCACAGAGAAGGAAAACATGCATCAGCATGAGTGTAACAGCCCATCAACTTACTTGGCTTCTGTCACTCTTGGCCCCCTTTTCATGTCGTTTACTCCTCTCGGTGATGGTGAGGCATGCTGATGATTATGCCACACCAGACCCTGCCCAGTAGCCATGTGTCATTGGTATAAAAACACCAGTAGTGCTGAAGCCGTGCTAGGACGTGATGGGGGTTGAGACGGCTGGCCTGCCACCATGATTTGTGAAAAGGTTTATTGCTGAAGCGGTGCTGTCCTTTTAGCACCATCAAGGCAGTCGAGTGCCAGCATGTGATAGGGGTTGAGGTGACGGCTTGCCATCAAGATTTGTAAGAATGTTTATTGCTGGAGCATCTCTGTCATTTTAGCACCACCGTGGCAGTAATATTTTAGGTTTTTATCTGTCCATTTAATGTCCAGGGCTTCATGCTACACAGCCACATATATATTTCTTTCCTGCGGGGGTGAGTGTGCAACTTACAAACAATATGGGAAGTTCTTCACCATCAAATTCTTGTGGCAGCACAGTATCCAGGCCTGTCTTTCACAGTAACAGGGCAGTCAAAGTCTGCATTCTTCAGCACAGGAAATCATGCAACGGCAGGCTTAATGGGCCTGGAATGCCTGCTCTGTGGCCTCGGCCTAGCACACTTGCTCTGGTAGGCCCTTCATGAGCTTTGACAATAGAGAGGCAGTAGAAGTAAGGAACATATCTTCTGTAATATCTGGCCAACCCCAGAATTGCACACACCTTTCGCTTGGTGGTGGGGTACTGGTGCACACTGACAGTCTCTATTTCAGTTTCTTGCGGCTTCAGCAATCCCCTGCTAAAGTGGTACACCAGGTAATGTGCCTCTGTCAGGACCAGATGACGACAGTTCTTTGAGTTGGCAATGAGTACGGCCTGATGGCACTCAACCTGGACATTTCTGAGATGGTGTAGATGGTTACTCCAGGTGTTCGAGTGGATGACCTACATCATCAAGGTAGGCAGCAGCAAAGCAGTGGTAAGCAGGGAGAGTGTCATTGGGAATATTTTACCTTACCTGGCCGTTGTAGATGACCGGCCAACCAGCCCACCCAGTTGGTGGTAGACACAAGGGAAAGGCCTCTGGGCTTGTTTTAAGTGATATTTTACAATAGCTGTCAATTTATCAGTTCTCTCTTGCATTTAGTGGACATATTTGATAATGAGATGATGTGGTCTATTTCAAGTTCAAGTAGGAGAATGTATAAACAAAATATACTGTTATACGATCACTCACAAAATTAAAACTATTTGATCAGTTAATTGGGGGAAGAAAAAAAAAAAAAACCTAGGGAGGTCTCTTAATAATCGCCAAAGATGCCTTGGACGAACAGCCAACCCCTTTTCATCTCATTATCAAATATGTGTTAAACAGGATTTTACAGAAGTTAACAAACTTACCAAGGATTTACCAAATTAAACCACAATGTCAAAGCATTTATGCCCTTTTTACTATTTGCAGCAGTTGAAAATGTAATATCATAAGCTCTGTACTCCAAACTCTGTTTAATAAATTCACTAATTGCTTGAGTAAAATGCATGAATACACAAACAAAATGTAATGTTGGTTTTCAAGCATTACAGTATGTGACATGAGCTTAAAGAAAGGAAGTAACAGAGAAATATATATTTGAGATCAATTACAGTAATGATAACCAAATGACAGTTTTTTTTAATGTTAGTATGAGAATATGTAAAAATAAATAAATAAATAATAGTTCTAGTAATTTTCTCAATAATACACAGTAGGCTTCCTGAGGTTTTGTAACCAGTTTATAATTTTGTAGTCGTACTTGGAATCATTTAGGTATTGATTGAAGGGAATACATTTTTATTAGTCAGACAGTAACAGTGCCATAAAATAGAGTTTAAGAACCTGATTATATGGATAAATCTTTGTGTGGGTGGATGGGTGCATGCAGGTGTGTTATCAATGTAATGTGATGTCTTAGATTTGTGTCTTCTGCTGATGAACTATTGATCAGTGAGACACAGCTCTTTTTAGTTGCAAAAACACTACAGCTTTTTAGAATTGAATGGCCTGTGTCGAATAACTAACAAGCTAGCCTATATAATATGATGATTATTTTCTCAAGCATCATTTAGGTTCAGTTGAGCTTCATACATAATAAGACTTTTATATATCACAGTCATTTACCCAATGTCACTATGGGGAAATATGAGAATAAATCAAACTTGAGTACAGTACATTACAATAGGTCTTCCATCCATCCATCTTGGAACCTCAGTCCAACTAGGAACTGTGGAGGCCAATGGTTACCATTGTATTCATTCACATTTGTATGACCCCCAGTCAACATTCACACACTATGGGAAATTTTGGAGCCTAATGTGCACGTCTTTGGACTGTGGGAGGAAATCGGGGAATCCATAGGAAACCCACCAAGTATGGGGAGAACGGGTAAACTCCATTCACACAGACCTGATGCAGGAATCGAGCCTGAAGGCTCTAAGCCACTGTGCTGCCCCAATAGGTCTTGGTCATTTTAAATTGTTTTGTTCTGTGCACTGTATGGCTAACCGGAAAGTGGCATGCGGCTAACCAGAACTAGGCATACAGTTATTTCTGAGGAAAGAAATTAATCCAATTTGTACTTGATACAAGATTTCCAGTGGAACTGGAAAAGCTTCATCAGAAGCTCAGTGCAACTTTGGAATGCATTTTTGCACAGAATAAGGGGCTGTTGTTTTTGGCTATGATTACTTGCATTGTGCTGACGTTTACTAGGTGCAAACGTCATGGTTGGTGGGCAGAGCAGGAAAAGTTATAACGACCAAGACCTATTGTGATGTTCTTATTTGCACCTGACCTTTTAAAAAATGAACAATCCCTTTTAATGGATGAAGAAAAAATCCAGATGTTTACCGCTTATCTAACAGAACCAGAGGCATGATTTGAACCCTCAACACTGAAAGTGCTAGTCAACATTGCTAAGCACTAAGCCATCATCCCACACATACTGTTTGAATATTTTCCTGAGTATGTGTTTTTGCATTGTATATTTACATTTTTTTACACCATGTCCCATTTTCTCTACTGCTATTGCACCACCCTGATTTTCTGACTAGCAGGTAAAAATCTGTGAAAATGAAATAGGCTTGGATTGCACCCTCAAATCCATTTTACCACCGATACAGCGAAGAATAAATGTGCTGTTTTCCATTTTATACTGAAATCATCTTAGCGTGAAAATATTTACTTGGAAAAACATTGACCATTTCCAATCCGAAGCAAAACTTTAAACAAAAGATAAACACTAACTTTTTATTACAGGGTGGTAGAAATCAGTTGTACATTTTATACTATATGGCAAATTATTTCAAACTTCTATGGTGTTTCTTCCTTATACAAAATGGCATGGTGGTTTGGCAGGTTATGTTCCTGCCGAACAGTTTTTGTATCCCTGGGGTAAACCTCAACTTGGGTTACAGTCTGTGCTCCCTGGGCTGATTACTTTCCAATCACCCATCATGCTGCATTGAAAACATTCCCTGCAATTTGTCTTCACCATTTGCGCATCAGAGGGGTTTAAACAAGCTAATTAGATTTCCCCCCCTAAAGTGACCTCATGGGTGTAAGAAGATACCCCTTGGATTTTTGCTTAGCTTCACCCAGCAGTGCTTACTGTAGCTCTGCTGTTCTCAAGCAGTGCATGGCCTGGCAGTAGTTCATTTACAAAGATACTGAAATAGCACATTTGGAGAAGAAGTGAAACAGAGGGTGTTTGAGATATTAAAAAGTGCATTATATGTGTGATTTATTGCAGCTTGAGGATTAACAAACACACTTTGAGTGACCTATGAGGCATTTTTGAAATTCTGAAGGTGTGTGTGCATGATGCCCTGCATGGATAACGGATAACGGATTAACATTTAGGGAAAATGAACAAGTGAAATACTTGTGGATTGCATACAATGCTGATACAAATTTTCATACATTTATGCAAATAGTCTTTTTTTATTTTATTTCTACTGTTTTATTCCTATGGTTACATACAGTATGTAGGGGTTGTGTTGAAATATAACTGTTCTGTTTATTGCTATTAATTTCTTCTATTAGAATTTCTTAAAATAAGATGGTAAGGTAAACAATTATTTGTTAAAGGAATGACTATCTTGCGTTTTAAAAAGGACAAAAGTTGTCTCCAACTGTATTCCTTGTTTCCTGGAAGAGGATAGATCGTGTCTCTCTCTCAGGCAAGATGGTGTCCTTTTGTTTTACTCGTGGTACTAGCAACCTGGTGCGCACTTGCCTAGGTATCTGTCAGGAACTCAGCATCAACCTATTTGTTTTCCACTGGACATGTTCATGTCATTGTCTTTTTTTTTTTTTTTTTCCTGAACATGATGGAGATTGAGGGTTTGACACCACACTTCATTTTAGCCTCGAAAAAATTTGAATGCACCCATCATCTGTCCTATCTACAGCTGGTAGAACGAACTTCCACTGCCTGTCCAAACAGCTGAGTCACTGTATGTCTTCAAATGAAGATTGAAGACCTGTCTATCTCTGTAATAACCCCCTCCAATAGGTTTGACTCAATAGTATTCTTAGTCCCTGACCAAGGGAACAACTTCAGCATCCCTTTTAATACTACTCCTGTGTGTATGGTTTACTGACTACACTTGCAGTCTGTAACATACATTAGTCATACTTGCACAACTACTGTATAGATAAGGAAAATACCTAGGTTATATATAACTCATAACACCTCATATAAATAAAGGAATAATACTTAGAGAAACCTGAATGACTTGCTGCTATCTCATTGTTTTAACGAATGTAAACAACACTGCTGGAAAAACGTGAGAGATGTGCTATTTCAAAACAGAAATGCGGCGTAGCATGTAATGCAAACAACAAATTAGCGGGTCTGTGACTCGCATCAGCAGAATGGAAACTGTATCAAATTCATTCATTTTCCATAAATGAATCCTGTGTAGGGTCACTGAGGTCCTGGAGCTTATCACAGGGAAATCAAGGCACAAGGTGCATGTGTAGGGGCAGGTAGGGGGATGTCACTGGATTGGTTGTCAACCCATTTCAGGGAACAAGCATATGCCCACTCTTACATTATACTACGGGCAATTTGGAAACCTCAATCAGCCTATTATGCATATCATTGGACTGTGGGAGGAAATTAGAGTACATGCAAATACCACCACACATAAACTTTTAACCCTGGATCACTCAGGTGGACCCGACCACTCCGGTGGATTACTGCAAATAATCACCAAGTTTTAAAGGGTTGAAGATTCCTATCATGTCTTTGCATCTCTACTCTTGGTTGGTTTCCTCCTGGTGCTTCGGTTTCCTCCCAAAGTCCAAAGACATGCGACCTAGGTCGACTGGCATTTCAAAATTGCCCTTAATGTGTGATTGGTATGTATGAACATGCTTAAGCTTCTCATGTAATGGTTGGCACACCATCCAGCATCTACCCTGTATTGTGCCATGGGATAGACTTATGCCCCACAGAAACCGTACACATGAGAAGCTATATAAAAAAACTAATGGATGGATGGATTTTTGCAGGGCACAAGCACACGCCTACTTATAATATGGGCTATTTGGAAACCTCAATCAGCCTATTATGCATGTCTTTGGACTGTGGGAGGAAATTAGAGTATATGCAAACACACACACACACACACACACACACACACACACACACACACACACACACACACACACACACACAGAGAGAGAGGGAGAAAACAGAGGCGATATAAACTTTTTTAACCCTGGATGATGCTGACCGCTCAGTCAGATTACTGCAAATAATTGAATATGTTGGGGGCATGGTGTAGAGTTGAAGAGTCCTACCTTGCCTTTGCTTTGTGTGCATGGCATTTGCATGTTCACCCTGTGATTAGTTGGTTTCCTCCCAAAGTCCAAAGACATGCGATGTAGGTGGATTCAATAACTTCCTGTAGCGTGTGATTTTGAGGGGAATGGTGGATCAGACGGCTAAGGCTCTACAGTAGGTTGTTGATTTTGGGGATCTGAAGATCTGGTTTCGAGCCATGCTGTTGATGGGTTGCCACGCCCCATGCTACCCAGCCGATGCATGCAGTGCTAGTCCAAAGCCCGGATGAAATGAGAAGCTGAAAGAAAAAGTCCTGTAGTGTGTGAAATATGTGCGTGCTTGTCATGTAATGGTTGCCACCCCTGCTTTATGTCCCAAGTTCCCTGGGATAGCCTTCAGGCCCCCTACACAGGAGAAGTGGTATGGTCTCCTCCCCCCCCCCCCCCCCCCCCCCGCCTCCCATATACTGGGTCATTAATAGCAGCTTCACTGGGTCATTAACAGAGCACCTCAACACTAGCTGCCTTCCCCCCCCTCATTTTTGATTTAGATTTCTGCTAATTATCTTGGGAGCAAGCTTTCCATCAGTTGGTGCCATAAATAATAATCAGGCTTTCTTTCTTTCCCTGCGTTTGGACCTCGCTGACAGCCTGATCACTGTTCACTTCTACCTCCAGCACGAGTCCCGCTTTTTATCTGATCACCTGACGCGCCTCCTCCTCTCGCGCCCTCTGCCAGACGCGCAGTTTAGAGCGCGCACGCACACATATATATATACACACACACACACACACACACAGAGACAGCAGCGCACACTTTTCGCGCACAGCGGAAAGCGTGTCCAAGCGAGCACTTTGAGGGGAGGGGAGCTCCGTTTCCTCCCGCCCGCCCGTGCGCGCGTTTGTTCGCTCGCTCGCTCATTCACACACAGTCTAAAAAAGTGATGAGACTGAGAGAAACAGATGCCGCCGCCGCCGCCGCACTTCTCCTTCACATACCGGGGGAAGCAGAGCTGAGAGTGTGGCTTTTCCTGCGGGTCTCAGGGCGATCCTTCTGAACGACTCTGCTGAGGGTGCAGCGATGATTCCGGCTCCCAAAGCCGACTGCATGCAAGGTAATGTGCGCGCGCGCGAGAGAGAAAGAGATCGCGTGCGTATTTGTGCCCTGCCAGCGTTAAGCGTTTGATCTTTTTCTCTTATCTTCTCTAACCTGGAACGATGACATCCTCACATCAGAGCGCATTATTACTGCGTGCGTTGTTTATTTATTTGTTGTTAAGAAATACCTGTAGGGTGTGTGTGTGTGTTTGTATTGTCAATCTTAAATGGCTACGTGGTTTCACAACGGAATTGATAAAGAATTGATAAACGTGTATTCGAATTGGCAAACTTTCCCTGCTATTGCAACGGATTATCCGAAGGGATTTATTTGTAGGCAATAAACCATGTGCCCGGGGCAATATCGAAATTCTTTCAGTTAAAGTGCGTTGCGTGGGATTTCCACTATCAGTAAGTCTGGTATTAATAGGTTTATTGGTGAGAGACTGCAATATTTACTATGAAGACTTAAACTGGGATTTAGGAGGTGGGGAAGTCCTCCTTCCAAAGGTGTCAGCAATGTACAGTGCAGTCTGCATTAACCGGTCCTGTTTTACTGCTTGCCTTATTTACAGTAATGTTGTTTCTGTTCCAACCCTTATTATGTAATGCAATTAGGCCGGCTTTAGGTTTTCAGTAATCCTCGTGTGTCTGTTTTTGGCTTCTGCAAAAAAAAAAAAAAAAAAATTCATACCTTTTTTTTTTAAACAAACAAAGTAAGCGTAACCGCTGTAATGATCAGATTTCTTATATACACACATTCCCCTCTTTATGATACAATGCAAATGTAAAAGAAAAAATCTCCACCCTTGTCTTAGAACTGAATTATACTAAGTGAATGATTGATTGATTTATGTATTTAGTCCATTTCCCTAAGAAGCAGTAATCCTACATTCGATCTGAGACTTGGGTCCCATATGCTTTGCATGCCACACTCTTGACTTGCTTTGGTTTCAAGTGCCTGTTAAGCTCTCTTAGAGGGGTATCCTGCCTGATTCTCCTTATTAGTGGTGCACAAGTTAATGAGCGTGTAATTGAAACAGCGCTGTGTGCTGCGGGTGATGCGAAAGGATCCAGGCTTATGCTCCAGTGAATCGAAGATACTTAAGTCTTGAAGGTCCAGGGGAAAAAAAAACGTTGATTTCCCTGTTAAAACACGTTTTAGTCTGGGCACTAACTCAAATATGGCAGGGAACAAAATCAGCAAACAATGCTGGCTTCCAGAGGAACGGTTGGTCAATGTTGTCTTAAGGTCTGTAGCATCGTAGGAGAATAGACACAGGCAGGCCAGGCTACATGAGGCATGAGGGATCCACACACACCTGTGTTGAACCAGTTCCTTTGTGCCTGCCAATTCATTATGTGACTAAAGCCAATCGTCATCGTGTCAATATCCATTTGGAGCTTCTTTCAGTGAGGTCAGAGCTTTTTGTCCTAGTTAAGTAGATTTAACCTGCTGTAGGTATAAATCAAGGAAAACAATTTAACTTGGACAAAGATTTCAATATTAGCAATTTGAAGAAGAAGCAGAATATCCATCTTATCGGTGTAGTTTGCCAATATAGAACTGCAGCAGTTGTGTAGGACTTGATGCCAGCTTGAGTTAAGCTGGCCGCTTTAGAGCAGCTGAGCTGTTTGGAGTTGAACCTTTTTGCCATAGGCTTAGTGAGTCACACTTAATTAGAAAGATGTTCGTATGGAGTTTTTATTATTATTATTATTATTATTATTTTTTAACGTACTCGTATTTGTGACTCAAAGAATGTATTAATAGCTATTTCGCAAACAGGAGTATGGTCTGTTTTTAGAATATCTTTAAAGAGTTATTTTAACTGATCTGTTTTGCGTGGTGACACACAACACATATCACTAGTCACAGACCGTTGGTGTTCAATGAAGTACTATGACTTTACTACCAGGAGCAATAAAACTGGTTTTTATTAAATCCTCCTGACTATAGCTATAACACTGGAGGGGAGTTTGTTCATATACTCTTGAAAATAAAGGTGCCAGAAGAGGTTCTTTAGAGCGATTGGGTAGAAGAATTATTTTTCAGGTTCTTAAAGAGCCTTTTGATGCATGGTACTTTTACCGTCTTTGGTGGTTTCACGCTGAAAGAATTATTTCATACCATGAATGTTTAAATCGTAAAGAAGTTTCTTTATGCTGGGAAATGAATTTTCACTTCTTTGTGGTGCTAACAAAACTGCTTCTAACTAAACCATCATATGAAATACTGCCTATACAACATATTTTCTTTTCTCTTGTGGTTCGCCTATGGAGAATAACTGACAGGGAGGCCTGTTGAGATATATAAATATATGGCGGAAGTTCTTATTAATTCTACACGTATTTGATAATTATAAGTTAAAAGGGTCACGGCTTTGGAAGAAAATAATCAATTTATCACCATTGCATGGAAATAACTGCTGCTTGCACTTCAAGTTAAACATACAGGCGTGATAAATACTGCAATAGGCATAGTTTTAAATGAGGCCTAAAAAAGGCAGTGTAACATTTCATTATTCTTATTAAGCTTCAATGCTGTATTCTGGTCAGCATTGCGGCGGATGTGGAACCTAGTGCCAGACGCACACGCACACATACATGCATGCATGCATGCATGCATACATACATACATACATACATATATCTTTGGTGGTTTCACGCTGAAAGAATTATTTCATACCATGAATGTTTAAATCGTAAAGAAGTATACATACATACATACATACATACATACATACATACATACATACATACATACACATATATATATATATATATATATATATATATATATATATATATATATATATATATATATATATATATATATATATATATACAAACATACAATTTACACTAGCACATCTGCAACACTTTTAGGAGGTGATGGACTACCCAAAAGAAATAACAGACACATTTTAAACGCCACAAAGGCACAAAAAAACTGATCTCTGGATCTAATCTGAGACCCTGCAGGTACCCTGTGCCACCATGCATTTTTGTAAGTGTCAATGAAAAAGGCACTAGAAAAGAGCCTCATGTTAAAGTATAGATTTTGATCAAGGTATTAAGCTGTGCATTTAAAATAAATAAATAAATAAACAAATAAATAAATTATTCATTGTAAATTCCGAACAATAACAGCATGCATCTTGCCAGCCGAAGTTTTATGTAATTGAGATGAATGAAGCGGAGTTTATTTTCAGATAACTTGAGCACAGCCTATTAATGTATGCAAAACTAGCAATTGCATGAAAATCCTCTGTCTGTTGCACAGTGTTATAGGGGAATTAAATAAATTGAACTAATTGTCATATCCAGCATTGCATGTGCAGGCCTACATAATGATGGTTGGGAAATATCCTCCATTTTCCCAATATCTATCTGAAATGTGCCTGTAGCCAAAACACTATGTTAGAGGAACTTGGACCTTGGTGTGTATTCATGTATTCAGCTTAATTTCCCTGTCTAGCCTGGCTCATAAATTTGATTCATGACTGAAATATATATATAAAAAAAAAAGGGTAGTTCCAGTTTGAGTGGTCAATCCAGTGTGGTCCCTAAAGAAAAAATGTAAAAAAAAAAACGCACACCATCCTTACATCATGACGCTGTCAATTTTGGTGTAACCATATATTTCATTGAAAAGTAGCAATACATTTTTTTTTTTGAATAGGTATTTCAAGTCCAGATCTGTGATTAACTACACAAGAGGTCTTGAGCTACAGTTGCATATTTCACTTGCGCGTTTATTTTTAAGTGTTACATGACTTGTGTATGCCAGAAATCTGTGCGCTGCGAGTAATGTATGCACAAATCTAAGCAAACCTTGCACATATTTTTGTTTACACACTATTAAACGCGTGACATAAATGAGAGCCCAGGCCTTAACGTCTTGCAGGAAAAGAAGTGAGAATGAATATATTTGTTTTGGCTGGTACTACTTGACTAGTTCATGTTAATGTGGTCTTGCCTGTTTTGGTTTATCTTTTATTCACAGTGAAAACACACATCACCGGTCAACCCATGCAGGGTTTAATTGGTTTAAATGGAGAGACCGTGGAGCTTTGCGGAATAAAACTAAACAATTTGGGGGAAAATAAGAAATTGAGTTTCTACGACGTTAAGACACCTGCTAAGTATGCTATAGCAGAAACATATTTTTGTTTATAAGCCTCTGATTTATGCTTGAACTCGGGTAGGCAACAGGTGGTGGGGTAAACGGTGCTCGGGCACACAGTATATTATGTATATTGCACATGCATTATATATGGTTAGGTGTGCATCAGCCTTTCTAAATGGTCTACAAACTGTTTTTAATGCAAAAATGTATGTCAATTTAAAAATGTCCTGGTATCTGTAAAACATTATGTAAACTGTAATGTCCTGTTTGCCTAACCAGTGCCAATGGAATATTTGGTCCACAGGGTGGCAGAAGTTTGGCTTTAAATCAACACAGATGATGTGATTTATAGTCATTTAGAAACCTTAGATGTTTTCCTTATAGACAAATGATGTTATTGAATGTTCTGTGTTAGAACCCTACAACAGAGTTTTTTCACCTTTTCACAAAAGCTTGTAAGTAGAACCTCGATAAAAATCTATCATAGTGATAGATAAAGAAAAAAAAACAAACAAGAGAGACTAAAGTGTTTCTGCTAAATAGAGCTTGGTTTAATACATGCTGAACTCTAAAATGATCCAAGTCTACTTTAAGATTTTCGGAGGACAGTATTTTTAAATGCAGTTTCGAATTGGTTTGCACAAATGCTGGGTGTCTGGAGAAAAGTGGTATTTAAAGGCACTTATTTACAGACCTGGGGAAAGTACATGAAGGCAGAAATTGCCATAGAAGGGAACCATTATTTTAAATGTTGCATCCATGGTTTACCTGTTCCAATACAGTAAGACATGAACATTTACTATGAAGCAAAAACATTTTGCGCATATAAAAAGTCACGAAAGGATTTTTTCTGTCCTGGTAAAATTGCCTCGACATCATCAGCAGTTGGAAGTCCTTCATCACCATGAATCCATTACCAAGTCATCAGCGGTGGACTCATAGCGTGTGTTATGTGAAGGGAAAACATTCTGTCATGGGCGTCTCGCGGTGAAGAAGACAAAGATTTATATTCGAAGCACATCATTAAACAATCTTTTATCAAGTAACTTGAATCAGACTTCAATTAGAGAAAACATGAGGAAGCTATTATATTCATTTTTTATGTTATTAAAGGAAGAGCAGGCGCATGAAGGAATTGACACATTTTAAAATATGTAGATGTATTCCTCTTTTTTTTCTTTTTTTTTTTTAAGTGTGCGTGTTGGTGGAGTTGTAGATGATTTTCCCCTCAGGCTGTTGAGAAACTATCATGAAAGCTCTGACACGTTCAGCTCTAATGTGTGCCAGATTCAATCTCCGGCCCATAATATCTACAGTTAATTAATTTTCTCCTGCTGGTGACGAGAATTAAGGGTCGTCTATAGCAAGTACAGCGATAAGAACCGAAACGCTGCGTGAGCCGAAAAATGAAGCGTTCCTACAGTATGTAAATGCATTAACGGCACATCAGTACTGTAATTGCACTGTTCTAAAATCACTGAGTGCAAACTAGCTCTTAAAAACGGTGTATATACTCAAAACATGAGCCTCATCTCACCACTTTTGGTAAATAAAGTCAGGGGTATTGGACAAATGCTTAATTGAAACATTTGGATCTCATTAGGCGATAGACTTGGACTGCTTCGAACGTGCTGCGGGATCTCTAAGTCTGTTAAGTCAGTGATGCCTCAGCATGGGAGGTTGAGAAAGATGCAGATTTGACCAGGACTGTATCTATCTCATGGAATCAATGCACTTTGACTACATTTTGCTGCTGCATAGGGTACATCCAGTTTTGTTAGAACGTGCTTGTTAAAGGAACCGTGTTGCGTGCTACGTTGTGTTAGCGTCGTGTATAAGCTCGACTAATATATAGTACTAATATATATATATATATATATATATATATATATAATTTTTTTTTTTTTACATTTTAACTGCATGTGGTGGTTGGTCTCTGTTACTAGTAATGCGTTAGGAAAAAGAAGCCATGCTAGTCTCGGTGTAGTGCACTACAGTATAATATTTTAGATTTGGCATTTGACACAATGACAATATGGAAAGCACATATAGACATAGAACCCAGAACCTCCTGGGTAAAGTCATGCTGCGTTTCTAATCTTTGATTAAAGTGGTCATGTGTCATAAGAGTTTAGACCAGCTGAAGCAATTTTTTTTTTTTCCCTCACAGTGAGTGACTCAGACTTCTCGAGGCTACAATTATTATAACGTTGCCCTCATTTGATCTTTGCACTTTAACTTCGAGTCTGCAGGAGATTTAAGCTTACAATGAGAAACAGCTGAGTATGTGCATAATAACGGGTTTAGGCTTTTATATTATACTATTCTATTCTTAAGTCTGGCTAGTGTATACAGTATACGCTAGAAGGATTAGGCCTTCTCTCTGTTTCAGAGGAATAACGTAACCGAAGGCAATAGCACCCCCAAAGGTTCTACACTAAAATTCGCAGAATGGAATGAAGTATACGCTAGGACTTTTATTTTATTTTATTTTTTCATCCCAGACTGTATATTTACACAGCACTCAATGATAAGCATGTCAAGCAAAATATTTGCATTGGGGTACTTTTTTTTTTTTTCTTTTTTAAATCCGGTGTCACTGACGAATCTATAATATGTCATCAGCAGTGATTTGAGAACATGCGCAATAACAGCTGCAGAAATCATGAATAAGAGAGACTGATTATTTTCTCAATCCCTGCTTTTCGCAAAGTGCCTTTGAAGGAGAAACGAGAACGAAATAGACTAAGTACACGTTGTCCACTCAGAGTACAAATGACACAAATTGATGGCAGAACAGTAAATTCTGCGGTTTGACTAAAAGTGCTGGCTAACAGCAAGCACAGCTTATTCTGTTGACCGTGCTTACTATTCAGAAGAGACACGGCGTGATTATGCAGTAGTCACAGCATGACTTGAAACAATTGATTTTAGGGGAATAAAAAAACCAATCAGGAATGGTATTGCCTACCTGTTTTTTTCTGTGAGTGTGTTCCTGTGCATGAGTGTCCTATAAGGCTCAAATCTAATGGTTTCACAGGAGTAATTGCAAGTCACTGATGGGTAGTAGATCTTATATTTTTTTTTACTGTATTTATTTTTTGCCTTGTCATTCACCTGAGACCCGGTCTGCCCAGGATAGGCTCAGGATTGGGTATTACAACAAATATGTGTGTGTAGACCAAAAGTTTGTAGACCTTCTCATTCCAAGAGTTTTCTTTATTTTCATGACTATGAACATTATAAAGTCACGCTGAAGGCATCAAAACTATGAATTAACACATGTGGAATAATATACATAACAACAAAGTGTGAAACAACTGAAAATATGTCATATTCTAGGTTCTTCAAAGTAGCCACCTTTTGCTTTGATTACTGCTTTGCACACTCTTGGCATGCTCTTGATGGGCTTCAAGAGGTAGTCACCTGAAATGGTCTTCCAACAGTCTTGAAGGAGTTCCTAGAGATTCTTAGCACTTGTTGGCTCTTTTGCCTTGACTCTGCAGTCCAGCTCACCCCAAACCATCTCGATTGGGTTCAGTTCCGGTGATTGTGGAGGCCAGGTCATCTGGCGCAGCACTCCATCACTCTCCTTCTTGGTCAAATAGCCCTTACACAGCCTGGAGGTGTGTTTGGGGTCATTGTCCTGTTGGAAAACAAATGATGGTCCAACTAAACGCAAACCGGATGGAATAGCATGCCGCTGCAAGACGCTGGTTCAGTATGCCTTCAATTTTGAATAAATCCCCAACAGTGTCACCAGCAAAGCGCCCCCACACCATCACACCTCCTCCTCCATGCTTCACGGTGGGAACCAGGCATGTAGAGTCCATCCGTTCACCTTTTCTGCGTCGCACAAAGACACGGTGGTTGTAAACCAAAGATCTCAAGTTTGGACTCGTCAGACCAAAGCACAGATTTCCACTGGTCTAATGTCCATTCCTTGTGTTCCTTAGTCTCTTCTGCTTGTTGCCTGTCCAGTGGTTTCCCAGCAGATATTCTACCATGAAGGCCTGATTCACACAGTCTCCTCTTAACAGTTGTTCTAGAGATGTGTCTGCTGCTAGAACTCTGTGTGGCATTGACCTGCTCTCTGATCTGAGCTGCTGTTAACCTGCGATTTCTGAGGCTGGTGACTCGGATGAACTTATCCTCCGCAGCAGAGGGGACTCTTGGTCTTCCTTCCCTGGGACGGTCCGCATGTGAGCCAGTTTCTTTGTAGCGATTGATGGTTTTTGTGACTGCACTTGGGGACACTTTCAAAGTTTTCCCAATTTTTCGAACTGATTGACCTTCATTTCTTAAAGTAATGATGGCCACTCGTTTTTCTTTACTTAGCTACTTTTTTTCTTGCCATAATACAAATTCTAACAGTCTATTCAGTAGGACTATCAGCTGTGTATCTACTTGACTTCTGCACAACACAACTGATGGTCCCAAACCCATTTATAAGGCAAGAAATCCCACTTATTAAACCTGACAGGGCACACCTATGAAGTGAAAACCATTTCAGGTGACTACCTCTTGAAGCTCATCAAGAGAATGCCAAGAGTGTGCAAAGCAGTAATCAAAGCAAAAGGTGGCTACTTTGAAGAACCTAGAATATGACATATATTTTCAGTTGTGTATAATTCCACATTTGTTAATTCATAGTTTTGATGCCTTCAGTATGAATCTACAATTTTCATAGTCATGTACTAATATATATATATATATATATATATATATATATATATATATATATATATATATATATATATATATATATATATATACCATATTCTCAGCAGCAACAACAATAGAATGATTGATTAAAATAGAGGTATATTAAACCAAAGATGCACAAAAATTGGCTTGCACCAATGACTTGTTCTGATGAAGTAGTTGATTCTGCTGTAGACTGTGTAGCTAATAAATACATATTGAGGGCATGTTCAACACGCTTTCTTGTGTTCAGGGCAGAAGACTTTTTTTTTTTTTAAACATTTTTTTTTTTTTTGTGTGTGTGTGCTGCGAAGGCTTAGCGATACAAAAGGTATAACACTCTCTTTGCATTGCAGTTTGCAGTGCTGATAATGCCGCGCCAAAGAATAGTTTACACATCGAATTTCCATCATGACTTTTTGACTTTTCTACATAACTCAATCTGTTTGTGCTAACAACCTAGCATATTTCAATAAGGCAGTATGAGTCATAAACACCAGATTTACATGCAGACGCAGAGAGAGAGAGAGAGTGTGAGAGAGACAGAGATGCAAACACTGGCATGGATTTATGGATGAAATGGGTCAGGTAATGCAACATCAAAGTATCTTCATCATCTATACAACTTATCCTGTGCAGGGTCACAGGAGGCCTGAAGGCTATCCCGGGAGACTTTGGGCAGGAGGCGGAGTACACCCTAGACAGGGTGGCAGTCTAGTGCTGGGTGCACAAACACTGCGGGCAATTTGGGAACGTCAATTAACCTGTATGTCTTTGGACTGTGGGAGGAAACTGGATGAAAAGCACCAAGCACGGGGAGAACATACAAACCGAAGCAGGAATTTAACCCTTGACCCTAGAGCTGCGAGGCCACAGTGCTAATCACTACATCACTACACCACCTGCAACATCAAACCATAGCAACGTTATTTAAAAACACATACCTTAAAAAGTCGATATACCACCCAGTCCTACGTGACAATTAATGAATATACCTACATACATAAAGATGTTTTTTTTTTTTTTTTTCTCAAACACTGGCCTAGATTTGGAACTGTTCATGCCCGTAGAGAATTCTGATGAGCTCGATCTATTAAACTAACTCATATTTGGATTGATGGGATCAAACTGACCAGATTTCTGATTAGCCCTTTAAGGAAAGTAAGTAGATTAGATGCAGTGCTTTGCCTCTATTCTGTCAATCTCACAGACCGGCCAAACGTAGACATCAGCGTCCTTAATAGCTCCGAGCTCTAACTGAGAACCCACAGCTAATTCAGTAAGTCTCCCGAGATCTCATTTATTAGCATCGCCAGCATTAGTATTTTGAAGCTACTCCCCCTTCTCCAACCTTTTTAGTGCTGTGAAGTGTATAAAGTTAGCTTCCAGAGCCTCATTTTTTTTTTTTTTTTTTTCTTTTTTTTTTCTTTTTGCTGCACAAACCAGGCTTCTGGATCTAATAGACAAGCCACTGTGACTTAGAGTACAGGGGCAGAGATTTTGCATATTCATGCTACATTATTCAAGCAGTGGCTCCCTAATCCTGCACTGGAGATGAACCTACTGTATGTAGTTAACTAGGTGTTCCTGTTGATTATTATTATTATTTTTTTCCATTTATTTTTTATTTTCTCAGCTAGCAATGCCTGCAATTAACCCGTAGCATCGGCTGACCCATTTTTGCCGTGGTAGAAGGACGACGACTCATTACAGTAAATTCTGATCTGGTTCAGCGTGTGTGCAACAGGACTGACTCCAAGCTGTTCTGTTCAACTTGCTGTCATTTCGCAGTAATGGGGAGGTTGTGGAGTTTGGGAGAAGCAGGGAGAAGGTTGATGATTGGGTAGTGACAAGGAGTCTTCTGACACCTAATTTGAGAGATTTCAAAGCGACTGCCCCCCCCCCCCCCCCCTCAATTACAGATACCGAGGTAGTACTGTAAGTGCCATTATTTTGCGGAATGATGTCGTGAATTTGTCTTCACACTTAATGATTGGCAATTATTTATTCATGGATTTAGTTTCTTTTGCATTTTAGCTAAAGCGTCTATCTATCTAGGGATGATTGCTGTCTTATTTCACACCCCGTGTCTCCATGCAGGCCTTCCTGTGTGTTTCTTTTGTCTGTTACTCCCCTGGGGCAGCATCCTGGGTGTATGTATTCTTCTTTCTGTCATTCATGTCTATTTTTTTTTTTCCCCTCCTCCTGAAACATCATTTACGTCTAGTTTCATGTTTATGGTAATATTTTGTTTTAAGGGCCTCCAAATCGAATTTATTTGTGAAATAATTCATGAACTTATTTTAATTCAAATGTATTCCAGTGCTATGAGACCATTCGCAAACACTTTTTTTTTTTTTTTTTTTAACTCCAAGGAGATATTAAGATAATGAGGGCAGTCATTTGTCTGGCACCTAGACGAGGTGATGAGGAAGTGGCCCCGGACTGCTTTTTATGTGCACACATTATGCATATCAAATGGTGTCATAGCAACTGGTGAAAGCCTTCATTAAATGGCGATCAAGCCTTTTGTATACTAATAAAGTCGCATAAACAAAGACCAACCTGTATGAAATGTTGATCTGTAAGTTCGACTTTACGAGCTCAAAACAAAATTTGAAACAATTTATAAATTACAGTCGAAACCAAACTTTCTTTTAAATTTTATTTACTTTTTTTCTTTTTTTATGTGAAGTAGACGAAGCAAAGAGAACTTGATTCTAAGGAACTGTTTTGGAATTTGATCCCAAATGTAATCTAATGCACGAGTGCTGCATGTCTTTTGTTTTCGGTCTTTATTATAGGATTTTAAACTGAGACTGCACTGAATAGGGACTGTTCTGTCTGGTTACACAACAGAGCTCGGTTCTGTCTTTCACAAGGTTTTTGTTCCCTTCACACAGATTACAATGCTGAGCGCAGGCATCATTGCCAAATCTGAGACGCCCGCATGCACTATTCATCAGCTGGAAATCTGAAAACCGTGGAGAAATGAGACATTTGACTTGACTAGATATGCACTTGTGATATCTGTGTTGTGCAGCAACATCGCTTGTTGTAGCTACAATATCCTAGTAGCTCCTTCACCTTTAAGCACTGCAAATGGACTGTGTATTGCAATGGAGGAGTTTTTTTTTTTTTTTTTTTGTGGTCGCACAATTTTCTATTCCAGTTGTCCTAGCGTCATATGCTCGTTTTAATATGTTCTGTTTCTATAGTAACAACTTACACAGGGGCTTGAATGAGTGAGGTAAAGTACGGTATTCGGCAAAATATACAGGACGCGCATATGCATTTGCTGACGGGGCAGAGCTCCAGACGCACGTCACACCAGGACTGAAAAGGAAGTTGTTTTGCAGCTGTTGCTGGAAATGGGTCTCCCGATTGAAGGAAAAAGTATTCATAGTTAAGTATTATCTCCGGAAGCGGTTGTGAATAAGAGTTTAAAAAAGGTGGCAGAACGATTCCGTCCCACACCCAGTCTTACACCACCTGATGCCCACTTGTGTGGAATGTTAAAGGAGAGTGTGTTCAACTGTGAAGATCCGCCAAGAACTGTTCCTGCGTTACTGTACAGCAAATCCTCGGTGTTAGCACGTCCTTCAGCCTTTCTATAATTTTTGCCTTATTCACTTCAAAAGGGAGGGGAAATAAATACTAGAGAGGAAATTACTGTTTATAGCTATTATAAGTACCGTATAGCAACTTATCTACAAACTTGTTTAGCAACTGACGTTTTTTTTTAAATTGGCAAATTGTCATGGTATTAGGGGAACAAAACACTGTAGAATGTGGAATTGGGTGGTAACTAGATTTTGCATCAAGCTACATTTATTTATTTATTTATTTATTTATTTCAAAGACGGCACGGTGATGTAGTGGTTAGCACTGTCGCCTTGCACCTCCAGGGTCCAGGTTCAATTCCCAGCCAGGCTCGATCCTCGTCTGTATGCATTCCGGTGCTTGGTAGGTTTCCTCCGGGTGCTCCGGTTTCCTCCCGCGGTCCAAAGACATGTAGGTTAGGCTAATTGGTGTTCCCAAATTGCTCGTAGTGTGTGTGTGAGTTGAGTTTGTGTGTGTGTGTGTGTGTGTGTGCCCTGCGATGGATTGACTCCCTATCCGGGGTGTTCACCGCCTCCTGGGATTGGCTCCAGGTCCCCGCAACCCTGAATACAGGATAAAGCGGTATAGATGATGAGTGAGTGAGTGAGTGAGTGAGCATATGTCGTTGTGCTTTATTACCTATTTTACTGAGTAATATTGATAAACGTAATACAGTTAATTGTTTATATCTACAATATACACTGCTTGGTGGGTTTCCGCCGGGTACTCTGGTTTTCTCCCACAGTCCAAAGACATGCAGATTAGACTAATTAATTACCGTTCCCAAATAGCCCGTAGTGTGTGTGAGTGTGTGTACAGTATGTGTGTGCCCAGCGATTTCTTTTTTTTTTTTTTCTCAGGATGTACCCCGTATAGAGAAGTCTCCTGTGATAGGCTCCAGCCCCCTCAACCCCCACTCATGATTACAATGGCATTCCATAATTATTTGAACTTTTATTCTATTTTCCCTGACATCTACTCCAGCACAATCCAGAGACTTTCAATTGGGCTAAGGTCAGGACTCCATGGTGGCCAATTCATGTGTGAAAATGATCCTGCATGCTCCTTGAACCACTCCTTCATAATTTGTGCCTGATGAACCTTGTCATTGTTATCCTGGAATGTGCCCTCAGGGAAGTAAAAACCCACTGAAGCGATCGCCTGGTCATTCAGAACATTTCAGGTAGTCAGCTGACTTCACGGGTGCATAGTTCCTTTTCACTCTGATCGCCGTGGAACCGCACCCATCACTGTGGAATAGGGTCAATCAGAAATCATCAGACCACAAAAGCTTTTCGCATTGTTCCAACAAGTCTTTATGCTTCCTAGCGAATTAAGGCCTGCCTAACTAGTGGTTTTCTTATTGCCACATAACTGTTTAGTCCCAATCCTCATCACATCTTATTTCTTTTGCCAGTTATTTCAGCAATCTCTATAATCCAAACCTACAGGAACGCAGTAACATTTCTTTTCACAGCCGCAATATACATTTTCAGACATGGTAGTTTAAGAAGTGCAAAGAACAAAGGTAATTGCAAGGATTCTTATCACATTTAAACATGCCCTCTGCGAGTTTTGCCTTCTTCTGTAATTTTATCATGCCACAGGGAGATGAGGAGGCGCCGTGGGTGTACAGCCACAGAACAAATTGGCATCTGTCTATGTTTTTCACCTGCAGAGCTGATTCTCAGACAACACAATGGAATTTTTCACTTTCTTAAATAGAAGCAGCTTCATACATAGTGACAAACCAGAGTCAGTACTTGCGGTCAAGTTGAAGCAATATAATATTTGTTGCTTGTGTGTCTCCTATAATATGAGCTTTATGAGTGTCATAAAGCAGCATTGTTTTACACGCACATAGTATTTCTTACATTGCTTTATGCAAAATATGGTGCGTTTCTGAACCGTCAAGGTCATTGTGGAAGAGAGGATGTGAACCTCTAGGATAATGATCTCCTGAATAAAGGGTAATTGGAGTCACGCATTTCGGTCGTTTTAGCAATTCAATGCTTTTGTGATCCCTGGTGGATCTGAAGTCGACTGCTGAAGCAAGACATGGAAAAAATATAAATGAAGTGAAACTGTTTTGTATATCGAGACTACACAGCGGCACAGCAGGAAGCCTTGGCTCCTCGAGCTTCAGGGTTCTTGGTTTGATCTTGAGCCTGTGTCATTGTCTGTGCTTTCTTTGGTTTCGGCGTTCCCGTCCGAAAAAACATTTGGAGCTGGAGAATTGGCACTGATAATTTCATGCTAGGTGGGAGCGAGTGTGTGAATTGTGCGCTGAAATGGACGGGTATCCCATCCAGTGTGTATGCCCACCTCATGCCCAGAGTTGAAACCCTGACCAGGATATATTGATTACTGAAGATGAATGAATAAATCATGTTTATACATTGTCTTGCTCTACCTTTTTGCACACCAGTTTGGAAAGTATAAATTTGACTTTGGCAATCAGGGTTGCCAGATATTAATTATTTAGCCGCCTTTTTTTTTTTTTTCCTTTTAATTACTGTAGCTTGGAGATGTTGGCATTCCAAAATTGTTGTTCTTGGAATCTGCTTTGATACGGAAACTTTTTCTTGTACACAGAAACTACAAGGTTTACCCCACGGAGATGCATACATACACAAAGACTTATTTGTATCAAGTACATCAAAAAGAACCATCAAGTGGTTACTAAAGATGAATGTGCAGATGATAATACATAATAAGGTTAATAATACATAATGGAGGATAATAAATTGTAAGCAATATTTCTACATGCAGTCATTCGGATATAAGACAAAGACATTTTAATTGTAGTTCGTTGCTGTCATTCAAACTTAGTGCTGCACAGTTAATCACAAAGAAATCAAAATCTCAATAACCTGTAATCACAAAAAGTTGCAGGTATTGTGTGCATAGTCAGTAATTCATGTGGAGTTTTGTAGGGCGGCTGAAGTATACGGAACATACAACAACCTCCCAGTGTATAGACTCGTGCTAAAACTGTCCCAACAAACCGCCTCATTCATCAGTGCAACGTTTTTAAACTTGTGTGTGTGTGTGTGTGTGTGTGTGTGTGTGTGTGTGTGTGTGTGGCTGGCTGGCTTTGGTGAGCAGGATAGACTAATTTAGTGCTTTTTGAATATTCAAAAAAGTAATTAATATAGTTTTTAAATGGGAGAACGTCAATGAGACAAGGAAATCACAGGATTCACAGAAGGAGGGATTTCATAAACTAATAAATCCACAAAGACCAGAACTATACGTCGCCTTCAACTGCTTCTAGTTCCATTATTTCTTTTGATTCTCTCTCTCTCTCTCTCTCTCTCTCTCTCTCTCTCTCTCTCTCTCTCTCATATATATATATATATATATATATAAAAGTATACCACATAAGTGTACTAAATGGTTCTGTAATGCATCACGGACATCCGGATTTTTCACACATAGTCAGTATGCGACACCGACAGGCCGCAGAGGTAACCTAGGGAGAAGCGCGACACCTGGGCGCACGTCCGTATAGGCTCCCTAGACTCTGCACTACACCTGTTATGAGAGTGGATCTACTGTATGTGGCTCTGGTATTAAAAAAGGAAAAGTCAAAAGAAAAGTGAAAATTCAAACGAGAGAAAAGAAGTGCTGAAAAAATACAAAGAAAAGAAAAGGATTCATGTTAAAAAGAGAAATGTCTGTTGGTTATCAAAGGAAAATAAATTATTTTTTAGTTACTTTTCTTGTTCGACGTGATCCATCTGCTCGAGGCATAAGCTTCTCGGACGGGAAGAGTCTTCCTGAAAGTGTGCACAATCACTCCCGCAGTCTGCTGCCACCCCGCTCCCCACTAAGCCCTGCAGTAGGGCTCAGACATAACACACACTGAACTTTACACTGAGCCGCTCGTATAACGGGTACATTTTAATAGTAAAATATTATACTTTAAATCACAATAGCAATTATGTGCCAAAATAATCGCAATGTGATTTTTTATAATTTTTTTTAATCAAAGCCCTAAAAAAGGAAGGGGGGGGGGGGGGGAATAAATATATAATTTACTAAGATCTACACCATAAATTTCAACAACCAAATCCCTTGTAGTGCTGTGCACTAGTGTACGCAACATCGTCTTTTCCAGAAAACCTTGATTTATAAAGAACTGGGTGGAAATGGAGGTTTTTTTTCTTATGAATGTATTGACGGGAAGACACAGAACTTTCCCATCTGTTTAATTTGTGGTGACTTCAGCTGCACTGGCAGAATTTTAAGCAACACACACTTAAAAATTCATTGCCCAGCAAATTAAACCATCAGCTCCCCAGTCGGAGTTAAATGCACAGAAATGACTCATTTGATGTCCGATTATCCTATAATGCCACATCATAAACAATGGCTCGTGCTCATCACCAGATGTTGCTCCATTCCGTGAGATAACAGGTTCAATCATAGGCAGAAGGTGGCTTACGACGCATGTGTGCCCAGACGGATTTGATTAAAACGTGCAATTCCAAAAAAAGTCCTGGTCTCCAAATCATTATTTAAAAGCTCTCTCAATTCTAGAGATGCGTCTTCATTATGATAGCACCGATAATGCTTGCTCATTTGCCGCCAAAGTCCCTCAATTTCCCAGCAACGATAATGCGTATCTTCTGCAGAGGCGTGGATGCTGGGCGCACCATTTTCCCGAATGCTCAGAGGATTACAAAGGTTAATCACTAATTTGAGGCTTATTGTTGCTAAATAGTTAAGGGCCTACGTCGACTGCTCTTGCTGGATGTAAGCGTATAACAGCCTGCCTGTGGATTGGATTGTTTGTGGTATTGTGCTGATTGACAGGTGTTTTGATGTCTGCAACTTTCCTTCGGCACAGAATTGCTGAAAAGACACAAAACCCTCAAGAGTTGGTTTCCCACTGAAGCACCCCATTTCTTAGACCAGTTTTGGGTTTGCACACACCGGCCTTAGCTTTAATCGAGCCTGACGCAAGTTCAATAAATAATCCTATGCGGCTGTATTTTGCGTTGCAGGTATGAATTTTCTAAATAGGGGAAAAAAAATTAAAATATTGACACGTTTCAGAAATGAATACGGATTGAAAGCTCAGTATCATAATTCAGCCGTGACCATTTGTTTAATGTGCAAACATAAAATGTTTTTGTTTTTTTTCATTCAGTGTGCCAGGCTTTAACCAGTAGGCATAAACAGCGTACAAAATGAAAATTCTTCTTCGAGCCAGTGCTCTTCTTCTTCAGCTGCAGTTCATGTGGCAATCATTAAACGCAATGAAAAATGGCCTTGTTTATGCCGGGAGATGTCTTGGCACTAAATTCTTAGCACTTTGTTTCACAGGTTGTCACATTCTATGTTCCAACACATAGCAGAGCTTGTTATAATGCCAGTCCAGCTCTTACACATCTGTTTCTATAATGCGTGAATAAGGAAAAGCTCTGACATGTGCTGCATATGTGTTGATTAGTGTAATCTGATAGATTGCAGCCAGCTAATAGCAGCCAGAGCCATGTTTAGCAGTAAGCTTTAGCATTAGTGTAGAGTGTTGCGAGCCTGCAGCTGAACCGGAGCTCTTGGACTGTCAGATGAGGCTGGCTCTTATGGTATAAGAGCTATTGCTGGTTCTGTAGAGATGGAAGACGAGTGGATGCAGATGTTTGCCAGCTGTTTTATTCAGTGAGGTAGTTCTGCACCGAGAAAAAGCCTCACTCTTGACAAGTTTTCAGCAGTACTGCTTGCTTTTCAGGGGTGTTTGAATGCTGTACATGCTTCAAGTTCTCATCTGAGGCTGTAAAATCGAACAAATTATGGACTGTACTTTTCACATAGTAACGGCCAAAATATGCTATCAGTGCTAAAACTTCTCAAAAAAAAAAGAAGCGAATTTTCAGTTAGGATCATATAACACCATTTTTCATAATGCTTAATGTTTCTTACTCCCCGATCCATGCTTCGTTTTTCATGAATATGCATATACGGTTATATTTTTATCAGGTAAAAAGGAAACACATTTGCTAAATGTAATTTCATGCCTTTTATGTAGTGTACGTAACTTAAACAACAACAAAAAAAGTTCTAATCTTTCAATCATCTTAATTGTCATTCAGATGAAACTTGGCCAAATATGATTTCACGTGAAAAGACACAAACCTGAAAAAGTGTAATATATTCTAAAATGCAAAATTGTTAAGATAGTGCAACATGAATTTGACATGGTTACGGACACTACAGATTTTTTTATTTATTTTTTTTGCTTTTTACCAAAAACCATAATGCTTTAATTTTAAGCAACAGTTTTTACAGGTCATATGATTCTAGACCAATTTTAGTATCAATACTCATAAAAAAATATAATTAATTAGCATTTTTAATTATTATTGTTTTGAAGCGAAACAGTATAACTCTGAAAAATAGGGGCACATAATAAATCATTTCTCTAAAACGATTAAAGTTGAACTTGAAGTTTTAAGGGACGCGAGATTGGATGCAAGATTCCATGTTGCGTAAACATCAGAAGTATCTTTTTTGGCGCACACATTTTCTGTATTTTATATACTGTTTAATAAATAAATAAATAAATAAATAAAATAAAAGCAGCATTTAATATTTCAGGTTTATACATTTTTTTATAAACTCTCTGCATGGGTATAATCTGCTAAAGTTTCATCCATATTCTTCCAGTCCATGCCCTTAAATATTTGAATTTATTTGACTGGGTTTCAGTTAGAGGTGCATGTTATGAACAAAAAGAGCAACCATTTGTGTTATTGCTGCGCACTCATTGCAGTATTCTAAACGATATATGTGAAATTGTGCTGTGTGAAGGTTTAGGTTAACCTGAAACGATTTGACTGAAAGTATAAGCATATTCTGAAACACATCCAATAATAAAATTATTGGTAAAGTCTATGAAACATGTCTGGAACCTCAAAGATCAGTCTGCTAAAAAATGAGTCTATTTAATTCACATAACCTGGAATGATGTATTTTATTCATAGCTAAAATTTTACGATATTTAATATCGATAGTCATATTTTAGTTTTAGTTTCATTTTTTAGTTTCATTGTTAAAATTTACCATGGAGCATAAAACTGATGTTTTACATGAACGTTATCTATGCATCAGAATGAATAAAAAAATATGAGCTAGGAAAAAAATATATAAATATATATTACATGGTGCAGTCTAAATTTTTGCATGGATATGCTGTTATAAAATTTGAAACATTTAAAATCAATCATGGCAACAATGCACCAAAAATCTTGTAATACTGTTGGACGTTTAATATTTTCTGAATACATTTCTACACTTTATACAACAGGTACCCTTTTTTTTTTTAGTAAATAGAAGAAAATTCAGCAAGCCATCACGGTCTGCTCTTAAAGAACGTTCCAAACGATTCCCTATAGCGATCTAGAAGCGTTAACCATCGAAAGAACCTTCGAGGAACCTTTTTGTAAGCATGTATGATGATTCTAACGTGAAGTAATTTGAAACTTTGGAGGCTCCCTGGAGTTTTAATCAAGCTTGTGGTTGCGTAAACCTCATCTACCTTTTTCCATAATTGAGCAATAACCAGCAGCTACTCTGCACCGAGAGTGAAGAAGTGAAATAAGATTAGCGCTGCTTAGCTGCTTGTGTGGCTTTGATGATGTAGAGGCTGGCTGCAGCACCGCTTGACCTCATCTCGGGTTAGTACACACACTGTGACCCACAGATGGCTCGTTCTGTAGCTGACTGTAGTCCTTCACACAGCTGTTCAGTTTCACCTCCAATCTCATGCTTTTGATTTCAGAACAGTTATTGTGAAATATGAGGCTTGAAGGCAATTTAATGAAATCATGTTTGGATCTGCAGTCAGGAGAGTATGGATGCCATGGACAGATCTGTTTGCTTTCCTTAGGGTTGATATTGGATCTTTTTTTCTTAAAAAAAAAAAATCAATTTAAAAACCTTCCATTCCTATTTTTTAAAGGTTAAAATGTTTTTATAATTCAAATTTTACTGTTACAGACAAATGCATGTGTTTATTGTTGTTATGTAATTAATAAAGCATAATATATATTTATATAAATATGGTGTGTGTGTGTGTGTGTGTGTGTATATATAGTGTGTGTGTGTGTGTGTGTGTGTATATATAGTGTGTGTGTGTGTGTGTGTGTGTGTGTGTGTGTGTGTGTGTGTGTGTGTATATATAGTGTGTGTGTGTGTGTGTGTGTGTGTGTGTGTGTGTGTGTGTATATATAGTGTGTGTGTGTGTGTGTATATATAGTGTGTGTGTGTGTGTGTGTGTGTGTGTGTGTGTGTGTGTGTGTGTGTGTGTATATATAGTGTGTGTGTGTGTGTGTGTGTGTATATATAGTGTGTGTGTGTGTGTGTGTGTGTGTGTATATATAGTGTGTGTGTGTGTGTGTGTGTGTGTATATATAGTGTGTGTGTGTGTGTGTGTGTGTGTGTGTGTATATATAGTGTGTGTGTGTGTGTGTGTGTGTGTGTGTGTGTGTGTGTGTGTGTATATATAGTGTGTGTGTGTGTGTGTATATATAGTGTGTGTGTGTGTGTGTGTGTGTATATATAGTGTGTGTGTGTGTGTGTGTGTGTGTGTGTGTATATATATATATATATATATATATATCCATGTCATTTGTTCTGTGGTCAGAAGATTGATAGCTTGAACCCTGACGATGCCACAGCGATCTGTAGCCGAGGCAGCAAATTGGTCGTGCTTTATGGGTTGGAGAGATGGCATTCTATTCTGACCCTTGTCAGTTACAGCAACGTTAGCCAGTTGTGCACTTATGTACGATGGTGAGTCAAAAATGATCCGCACTCCAGTTATATTAAAACTGCAGCACTTTCCATTCAAGGCTGCTGTCTCCTCTCACTGCTGTGCAGATGTGAACATGTTACATCAGTTCATTTGTATCTGCAATGAGAGCAACAATGGATACCCCGCTTGTGATTTGCACCAAAAAAAGATCAACGTGCAGTGGTTATTTTTTTCTTGTTTGAGGGTGTACCCGGCACCAGAAACCGAAACAACTCACGGAAGAGCATATGCAGAAGCTATGGATATTCCGCAAATAACATTTGCATCCTGATCTCGATCCATTTGACTTTCACCTGTTTTGGTCCCCTGAAAGCAGGCCTAAGATTCACTTCTGATGAAGAGGTGAAAACAGCGGTGCATTCGTAGTGTATCAAAAAGCAAGGAAATTTGAGAGAGAGAGAGAGAAAAATTATGTATTTGTGTTTTCTACGTATTAATTAAAATTAACACGGTTGACTTATATCTTATGATATAAGAGATCTGAGAGAAATCTTATGAAAAGATCTTTTGTTTCTGTTTTTACTTAAATACAGTATGAATGAAAGGTGCGCCATGCGTATAGTTTTTGTTTCATTATTTACTAGAAATAAAAAAAAAAAAATACAAAATTACTAGTATCATCAATACTAATTCTAATGCAATTTAGTCTGTTCATAGATCTGTTAGTGATGCGGTGTGAATTTCGCTTGCTTTTGTTCCCATTAATAAGAAATGACTCGGCTTTGTTGAAGTAAGGCGTCGGTGTGTAGAAAGCTGGTGCTCTAATCAATTTACTCTTAGCATGAGAAGAAACTGCGCACCAGGCAAAGCCGAGGCAATCCCAGGCTCTGTGTGTTTGTGGTCAGACCTGTAGACGGCTAGGCTGCTCCTGCCACAGACCTGCATGAGTCATCTGAGTCAAGCCTGAATCACAGCTACTGTGTTTTTCTACCTCAAGCCCTGCACATGACTGAGACTAATCTACTACCATTAGCATATGTTGTCCTTAGATTTATGCTTTGGGAAATAAAATGTTGGTTGATGATGACTTGACCACTGGAGTGTTTTTTTTGTATTCTTAAAAAAGCATTTCATGCTTCAGGAGCAGCTCATGTTATGTGTGCTAGACAAGGTAGAAATAAATTATATAAGGGATTTAAAAAAAAAAAAAAAAAATTTTAAGTAGAATTCAATTGTTCTTAATCTTTAATTTCAATTTTTTCAAAATCCACACTGGCACAAAGAAAAGTCGAGAACTCAGAATAGTAAGGGGATGTGATGGAATAGATTTGAGTATTCGCAGTTTAATTTAAATCATAGCCATTGATCTAACTTACTGTGTTAAGTTGGAAGGCTACATGTGAAATGATCATCTAACTCAAATTCTTAGATTCAGCCAACTTGAATCGTTTTTGTTAACATTACGTAGCTTCTCATTGTTAGTCACAAACGAGAACAATTTCAGATCATTCTTTTGTCAACAACACTATTCGCCCACACAAATGTACACCCATGATTGGCTAGTGTTGCGATGATCAGCGTGAAAAGTGCAAATATACCACCCAGTGCCCACTTAAAGTAGAGCCTATCTGCTCTGCCGGGATTAGAACTCACACTCTCCAAATGAGAATGCAAATGTTATTCTGTTTCATCACAATTTTCCATGAACCGCAAACGTTGGCCGAGCTTGAGTCGAGAAAAAATAAATAAAATTAAAGGATTGCATCATTCTGTCTTCATATTTTGAGTTTCATATAATGTATAGAATGTGTGCAACCCAGAAAAAAAAAAATGAAGAAAAATGAATAACATTGACCTCACAGCTGTTGACTACAGTATGACCTAACAACCTCTTTTATAGGAGTTGTTTTTGGTCTTACTGTTACTATTGTTTTTCTTTCCCTTAAGCATTTTTCCGGAAGCAAATCCACACGATTTTAGGTAGGAGATGATAAGCAGTTCAAATTATTATTATTATTATTATTATTATTATTATTATTATTATTATTATTATTATTATTCAGCTATTTTAATGAACGTGAACAATTTCACCAACAAGCTGAGCTTCAGTAAATAAATGAGTCAATAGTAAATGGAACGTAAGCCACTTCATGTGATCCATCAGGCTATGATTGTGGTCTCCAAATACTGGTCTGTCTCAGAAGTGCACTTGATTCTCACCTTAGATGGAATCACTCATCCACACCGACAAACAAGATTAGGGAGAAAGCTTGAATTTAATAGCTGTATAATGAAAAGGTCATGGCTATGAATAGCAAGGAATGGAGAGTAAGAGCATAAAAGACTATTTTGTTGAAGATGATAAAAAGTAAACGGCATAAATGTCACCATTTGAAAGTATGCAAATGAAATTGTAATCGCATTTTTAGTAGTGCTTCCTACTTGAATGTGGCGTTAGGTTAAATATTTATTTGGCATGATTTGTGCTTGCGTTTCAATAACTACCTATATGTTATTAGTTTAATAACGGAACACAAGTTGCATTTCTACTGAAGTTGCGTTGTTATTGTTCGAGAGTTTTGGACCTCTTCTGATACAGCTTGAAATGTCTTGGTCCCTTAAATATTATAGGCTGCCCAGACCCTGAGGCAACCAAGCTGTCAAACAGGATAATACTCCCCCTCACCACGCTTCACAGCCGAGCTATTTGACACAGGTAGACTGGATCAGACTGTACAGGTAGACAGTAATGTGTGTTTTTTTTTTTTCTCTAAATGTGTGGATTTAACAAAGAATCAAGTATGGTTTCATAGGGATGTACAGTAAAACCATGCAAAAAAAAAAAACTGTAATTACTCAACATGCTCTCCATCACAAGAAATGCATTTACGTCATTGTTGGACCCTCGAATCCTCTTAAATTCCCTTTGTGGCAGTGGTTGGCCTCCCCCTGCTTGGTTTGTCTTCAGTGCTCGTTTCCCCTCCTTTAAACTTCTTCATCCATCTGTGCACAATGCGCTTGTCAGGGGAGTCATCTCCATAAACCTTCTGCACACACAGTACAGTGGGAGACCATGAACTGTGACAAAGGGGATTTTCAACAAGGATTCGAGAGTTGGCTCCAACGTTGGTTGATGATACGGTTAATAAAAAAAAACAAATTGTGCCTACTTTTGCATTATTTTCAGTACAGCCCTCTTAATAATAATAATAATAATAATAATATTCATTCAAATTCTTTGCTGCTTAGCCTGTAGAGGGTTGCAGGAGGCCATACTCCGGCACAACCACCATACATCTATAGACACACAATTTGGGATCACCAGCTAACCTAATCGGCATGTCTTTGGATTGCGGGAGGAAACCGGAGTACCCGGAGGAAACCCACTAGACACAAGGCGAACATGCCACGAACGCAACGCCCGAAGGGGGAATTGTACCCCTGACCCTGGAGGTGGGAGGCCACTCTGCCATTTTGCCTTTATTATTATTATTATTATTATTATTATTATTATTATTATTATTATTATTATTATTATTAACTCATGAGTACAGACAGTTCTGTAGCTGTTTTTTGAAGTTTCTTTGCATCATCTGCCCTTGTGCTAATAATTTTAAAGCACCCACTCTTGCGGACACAAGCCAAAATGGGGAATGTCCTCAATTTAAAATAATCTATCTGGCTAAAATAGACAGAAATACAGGTCTTTGGAAATGTTTTTAAAATGATTCTTTTAAAAAAAAATCTTCCCTTCCTTCACATCAGCATTTTTATGAGGTCATGAGAACTTATTTTAGTCCCTGTCACAGTTAAGAGAATATTTTATGTGGTTGGCATGTCAAACCCTGATCCAAACTCAGCTCATCACCTTTCTCCTATTTCTCCAGGTTTTAGTCCGGGAATTGCGCAATATACAGTACTTGGGCACATGCAGATAAATGCTGTAGAGCAAGAATGTCTTCAAAAACATCTTAAAGCCCAGTAAACAGTAATTGATGGAAGTCAGTGTTTGGTGTGTCAACACGTACTGTATAGAGCCTGTAAGTCTCCGGTACAGAAAATCACAGTAGCTAGTAAGTTTTACTAAGAATCCTGCAGAACCTCCCACAGCTCTTGTGAGGACTTGGACCTTTTGGTCTTTTTTGCATTTGCATTCCATTTTGTTTTTTGTCGCTTCTATAACATGCTGCTGCTTTTCTGGCATCCAAATATTTTTCTGTTAACTTTTTAATTTTGTTGTGAAATACTGATGTTTTGAAAATCAGAAATGATTTTGATCTGATTCAATAATAGTGTGATAAAATGGAAAAAATCTATATAATAAAAATTCACTAATGTACCTTAAGCTAGTTGTTGAAAAGATGCAGTGCATGATATTTTCTTTTCTTTTTTTTTTTTTTCTCTCCTTTGGAGAGCTCAGAGCTAACCCATATGTGCATGAGAGAGGGACATGCAAAACTCTGTCCAGATGGTAACCTGAGCTCAGGATTGAGCCTGGCAGCCTGGAGTCAGTCTCAAGGATGGATTGTGCCATCCATATGAGCTTGGGAAATAAAAATGTCACATTTTTAAAAATCCTTGTGCAACAATGCAGTGCATTTATAATGACATTTATTTCCCCGTCAACATTTTAGACATTCAATTTTTATATTGTATTTAATCCTTTCTGTGGTTACACAAGCACTTGGTCTCTTTTTTTTAAATATTATATTTAATATTTGTTTATACTAGTCACGCTAGGTGACACACTGATGGCATCTTATTCACAAGAAAATCCGACTATAAATTTAAAATCAATGCAGAAATCCAAATAATTCCAAAGATTTTACAATAGATTTCTCCCATGCCTGGCCTCTGAGAGTAATTGCCACAGCTATTTTATTAAAGTTACTAAGATTGCAGCATTTGGATTTAAATTAATTTGAAAGTCTAAATTATGCAATCAAGGGAAATGAGTAATTAATTGTGTCAGACTCTTTCTCTCTCTCTCTCACACACACACACACACACACACACACACACACACACACACACACACACAACTGTTTTTTTTTTTTCTCTCTCTCTCCGACACACACTCTCTCTCTCCACACACACTGGCCAGAGGTGGGATCCCATTATCGTTGAGGCTTTTACAAACGGCATAGTTAATTAAAAGTTGAACCGATTGGGCTTCTTACATTGGAGCCAATTATGTCTAGAAGCAGTAACTATTTCATGGCTCTCTGAGGAAACACTTTTGCTCTCACCTTTCAGGCCACGCCGCAGAAGTAGAGAAGAGTAGAAGCGCATGAAGAGGGTCTTCAGAAATCCTGGAATGAAGAATTTCGCCAGCAAAAATATAACACGCGCTCAATAATTTGATTTTAGAAAGCAATTTTCCGCCGTATCCCGTCTCTCCTTTCAGAGGTGCAAACATTCTGGCCTGTACCGCTAGCACTAATTGTGGCTGATGCAGGAGCTGTAATGCAGTAATGCCTTTTCCCAAGAAACACGATTGGGCCTCTCTAGAAAGATAAGAAAAGAAAAGAACAAATTAACGGAAATACAATCGTTATCCAGTTTCTTTATTTAAAGAAGTTTGAACTCTACCGGTTTAACAGTTTGAGATCGGTTTAAGCTAAAAGTGGTATTTGTTTAGCTACATTATGCTGTCTGAGCGCTAGGAAACTTTAATTACATGCGCATCATCACTGAGGAAACAGGAAGCGCAGAGAAGGCAAAGATGCAAAATAATTATATGGTTGTTCGAAAACGAAGGGAGTAGGAGAGCGCGCGGGTACGGGGAATAAAAGCAGGGGCGGGTGTATACAGTATAAATAGCGTTAATGTCTAGTTTTCACAATGTAAAGTGACATTATCTGTCAGCATAGCCAAGATTAAGCTTACCACTTAAAACTGAGGTCTCAAGGTTCTGAAACAACTTACAGGAGCCAGAATTCATCATAGGGCATACAGTAGGCACATTTTTCTATTTTTACATCACTTCTGCCTCTTACGGTTGATCTCGCTGTGTACCGAGCACAAGGTACTGGTTGTGCTGTTTGATTTATGTATCTTTTGTTTGAGGTTCAGCGGTCAAGACTGAACCCAACACTAAGAGGATCGATTGTTGGACTGACAGGAAATGATTGGTAAAGCCCTCACAGATCAATACCGTGTCTCAGGTTTCCTCTCCGTCTCCTCGCCTCCTCCTCCTGCGGCTTTGTCGAACACATTTTCGGCTCGAGAGCCGAAATCAAATACAGCTCCTTTTTACCCGGAGCGTTCTTAATGTTTAGGCCGATGTTCGGAGCTGCATATTAAAGCCGAACGTGTCCCAAAGTGACCCCTAGACGCCGGAATTAAGGAATAGGCTCAACACAAATTTGCATACGTCTTTGTTTTCAGCTCACCTGTCATTCCCGAAAAATAAAAGGGCTTCTTTTGCCTGTCTAATTAGCTATTCCGCTGCAGTGTGTGGTCATCATAAAGTAGCCAGAGAACCATGGGTAATAAATGTGTTATTGGAGAAGGCAACCTCTATCGCTCTTATCTGCCATTAAAACTTCAGTCTCTTTTACAGGGCCATGAAGGTAGGTTTGCATTGCAGGAAGGGGGTGAAGATGGCATGACTGGAGCATGCAGATGCTGAAATGTGCGTGATTTATAGGAAAGGAACAGGGAGCTGAGTTGGCTTGATAAGTTCTTGTTGTTGCGTCTGAAAGATTTGATCTTAAAACCTTGTGATATGATTAACATTTTTCTGTGATTCCTGGCTTATGAGTTAAATTCAATTCAATTCCTTGTCTTCAGATGTCTACACTTTATACTGTATATTGTATATTATTTCTGTAATATTGCTATAATAGAATGCTAAAATTGATTTTTTACATGTTGCAACAAGCCGAAAGAAAGCAATGAAACGCCACTTGACACTAATAAAATATCATCCCCAAAAATCAATTATTATATAGGTTGTGGATGATGATGATGATGATGATGATGATGATGATGATGATGATTAAAACTATGCAGCACATTTTCAAATTTAATTCAAATACTTGTTAATTTATCAATTTAACTACCTGAAATGAAGCATACAGTCCCCGGCCACGTTATAACGAACAGTCAAGCAATTTCCAATCAGCCAATCATGTGGCAGCATCACAGTGCATAGCATCATGAGAATGAGGGGAAAATGTGATCCCAGTGACTTTGAACATGACATGGTTGTCGGTGTCAGATGGCCTGCTTTGAATATTTTAGAAACTATTGATCTGGGATATTCTCACACAACAGTTTACACTGAACTATGCAAAGCGCACACACACACACACACACAGACACACGCACGCACGCACGCACAGTAAGCACCATTTTCATCCAGTTCTGCTGACGCTAGCAATCACCTAGTTGATGAGAGAGGTCAGACAGAACTCAAGAAAACAATCTTTACAACCACGGTGAGTCGAAAAGCATCTCAGAATGCACAACGCATCAGGCCTTGAGGCGGATGCTTTACAACAGCAGGAGATCACATCAGATTGCACTCCTGTCAGCCGTCTGAGAACAGTAATCTGAGCGCACAGGCCGGTCAGTTGAAGATTGGAAAAATGTCTCCTGGTTTGATGAATCTCAGCTTCTTTTGCAAGAGGCAGATGGTAGGATTTGGTTAACTACATGAATATATGCACTTAGCCTGCTTTGTGCCAACAGTTGGCACGAACCGGTGGCGGTGGTATAATGGTGTGATATGGTGTATTCATGGCACATATTTGGTCTTTTAATCCGAGCATTGTTAGGGACAGTAGTGGCTCAGGTAGTTGAGGGTATGGATTGCTGATCAGAAGGTCGGGTTTTGAGCCCTGCCGCTTCTTGGTTCCTTGGGTAAGACCCTTAACCAGATGTCCCAAACCACCCGGCTACTGCATGCAGGGCTGGTCCCAAATCTGGTCAGAAAATGGGAGGGTTGCGACAGGAAGGGCGTCTGGCATAAAACCGGCATGATCAAATGTGGCGACCCCTAGGAAAAAAAGGGAGTATTATTGCTGACCATGTGCACCTCTTTTAGGACTGTCCATCTAAAGGAAGAGCTACTTCTAACATGAAAAGGAATTTTAAACTGGTTTCATGAACATGACGGAGATCTGTGTTCTTTAGTGCCACCACATGGAGTTCCTGTTCTACATCTACATCTAGGCATTTGGCAGACGCCCTTATCCAGAGCGACTTACATTTTTTTTTATCTCATCACATCTGAGCAATTGAGGGTTAAGGGCCTTGCTCAAGGGCCCAACAGTAGCAACTTGGTGGTTGTGAGGTTTGAACCTGGGATCTTCCGAACCGTAGTCCAATGCCTTAACCACTGAGCTACCCCTGCCCTGTTCCTAATAAAATGTTCCTAATAAAATGGCTGGTAATTGTATATGACAAACCTTTCAACAAAACCTTTTGTCAATCAAGTATAATCAACCTGAAAGTACGAATTATTGTTAATGTGTCAGATAAGACAGATGTAAGCAGTGTACCCACTTCCCAGGCAAGATGATGTTAAACTTTTTTACACAGAATAACGCAGGGACTAGCAGAGCATTGGGCCGGTATTTCAGCAAACGACAAAATCTGCAGTTTAAAAACACTGTCTTGAGTGACTTTGGCATCACTGCACCGTGGCAGACATTTATGTAAATGTGCACCGGCAGCAACATGCACTAACAGACTGTTAAGCAAAGGCATCCATTCATTCTCTCTCTCTCTCTCTCTCTCTCTCTCTCTCTCTTTATTCAACGTTCTTTCCAAACTTTCTGTCTCTTCTTCGCGTCCATGTCTTTGTCCCAGTTCTGACATTCTTCCACTCGTTGTCACAATTCCAACCAGGATGCAGGATGTAGAAATATAATGTTGTAGATCGTCATTATAGATAAAGGCTATGGGTGTGATCTGCTCCTCTCTCAGCAGTGAGATTACAGGCCTGGTGCAGGAACTTTTACCTCTGATTGTAGTCTCTTTTTTGGTGTGTGTGATGTTTCAAAGTAAACAGCCTCGGATATCACACAGGTGCTGCTGGGATCTGACCTCTCGCTGAATATTTCTGTCACAGACAGATGCACATGGCATGCTTTATGGGATCACAGCTCACTGCAGTTGCATCCTAGCAGATGTGCGCAGAACGACAGACAGGTTCAATGGGAGTAGAACCATCGTATTTTGCCTTTTAATTAAAATTTCGCATCAAGTGTGAGAAGAGGGAAACTATTTGCACTCATGTGAACTGGAACATCTTTAACATCTGTTAACAAACTTGGCGCCGATCAGCAACAAATCCGAACACAGGCCGATTGTTATCCTGGCAGACCGCGTGTGTCATTTTCTCATTACATCATTCCGTGAACTCAAGAGCGGATAAGTTTAATCATGCGGTCTTTGCAGTGCATTACTACTCAAAGTCCCAAATAACAACTTTGCATTTTCGATGCCAACGTACTGCATTACACATTTGAGTGAACTAGTAAAAAAATTTTAAAAAGGAGCCATGCTTCCTTAAACACAACTTCGGCAGTTTACTCTTTAGTTAACCTATATATGAGAAACCTCTCGTGAAGGGTGGTCCAAGTCAAGCTGGGACTTCTGATGAAATCTCTCATGAATGAAAGCATAAAAAGGCATAAAACTACTGATATTTACATAAGACTTCAAGCACAGTACGGTGATAAGACACTTAACAAAATAAATCAAATATTTGAGTGGTGCAAATATCTTCAAAAAAGTCGTACGTTCGTAAATGATTATACCGTCTAAGGTGTGTGTCTTGCAGTGGAGAACGTTTCATAACATCTGATCATCATTAAAATTCTAGTGATAACTTGTCGCCTACTTGTGGAAGAGGCACATCTGTCTGTGGGAAGTGTACACACAGTCATTCACCAACACTACAGGCACATTACAGGAACTCGATTGGGAGTTCTTGCCACATCCCCAGTACAGTCATGACCTCGGTAAAAAGAGATTTACACGTGTTTGAGTCATTAAAGGAGTTTCCGAGAGGCCAGCATTTCAGACATGAATCATTCAGCCTGACTATGGCTCTTGTGTACGGAGGAAACCTTCTACCATGATGGTATCCAAGCACTAGTGAACCGCTGGGATAAGTGCGTTAGTGTAGCAGAGCATTATATAGAGAAATAAAGGTAGCGTTTACTTTCCTGACTGTGTCCTGTTATTGTGCAAAATCCAAAGACTTGAACACCCCTTGTACTTATTGACTGCTCACATACCCAACCTCACCCAATTTAACAAAAACTGTACATCAATTGTACATCGCAAATATAACAAATGAGGGTAAACTGTGACTAAATTATAAACGTCTTTCTACGTTATACACAATGGCACTAGACGGGGCATTCCGTTTCATTATGTTATAGTCTATGTAGGACCAAAACCTGGTAAATTGTGATTTTATCCTGGAAAATGACATTCTACCAGGTAACAAATGTAAGATCAACTTAGCGTTTAAAAACACTGATGTGAGTTTTAAGATGAATTAAGGGAAGAATTATTTCTTGTTTTGTCCGCCGCACCGGCCGCGCCCCGAAGAGACGGACAGACATACAGTATGGGCACGCAGAATGTGTCTGAAGTTTATTATCAGCAAAGAAAGCATATTTAAGCTTTTGGCCAGGTGCCCCGTGTCACACATAGTAAAGTCCAGTACATTTTAAAAGAACCAGTCGTTAAGATATAAGTCAAGTATAAGAGCGACCCAGAGACAGACAGACTGCATTTTCTGCTTAAACAAATGGGTTTGCACAGACATGAGATGTTTATGTATATTCATCTGGATACAAGATGTGTTACCACATAGGAAATTAGGAATGTAATGAGGTTGTTTAATGGGCATAGAGGCATGGGAAAGTTCGCATTATGTTATAAATAAAACCTTATTGTGTGTGTGTGTGTGTGTGTGTGTGTGTGTGTGTGTGTGTGTGTGTGTGTGTGTGTGTGTGTGTGTGTGTGTGTGTGATGGATTGAAATGTTCAGTCGTTGTGGGTTTTTTCTTTTTTTTTTCTTTTCTTTTTTTTTCTGGGATGCCTGCTGATTAGTGGATTGCCTGAGATAAATTGCCTCTAGATATAATAAAAGTGCAAATGTGTGTACATGGCGAGCTGTGATAGGTTAATGTCCCATCCAGGATGTAGTTCTAATCTCGCACCCAGTGTTTCCCAGATGGGCTTTGAATTCACCATGACCTAGATATATCAGTTACTGAAGTTAAATTGGTGAATAAATGGAAGAATAAACGAATGAGGAACTTTGGCAGATGGTTGCCACCACTGTTGGCCTGATTGATGGTTGTAACCACTGTATGTTTTGTACCAGTGGACACATCAATCAGGATGTTATTGCAATGGAGTGTGAGCTATTTCAGCTCCGTCATATGTCTTGGCTCAGCTCTAGTCTAGTGTGCTAAGAACTTTAACGGCTAAGTTGATTTAATGGTTTCGGCGAGTATGAAGAAAGCTAACTAACTACGCTACTTGGGGTAGTGTTTTGTCCAGGTGGCTTAGCTTATTACCTGTAAGTAAGGATGTTTACATTTTGTTACATGCATACTGGTTTTATTTTTCAGTTTTAACTACTGAACTGTAGTGGTATGCTAGTAACCACCCTTTCCACCCTGGTGCAGATAGACAACGGAAGGGTACTTCTTTCCGTATTTGTACGTAGCTTCCTTTCAGCTGCTAACTGCAGCTAGAGTCCAGTATCTTTCTCTGGCATGAGTACATTTTTGGCGATGTATGGGATTTGTCCCCAGCTGTAGTGTGCGTAGCAACTGCTATGCTTGACAGTTAGCATTTCTAACAGACGGTTCCTTGCAAATCCAACCTGTTTCACTCCATTCTCAAGCACATTTTACTGGAATAGCTTGAAGACTTACTGAACTTCAACCAATATTTTCTTGGATTTCATTTTTCCTTTTCTAGAACCCAGTAAACGAATGCCATGCTAAGCGTAAACTGAGAAACTGCTAACGAAGCCCTGAAGTAATGAATCGTAGTCCATGTAGATCACTTTTATCACATGTAACTTTTGGTATTCTGTTAATTTTCCTGTATATGAAAATGAAAGAAACCCCAAATCCCGCATGGTTTAAGCTGCTCTGAGAGTCCTTGAGTCAGCGAAAAAGAAGCAGCGTTATAGCACCTCACTAAATGATCACATAGATCCCATCAAACAGTTAACATCTCCCCATCCATACAGCACAAAAAGAGCTGTTTTTTAGTTGAGGAAGAATTCATTCATAATTGATGTACCTGTTTCTAAGAGGGAAAGATGGCGGATAGGTAGAGGGAGCAACGCAAAGGGTCTATTTTAATTATAGATAAAGAGATGAATACCATCGTCTGCGGTGTAATTGCCTATTGATGTGCAAGAGAAAAAAAAATTCGTTGCCTACCTGTGCTGTGTGGAGTTCAGAATTACAAATTAGAGCATTTACATTTGGGGAAAAACCTCCATGTTCCAAATGAAGCCACAATAACATAAGCAAAATATCTGGTTGCTAGTGATCCATGTTTTGCATGTTTTCCAGATCAGTGTTGAAGCACCTGGCCAAATTCTGTTTGTGTTAAAGGATTTTGTTACACTGGACTAACCGTGTCGACAAAAAGCAGATCGGTGGCTATTAACGCTCTTATCATTAGACTAGTAAACTGTAGCACTATTCATAAGGCTTTTGTAAGCTTTCAGTATCGTTATTCTCCTCGCCATGTAGCGCTCTTCATAAGTCGCTGTCAATCATACAGCTTCTGATCCAATTGAACACGGTCCATGTCGCCCTTTCTACAACATTGCCTTAGCGCCTGATCCCTTTGATCTGATTACTGTGCTCAGCACACAATCTAATCAAAAAGATTTGTGCGCTCATTTTAATGCAGCTACAACATCCGAATCCTCTTTTGAGATTTCTTTTCTAAAGGATGATACGTCTGCTGCATACATCAGGCCAGTGTTTATCCTACAGAGAGATCTAATGCTATTGCCAGCTTGCCCACCGAGTGAAAGGACAGTAAAAGCTGAGCAAACACAGATGTTTCTGTTCACATCCATTTTTTATAAAGCCTGATCCCACAGGAAACTTCTGCATTTCATATGCTAGACGCATTCCGTTGCCAGGTGTTGAACAGGCCTGATGTTTATCTCAATTAAAAACAATTCCCGATTAATTGTGCGCATTCTTTATAAGCCACATGGTATCATTTTGCCTCCGTTCTCAAAGAACGATACCTATTATTATTAACGTAAGATTTGCCGTTTGTTTCTTATATTTTTGAAGTAACATCCCATAAGATGTCATTATTTTACTGTCAAAAAGTATGCACATGGCATTACTTGTTCTGTAAAATAGAAAATCTGCTATGAAGAAGGACTGTGTTCTATTAGTGCATGTTAAGATTTAGATTTTTTTTTTTTTTCTCATTACCACATAATACGGCAGCACGCTGGCTTAGTGATTAGCACTGCCGCCTTGCACCTCCAGGGTCTGGGTTCAATTCCCACATGGGTTCGATTTCTGCCTCTGTATACATGGAGATTGCATGTTCTCCCCATGCTCGGTGGGTTTCCTCTGGGTACTCCGGATTTCTCCCACAGTCCAAAGGCATGCACATTAGGCTAATTGTTCTCAAAATTGGCCGTAGTGTATGAAGGTGCATGTCTGCATGTGCCTTGCGATGGATTGGCACCTTGTCCTGGGTGTACCCAGCCTTGTCTCCTGGGATAGGCTCCAGGCCCCCCCCCCCCGCGACGCTGTATACAGGATAAAGCGGTATAGACCGTGAGTGACACAGCGACCACTTAATACATACCATCATGTAGATGCTTCTTGCATTGCATAAGCTTTATTATGGAAATTACCGTAAGTTATGTGGTACATAATTTAATATTGTTCTTAATGGTTGCTGTTTAGCATTTATATTTAATGTTCTATAAACTCATGCATTGACGATGCAGAATAAACTGTAGACAATACTAAGTCTGTTTGTATTGTTCCTCAGTCGTTCACTTGGCTCAACGGCTAATTCCGACTCTTTAGCCACATTTAAGAACATTTTTATGAAATAATCGAATAATTGAAAGGATGCAGCGAGCATTGATATTTAACATTGTATACATAAGCAAATTAGAACTCTTTTCAAAGCCCATGCAAATGTTCTGAAGTCAGGCAATGCAGGGGAATGATTCATTTGCATAAAGTGGAGCTCTGCAAAATCTTTGAGCCAGATTTTATAAGTGGCCGCATTCCTCATTGGAAATCTTCATTATCTTCGATGCACACTTCCCTGACATCAATAGCACCTCAATACACATACACAGTGGTGCTGTTAGCCAAGTTAGCCTTGGCAATGACAGTGATGAATTACAAGCATTCGGTTACTCCACACCAACGAGGAGTGTCTGCTGATTTTAGTGTTTGCAGTTTTTACATTCAGGCCAAGTGTCTTATATGTAGACGATAACAGTGCACATTTTGTGTGTCACTTGTGTGTGCACATATTCCTATGTATGTCCTTTTGTGTGTATGGCTGTGCATGTGTATGTGTACGTGTGCGTGTGTGTCGTTTGACACACACATTCGGGGAAATAGAAAAATTCTGCATTTTATTCTGAAAACCGCTTTGAAACTCCCCCACACACACAAGCATTTTTTATTTATCACATTCTCTAAATAACTAATAGAAGTGGCCAGTCGTGAGTGTTCGCTGATATCTGGGTCACTGGATTTCTGAGCATCGCCGAGAACAATAGGGTGCATGAATACGTCATGCAGAGCGGGTGTGAATCAGAGCAGATACAATCGCAGGTGTCCAAACACCTTTCTTCCTTGCTTTCTTACTCCCACACACGCTGTAACATTTAGTGTCAAAATCTTCTCCCAGAACCTCTTAGTTTTTTTGGGATCGGGCAAATCGCTGAAAAGGAGCAAGTCATTTCAGGTGGTGTCCATGGCAACCTCAGCCCAGACCGACGACTTTGGTATTTGGTATTGTTTTTGTGCCAGTTGGGTTAATGGTATTTTAAATGTTAAGATAATTGATCCGATGAAAGTCAAAACATGGGCACACTGAAGCATCAACGGCTCCTCTGATTCCTAATTGGCTTGCTTCCTACAGTAGGTTGTGATGATTCTAATGATGGTCATATACTATCTTGTGCAGACACAGAACTCTCTCCTTTACTGATTTGCAGAGTGTACTAAGCATTTTAATCGCGTGCGTTATCTAAATTATTACATTAACCTAACGTTAAGGGAGAGCTAATTATCCTAGTTTAGAAGATGTTTGTGGCCTTAATTAAAAAATGATCTATAGCAAGTTCTCATTACAATGTCTCGATAATCTGGAGCAGCAGACAAGAATGTCAGTGACGAACTTTGTATCATAATTTATGTATCTTTAAGGCTGTAAATCTGTCATTTTTTTCCATGTAGGATATTTCTTTACTCACGTGCTCCACGAGTAGTTCAATTTCAATCTTTTTCTCATTGCCACCAACTGTTACATGCTTTTTATAGCCAAAACAAAGAGCTGGCCTTCTGCCTCGCTTAACATTTCTTCCCAGAGCTATCCTGTTTTGTCCAGGAGCCATTAAACAGCACTCAGCGTCAGTACTATAGTTTTTTTTTTTTGTTTATTATTATTTTTTTTTTATAATGTTCTTTGTCAAGGCTAATAGTGATAAGTGTGCAAATATACAGAACTAGAAGCACACAGTGGTGATTATCATTATATTACACTTTAAGCTGTACACACCTGTATGTTTCTTGTTTTTCCAGGAACCGATTACCACCTTCATTAGGATTCCTCAGTAGTGACATGACTGATTAAAAAACTGAAGTATTGCTTGATTAGGATTATATGAGCATGAGCGAGCTGTCGATTTTGCCCAGTGAAGTGGTAAGATGGGTACACCGGTTTATGGGATGGGTAAAGTTTTCACCAACACCCACCAGGTGGTGCTACAGCTACAAACTTCCTCCCAAGAGAATAAGCCGTGATTAAAACTAGTGTTTAAACGCAGAATGTTTTCACACCTGCCTCATAAGCCCTTATACCAAATCAAACACACTCGTGCACACCTTTTGTCTGGCAGTGTTGATGAGTGTAATTCAAGAGGGGTTTCAAATTCCTACTTTTTTCCCTGAAGTAGGAAAAAGTAATTACCCGAGGTAATGGAGATCCATGCAGAGCGTAAGCAGAAATGCAGATGTGTTTGGGAACAGGCGTATTTTTGTGGTCTCTTTTTAAAATGTTTCCAGAAATATTTTCCCTCTGTTCTAACGATGCCATTTGCATCGTTTGAACATTAATCATCCCGGGTTTGGAGATCAGTGTTGCTTAGCCTAGACATGACCAACTAAAGCAACCCCAGATCCTAACGCTGCTTCGAGAGGCTTGTATTGAGGCTTAATTGATGATGGGTGCATCCCTTATGCACGTTCCCTTTTGGATTCCTCATCAGGCCAAATGATCTTTTTTCCATTGCTTCAATGTCCAATCTTTATGCTACAAAAAAGAAAAAGAAAAAAAAAAAAAGCATTTGTTCTGATTAGGCACACTAACGTTCTTGTTTTTTTCTTTTGTACAGTACATTCTTGTGGTGTGGTTTTCACAAAGCTGTTTGTCCCAATCCAGTGAGTTCTCATCACACTGTTCATGTGGAAATGCTCTTAAGTTTACTATCATACACTTTTCACAATACAACTTCATCCATCAGATTTATTGGTTCGCCACTATCTTGCCGGCTTTAATAATGCATTTCAACTCATTTCAGCACTCCTTAATGGTTTACTTTGTCAGGCTGATAATTTGATCATTTAAAAAAGACACCGTAACATCTTTTCCATGACCACAGTATATGCATGTGTACATTTTGTTTTAGAAATGAGAAGCTACTCACTGCATCAGGTAGGATTGGAAAAAAAAAAAACAATAATAATAATCTGTTGGCAGCTGACTCGTACACCAATCACTGCAATAATTATTCTATCTAAGTTTAAGTATTTCCATCCATACATTTTCCAATACTGTTTATCCTGTATAGAGTCATTGTTGGCACTAATGATATTTTTTGGAAACACCAGTCAGCCTACGAGACATGTCTTTGGATGGGGGATGGAAGCCACAGCACTCGATGGAAACCCACTTAGCAGGGCAAGAACCTGCAAACTCCTCACACAGAGACCATGGTGAAATTTGAACCCCATATGCCGGAGCTAAGCATTTGTACTGCACTCTTGAAGATTTCTTTATTTAAATTCAAGTTCCGGTCAGGAAGTGTATATAAAATTAGCATCTGTAGACTATATTTATTTGGAACATCGCTAAAAACATGTCATCTGCAAATTGTAAAGAGGAAAAAGATAAAGATTTTGCCTAAGGATATTTCCAGCAACAGATCAATAGTGGAACATGTTGAACATCTCGACATTAGAAAACCGATTTGTAAATAGATTAAATTCATAAATGTTTCTTGTTTAGTATGCCTGGATTCATATCTTAAAATCTGTCATCGAGCTCATTTTTTTTTCTCGTGCTGCTAGTGAACATGAGCTTTATTTTCAGGCATGGACTGGATTTTGTGTGGCAAGTGCACCAAGGAACAGGGAGAGAAAGAGTGTTATCACTGATGAGTAGGTGGTGAAGCTTCATTAGTCACATTGTACGCTTTTGTCAAGGGCTTGAACTTGAGGTGACCAGCTAGAGGAAGCAGCGAAGCGATAAGGAGTGAGGCTTAGATGTTCTGTTTAAGTGTGCACTGCATCATGAAGTTGTCTGAGTGTTTATGCAGAAATTAAGGGCATAAAACAAATGAATGCGAGAGTCACTGAGTATGTTTACCATGTAGAAAAGAAATTTGATTACGACATTTATATAAGTCGGTGGAAAAAAGACAAAAGTAAAAGTAAAAATTCAAACTTTGTGTAATATTTTTAGAAAATAATATGTTAATATGACTTGAATGGGGAAATGTGCTGTAGCTGATTAGTGCTAATTGGTTCAAATCCGATTCATTGATAACGAATTCGTCACTTCTAGATTACTGCATAGTGAAAGTCGTTATTCTTATGTTATAATAATTGTAATTATAACAACAGAGATCAGCCATTTTATAGCCCGCTCTCCCGGAGCAGACAGGTTTAAGGGCCTTGTTCAAGGGCCCAACTGCGGGATTCTAGCGGAGCTGTGGCTCAAACCGCCCAACCTCCCAATCAGTAACTCAGAGCTTTACCACACTGACACACACACCACCCCAAGGTTTTTGCAGAAAGTCTGCCAGGTTCATGTTCATGGTTGAGATCAAGGCATCTTGGTGCATGTCTTCCTCGTCATCTTGATCAGTGCATCATCCCGATCATGATATCCTTCTCTTCCTGTTGTGTGTCCAAAACGCGCAAGTTTCATCTTCATCGTGCGTGCTTCCAGTGACTAGATGGTGGCTTGATGTCTTCAATGCCTGCCTTATCGTCTTTCTGTCCACAGGATGTATAGAATCTTTCGCCATATGTCACTACTGTGATAATCAGGCTGTGACCGAGTCCTATTTTAGTCTCTACTGACGTATCTTTTGACTGGAATACACAGTCACAACCTCACAGCCGCCTTTCCCGTTGCGATTCTTCTGTTCATCTCTCGTGTGGATGCTGTATCCGAGTTCCGAATTGATCCTAGGAAGATGAAGTTGTCGACCGCTTCACTCTCTTTCCCCATCTGTCTCAAATCTATCCACATTAGTTTAGTCTGCTTCCCCACATTCAGCTGCAGTATCCGTCAGGTTTTACTGAGTAAATTAGACCAGACTTACTAGTTTCATCACCAATTTATTAGTAGATATGGTGTGATAAGTAGATAAGTACTGATAAGTAGATACGGTGTGATTGTACAGTAAATGATCCAGTAATGTACTTTTATAATCAAATTGCTAATGCATAGAAATCAACATGGCCATGTGTGAACCAGCATCCAATTCAGTGCTGTCTGGACTAAGACTTTTATCATGAATGCAAACGTGTAAAGATTTTATTATAGCAGTCAAACAGAGAATATCATCTTGTCTGGATAGGGCTATTGTTCTTTGTCGCCATTATGTGGATGTCTGGGTAAATTACGCCTATGATAATGACCGACCTTGGCTCCGCTCTTCGTTCTGTTTCCGCGCATTCTATAACAGGGACATGGCTAGAGATTATACGGTCTTTCAAAACCTAAATCTCTTGATAAAGCCAACCCTTTTGAATTGCTATAGCATTTTTAACAGCCCTCTGACACCCGTCCACCCCACCACCACCACCCCCCATGTCAAAGTAACATTTTTATATCTTCAGTCTGATATAAGCATTTGTAATGTGCATTTTAATAGACAAACTTGATTTTTTTTTTTTCTTCTCTATTATGCTTTTGAATGCTAAAATTATTACAAGAAATGATGTTTGTGAGTATGCTGAAAGCTGAAGGACTAAGGAATGATGAGAACTTGAGGAGTGGGGTTATTTTGAAAATGATGGTATTAAGCATGTGAGTGCACTTTGAGTGCCCCGGTAAAGTCAACTTAAGTGAAGACAGCTGAGGAAGTAAATGTGCATGAAATTCTTCTGGAGTGAAGGGCACATGTTGATCAGAAATGATGGGAAGAGAGAGAGAGAGAGAGAGAGAGAGAATAAAAAAGGAGGCCAGAAGGACAAAATGGAGGATACGATGGAAGAGAAAAAAGTTAAGGAAAGGGTCAAAAAGCTTAACTAGACGGCTCGCGGCTCCAGATTATAGCAGCCGCGGTTTGGTGGGAGGGATGGTTTTGTTCTTTTACTCTCTGTTCGCATAGCGACAGATAAACTACAGCCATCATTTAGGCAAAATAGGAGGAGAAAAAAAAGAGAAAGTGTATCGTTATGAGCATAAGTGATGAGCGGCAGAGAAGGATCGGTGAGGTGTGAGCTCCCAGAAGCCTGTTTTAGTTGGTCATTACTGAAGTTCTTTTTATAGGAAACAAAAAATGTATGTTCTTTAGATATTTCTATATTGTATTTTATTGTGTGTTTTATTTATAATTCTATGGTTATTTTCGGGACATCGTTCAGCAGTGCGTTATTATAATTTCTCTATGTTCCTCCTAAATATTGTTCTATAAACTGTTGTGGAGACATTAATATTCTCTTCTTCTTCTACTTCTCCTTCTAAAGTTACCGTGAGAGTAAATTGACTACATGACGGAATTAATAATGTTTTATGCCAACAGTCTCTCGATGAGGCCTAATTTGGCTCTTTTCTAGTAGAGGTGGGAATCTCTAAGCGTCTCTATTTAATTCCAACACAGTGTGATAATCGGTTCTTTATGCTTGTTGGATCTTAGGAGTTTTTAATAGCAAATGTGATTTACAATATGACTGCTCGATGCCATTCAAATTTCATAATAAAAATGTTATTATTCGTAAGGAAAAAACACTAGGAAATAATGTCTCTTTATGTACCGTGCCCTCTGTAAAGTGTAAGAACAGCAAGACCCATTCTCTTGTTTTCTCTACACACTGCATCACACTCGTCATGAACATGACCGTCACATTGGGCTTGCAATGATTTCTTTGAACGATTGTTTCTCTAGGGTAGAACGATTGTACAAAAAAAAGCATCTTCAACAGAAGAAAGCACAGAGAATTTGGCGCACAAGTTTGTAATTCATTTCAAACGAGTCAAAATGATACAAAAGTGGTTAAGAATATATACGCAGCGCAGATAATATTTGGTTAAATGTGCAACGGCAAACAAGCTTCTGACAAAATTCAGGTCGGATGTTTCAGCACTCTCTTTTCAGCTGAATTCTTCTTGGTGTTAAATTTACACCAAGAAGCTTAAGTTTGCCTGCATTATCCATTCCACAAGTGGAACACCTGAAGTTTGTCCAAATGCAACCTATTAGCTGATGGTTTATGTTTATGCTGAAGAGACAGAGTAGCCGTTCTTTATTATTTCAGCCAATTTGTGCAATGCATTACATTAACAGCAAAACAGCCCCAAAGCACAATGCTACCACCACCATGCCGAACAGCTGCTAAAGTTGGTAAACCATTATTCCTCCAAACATACTTGTGATCAGAAGGCCATGTCAATGTGGTCAGCTACAAAGTTCAGTCAAGCTTGAGGGTAGCAACTTTTTGGATCCCAGGTTTCTTTCTTGGACAGCAGCATTTCATCTCACAGTGATGTAAAATGTAAAACTTGCTTGAATAAAGATAGTGGCACTGATGTTCCAACTACTTTCAGTTCATGGCAATCCTGTGCTTTGGCAAGTAAATCGATGAAAAGGCCAGAGTATGAAGAAAGAAAGGATCTGCTCATGATTGATCCTAAACATAAGAGGTCATAGATCAAGCATAGTGCGATGGCTTAGTCTTGCTTGGCTGCTACTGAAATTGGCTTACTAATCTTTATTGATGGTGTACCTTATGACTTCATTAAAAGAAAAAGTGAAAGGCAATTTTGACCTTAACCCAACTGTGTATCCAGTTCACCTAATGAAAAGGAAATGCTCGTCAGGGAGAAACACCTAAAACAGACAACCTATCTTAGATGCTGCAGTACAGGCCAGGAAAAGTTTCATAAAAGGAATAAAAAGTTGTCAGTGATGTCAATCGGTCACCAGCTTGATTCAAACCATTACAAGCAAGTAATATGTAACTTTATGTGAAATGTAATTGACTTTAAGACTATTTGTCCCATTATCTTAGCGTTCCCAAAATAAGCTGGTCTGCCAATCAAGATACCAAGTTATCTAACACATTTACACAGTAAATATCACTCTCACTCACTCATCGTCTTTACCACTTTATCCTGTATTCAGGGTCGCGGGGGGCCTTGAGCCTATCCCAGGAGGCTTAGGGTACGAGGCAGGTTACACCCTGGACAGGGTGCCCATCCATCACAGGGCGCACACACGCATACACACACTCTCAGACTACGGCCAATTTGGGAATACCAATTAGCCTAACCTGCAGGTCTTTGGACTGTGGAAGGAAACCGGAGTACCCGGAGGAAACCCACCAAGAACGGGGAGAACATGCAAACTCCATGCACGCAGAGACGGAAATCGAGCCTGGCCGGGGATCGAACCCGGACCAGAAGATATCAGCAAATAAAAATTTAAATTCTGATCAATAGTCTTAAGATTTGGGTTTGATCTGTAATTTCTACCGAAAAAACAAAACAATTGGTCTTACCATTCCAGTAGTTTCAAAGTGGACTGTATTTTTAATCATGTACCAGTGTTTTAATTAACTATCAAAGTATACGCCATGAAAGTGATAACCCATTTAATTAGTTATTCATTTCCAATATGCGCTTATGAGAGTCACTCTTTTACTGTGATTGTTCTACATCACCATTATGCTGTCCCCATTCAGGACCGACTGAATTAGTCAAATCTAGCTAAATAACTGTGATGAGAAGTATAACATTAAAATGTAGAATTTTAAAGAGGTATGCCTTTTTTTTTCTATTCATGAATTACACGTTTATTTACAATTATTTATATGCAATCTATGAACATTTTACAGCACTATACTGTAAATTTTATTTTTTATTTTTTTGTCCCAAATGTTGGTTGTATGTATGTTTTATTTAAAATGTAATGTGCATGCGTTAATAAAATTCCTAAGGAGAATACTAATTATGATCGTTTGTACATTGATGAAGAATTGAATGAAAATTAACCAAAGACCACTCCATATGAATATATCTTTTTTTTCCATTGGCACCACTTAATATTAAAATCTGTTTTTCCTGCTTCTCTCAGTGTACATGCTGTCAACTAGCACACACACCTTTGCTAATTCATTACTCAATCTCACGCACCGCTTAGACCATCTGTAGTAACAGATATCAGGATTTATTAAGCTTAATATCTTTAATTTGCTGGCCTGGTTGCGTTATGGTAAAAAAAAAAATGATTAGCTAATTATGTTCTTTGGGAGCAGATGTGACATAACCATATAAATTTATATCAAAATGAGAGAATATTAACTGGTGGTTTAGCTGTAGTTCACACTGATATCCGCAAGACTAGACCTGCAATTAATCTCTTGATTCACAGCTCGCTCCTGTGCCTATGCAAGCACACTTTCCCCTATCGTTTCATGAGTGACAAATAGTACAGCGTGAAAGAAGTGTCTGGAGACAGATCAGTGTACAGAGCCACGATGAACTGTATTAAACCTCTTTTGGCTGTTAGTACTGGCAGTGGCAACTCCTTGGCTGTTCTAACACTGACAGGCAGGCATCCATGTCATGGCGCATCACCCCAGCATCACAGTCTTCCTCTCCTCACACATCTCTCCAGTCCTTCTCCTCCTCCTCCTCCTCAGACGCAGTTGAGTGTAACCCAAGCAGAGGCAGGTGTCAATAGCGGAGGACTGAAAGACACGCTTAAGGCGGTGAAGCATCCAGCCTCTTCAAAAGAACCGTGCGTGCCATTGAACAGATAATTAACTTAATTGTTGGTTTATTTGAGTCGGTGTGTAATGATCCAGCACACGAAAAACTGATGAAAGTAGGAACGGAACATCTGGTATGTCTATGACTGAGACAGCCTGCTGCTCTTGCTCAGAGTTGAAATCAAGACATTTCTCTGGGAAAACAAAGCTGCTCAGTATTAGTGTGCACTGGAGCTGTGGGGTTTAATCAGCTTGGAGTGTGAAGTAAAAATACCATGAAAGTGACCTTTAACTAGGGGAATATTTTGACTTGGAGGTGCTGACTGTTTAGTCTAAACAGAATAACTGTTGCATTTTTCACAGTCCGGGATTTGGTGAAGCATAAAAAGCAGATGTGGTAAGTCCATATATTTACATGCAAATTCGAGATTGTTAAACCAGCGAGTAGGCATTTTCTTCCAGCACGCTTTTTTTTTTTTTTCTCTCCTACACTTCCGTCTTTGTTTTTTCCCTTCGTTCGGCCACAGTTCAGGCTTTGATGTTGCCCTGTTTTGAACCGAGCTGAATAAAATTCCTCTTTAAGTGAGCAAGTTAAAAAATGAAGGTGAAAAAAAAGGTTTTCTCCGGTTGGAGCACAGGGTTGCATGTTTTCCCTTTCATTTAAAATGTTTTTTTCTAGATGTCTTTCAGGACAAATGTAAAGTGTATTGATCTGAAAGAAATGGTAATGTCATCTGGGGTGCTTTGGTCTTGCGGCTCTGGAAATACGCCATGTTTTGTCACTGGCATTTTCTATCAGGAACTGATTGTAACTGCTCCAGTATATTAGAGCCAAATATTTTCTTTCAGGAAAAACATGAAGAAGGAGGGCTTTTGTGTGCTTCCCATGGAACTCGTGCTTCTGTTATCTTGAAGATAACTCTTTAAAAAAAAAAAATACCGGTCTGATGGCCTTGTGTACCAGATCAAAAATGTATCTCTAATGTATTCTTTCATTTCTTTTTTTTGTTTTGCTGCAGATTTCTTGCAGACCAGTGGTTACCCATCCTCCTCTTTCTCCTGCCCACCCAAGATGGCCTGCCATGAGTGCCACTCCATGCTGCCAGCCTGACTGTGCCCTGGCTCTGTGATCTCCCTGAGAACTTTCCCCAGTGCACTGCTACAACGCCACCAATTACCATTCCCATCTGTTGGCTGCCTTTCTCCCTGCTGCTCTCCCTGTCCATGGCTGCCTTGCTGGGATCTGTGTTCCTCCTGGTCCTACAGACATATGCTGCCCCTCCAGAGTTTATCCAGATGTGGCCCAGTGTGCCAACCCCAGGCCCTGGATATCTGGTTAATGAGACTGTCACGCCGTCCCTGGTGCCCCCACCTGGCACCAGTAAGCACCTCCCTCACAGCATCATTATTGGGGTCCGTAAAGGTGGCACACGTGCTCTTCTGGAAATGCTCGACATTCACCCTGAAGTTGCAGCTGCAGCTACTGAAGTTCACTTCTTTGACTGGGATGAAAACTACGCCAAGGGCCTAGAGTGGTACCGTGACCTTATGCCGTATTCATACCCACACCAGATCACCATCGAGAAGACGCCAGGCTACTTCACCTCAGCTTCAGCTCCAGCTCGTATCTGCGCCATGAACTCCTCGATTAAGCTCCTGCTCATCTTGAGAGACCCAGTTGAGAGAGTCATCTCCGATTACACGCAGGTGTATTTCAACCGGCTGGAGAGCCACAAGCCTGTGCATGCCATAGAGGACATGCTGGTCAGGAACGGAGCTCTTAACACCCGATACAAGGCCATCCAGCGTAGTCTCTATGATGTGTATATGAGGAACTGGCTCCTGCACTTCCCGCTGGACCAGATTCACATCGTGGATGGAGACATGCTGATTCATAACCCCTTGTCAGAGCTGCAGAAGGTGGAGCATTTCCTCGAGCTGCCGCCACGAATAGTGGCTTCCAACTTCTACTTCAACCAGACCAAGGGCTTCTACTGCATCCGCAGCGATGGCAGAGAAAGGTGCCTGCATGAGTCCAAAGGGCGACCCCACCCTCTTGTGAACAGCACTGTCCTGGAGCAGCTTCGCTCCTACTTCCGCCAGCACAACCACAATTTCTACCAGCTGGTTGGACGCACTTTTAACTGGGGCTAGTGCAGGGGAATAGCTGAGCCTGTCCTAGGTCCTTTGCCAGTAGTAAAGGTTCTTTGCCAGCTAATAAATTTATTGGCTGATTAACAGTAATGATGAGCAAGAGTGCAGATGGAAGCCTTTGAACTCGTAGTATTGCGACTGCAGAATAACTTTGCAATGATAAAAATTGTAATCATTAAGAAAATAACGGGGAAAAAAATATTTATAAATGAATATACACAGTCCCAGAGCTTTGATCAGCTATACCTTAAGCGAGATACTGAAGGGAGCAAACAATTTTGTGAACTCATGGGCCTTTTTTTCTTTATTTGATATTCTTGTACTTGATAATAAATGGTATTGTTTCCAAAATTGGAGATTGGATATCCAGTGTTCTCTTATTTTGCTTATTTAGATGTGTGTGTGTGTGTGTGTGTGTGTGTGTGTGTGTGTGTGTGTGTGTAAAAGACCGCGATAGAGACAAGGTACGGTAGACTTTGAAAAGTACCAGGGGTAGGAGATGAAAATTATTCTGCAAAACAGGTAGCCTGGAGCAATGCTTTAGAGGAACAGGAACGCTTAATAGGCTGAGACGTGGAAGTCAGTGCCTGCAGCCTCAAAATATGAATCATAAGAGTCAGCACAGCTGTGCTTGCTGCACCCGATAAGCAACAAACCTAGCTTGTTGCTATATGATATTAAGAAACCTATTTCTTGGCACCAGTAAGTAAAAATATAATATTAACACCAAAATCACACGTACGTGTAAATGACTGATTCAACGGAGCGAAATCTCAAAATGTGATGAAAAAACTTCCATATGAAAGGAAATGGGAGTGCTAAGAGTGTCAGGAATGTGTTTAAAAAAAAACACACACATCTTGATCATCGCTTTTTTTTTTTTTTTATCATGAGTGAAAGGGGATTTTAGTGTAGTGTGACTATCATGGTTAAAGTGTGTGTTAATGGTGCAAGCTATTTCTAGCTCTGTGGACTTGTCGACTCAGGGGAGCAGGCTGTCATATGACAGACATTTGCTACAACACCGTATCTCTAATGTCTCAGATCCTAGGAATATTTTATACATGGAAGTACACACCATTTATCACCATTATGTTATACGCCACTAAATTCTTATATTCTAGTATACATCGGAGTTTTACCTTCCTGTGCATTATGTGCTGTAGACCAAGTACATCTCGATAGTGATCAAGTACAAAGTTATTAATTAACATATCAATGCTAGATTGCAGTTGTATCTTTTTTGCAGCTACAGTGATTTACCAAGGTCAAGAAAAGCTTTTGGATATTTGAGTCATGACTACCATTTGCTGCAGTAGTTAGCCGACATTTATTTATCCTTTTAATCAAAGTAATACAAGTAGCTAATGTACGGTGCCAACTGGAAATATGCTAGTTAGCAGCAGACAACATTTACACTCTGTACATGGCAAAAATATTTGTTTAAAAAAAAAAAAATTATCTAGGTCTGTAATCTGCAGCAATTTACACACTTGAATGAACAAGTGCACTTTTATGCTCTACTCATTCTTCCAGTGCAGTTTGGGTAAAATAGTAGAGCCTGGCTAACCTTATCAAGATTCAATGCATGGCCAAAATGAAAAAAAAAAAGAAAAAAAAAAAAACACACACACACACTAATATTTTCTGATCTGCCTTTATCATTGATTACTGAAAGTGTTAGAAATGGTATCGTTTTGACACCCTTATGCAATGCTACAACATCTCTTTATGCATTTCCCTTCTTACGCTTCTCTTGCATACGGTCCACCTGGACTCGCCAGACTTGCCAATTTTTTTTTTTTTTTTCCATTGCTCCAACATCCAGCTTTTTTTCTGATTTAGCTTCTCTAACAAGTGGTTTTAGTCGTGCATGTGGAAATGTTGGTTTGTTTTTGGTGTAGGCCAATGCTTTAACCCTTCAGAAACATGTTAATCTTGTACATGACCATAGAAAATGTCTTTGATGTGGTTGTTTAAAGAAATGAGTCTCACTACATCAGTCATGGTTAATTGAATTGTTGCCAGGTGAAACATTAATCATCACTGCAGTAATTATGTAATTATCAATTTAAAGGCTCTTTAACGTTTGGATTTAAATATGCAAATAATTAAGTATTTGGCTGTGGTGCGGTAGATCCTGGGGGTTAAGTAAGGTCATACAGTCAAGAGATTTATAAAATTTAGCTAGTATTAGCACGTGACATTGGGCTGACTTCCTCATTCGGTCATGGTCTATTGTGTTGGAGGCTGATTGGTGAATCCAAATTGCCCATGATCTTGTAGGTTTCTAGAAAAATTGTGCCCTCAGCAGCGCAACTTCCTCATACAGAAATGATTAATGTCTTGAAGCCATAGGTTATTGCAGTCAACCATCAGTTATTATTTCACTTACTCACTCACCGACTATACCACTTTATCCTGTATACAGGGTCGCGCGCGGGGGGCAGGATCCTATCCCAGGAGTCCAGGGTATACCCTGGGCAGAGTGTCAATCCATCACACAGCACAAATACCGTACACGGGCAATTTGAGTACGCCAGTCAGCCTAATCTGCATGTCTTTGGATTGTGGGAGGAAACCCACCAAGCAAGGGGAGAACATGCAAGCTCCATGCACACAGACCAGAGGTGGAAATCGAACCGGACCCTAAAGGTGCAAGGTGACCGTGCTAACCACGAAGCCATTGTTCTGCCTCCATTAGTTATAATATCACTTTGAATCAATTGACCGAACTGTAGTGTACAGTACAACAGTTCTTTGATTTGTTCATAAATGAATTGGACTTGGTTTACTTTTGGATGGAATGTTTGACATGCACAGTGTTCTTGGTGCAAAAAATAAAAAATAAAAAAAAGAATTTGTTGCGAGCAAAAACAGTGCTTTTACCCTTCAGCAACATAATAAGAAGGCCTGTGAAACTGGTATAGATAAATTATTCATTTGTTGATTTATTTTTAATCGCGTGTAGCTCAGAGGGCAAGCTTTTGATCTGGGAGATGTGCTGTGAGAGTTGGGGTGGGGCACACTCATTTAGGCCAGTTAAAGTAAAAAAAATACTATTGACTGAAATACACCCAGACACTTGTTATCTTTTTATTTAATAGCAGTATTTTCTCAGCTATACGGTCCTGACAAGAAAAGATGCGAAGAGCGATTACCTATTATAATATTTACCCATGCGCTGAAAGATGATGATAATGCAGCCATTATTGCTTCAGAGATGGCCATTTTATATGTGCGTGTGCATATAAAATATGTTTTGCTGTTATTGGATTTCTATAAGCAACTTACGGTCTGCCACTGTAACTGACAGATAATACATCAGGTAGCATAGACCACGCAGTACAACCATTAGAGCGAGAGATAAAATGTATACTTTCAGATATGAGTCTATGGGTTTAATCATTATGTTAAAAAGAAAACAAAACCAGGGGAAAGAAATCATAACAGAATGATGGATGGAGTGCTACTTGCCACCCACAGCAGAATCTAAAACGCTTCGCTTCAATGGCGATTTTCATCATCAATCCAAGTCTGTTTTAATAAATATCCCCCTCCATACCAGAGACAGATGCAAAGCAGAGATTGGCTTTATGTTCATGCTTCAGGTCTGTTTTCTGTTTCTGTGTTACAGCAACAGCTTTGCACATAAATTTTATTACATGCAGTGTAGCTAATTTTTTTTGCCTCTGGTGATTATTGAAAACTATAAATCAAAGTATGCTTGCGTCCTTTGCAAATCCTGACGTCTTTCTTTCTTTTTTTTTTCTTTTCTTTTTGGTCCCCCTCTCTCTCGTCAGGGTGTTTTTGAAAGAATGGAAGACTTGTCATATCATTTCAGGATTATTACTCATCATTCACCCTATCATGGATTGGCATGATCAGGCTTTAAAACGATCAAGTCCTGTGAGTTTCCCTGACAGTTTTGATCAATAACCTACCATTCCTGGGAATTGTCATGACAGCTAGTCACATGCTCATATTTTGCTGCTTGTCTAGTTAGCATATGTTCTAAGACAGATGTCATGATGTTTTTTTAGCAAGCTGTCATATTTTATATCACGGCCCAAATAAAAATCTATTTCTTTCTAATGGACTTAGAAATGTTCAATATATTTGAATATCTGGACCCATAATCAAAAAATACTGGCAGGCCGTTTTGCTGCTTATTAGCCAAATATATTCTGTTCTGTCATTTTTAGGATGCTTTTTTTTTTTTTTAATCACAAGCCATGAGCATAATGATTCATGGTATAATACTTTATTTCGTCAAGCGTTGTTGCAGTTATATCATTAAGTGCGTGCCATAATGTCAATTCTACGACATAGAGCTACATTACACCTAGCAATAAAATCTGCACCTGACACGCTTTTGAGCTGTGACAAGCGGCTCTAAGCGGTGTTACTGTCATCACCAATCCAAGGGGGATTATTTTCTAATAACAGCACGTTCCAAAAGTGTTTTTATTTCTTTATTTAATATTAAAGAATATTTGCGAAACGCCAACTCTATATCAAGGGAGCTGTGGTGATTATGAGCCTCATATTTAGAACTATAGAACAAAAGGCTGTCTGTGATATCTGCCTCGTCTACGGGTTAAGCCTTCAATTCATCCTGAAAGCTGTCAACCCCACCCCACTCCACCCCACCCGAGTGCTTGTGCACTGCCAGACTGGAATATTGGTCTACACTTGGGGCTGAAATGTGTATGAACAATGTGTATGAACTTGCACAGAATCGATGAGCCTTCTGTAAAGCCTGTTCTAGGGCTCTGATTATATTTATCCTCCACAAGCTTTTTGTACATCCTGTACTCCCTTTGTTTCAGTGTGCGTCTGTTCTCGGTGTCTCTCTCTCCTTGTCCTTTTCTTTTGTCCCCCTCCCACATAAACACACATTTTCTCTCTCTCTCTCTTTCACTCGTACCAACGGATTCTTTCTCTCGGCTTATCCCCACATACACTGAACACACAGTAGCAGGTTTAATGAACTGCTCTCTGTGGTCTGCTGCTTTTCCCACAAACACAGCGATAAAACACTGAAAGCCTCCCCAGCTTTCCATCTGCTATCTGGGCTCCGGCTACAATACCTTGTTAAAAAGTCAGTTAAAAGGAAACAAAGACGGCATGAATATTGTTCCTTTCGCCGCTTGCTTAGCGAAGTGGAGAGAAACTAAATGAGCACGGCCTAAGTCACAAATTACACGCTGATTGTTAAAAAAAAAAAAAAAAAGTTTCGGTAAAGACCAGCGCAGTCGCTGAGCATCAAAGTAATATTTAATGAAAGATGAAACAAAAGGTTTGAAATGGGAGTTTTTTTTAATTCCCTGCAAAGATTTGCTGAAACTTCAGATAAGGAAAAAGCACTGTAGTGATACACAATGGAAAAATCTTCAAATGAAACAAAATGTGTGTGGAATTTTAGAGCAGGCGGTCTTTCTTATCATGTTTATACTTACGGCATTTAGAGCTTTTTTAAAAAAAAAAAAAAAATTCACCTCTATTGTCTAATGCGATGGTAATGTCACTTCATCCATTACCAGCTTATATGTCAGGATACATCATCCCTGTTGTCTTCGTGCTTATTTTATCTGTCGTCCCTGTTCAGTGTTCCGGCCACCGGCCCCTGAGTGACCATGCGACAGCAGTGAAAAGACATTGAGTGGCAGTTCATTACTTTAATGTGTCTAATGACCTTAAAAGTCCTCACGAGTTTGACTAGAGTTAAAACAAGGTCATGATGCCTTGTGTGCATGAGTGTGTGTGGTGTGTGTGTGTGTGTGTGTGTGTGTGTGGGGGGGGGGGGGGGGGGTACTATGAATTAAACATACAAAATTAGCCTAGAAAATGTAACACACACACACACACACACACACACACACTAAGACCTTGCGTAGCGCAGGGTCATTGTGCTCCATGTTTATAACACGTGTCTATTTCAGATTGGTTTACAGGAACATCCAAGCCTTCAAGCAGATGTTGGAGCTTATTTATTCACAGATGTCAGATGCTTGAATGATTTGCATGTCATTTGTCATAGAAATGAAACATGCACTAATGGAACTGTATAGCTGTCATAAATGGTCATTTGCTTTGACAGAAATGTGTTGCTTAAATTAAATGCAGTTAAAATATGTATATATATATATATATATAATATAGTGCAGACCTTGATGCTTCTGTCATTTTACAGCTGTGTTCATGTAACACCCCAACCTCAACTTATTCCACAACAATAGAGGTCAGACACACAAGCAGTTCAAGACCTCTCCTCATCCATCTCTAAATTCCCTTTTGCATGGCACCAACCTCTCTGACCTTCATTCTCTCTTCACTTGAATATCTCAGGTCTCTCTGTTCTCTACAGAAGGCCAACCTAAATCTCTCTCTCTCTCTCTCTCTCTCTCTCAATCTCTCTCTCTCTCTCTCTCTCTCTCCCCCTCTATTTTCACTCTCTCTCAGTCCCCCAGGCTTTTCCCAGCACTAAGAGAAGCACTTTGATTAAAGCTGTTATCAGCAAGGGAGGTGGGGAGCAGGGTGCAGTGGGTGGGAGAGGAGGATAGGATACTCTGCTGAGAGAAAGAATGAGAAAAATGGAGGGAAAAATTGGAGAGGATTTAAATAAGGGTGTATATACTGTTGTACAACAAAAGGTATCACAATGTTGACTAGAGTTAAAACAAGGTTGTGATACCGTGTGTATGTGTGCTATATAAAAGGGAAAAAAAGAAGGTTTTTGTCGGTACGTTGGTCAGAACTCAGTCAATGATTTCTTTACATTTCATACACTGGAGGACCTGAAAAATGTCCTGATTTTTCACAGCATCGCGTAAAACTGTCTGCACAGAATTTAAGGACCCTTTGCCGGTCCTTAAATCAGCACAATAGTTTATATATTAATTAGAAAAGCTAAACTGAATGTTGTTACTGGGATTAGTGAATATTTTCACTGCTAAAATAAAAGCACTGAAGTGGCAGATGAATTTTAACATGCTGGAGTCGTTTTACGACAACCTGATCTACTTGCTGCCCCCCGATTTTCTTGCTCATTTAGTCGTGTTCTCCCCGTCACTAGGGGGCTCCCACATTTAAGGCTACTACTACCACTCAGTTGGGAGGCCCGAAGACTATCACGTGGTTCCTTTGAACCACGTGACGCCAGCCGACTGCATCTTTTCGAACTGCTCGCTCACGCACCGTTGTGGGCGGCGTAACACACTCGGACGACAGCACTATCCGTTCCTTCCGCTTGCGCGAGCTCACAGACGCCTCTGATTGGCTGTAGATCCGCGCACTAAGTACCTCTCATCCCTCCCCTCTGAGAGAGCTCAGCCAATCAGTCGAATCGAACTCGCGGACGATAGGGCGAAGACTTCGCCACTGCGCCACTCGGAGGCCTGATCTACAACTCGCTCTTCAATTACCGAACAGGGAGTGTAATTGGCTGATGATGAAAGAAGTACACCTTAGTACGTACTTACAAAATTTTATTTCTTTGTATTAATAAGTTAGGCAGAGAGTTTTGCCGTACAGAAAGACAGGCAGGCATGTACGTGGGTTTCAACCTGAAATAATATCACTGGTTACATTAAAGCTGATTTCTAAAAACTCATTTGCCATCAACGCATACTAACACGTGTGTCTGTGTGTGTATACAATGAACCAAGTAAATGATCAAAATTCATGTCCTAGCATAGAACATTTTATATATAAAGGCAATTGTAAGTGCTTTATATAACTATAGGCTAAATAAAATAGAGGAAATAACAGCCTGGCATTGGATTTATACACACGTGGACAAAATTGTTGGTACCCTTCGGTCAATAAAAGAAAAACTCACAATGGTCACATAAATAACTTTAATCTGACAAAAGTAATAATAAATAAGAATTCTATGAATGTTAACCAATGAAAGTCAGACATTGTTTTTCAACCATGCTTCAACGGAATTATATAAAAAAAAAGAAAACTCAAAAACTCATGGAACAGGCCTGGACAAAAATGATGGTACCCCTAACTTAATAGTTTGTTGCACAACCTTTTGAGGCAATCACTGCAATCAAACGATTCCTGTAACTGTCAATGAGACTTCTGCACCTCTCTGCAGGTATTTTGGCCCACTCCTCATGAGCAAGCTGCTCCAGTTGTTTCCGGTTTGAAGGGCGCCTTTTCCAGACAGCATGTTTCAGCTCCTTCCAAAGATGCTCAATAGGATTGAGGTCAGGGCTCATAGAAGGCCACTTTAGAATAGTCCAATGTTTTCCTCTTAGCCATTCTTGGGTGTTTTTAGCTGTGTGTTTTGGGTCATTGTCCTGTTGCAAGACCCATGACCTGCGACTGAGACCCAGCTTTCTGACACTGGCCAGCACATTTCTCTCTAGAATCCCTTGATAGGCTTGAGATTTCATTGTACCCTGCACAGATTCAAGACACCCTGTGCCAGATGCAGCAAAGCAGCCCCAGAACATAACAGAGCCTCCTCCATGTTTCACAGTAGGGACAGTGTTCTTTTCTTGATATGCTTCATTTTTCCGTCTGTGAACATAGAGCTGATGTGCCTTGGCAAAAAGTTCCATTTTTGTCTCATCTGTCCATAGGACATTCTCCCAGAAGCTTTGTGGCTTGTCAACATGTAGTTTGGCATATTCCAGTCTGGCTTTTTTATGATTTGTTTTCAACAATGGTGTCCTCCTTGGTCGTCTCCCATGTAGTCCACTTTGGCTCAAACAACGACGGATGGTGCGATCCGACACTGATGTTCCTTGAGCATGAAGTTCACCTTGGATCTCTTTAGAAGTCTTTCCGGGCTCTTTTGTTACCATTCGGATTATCCGTCTGTTTGATTTGTCATCAATTTTCCTCCTGCGGCCACGTCCAGGGAGGTTGGCTACAGTCCCATGGATCTTAAATTTCTGAATAATATGTGCAACTGTAGTCACAGGAACATCTAGCTGCTTGGAAATGGTCTTATAGCCTTTACCTTTAACATGCTTGTCTATAATTTTCTTTCGAATCTCCTGAGACAACTCTTTCCTTCGCTTCCTCTGGTCCATGTTGAGTGTGGTACATACCATGTCACCAAACAACACAGTGACTACCTGGAGCCCTATATATAGGCCCACTGACTGATTACAAGATTGTAGACACCTGTGCTGCTAATTAGTGGACACACCTTGAATTAACATGTCCCTTTGGTCACATTATTTTCAGTTTTTTCTAAGGGTACCATCATTTTTGTCCAGGCCTGTTCCATGAGTTTATTTTTTTTTAAATAATTCTGTTGAAGCATGGTTGAAAAGCAATGTCTGACCATCATTGGTTAACATTCATAGAATCTTTTAAAGTTATTACTTTTGTCAGATTAAAGTTATTTATGTGACCATTGTGAGTTTTTCTTTCATTGACCGAAGGGTACCAACAATTTTGTCCACGTGTGTAGATAATTCTCAGACAATCTGTATAAGTGAACTACTGCAGCCTACATACCAACATGCTGGCCATAAATTATACATGTACAATAATAATTAAACATTAATAATTAAACATATTCAACCATTGTGTAAAGGGGACAATCACATTTTAACCCAGAAGTGAGCTGAAAAACTTATTATTATTATTATTATTATTATTAATAATAATAAGTACAATAAACACTTCAGTTGCAAACAAACAAAGGAAGCAGGTTATACAGGTTATTCTGTAGGGAAACAAGCCCTATTTGTAGGGATGCTTAAATATTTTATTAATTAGCGTTTGATCTCTAATAGCTGAATTATGTCTAATTAGCTGACATCAACACTCCATGTTGTTGTATTAAACACAAGATAAGCTAGGTGTTGTTTGATATTTGAGGTGCAGATCCACAAAGAGGTGCAACAGAGGCTGCAATTTCCTCTTCGTTTCGAGGTACGCCTTACCCAAAAATGTAAGCTCAATACACGCCTAACGCTAATGTATGGATCAAAGCAATGCAAATTAGATTATGTAAAACAGAAGCTGTGTGACAAAATTTATGATGATTTAGTAAATTATCACTCCATTTTTTGCACTTCGTAAATGTTTCAATCAACAGCAATTCTCCCACTCCACCCCATTCACTGCATGATCTTTACACCCTGTTTGAGCAGATGAGTCAGATAATGTTAACCCACATTTAGGGACGTTAATATAACATAACATCTGGGCTTCCACTAGAATCCAGCATTTGGTTTAATTTAGCATTTGGGTCAGTGAAAGGGAACGCATGTAGTTTCGGGAAAATCGTCAAGTAGGACATTTCTGTGGCATTAGTTGATCCCAAAATGTATTTGGGGATAGCAATCCTTATGTGAAATTAAACTAAGATATAGGGCAAATACCATATATACTGTATATAATTAATACCAGCTATCCAGGTTACTTGTTTATGATTGTTTATACTAAAAAGTGTTGATAATGTAATTTATTGTTAGCTAGCAACTTTACATACATTTACTTTTGTATTGTATTTATCATTGACTAACTAGCAGTAAGTTTTTTTTTTTTTTTTTTTTTTTTTTTTTGTCTTTAACTATTAAAACTATATATTGTAGACTGTTAGTAAGAATTAATTAAATTAAGGTCAGGACTTAGGTGCAGATCCAATATTGGGGAAAATATGTAGACACCAGACCAATCATATCCAGACATCAATCAGCTGTAGCATTAAAACCATTGACATTAAACCCACCTCTGGGTGTGTGCCATGGTGTCTGGCAGAGGTAGGACCTCCGTTCATCTTCAATTCAATTTTATTTGTATAGTGCTTTTAACAATGACATTGTTGCAAAGCAGCATTTCACAATCAAAAGAATTATTTAAGTTTGTATGAGATGTGAATGTGTATGAAACAAAATGATCAGATTGTCCCTGATGAGCAAGCCGAGGACGATGGGGAAGAAAAAACTCCCTGAGATGGCAATAGGAAGAAAACTTGAGAGGAACCAGACTCAACAGTGAAACAGATAGGAGGGATTGATCTTCATCATACTGTGTAAGACTGATAGTTCAGTATAACAGGAGGTGTGTTTAAGTCCAATCTTCCAAAGGCACATACCATGGCTGCTCAATCTGATTGGGATCAGACCCTACCTCATTACCTCACACTAGCCACTTTAACAATCTACCACCTCATCTTCTTAGGTTCCTCTCATTACTGCATATGAATGAATCTTCCTTATCAATTACAACACAATCACTTTATTTCTATAATTCAGTGACGTCTATGGTGCTAGTGATGATTACACTCTCGTACCACATACCAACACAGCTCCCGTTATACTAAACTATTTTTGTTTTCTGTTATATATACTGTATTAAACTGTTCAATCCTTCTAGTCTCTAATTTGCTTGTTGAACATTATATTCCAAATGTATTACTCCTCTCCTTATATAATAACCTCCGCTCTACTGGGAAGGCTGGAATGAGACTGTGAGAATTTGTGCTCATTCAGCCACAAGAGGATCAGTGAGTTCAGGCACTGATGTCAGCTAAGCTAGCCTGTGGTCAGCCTACAGTCAGCATTTCACCTCATCACAGAGAGGTTCAGTGGGGTTAATATTAGAGCTCTGTGTAACTCACTTGAGTTCTTCCTTACCAATCTTGGTACAGCATGGCAGCAGCATGGCAGCAGCTCATTGTTTGGTACACATGGACATTGTCATGCTGGAACTGGTTTGGACTCCTTAGTTCTAATAAAGAGGGAAACTAAAAGCAGCAGCATACAGTGGCATTATAGATAACTGTGTGCTTCACCTACTTACAATGGCATCTCGGCAATCTACAGATGCAAGTCATCAATGTCTAAACATCTTTATGACTGAATAAGTCCATTCATCTCTCCAGAGAGAAGTTTTGCTTTGATGTTTGTTATTACTGCTTTAATTTTGCAATGTTTATATTATAATTAAATATAAACATTTTAAGTGTTGCAATACAGAAACGTATGTGATTATTTAAACATGCATACTTTTTAACAAGCAGAGCACACAATTTCATACTATGTGATCATATTCTGATTTGTTTAATGCAAAGTAGATCACATTTTTAAATAAACACATGTATATTATATGTTGCAAATGGTTTTAAAATGACTTAACTGCAATCTTCATACAGTCTAAAAAAAAAAGGCATGTTTTTCTAGGCTGAAAAGCCCATAGATGCCATCTTGGCTTAGTGGTTAGCACTGTCACCTAGCACTTTCAGGGTCCGGGTTCGATTCCCACCGTGGCTTTATATGCATGGGGTTTGCATGTTCTCCCTGTGCTTGGTGGATTTTCTCAGGGTACCCCGGTTTCCTCCCACAGTCCAAAGACATGAAAATTAGGCTAACTGGCATTTCCAAATTGCCCATAGTGTGGGCATGAAGGTATGTGTGTGGCCTGCAATGGATTGATACCCCAACCAGCGTGTCCCTCACCTCTAGACCCTAATTACAGGATAATGCAGTATTATCTAAACTCAATGTCAATGAGTGAGTGAGTGAAAAGCCCAGAAGCAAAAGTACAGATGACTTGTGGCTCTGTCATAAACCAGTTTTTTTTGGGTAATTAAAGCAAACCAGAAATGTTGGATTCATGCATAACCCATGATTGTGTAGTCAAATGAGCCCAGAATGTTGTACTGTATATTCATCCAGCATGGTCTGACTGAAGTTCCTCAAATTGGGTTAACATTTTTAGAGAGCAGGGTCTTTGAACTGACCTTGTCATGTCCCACTATCTCAAATACACACCCTCTTTTTCCATACAAAACTCATTAAAAAGTATTTTTCAGCTCTGTAATGCCGCCTACAGTGGGTATCCACACGAGACTAATTGTCAAAAATATTGTAAGATTTATTAGAAACAAGGATAAGCATTACTTTGTTATTCCTCCAGACATCCACACTGTGACATTTCCTCGTTTCTAAATCCTGAGTACATACGTGTCCCTGTCTAGCAACCCACACATGAAAATCCCACTCTCTGCATCCTGACACCAAACCTGTAATACAACAATAACTATATAATTGTTATGCTAAACATGCAACTCATTGACAGGTTTATTGTCTAGTGTTGAGGAGAGCAATTTAAGATTGAGGATGTGTGTGTGGGAGACAAAGATAAAGAGAGAAAGTAATGGAAGTGTGCATGATGTGAGTGTATGCAGAGGGAGTCCTTAGGCTTGGGCTCTGGGGAATGCCTGAAGTGAATTCTTCTGCCGTTGAAGTGTTCATTTAGCTTGGCCCTAGAGGGAAAAGGCCCAAATTGAAACATCTTTGACAGGACCTGATGAGTCTAGTCACTTTTTTGTATGAGTAAGTGAGAGTTATAGTCATAGGGCTAATCTAATCTCGAAAGCTGGAGTGAATTGCACGAATAAAGACAAAAAAAAAAGTTTTAAATCTTATTATTGACAGATTTAAAATTAACACATAAAAATGGAAGGACGGTGCTTAATTATAACAGATAACACTGGCTAATGCTGTTATAGAAAGATAGCACAGGAAGGAATTTCCACCATGAAGGGTGCCTGAGAAGCAACGACACTGTTATTCCAGACAAAATGAAAACGCAAAGACATAAATGTGTCCTTATGTAAGAAGATTGGACAAGGTCATAATGCTGTTATTTCCAGAACGGACAAAGCAATTTCAAATGGATAGGGCAGACAATGTCGAATAAATGAGAAAAGAAGTGAAAAGCACCAATCCACCCAACAGACTTCAATAAAACACCTCAGTTATTGAGTGCTTAAAGGGCCATGGGTGTATATAAGATAAATGTATAGAAATATAAGAGGTTTTCTGAAATGTTGCTGCCTGATGGGACAGATACGCAGTAGGACTGATGTTTCAATTGGCTCTTTATAGCCTTAACCTCAGCACTCTGCCTTATCACAGTACGTCCCAAAACGTTTTTTAGATTGGGAATATAAAACACTTCAGAAGTAAGATATCATGCAGGCTCATGAAGGTTGACTTCTACTTTTATAACCCATTTTTCTCAGATTTGAGAGAAAAACACTGCCAGAGGCATTAGGCATTGTTTGTTTCTGAAGATAAGTGGGATGCCAACATATAATATCATATAATTTTATAATGTAATATTATTGGCAAAATAATTGGGGCAGCAGGGGCTCAGAAGCGATTGAAGGTCAGGGGTTCACTGCCATGTCACCACTGTTGGACCCTTGATCAAGGCCCTTAACCCTGACTGCTCAAATGTATTGCAACAACTGATTCAGTGCCAGGTCTGGAGAAACTGGGTGGCGTGTGAGAGGAAGGACAAAATAAAAACCTGTGCCAGATCAAATGATATAATGTGGTGACCTATAGAACAAATGGACAAAGCCTATATATATATATATATATATATATATATATATATATATATATATATATAAGTTTACACACATTTGGGTTAAACCTATTTATAAATACTCTCTGAATAAGGCACAATCAAGACAATAAAAGTGCCAAGGGACCCAAAAAAAAAAAAATCAGTTCGTTTAATGCTTGTGCCCAATTTCCGCCAATTTTGGTCACATTTCAGGGATATGAAACAGCTACAAACCATGGGACAGTAATTATTAGCCCATGAAGCAACGATGAAAAATATATAATGTAATACAACATGGAAAATCTACAGTCTACCGTGATCAGATATTTCTAGTTTAATCGAGAGCATTAAGTAGTTTTTATTTGTTTGGTTTATATTCCCCATTAAACTACTGTTCCATCCTACAGTTCGACATATGGCATGAGGATAGAAGAAGCAAGGGCTAACCTTCTTCTCCTTTCGTGTTTTTTGTTGGTTGGCAGCTTGTTGGAGCATTACTGTTCCACCCTCCAGTCCAACATGTGGCGGTAATGCACCAACAAGCTGGCCGCCAACCAACAACAACAACAAAAAAACTTAAAGTAGAAGAAGATTGGAACCCATGCTTTCTCCAAGAAAAGAAGCTAGCCAAACAAATTTTTAAAGAATGCGGCATCACAGGGCAGGAATGTGCAATTGATCTACCCTCTTCCACACACAGGAGGTCATAGATGCCCATGACGTACAGTAGGCATGGTTACTGTGACTTAACAGGGTGGAGAGAAAATGCCTCCACATGTCTTCTGGTCCAGGAAGTCTTTTAAAGATTGACAGCGCCTAAGTCTTTCCCAAACACAAGCATAACAAATTAAGTACACTTACAAACTTCACTAATCAAAGCACTTTGCAAATAAATGCGTAGTGGAAATGTATATATAAAGTCACAAATAGTCACAACTCGTTCCACATAAAATGTTTGTTTTTAGCAAAAACCTTTGAAAATGCAGTACAAAAATACATTACACTGTGTTATTTTATGCAGTACAACTGAGAGTTTTCCTACAGATATGAATTACATTGCATTTATTTGTGGTGTGACAGTTTGTGACTGGATGTACATTCATGCATTTTGTGAACTCATTTCTGGAACGTGCTGTCGCTTTTTGAGTCTGTATGTTTGTTTGTTTGTATGGTTTACCATCATAACTGGGAAAATGAATCAATAAACTCATTAAAAGTGGCTTGTTTGACATTTGGCTATTGATAGATAGGTCAAAAACGTTAATCACACTAACCAAACTGAGATTTGATATGAGATAAATGTGTTGACCTTGGTTAGTCTCAGGATTTTTAAATATTTCAAAGAAAGGAAGAACCTTTCTGAATAGGTCTGAAAAGGCTTGAATTGAAGATAACAACCATATTGGTAAATGCAGGAATATAAAGGACCTTGAAAAGTACATAAAGGAGTGATTTTAAGATTTTCTACAAAGGGCTACAAGCAGACATTTGTGTGGGAGACTTTTTCCATCACACTCCTGTCCACTTCTGCAAACACTCATGATTAGTCGTGCAGAACTTCGATCCTGTCCATTTAGTTAGGTTTTGATCTACAGGAAAATAAAAATGTAAAAAATAATTCCAAGCATGAAGGCTTTAAGTTAATAGACTGAATGACTGAGTGAACAAATAGTTTGGACAAACCTGGTACATTAATGTGAATGCATTCATTTGAAAAATATTTTAAAAGATTTTTATGGTGGGCTTTTTAATATGTCTAACAAAGCAAGATTAAATTCTTTCATGTTGATCCTGAGCTTATCACACACACATTTAGATCCTCATTAGGACCATTTCACTTATCCAGTCTGCCGACCTGCATGGATTTTCATATCATGCATTCAGTTTAGCTCTTTTCTCATGCTCAAGTAATTCTGCAGAGCCAGAGCAACAATAGTGCACAGGTTTCCCAAAACTACAGTATGTCTTCATTGTTTTGGGATTGGACACATACTGAAAATCCTGATCCTGAGTGACATTGCAATATTCTAATTGGGCGAAGGATTTACTGCGATATACCAAAAATCTGCTACAAGGTATTTCCTGCCTTTTCTGTCAAGCTTTGTCAGACCTGTGTCACTTGCTTGCCATCTATATCACTAGGCACACACACACACACACACACACACACACACACACACACACACACACACACACACACACACACACACACACACACACACACACACACACCATCCCTTTGGCCCCATTCTGTCAGACCCCCCATGGTTCATACCAGTTAGCTGTCATGAGTAGAAAAAAAAGCATCCCTCACCTTCATCCATTTGACTTCTGTACACACCACACACCCCAGATACATGATGTCACTGAACACACTAGTTGGGTCAAAAAAGAAAAGTGTGTAAGGCAACTAGACCTGTGCTGAAGCAACAAGAGTGTAATGCATCAGCTCTTCATCAGGATCGAGACATGGAATATGTATAAGGAATAAAACATGAAGCATGCTGTTACGGAAAAGTAATCAATGACTGCGTGAGTGATGAGGCCTGAGAGACAGTGAGGCTACTGTCTATTCATGTCCTGAATGTTTTATTTTCCTTTTTACTATGCAAGTGATAACTTGGTTTAAATCTGAACATTAATATTAACCTGAGCTTTGGTTGGCTGCCAGAACAACTGTCAAAGCTGCAGTTAAATAATTTATTAATAAACCCTCATTCTGACCACTCACTCATCATCTATACCGCTTAATTCTTAAGGGCGCACACTACGGGCAATTTGGGAATGCCGATTAACCTAACCTACATGTCTTTGGACTGTGGGAGGAAACCGGAGTACGTGAAGGAAACCCACCAAGCACGGGGAGAACATACAAACTCCATGCACATAGAGACACATATCAAGCCTGGCTGGGAATCGAACCCAGACCCTGAAGGCGACAGTGCTAACCCCTACACCACCGTGCCGCCCCATTCTGACCAATCGGATTTAATTATTTCACAGTACTATTGTATAAATACATGTATAATGAATCCAATAATAAAATATTTCACATGCATGTCTGTAAAAGTCTACCATACTAAAATATAGCAGCATATTCTGAAACTATTGTTAGACCACTACTATCCTGTCTGTTTTATTCATCAGAGTTTGAGAAATTTGTCAAATAAAAAATTGTTTGTTATGACATGTTATTACACAGGTAAAATCATTCCATTTTCATTCATTTCAGTCAATCCGGATGTATAGCAGTGAGAACACTGATTGCTAATACCCAGGCATGTGTGCGGATATGCTAGCGTAGAACGATGTTCGAAGTATTGATATCGTGGTGATGATACCTTATGGTTCGTACTATATACACGTCATCGCATTTGCTTCACTCCGACATCGGATATGTAATGATGGTGATGTTTGTCTTCGTTCCAGGCAGATAAATAATAGAACCTAACACGCTGTCACAATCTGTTGGTGACGATGTGTTATGCTCTTTATTCCTCTTTCTGTGAGGGGACAAAAAAGCTAAGTTTGTTACATCTATGCACATGGCTGCAAAACTAATCTAGTGAGATGAGGCGTAGCCTATCTTCCCAGCTTTTTTGCTTTTCACTGTGGTGGATTTGCATATTATAATAGTGTTTATATTGTCTTGTTATTCCCCAATGCCCAAAACAATGGATGGTAAAATTTTGACTTTTTCCTTTTAGACTTCACTTGTAGGTAAAAGTAAGAGAGAGTGTCATTTCCATGGTTAGTGGAAAAACATCTTATTACCAAATAAAACCTGATGTCAAGTCTGATTAATTGAAACTGATTCTTCTGTTAATAACTTGATAATAACCTGAATGTTGTTAAAGCCATTTTTGTAAATAAATTAACACAAAAAAATATAATGTCCAGATGCATGCATTTGTGAGTTACTAAAGAAATTGCCTTATGTTGCAGCCTTAAACCTGAACGATGATCAATCCAAGGCAAGCTAATCCATTTCCTCCACTCAAGAGATGAAGCTGAGCAAATTGTGCCATACCGAAGTGGATTATATACTACGCCACTGTCAATGGGCAAGAGCCCAGTTTCAGGACTATACTCATGTTCACTTCCATCAACAAGGCGCATGTGCAATCTCAGTGGACCTTAAAGTACAGAATCATTTTAAAGCTCTAAACCGGCTATTTCGAGCAAAACGTTCCATTTGATCATTGATTTGTCAGCATTTTTCACCAGCGGGCAGGATCTTTATTATGTTTCTGTAAATAGACCTACATCAGCATTAAAAGTACCCACACACACACTATACTGTAGAACTATTCACATTATTGACTTCCGTCCCCATTATCACAGAGACGCTCCTTGTTATGGCTTCAGGATCTGGTGTTGTCGGAATGTGTATAGTTACGGTGATACGGCCATGGTAGATAAGCTTTATGGATCTTGTTTTCCTTCTGCAAAATCACAGAAGTAGCTTGATAGACACAAGCTCATGCACAGAATCACTGAGCGATTTCCTCTATCAAATGCTGCACTAGACACAACACAGTAATGGCCCTCAGGGTCAATTATGCCTCAAGGCTGAATCATGTTTCAAATCTGCTACTGCAATAACGCTGATAAATATCTTTAGTGGAAAGAAATACGGCTTTTCATTAGTGCTAGTGGTGTTGAGGGTTGTTAAAGAGGGTTATGTTTACTTACATCATTTATTTGTGTATTGGGTGTCTTAATGCTGTGCTCTTATTTCATCTTACAAGATATTTATTATCCTGAAAACGTCAGGGCTGATATTTTAAATCTTAGTAATATTCAAGCAAATATTACAAATTGTCCCAAATGTCTTCATACATAAAGGGAAATGTGCAGTTTTAATGAAATGTAACTTTGTTTACAAAACTTCCTCTACATGATGGCCATTTCTTTGTAAAAACACACACGCAGTCATCTTATGTAGGTTTTATGCCCGTACAGCCGTGGCCAGAAACTTTGAAAATGACACAAATATTAATTTTCAGATAACTTTTTGGCAGATGTTTCTATGGTATACTGAGGTATAATTAGAAGCATTTCATAAGTGTCAAATACTATTATTGAAAATTAAATTAAGTTTACGCAAAAGTCAATATTCGTAGTGTTGACGATTCTTTTCAAGCCTTCTGGGCCACATCCTGACTGATGGCGACACATTCTAGCATATTCAGTGCTTGGAGTTTGGTAAAATTTGTGTGCTTTTGTTTGTCCACCCACCTCTTGAGAATCGATCACAAGTTCTCAAGATTAAGATCTGGTGAGTTTCCAGTGCATGGACCAAAAGAAATTTCAATGTTTTATTCCCAGAGCCACTTAGTTATCTCTTCATACCTTATGGCAAAGTGCTCCATCATGCTGGAAAAGGCATTGCTTGTCACCAAACTGTTTTTTGGATGATGGGGAGAAGTTGCTCTCAGAGAATGTTTTTGTACCATTGTTTTTTATTCATGGCTGTGTTCTTAGTCAAAATTGTTAGTGAGCTTACGCTCGTGACTATGAAGCAACCTTGGAACCTTGGATCAGAATGTTTTCCTGTTGGCATGACACAGGACTGATGGTAGTGCAGACTTTGTGAAAATTAATATTTGTGTCATTCTCAAAACTTTTGGCCATGGCATTTCATAATTGTACTTAATTCGTAATTGTACTCTAAATGCTTCTCTATAAATGATCTTTGTGTTATCTTTTCCTGGAACAACATGGTCTGAAGTGGGCTCAAATATGGGGATATACAATATCCCCAATAATGCGTTTTGCAATAGGGCAATAGCTATGTATGGAGACTATATGAACTCCCCGAAGTTTCTATGATAGTTAGACCACCTAGGAAGTTTTTCAGGACATGTATGACTGTGTGTTTGTCTGTTCCCCTAGACAAGTAGGCAGGCTTTGTAGTGCTTTCTGCTTTACTCTGCAAATTTCTCAGCCTCAAACTCTGAGAAACTTGATGCCAGAAATGCTGCATGGTAAAATTTTTTTGCCCCAATTAAAGTCCCCACTGAGCCCCAAACTCTGATTAGACTGGGAATTTCATTATAGCACTCTCACAGAGGCAGTCAGCTGAGAGACAGAGTGTTTGGAGAGTAATGAGAAAACTTGCTCTATTCTCAGTCACATTATAAACTCGACATTTAAAAAAATGACATTATAGGTCAAAGGCACAGTGCTTAACAAAGACCTGAGGACATCTAGACTTTCTTAATGTTTTATTAATAGAGCATTTCCTCTGTCACTTTGCAACAACATGATAATATTCTCTAAATAAACCAAATAGTTTAATTTAAAAGGAACCAGTATTCCACTTGTATACTTGTGACCATACCTAAAATAAAAAAATTTAAATCAATTACACTACTGTGCTGTGAAAAAGTATTTGTCTCTTCCTGATTTTTTTGTTTTTGCATATTTGTCACAGATTTAAGAGCTGTCCAAACCTCCCCTGCTCTATGTGAAGATATAGCTCCTCCCCTAGCTAAATCATGAATAGATCGTGAATATATTCCTCTAAAAAGCAAAAAGCTTCCTCTAAGGTCCAAGTGTTTTGCACACATTCTTTCACAAAATATTATATTTTAACCATTCGTCAGAGTTTGTGAAGCTGGGTGGACACCGCTCTCAAATCTCTCGATTCAATTCTTCCCTCAGCAACAAGATTATGTTGAGGTCGGGTGCCTGGGCAAGGCATTTTATTACAACAATGCCTCCTTCCTCTCCAAGTAGCTCTTTTCCAGATTGGAGGTGTGTTTGGGGTTATTGGAAATTTAGCATTTTACTGAAAATATTTTGAGGATAAAATACTTTTGAAGATTAATGAAGGTCTGACTGCAACAGGCCTCTTATGGACTGTTGGTTAGGAGGGCTAATAAGAGGTTATATTTCTAGTTCATAATAAAGATAAGTAAAAAGGTATCTGTTTACAGTGGGTATAGGGTCAGCTGTTTTTACTTAAGGTCATATACTACACATCAAAATGATGTTAATTTTGTTACTTTTTTTTCTTCAGATTTTTAGGTAGCAAACATGTCTGTAGTGTTCTTGCTCACAATACAACGGTGCAAATCCCAAAAAAAATGTGTTTGATACACCGATCAGCCATAACATCATGTCCACCTGCCTAATATTAAGTAGTTTTCACCTTTCGCCACCATAACAATGATGCACTGTGTGTTCTGACACCTTTCTTTCTTCCACTTTTGGTTGGATTGGACTACACGAGACAGTCTTCTCTGCCCATGTATATCTTGACCTCCCATGACCCTGTCGCCGGTTCACCGGTTTTCATTTTTTGGATGACTTTTGGTATGTCCTGAGCACTACAGCCTGGGAACATCTCACAAGAGCTGCAGTGTTGGAGTTGTTCTGACACAGTCATCTAGCCATCATAATTTGGTCCTTGACAAAGTCACTCAAATACTTGTGCTTGTCCAGGTTTTATGCTTCCATCACATCAACTTGAGGAAAAAAATGTTTACTTGCTGCGTAATATATCCCACCCAATATCAGCCACCATTATAACAAGATATTGAAATGGTAGAGAAAGGCAAACAACTTGGTCAGAGCAAGTCCAAAACTGCTGCTTTTGGGATGGGATGTTCCCAGGCTGCAGTGGTCAGGAACTACCAAGGAATAGGAAGGAAAATCGGTGAACTGGAACATGGGGAGTGAAGGCTGGCCTGTGTAGTCTGATCCAATAGAAGAGCGACTGTAGCTTAAACTGAGGAAGATGTTAATACTGGTCCCAGTAGAAAGGTGTCAGAACACACAGGTTATTACTGTTTTGGTAGCAAAGGTGGACTCAATATTAGAATATATTCATAACGTTATGGCCAATCAAAGTTGCACAGAATTGAGACCGATTTACATGAATACAGAACAATATATAACAGGAAATTGTTTTACAACATCAAAATAAGCACTGAAATAAACTCCAACTTTGATGAATATAAACTCCCTATAAATGGTCCCTTATGTACATGTCATAAGTATACTGTCCACTTTTGTTTTAAAAACACCACAATTTATGTAAGGAGCCAAAAAAAAAAAACAACAAAAAAAAAACATTCCTAGCTCTTGATAGCCTATTAAAGAAGTAAAATGTAGCGGAAATAAATAGCATTCCAGTGAAGCTTAGTTTAAAGTGTTTTTTTGTTGTTGTTGTAAGACTGTTATGCTGCAGCTATGACTGTTATGAAAGTGTTTTCCATTTATTTATTTATTTATTTATTTATTTTAATTATACTGTCCAAGGTAGAAAACTGAAACATTTTCTACTTTCTGGATTTTCTTTAAGTTTAATACCTCAGATATCAACTACATTTAGATTTGTAGCATATAGGTGATATTTCATATGTAAACAGGTGAATTAATTTACATTTATTTCACAATTCACATTCACATTTAAAATCTCTGTTTATAGATTGCCTGCATTCATGAATTTATACATGTTGTACATTGATGTAATATTATCAGTTACTGTATGGGGCAGTGGTAGCTCAGGGGGCTAAATCACCTAGTTATTGATCAGAAGGTCAGCGGTTCGAGCCCCAGCTCCACCAGGTTGCCATTGTTGGGCCCAGACCTTAACCCTATGACCCCAGCTATGCTGGAATATGTTAAGAAAGGATTTCACTGTGCAGTAATGTATATGTGACAAAAGCTTAACTTAACTTATTATCTCTGTTTTTTTATTATTATTATTATTATTCCACAAAAGAGTTTCTAAATACTCTTGAATTATTCACTGTATTGATAAACAGGTGATTTATGTGAAATTTAGTTTTAGAACATTTTCAAGCCAAAATGACAAAAACAATATTTTTTACTTAATCTTAATTATTAAAATAACAAAAGATTTTCATAGTGAAATAAATAGTTTGTTATACGCAGTGTATTTGGTTTCATTAGGTAGGTATACATATACAATACAGTTGATTCATTGTAGATCCACACGCAGATTCAGTGTGCTATTGTTGCTCTGAAGTGCGTCAAGTTTTCTGCCTGTATGAATGTATCATTCAGTTAGACTTACTGCATTGTAACTTGTGTTTGCAGATCTACAGACAACAAACACCTGCTTTGACCTTCATATTTGGGTTTGCTTCTCGCTCTCTCTCTCTGTCTCAGTGACAGGTTGACAGGGTGTGTAAGTCTTGAGGTGTGACTTTCTTTTACTCCATGTCAGCAGAAAAAGGGACGTATACAACACTTGTCATTTGTCAGAATTTTTTTTTTTTCTTTTACTTTTGAATTGCTGTCTGGTTCTTTCTTGTTATTTGGACCTAAGGCACATTGATTGATGATAAACTAATATGAATTATTCACTAACTTTAATAAAACCTAAAGTACAGCAGGTAGGTACAAGAGATAAGATTATAAAACTGGACGTGTTTGGTGCTTGGGTACTAATAAATCACTAGGTGCAATATTTAAAAGAAATATATTTGAAAAATTGTTACATAAATTAAAACACAATACAGCAGAGTATAAAATTGCAGTACAGAATTTGTTGCATAAATGTCGTACAATACATGATACAAGACACTACCCTCTGAAACTGTGCAAAAACCGCCAGTTGGTGTAAACCTGTGCTATGATCCAGTGACCATTTATTGTTGCCTTATCCTGGTCAGGGTCACGCTGGATCTGAAGTCCATTCCAAGAACACTGTGTGTGAGGCAGAAATTCACCATGGACGTGACACCAGGCCAATGGCAGACACCATGCACACACATTTACACACTCACTCACACAACAGCATGGCTCAGACAGCAATTTCAGCTGCAAATTAAACAACAATTTATATTAATGCGCTCATTCTAGTGTATGTTGTTTGTGTCTGTAAAAACACTCTCAAGCACAGGGACTTTTATAACTAAATCATAGGGGGGAAAATATGTTGTTTATGTGGTCATGCTTTTTTTTTTTTTTTTTTTTACTTTAATTTGACAGTTATGAAAGATGTCCTGGGTGTCAGCATTTTGTAACAGTCACTTTAGTTTTGCAAAGTTTCCCAGTTTCTGAAAGCTTCAGAACAGAGGAGTTTACACTTTCTGATTCTTCATAAAATGACAAGCTGTTTTTAAGGAAAAATAAAAAGATGATGTTATAAGTGATATTAAGAACTAACCTGTCTCTTATGTCAAAGCCGAATTCACAATCTGCAATCCTAAACAAATAGTTTTATTATGATTCATTGATAACTTAATAATAAAATTACATACAGTTAATTTTCAAAAGAATTTACATTTGCTATTTTAATTTGTGTATTAGAAAAGCTAACAGGGTAGCAAAGTATAAAAGACTAAGAGTTTAGCTGTAGACGGACAATAAATGCATATGTGGTGCATGTACCAAGGGATGATACAGGCCTGGAGTATCATTATACTGAATCAAACCTTTGATTCAGAATCTGACTCAGTTTCCCAGAATGCGCCTCCAGCTCCAAGTATGACTACACTGGATTCACTCTCCCAGTTCACACTTATAAACTTACTGATTATACACATCACATTAACATTGCACACATACTGGATAAGAACATTTCAAAGGCTTTGTAAAGTGCTGTTCCATGCATCGGACATACCGAACCTTGGTTTAATGTTTTCTCTTTTATGTTTTTGACCTATGTTTGTTTTCTGATCATAGTCTTATTTTTTGAATAACAGTTTGTACATTGCCATATCTTTTTGCACAGTCATGCTTGGATTTGTTCATGCTTTGTTCAAGTCATTATTTGTAATAAAATCTTTCTCCATCCATTATTACTACTTTACATTACTTTCACTAAATATTACAATAGCATGTGTATTAAAAGTGCAATGTGTGTGTACAGTACAATACAAAAGTCATGGGGATCTTTTGGTTTTTGTACAAACTTTGTTATAGATTTTTTTTTTTTTTTTACATTCTATGACTTTATTATTGAGTCAGTACAAGAATATTTCTCATTTTCCAAACATCATGTGTTCCACCAAAAAAAAAAAGTAAGTTACAGAAGAATATTTGTATGCCAAAAAAGAAAGCAGCACATTATATAAGGGACCATTTTTAGACAAAAAAAACAAAACCAAAAACAAATGGAAGCTGATGGGTTTTTGCACGCAAAAAAGTGAGTAGTTCTGCCGGAAGTTCAGTAAAAGTTAGTAGCTAATTTTCTCATACAGTAAAAGTGCACAAATTGTACCTGGGTTCTCAAAGCATCGTTACACCAAATACTGTCTTTGTATTATACTGTCTGTCTGACAAATTGTGTTATTAGTTAGTTGTGTTATGGCTACATCGATAAACCTATAAATATATATCCTAAATGAGTATTTCTGTTTCTGTAAAGCTGCTTTGTGACAATCTCCAATGTTAAAAGCACTATAAATAAAATAAAATCCATTTCAATTGATCTGTCTTATTAGCAGAATAAAACACTTCAGACTGTGCTTTGATATAAACAAAATACACATCACTTTACATTGAACCAAACTGGTGTGAATTACTGTTGTATATCCGTGTGCCAAGGAGAATAAAAGGCTGAGTACAGTATTTGAGCAGCGAACGTTTTGCACTCTACAATTTTGTAGTTTTCGCAGGTTTTATTTTACCTATTACTACTTTTAGCATGGAAAGAGAACCAGCAACATAGAAAATACCCATATAACACAGAAAAAACAAGCTGTGTGGTGGTTTCACAGATTGGCACCTTAGTTTTCACTGAACAGACATTTTAAGTGGAATCTTGGGTGCCACAATACCACATTCAGAAAAATGTTGGCAGGGAAGTTATTTCAATTTGGATGTCCTCCAAGGCTCACAAATATGTGGGGAGAAGAAGAGAGAGAGAGAAAAATAAACCTTGGTGGTAAATGCTTAATATGATGCCTGAAATCAAAGCAAACCAAGCAAGTAAAATGTGATTTTTTCTTTTCCTTCAGCACTCAAGAGAATATGGGCTCAAAATAGCCAAACGACAGCAATAGTAAACTTGCATCTCAGGGTAATTCATGGCTTTTTGTTTCTTTTTTCAATCATGTACATTTAAAAATATCCCATGAAACACACACACACACACACACACACACACACGCACACAATTCCTTTCAAATCAGTGCATACATTACATAACTGGCATAATATGCTAGACGTTATTCAATAATGTAGCATTAGTCAAGCCATTTTGAATGGACATGGCTTCTTGATTATACGTACTTCACGTGGACACCTGTGCATATTGTCGGACACCCGATTCCATGACCTTTCAGCCTCTGGTTTTCTGAGAAACCGAGCAGTACCGTCTGGAGTGTGTCTGTGGGAAGTCAAAACAGGAGTTATAGCATGGTGTTGGATGAGTAGGCCTGACTTGCATTTGCTGAACTAATATAACTAATGTCCCCAAACTATAAAAATCAGCCTCAGAACAGCATCCCTCCTCCACCAAAGATGACCACTGGCACTCTGGATCACAGTAGGAAGCGCTCTTTTGGTATCCACGAAAACTCGGCCACTTGTAATAAAGCGCGATTCATCACCCCAGGGAATGTGTTCACTGCCACAGAATCCAGTAATGCCGTCCTTTACACCACTCCAGTTGTTTGCGGCTTCTCTTCCATGGAAACCGATTTCATGAAGCCCCGAATGCACAGGTTTTGTGCTGACGTTGCTTGACGCGGCCTGGAACTCTAAAGTGAGCGAGACTAGAGAGAATAGGTGATTTTTTTGTGTGCTCTGCACTTCAGTATTCATTGGCCCTGCTCTGTGTGTTTGCATTGTCTATCAGTTTGTGGCTGAGCTGTTGCTCCTAGATGCTTTTTTTTTTTTTTTTCTCATAAAGACAGCACTTATAGTCGCACTGGGCAAATTTAACATGACAGAAGTTTTACAACTCGACTTGTGGTAAAGGTCGTCTTATGACATCGTCATATTTAAAGTCACTGAGCTCTTCAGTACCACTCATTCTACGGAAGTGTCAGTGTTTGTCTATGGAGATTACCCGGGTATTGATTTTATGCACCTGTTGACATTAGATGAGTCTGAAACAACTGAATTCACTAATTCAGAGGGGTGCCTACACACTTGTGGGACGTATAATGTAAAAGATATAATTCATCCGAGCAATATTTAATTAAACCGGCTTTATGGTTTATGACTTGATCTGTTCTTGACCTCCACTCCTTAAGACCAATAGCTCTTTCTGAGAGGCTGTAAGCCTTAATTCTTTATTTTTAGTGTAATGAGAAAAAATTTATTAGCATGCTTATAAACATATAGAACCCATGACTGCCAAAACACACACACACACACACATGCACAAGATGAATGTGTTAAATTGAGTTATTTCTCTGTGGATCTCACTAGTAACCTTGACATGCCTGAATGTTTCATCTGTGTGTGTGTGTGTGTGTGTGTGTGTGTGTTCATCCTGATCTAAGAGGCCTTGCCTGAGACCTTGAGCTTGCTGAAGCATGGGGGCATGAATTGTCTCTTGTCTGGGAGAGTGCGAGACCCTGAGAGATAACATACTTCGCAGGCAACTGAGAACACGGTGTCCCAAACCCTCAGCCTCCTATCTCATGTTCTCTGCCCCTCTGACGTCCTCACCTTAGATAGCACTTCATCTGCTCAGCAGGGGATGAGCCTTCGGCATGCACAGGAGTTGGCCGCCGGCACCAGCCAATGCACTATGGCATCGGTGTGCCCGCAACAGACGTTGTTTACAGTGAGTTGTTTTGAGTGGAGTGTGTATCTGGCTCTAGTGAGTGCAGGTGCTTGTGGAGGCCCGAAGAAGAGAGGAGGAGGAGGTAGTGGAAGGTGTAGGAGGAAGAGAAGGAGGAGGAGGAGGGGGGAGGAAAAGGAGGAGAGCCAGGGAATAAAAGTTACACTGTCTTTCTTAAACATCTTCAAGGTCTTGGGGAAGGAATAAATTCCCAAGGGAGAGGTTTTCCTGGGAGTAGACCGCCCTGGCGCTGGACTGGGTAAGCTCTGCTTGTCTTTTTGACTTTTTTCTGTTTCTGCTAAGAACTTGTGTCGGAGAAACGAGTTATGCTGTAAAGTGCAGAGTTAATGATGCTAGGCTGAGTAAAACATAATGAATACGATGGATTTAATATTAATCTTTGTTTACTTACCATCTCACATAAGTGATTAAATTTTGGTTTGTTAAATTAGCATTGCCTCCAGGCATGTCTCTGGGAATTAATCATTTTCCGAGTTAATCGCAAAGATTTAGGTCTTCTCAATTATGTTAATCCTATATGGATTTGATCTTGTGCTCATGAATGACTTGAAGTTTATCTTTGTCTCTCCATCTCTTTAGGGTGACACCTGCCGAACTGACGCCGTGCTCCCATGCTCGTTGTTCCTTTTTCCTATGCATATACCTCTTTGAGACGTAGCATTAAAGAGGCATAGGGCATGGGAAAATGGGGCTGCAGAGGTGTTCCACTGGAGTTTTCTACAAAAGAAAAAAAAATCATCTACAGAGAAAGGGTTAGGTAAACATACTTTTTTAAATGCTTTCATGATCTGCCACTCTACTAATGGAAAGATAGCAGAGGGATTGTTTTTATTTGCTACATGAGATGCTGTGAAGAAACAGTGATGGTGTGATCTTGTGAAGTGCAGAGTGAGAATGGAAACTCTGTAAGCAATGTGCTGCCTGCCTGTGATTTAATAAAGAAACTAAATTGAAAAGCAATCCTAAATGTGTCTGTGTTCAAAAAAGGTGCGCTCCCTGGATAATCCTAGCAAGACATGTCACTTTTTTTTCTTACAGTAGAATTTTGTTTTACTTAATGAATTTGTTGGGTTTTTGTTTTTTATTATTTCTATACACTACACGAGATACATTTTGATACTGGGCTTGACAGGGTGATCGACTAGTTATTATGAATAGCTTAAATAGTTTTATTATAATAATAAATTAAAAAACTTATAAAAACTTCATTCCATACAGTTCATTTACAAAAGCATTCACAATCGCGATTTTAATTTGACTTCTAGAAAAGCGACCCAAATTTTTAATGAAATATTGTATACACTGCGAGTCTTTCCTGTATAGATCTCACTCTCTCTGATTTATAAAAGACTAAAAGTATAGCTGTAGACAGACAATAAATGCATATGTGGTGCATGTACCAAGGGATACAGGCCTGGAGTATCATTATACTGAATCAAACCCAGCGAGTGCCCACTCACTGCTCTACTGTCCCTTAAGTGCTCATTACTGAGGTGGTATGAAAAAAGAGAAATATTTACACCATGGCTGTCCTCATCAAATATGGAGCAGGTTGCCATGATTGATGGTGTGTATGTGGAATGTCATGGTGGAGAAGTAGAGAAGAAAGACAGAAGTCAATATGGTTTATTTTCTGGTGTCTAAAAAGACTAAGCAGAAAAAAAAAAAACAATAATAATAAGGGGCTTAAGCAAACATCTCATAGATGAGATGAAATTACAACCTTAATATGATTTGAGGGAGGAGAAAAATAAGTAGAATGCCTGTTACTAGCTGTAATACATTGATAAATTGTAATATCACAGTCAAGTTTAGTACTGGCTAATTATAGGCAATGTGAATAAATAAAGACTTCTTGGGTGCAATAAGAGGCAGGAAAATGATTTCTGTGAAACTTGATAACCATTTACCCATTAAAGCAAACATCTTATTAGCAAACAAGCATTTATAACAACAAAAGGGATGCAATTAACTAGAAAAAGGCAGAGATAGTTCTTTCCAGGGACTTTCCAGTGGACACCCACTTGTCCATCTCCATTGTGTTTGTCTCCAGCCTGCAATAATTAGTGCACAGCACTCAAGACTTCATTAACATGTCCTCACTCAAACTTGCAGTTTCTCAGATTAGCAACAATCCTCCATAGGCTTGTTGGACATTACTTTTCCCATTGTCTGCAACCGTGGCCATGCTTCACACCTCATATACAGTGGACTCCTGCATTGTGAACATGGCAGTTAAAAATCCATTAGTGTGTGTTTTAAAAGCACATAGTGCCTCCCTGTGGTGGCACACAAATACACACAAAGCTAAGATTAATATCAGCTGTGTAGGAAACCTATTGTACTGTATACAAAAGGGGAAAGCAAATGGCTTGATTAGCAATTCAACATGCACTAGAGCTTAGAGGTAGAGCAAACGTGACAATGGTGCTAGACCTTTTGCGAATCTGCATGGTTGGTTAAGCAGAATGAATGCCTAGACAGCCAATAGATGATGCACAAGCCAAGATGGAAGCTTCATTATTGCCTATTATCTTAGCCTTCCTTTAATTATACACTGAGACATATGGTTAAGTCTCTCTCTCTCTCTCTCTCTCTCTCTCTCTCTCTCTCCCTCTCTCTCTCATATATATATAGAGGTTAGGGAAATTAAACATGTAATGACTCTCAGTGAACTGGTCAGGAAAAAACAGATCGGTTTATAACCATCTAAATGATAAACATAATAATTACCTGCTGTTTTTAAGAAAAAAAAAATGCACCTAGTTTATGGCACTGATATTATACTCCCTGATACACAAGACTTGTGCTTAAGATGTAAGCTATTAGCAATTGGTTGTAGTATTATCTGGTATGTAATTAAAATGGCAGGCAAAAATCTGATTGTCTGGCATAATATTCAAGTTAGTTGTGTTGTTTGTGAATACATTTTATAATGCTTATATTTTACTTGCGGTAATGTGACTTGTTAGGTTAATGTGACTGTGTCACAACTCCAGAATACTTTGTTCAATCATGAGCTTAGATTGCTGCCTGTGTACTGGTTGGTGCTGCATATGCCTATTGTTTTATTTATTTATTTATTTTTCTTCTTTTAGTAGTAATTGTGCTGTCTTTTACTTATCACTCTGATGTCCTGTGTTGTAGTTGATTTCTGTTTATATGTAGTTTTGTGTTTTATGTAGCAGCATGGTCTTCTTCTTTTATTGTGTATTGTACCAGCTGGGTATGTTTGAAATGACAGTAAAAACCACTTGACCTGACATGATTTGTGAGGATTCTCTTCTTCTCCTTCTCTCTCTCTCTCTCTGTATGGTTTTGGGTGATATCTTGGTTCTCCATTTTTTTTCTAAAATCTACAAAAATAAAATTAAATAAGCATGGTGAAAATGTCGGTATGGTGGCCTGTGATGTACTGGAATCCCTCCCAGAGTAAATTCTGCCACTTTATTATTTTCTTTTCACAGGATTGGCACCAGATGTACTTTTAGCTTGAATGGGGGAAAGTACTTACTAAAAATTTATGAATTAATAAATGAATTAATAAATGAACATGTTTGAAGCTGAGTTAGACGTTATGACGATATGATGAGAGAGAGAGAGAGAGAGGGGGGGGGGGGGAATATTATCCAGAACATATTTTCATCTGAATATTTAGCTACGGATTTTGCAGCTCCTAGTTAAATGGAACATGACAGCAGGCTGCTATTTTAAGTGCATGCGTCATGCACTGGGTAAGAATATGTATTTTGGGGGGACTGATCTCTGATTCTGACACAGGCTGCATCTCACACCCGAGACGGATGACTTCCTTCCAGATGGTAGATGGTGGTGTGGCGGCAGCGCGCGCTCTGGTTGGTAGTCGGTGTAACGGATACAGCTGAGTGGCGGAGGCGCGCGCTAATAAGAGGCCGGCAGACTTCATGGCGCCACAGTTTAGCGCCTGTCCAGTGGGTGTGAATCTCAGCGACTGAATCACAACGGAGCTCAATGGATCGCAATGATGTGGTCGTTACTGTTGCTTTGATGTGTCTTTGAGGATGCAACCAGCGCAGGATCAGCGTCGCGCCGCTGGATGTCCGTCTCAGTGTACTTACCCACAGGGGCGCACAAACAGAGGAGCGCAAGGTGCGAAAAGCTGCGGAGACGGACAGGCGGTTCAGCTCCTGCACTATTCGATAAATCTAGGCTATAGGGGGACTTATACAATCTCGAGAGTTAAAACTGTAAATCAGTATACGAAAAAAAAAACCCCGGGACAAATTATGTTCACTCACTGCAAACCATTATGCCCAAAAGTACACTATACGTGCTCACACTCGCTCACTCATCGTCTATACCGCTTTATCCTGCATACGTGCTTACATAAGCCCGAAATTTGATTTATGCATGTATCGAGGACAGATCATGTTTGCTAAGCGATTGTTTAGATGCTCTGAATACGAATAAAATACACTAAACAGGGTTGAAGTACTATCTATTGTCTCCATCTATTTTTTTGCCAGATCATATGTTTCAGTAATTACCAAATGTGATGTTTTGACAGTCAATTAGTTTGTATAATGTGGTGACCATCCTTGTTCACATATTCCCATAGTCATGCTTACTTAGCACTTATTCTAGAGGCTGTCATGTAAAATGTGTAATATTTTGAATGGCTTGCATGCCCACAACTGTTAAACTGCCTTACTCGCGAGTTTCTCATAATTCTTTAAATATAGGATTAACTTATCAATGAAACATTCCGCGAAAGGTATTATAATTAAAACTTTTTTTATTCACATAAAGAAGCATCTTTATTTACATATGCAGTGCATGTTTATATACATTATTATTTTAAGGACCCAAACATTGGGACAATTCGAAATATTCATATTTCACATAAAAGCATCATTTTAAAAAATCAGTGGCAAGTTAATGTAATATAAAGCTGATTGTGCTACAATATTAAAGCTACGCTGTAGCTACTATAAGGAAGAACATTAACAGTGTCCTTAAAAGTCCTCTAATTTTAGTCATCAATAGTAACATGAGGGAAGGAGTGTATGGTGCATCATGGCTCGGTATGTTGTGTACTGGTGCAGAGGTTGCGTTGTGTACTGCGTGAACGCGGCGGCAGGCGGGAGCGCGTGTCGCTGTCCAGCCAGCGCGTGGTGCTGAAACTGCGGTGGTGGAAAAACCAAGGGAGCGAGCAGTGCCGGAGCGTAATATTCCATCCGGATGTCCTGTGCCTCACGCTTCAGCTTCATCCTTCTGTTCTGAAACCATGTTTTCACCTTAAGTTAAAGAACGAAAGATTAAGTTAAAAACAGGTTATGCGTGGAACAAATTGCGACAAATCATCTAAACACTCTCCCAGGCAATTTTATCAAGAACTACCATATGTGTAATATGTTAGTGACCCTTTATCATACACTAATGTAAAATGAAAGAGACAACCCGGATGTTCGGAAGGTGGACCACTGTGAATATTAACCGAAGCAGTCCCTCCTTCCAAATATAAGAGCTGGGTTGCAAAAGAACAGCTCTCCAAACCAAAGAGCCTACAGTGTTGATAATCTATGTACTGTATATCTATGTATCTGTGTATCTAATGCACTAAAGTAAACTGGCGTCTGGATGTAACGAGGCCTTACCTGAGTTTCAGAAAGATGCAATTTTTCTGCTATTTTTCTCCTGTGGCTGGCACCGAGATATCTGTGCTTGTAAAAGGTTTTCTCCAGCCGTGCAATCTGATAGGACGTGAATTTTGTTCTGATCCGACGATTTGGCCCCATTTCTACCTCGCTGTCATCACCAGTCTCACTCTCCGAACCGGAAGTGTACCCGCAGCTATCTGAAAAAGGAAGAAGAATAAAGAACGTTAATGGCAAAACCAAAAACATACAACTTTTCTAAATCACATCGATCAACAGTGACTTTAGTGTTACTATTACTATGCTTACTCGTTGGTGAAGATGGGATCTTGGTGTCATCCTTGACCTTGTCATCCGAAAGTAAACCCCCAGTGAGAGAAGGAGGTTTAGTATGGACCGCGGGGGCCACCGGCCTGTGCACCAGAGCAACCTCTAAATCAGAACGGCACTGGGGCTGAGAGCTTTGCGACAGCCATGCCACTGAAAAGTTTTTGGCCATGTTGCAGTTCCTCCTGACAGACAGTGGGGAAAAATAAAAATGATTGTATTGATCAGCAGCAGTGGCCCAGCACCAGGACTATATGTAGGAGGTGCTACACAAGTATTTGCATAAGCAAGGGGATCACGACGGAACGATAAGTGTTTGATGGGCGTTGTAATGGAAGTTAATAGATGTCGCAACTGTTTTTCACACGCCCGGCACACGTGTTATATCCAGGCGCCACCGTGTCTGAGCACTGAAGTGCTTATCGACCATTGGCTCATGTGATGACAGAAAACTGTGAATAATCAGCGAAGTTGAGAACAAATTGATATAATCACTTACAGAAAACTCAATCGAAGAAATAAGCCGGTTCTTCAGAAAACTCGACTGATTGAGCTAAAGGCACCAAAGTGATATGTAACGATTTTTTTGTTGTTGCTTTATCTCGTTAACAACAGAAGCCAACAAAAACACCAACCATAAGTGCTTAAACACAGAGTTCAAATACTTAAAATATCAGTTTTATTTGTTATTTATTTGTTCCCTTGTGCACGTGTATGTCAGTTTGTTCACATTTGACTAGAATGTAGAGCTAAGTTTGAATCAGTAGTGCTCAATATGTTACATCATGTAGTCTAAATTGTTATATATATATATATATATATATATATATATATATATAACAATTTATATATATATATATATAAAACATGCACATATACCTTTAGTGGTAAGACCTATACCATCGAGGAAAATTGCAATTTGTTTTCTATGTTTCTGTGTATATAGCCTATGTATTTAAGTTTGATTGATTGTTTTTTGTGTGAGTATATTCGTATTGTGTTTATACGTGTTTTTTTTACACCCTAGAAGGTATGAACCTTATGACAAACCAGGTATGTCTAATGGATCGTCTTTTGCATATTATCACTTTCATGCAGACTATTGCATTGCATTATATTGCTGAAGGGGACAGTTGTCTGTCTCTTAGTTGTACCCGCATTGTTCTGTCGTCAAAGCTGACTTGATAGTGAAACACTAAAGCAAAGCAAAGGTGAGAGGGTGCCGTTTGATGTCTACTAACATGAGAGTTTGAATTAGCCTCTGGCGCCTTCTAACTCCACACTGTTCCACCAATTCCATCAGAGTTGCTGATTACCTAATCGCTCTGAAACGTGGAAACCTAGAAATAAAATGTTATTTCCTGACATAGACATTAAGATTTCCTTCACTCAAAACACGTGTTATGGGATTTTTTCCCCCTGGTGGGACTAGGATATGTACTGATAACCCGATAAAGTATTGGCCACTGATCTATCTTGTTACAATTCCAGTTGGATTAGAAAAGATTAAATTTGGTTTATTGTGAAAGGGCAACTGATTTACATCACGTATTGACTTTACTGTGGACGCAAAACTGGTTTCGCTCTTTGAAGTATTTGAATAAATGAACATTCTGTCATTTTGATCACTTTCGGTGGCTCAGTTTGTTACCTTTCAACTCACTATATCCACTACATTTTTATCCATTTAATTGCATTAGTGAGTGATCAAATGCTAAATGTTAATCAAGCATTTTCTAGGGATAGGGCCTTGAATAGCACACAGACTCCAGACTTCACGGAGCCAGTCCCTTAGGCTTTTGTCAAGAGTGTAAACTCATCAATGGTCGGCTTAATTAGGACTAATTGTAGGCCATGATCTACTCGTTAGGTCGCTTTTGAAGTGCGGTCACAGAGACAAACAGAATTAGGTGCGGTGCATATGAAAGCGCAGTGTGGGATCAGTACGGATTTGCTCTCTCTCTCTCTCTCTCTCTCACTCACTTACTCACGCACGCACACACACACACAAGCTGCTGTATATGGAGCACTAATTTAAATAAAGCATAACGATTCACCCACATCCGCTAACATGAACAGCTTTGTATAAACGTGTGTGTGTTTGTTAATGTAATGCTCAATGTTCAAAATGTACAATTTATCTCACAACAGAAAGAAACGACCTCTCATGCCCTACACTAGGCTAACTGAAAGAAACTTTGTGATGCAAGAGTTGCAAGATGCGCCTAGTTCATTATTTATAAATTGTTTATATTTTTGACAGTTTCACTGTCGATTTCAATTTCGACTTTGTCCATGTTTATTTATTTACTGTGCTATTCGTCATATGCTATTATATTTAGTATGGTTTCTATGCTAAGTTTTATATGTTTTTCCACGGGCCTCGTCACGACTAATTCGATTTCTTAATTTATTCACTCGTTTATAAATAAACATTGGCTTTTACGTTTGACAAGTTACACTAAACACTAGATATGTACATTAAACACTTTTTGTTAGTTAAGTTTTTACTTATGTCAATATAATACAAAATAACGTGAATAATTAATAGCTACGGGTTAACAAGTGAAAAGTTAGACTGCGTGATGCATCATTTGATGGGTTTCGTGCTCTTTGAAGTGCTCGATATGAGATTATCACTTATCACAAAGATCCCTGTTCAATCCCCCAAAGCAATATAATCAACTCACAGGAGCATGATCACTGCTGATAAGGGCCTGAAACTGATGTGACTGACATCTTAATTTATAGCAGTATATAAAGCTCAACATTGCCTAAAATACTCACTAAACTATTAAACAGCATTATATGCCCCTGTTGAAATATTTTAACCAACGGCCTGATGAACCTATGTGCTAACTGACTGTGCAAAGTTTTATTCAAATACAGTATTAGAGACAAAATACTAAACAATATATTGTCTCCAGAATGTCACCCTTAAGTTTTGTATCGTTTGTTAATTTAAAAAGTGGATATTCAGATTCAGACGTTGTCACGTCAGGGTTTACGGTTACCAAGTAAAGTACGAAAGTTGTGTTATGTGAGCAAAAACATCATAACAAACTTCATTTTTAGTGTAGCCTACTATACTGACAACTTTTTGCTCACATAGTTTCGTATGACTAGTAATGTGAGTGTCACTGTAATTGGTGGAACAAAAGACAAGAGCAATATTATTTTTAACATAAAAATATTTTATTATTTTCAATAAATAAACTTTTTTTTTTTACCAATAAAACTCTTAGCAAATAGTTCTATATACAAAACATATATATTGAACATATCAACAAAAATATCCACATATTCTCCACGATATTTTATAAAGTCTAATAGCGATGTTGCATGGGGATCATATGGTGGCTGTGCTGATGAATGGTCTGCTGGTGCTGGATGGCGCGGTGATGAACAGGGATAGTTGGAATTGCGTGCGGGTTGGGCACGTGAGGAGCTGCGTGGAAAGCCACGCGCTGTCCGCCGTAGTGGAAAGGAAGCGTTGGAACCGCCGGTAAGAGATAATGGGGCAAAGCAGGGAGCGTGTATTCAACCCTCAACTCCTGAACCTCACGTTTTAGCTTCATCCTCCGATTCTGAAACCAAGTCCGAACCTGCACCCGATAAAGAAACAACGAGGTTAGATTGGAGACACGGAAATGTAGCTTCAACGATTATCAAGTTTCATTAAGGCAAAGGATGGTGCACATGAGGATCGCCTCTTACCTGAGTTTCGGATAGGCTGAGTTTCTGTGCCGTTTTAACCCTCTCTCTCGCGTCCAGATATTTGTGTTTGTTGAAGATTTTCTCAAGCTTCTCAATTTGCTCTGGAGTGAATTTGGTTCTGACTCTACGGTGGGCGCTTCCATCTCTTTCGCCCTCACTTCCATCTTCAATGGAGGGACACTCTGACGCAGCGGCCTCGCTCTCATAACCAGAAGAGTAACCGCTGTTCTCTGAAGCTGAAGAAAACAAAAGCACACCTGGTCATTGATCTGCACATCAGAATCACCTTTGAGTAACTTGCACAGTCAAGAAAACTACAAAAGCGGACACTGAAAATACTTACAGCTTGGAGACGTGCAATTCCTCTGAGCTGTGTGTGTAAACACCATGCCTTCCTTCTCCTTCTGTTCCTCTGTGCTGGTGTTCTCATCAATCCGGCTACATTTCGGTTTGGCCTGAATGTAAACCTTGTCATAAGATGTCGGAGGCCGCGGCTGGACCAGGCAAGGGACATGCCGCCTTACAGAAGCCTGCATTGGTTCCGGATCCTGTTTGGAGGCATGAAAGCTTTGGGCAAGCCATTCCACGGAAAAGGTTTTCACCATGTTTCAGCTCGAGATGGTCCAAGTGTATCCAGTGAAAGTCCCAAGAGGATTGTGACGCCCTAGAGGGAAACCTCGGTGTATATATACCGCCTCCGGACACCAGTGTGCATTAGCATATGCATGTATGTGTTTTAACGCCTGTTCGACTTGCAATCATTAGGGCTAATGGGTCGTTATTGAAGTCTTTACATATCCTGTGATTGTGTGAAAACCTGGCGCCACTGAGTCTGTGAGAACAGACGTCAGCTGTCTGCTTGTTCTTTATACGAATCCCACATCTGGCTGAGAATAATTCATATTGCCCATAGGAGCAGATTTCTGATTACAAGTACTATGCATCACTATTAACCTATAACACTGAATCGAACATATACAAAACGGAAACTTTGCAGAAGAGACACATTAATGCAAACAATTCAGGTTAATTTCTATTGTTAACTTACATGAAATGACACCCAAGCTGACGGGTGATTTGCCTTTTTTTTTTTTTTATTCAACGGATGATCTAAAACATAAACACTTTACGTATTACATTTGTAAATACATGTCTAACATTCTCAGTTACCCAGATTTCTTCATTAGACTAAAGAAGCTGTTTGGATGAATAGTGAAACGTTTCTACCTAGCAAGAGAGAAGTCCAGCTGACATGATCAACTTGCAGATTGATTTCAGGCTACCTCTGGATCACGTTGTTAGAACACACGTAGCTGGGACTGAAAATTACACGTTACTATTAACACACGTTCAATTTCACGAAATTGTGCTTAAAGACGAACCAGTGTTGAATCTTAATTTCAATCCAGATCTGTCACGTCTACAGTTTAAACCTGTTTCCAGCTGTCTCGTCCTCATGAATGAAAGCGCTAATGCGAAGCTTAAAAGCTTAAATGAAAATGTGAATGACAGTCATGTATCTATCTAATGCTAGTCGATCGCACAGCCACTCTCGGTATTGCGTTTCTCGTTTTCCTGAGCACACCTTCCTTTTGTGAAGGAGACAATGGAAATGACAATAGAGTTCAAATGGCTTGGCAGTAACACGTCTCTGGTGTCCTGGAGAGCCGCTGGCGCCACCGCCGTTTGGACAGAGAACATCAAACGGATTACAGTAGCAGCACAGTCAGAGCTGATGGAGGAGCTGCATTTCACATGCAAACTGCCCAAACAATACACTCCTCAATACCGACAATTCAGAAAAAAAAAAAAAAAAAATCCCGAAGCGATCCAGAAACCTCTGCTTCATAATGCAAGGAAACACGCAGATTGACATAAACTTACTGCACATTTATTTCTTATTTTTATTTATAACGTCTCATTTGATTAATCATACACTCCAAGAATAAGACATAAATCTGATAAGGTAAAAGATTTCATGTGAAATACATTGGCACACAGACAATGTTAATCCCACTCATCAGGGTATATCTCACTGTATGTGTTGACTCTCTCAGAGTGGTTTAATCCCTTTGAGCGCCTAAGTCGCCGCCGGCTAACAATGCGCTCCTAAAGGGATCGTTTAGCTCTAGTGAGGATGATAACAGCAGGCTGGTTGCTTCCTTTATCTCAGATCTGTGCTTAGAGAGGTCGGAGCTCTTCGCCTACCAATTAAATGTGTTTATCTGAAGCGCTTTGAAGTGGCGACTACAGAGAAGCACCGACCTCCAGGAGCGCCTGTTTCCTCACCTCGGGAAGAGGGGTGGACACACACACACACACACACACACAGAGAGAGAGAGAGAGAGAGAGAGAGAGAGAGAGAGAGAGAACCCCACCAGGCCAACCCTCCAAATAATAATAATAATAATAATAATAATAATCCCATACACTGACTTATAAAGCTAAATGACACGATTGCTCTAAAGATAAAGAAAATAAACTACAATCTGTAATATGCAGAAAAAAATATAACCAGATACTTTATCCCTGCATCACTAAATGAGAATAATCCTACTTAAAACAACCCTCTCATAATTCTACAGTTTTAGATCTGCACATAGCTAGCATGCTCTAATTTATCTGAGCTACCAGGTGTATGTGCGCTTTCTAGCATTTAAGGTAATGGAATTAAGCCATGGCTGTTTTATTACAGATATTTCAATTCACGGTATTGCAGTATTATTATGAACAATTAGTACATTTTTCACTGGGTTTTTATTTGAATATAAAGAAATATTAAAGCAGTTTTTTTTTTCAAGCCTTATATCCATCCACTACACCTGAAAACTAATCTATTGTCCCTCCAAAATCTTTCTCTTTACAGAAAAGGGAAGTTTAAAAAAAGAAAAAAAAAAAGAAAAGAAAAATGGAAATATTGGTTGTGTTGAGCAAAAAATATGCTTCAGAAGTGGTAGATGAAGATAAGGTTGGAAAAACACTGATATATCTTTAAGAAAATATCGAATTGAATTGCTAACCCAGGGTTAGAGGGGAAAAAAAACCCCCAAAACAAGATTTAATAACTTTGACCACATTCAAAAAAATAAAGAATAAAAAAAAAAAAATAGAGGCTTCCTTGAGCTGTAGACACTATAACACCTGAGCAAATTTTCTCAGCGTTCCCATTTCTCTAACATCCACAGTCTGGTACTTGATTAGAACATTTCCCCCAGTGTCTGGTTACTAAAAACCACATGTATTTAACTTTTTCTGCACAGAACTTTTGAGAGATGGCTTTTCTTCTCTCTCATCTCTGCCACTTATCACTTCTGCCAATGTGTCTATGACAGATCTCTCTCAGAATTACTGGAAGGAGGCTTTGACCTTGCGCAATGTGTCTTGCATGCGGCGTGTGTGACGCTCTGCAGCAGGCTGGTTGAAGTTGGCATCATTGTCAGCGGCAAGAAGTGACACATCACAAGCACCCAGATGGCTGATCCGGGCCTGAAGATACGACTGTAGTTCTGGATCAGGAGTGCATGCATACGTGTACTCCTGGAAAGCATGGACCTGACTTACTACACGTGCTATAGTCCTGCAGAGGAAAAGATGAAAAAAAAAATTGAGAGTGAGTTAAATTCAATTAAATCTTGATTGCATTATTTTCTCATTATTAATAATGATATTGCTAATGAACTTTATTAAAAGGAATGTAAATCATGTAAAAAGAAAATGATTCTATGCAAATATACTGTAAGTGTGATTTAATAATTCTGTTTGTCTTATCAATGGCCTATAGTATTTTACCACAAACTATACGTCCATGGCTCACAGGGTACCAGGGCAAAAAGGATAAATTCAAGCAAATTCAGCACAGTTAGCTAGGAATAGCACAGATTGTTTATGGCAGAAACCATGTCAGATGTGAGTTCATTTGTATGAGCCCTGCTGTGCCATGAAGGAATAAGTGCAAACCTTAAACAAACAAGTACGACTGTGTACAATTGAGTCAGTGGAGGATGGTTCACAGGGCTTTTAGCTGAACTTCCCCTTGGCTTGGGACAAATATGTGTCCTGATTCCATCAGACAGCTCTGGGTGTATAACAACCAGCTGTGTGTCTAACTCTCAGTGCACCCACTCGCACCCTGGCATCTGCCAACAACACCCATCCCCTCAGGTATCTGGCACAAACCCATCACCCCAAGCAGCCCGTCGCCACTGATGCACCATCTGGCTGCACACACTCCTCACGATTGGTGTACACGAGCTTGTGAACACTCAGGATGTGTGAACCTGACTGGACAGTGTAACATGTGCATCCACCAGCTGTGTCATTACCACTCGATCAGTATCTCCATGACCTCTGATCCCCACAGATGTCTTCCAATGCATGTGTGTGAATTTATGGTTTAATTTGAGAATATTTTGGGTTGTGTCTAGTGACAGTGACAAATGAAGCACGTTCTTAGTCAGGAATATGTACATGTCTAGCTAGCGTATGAACATTGTACATTTGAGCAGGGCTCGTTTAAGCTACAAAGTGGGAAAGAACATAGACGTAGCAACAATCCAGCCAACATTACCGTTGATGAGTTTGACATTCTCTTTCTTAAAACACCAGATTATTGTATAGGATTAAAGATTTACCCAACTAACGTGTGACTATTTGAAGTTCTACTATAAACTGATTTAAAATAGAGACATTTTATTAACTGTTAAACTTTGAGAGGCTGTGTTGACATGATGTCATACTCTGAAGTCAGGGTTTGAGGAGACCTTTCCCAAGTACTAAGGGACATCCTTTTGTTTTTATGTGTCGCACTATTAAGCCTGAATGTCCAGTCTTGGTGATTCTGTGCGCAATTTGATACAACTAAAAAAGCAGGTTTTAGGTTTGCAGATAATTTAGCATCGTGAGATGGACAGAATCTTTCTTAAAAAGATGACTAAATATTAATGCAGCAGAGGTGGATTCATATGGCATATTTGCCCAAGACACTGACAGCATTTTAATAGAGCATATAAAAATCCAAACAAATCAAACAGCATTCCAATTGCATCTTGCATATTTAATGTCTCTTAAAGATCTGATCTTGGCACAGCTATCAAGAACAAACAGAGCAGACCTCTCCTCCCCTCCCTTCCCCCACACATTATTTGCAAACGAACAAGGGGTGTTCAAGTCAAACCGGGACTTTTGATGACAGAATGATGTGCAGAATAACAGAATAGAGCTATGAGATTAAAACTATTTTTATTTTTCTATATCATCCCCTAATGCACCTATTCCAGTATCTCTCAAGTGCGTGGATACCATCAAGATAGAAAAGTTTTCTCAGTACATTGGAGCCATGATCAGGCATCCTTCAATTCCGTGTCGAAACATTCTTTTCACTTGCTGCAGATCTTCTGTGCCGGTTGAAGGCAGAGAGCTCTCTCAGTATTCAACGTGCTCTTGACTAACAGAAATGCAGGTGTGGTTATGAATGACTGTGTGTATAGTTTCCACAGACAGATGCATCTCTTCTGAAAGTTGCCAACAGGTTATCCATACATTTTCAATGATCAGGTGTTCCACTCATGGGAAAGACTGCAGCGGGCTCTGAGTCACGTCACCCGGGATCTTCGTTCAGGGAAATACAGCTTTCTTTAAATCATATGTACCATTCTAATACTTCGGCCAAAAATCTTATTGCCCTACTGTGCTTGAAGTTTTCTGTAAATGTCAATCACTTTTACATTTTGATTTTCCTGCTTATTTAAAAAATAGTTTTAAATAATCTACATCATGCTCAGAAATTTATCTCACCGCACATGCACATTAGCACACTTTATTTGTGATATTTATAAAAGCATCTTTATGAAACATCTGTACAACTGAATGAAGCCACAGTTTCTGACCGTAACTTGGGCCACTTGTACGCTTTGTTAGTGAGAGTAAAGGCGCCGATCTCCAGCTGTTGTATGTGCATGGCCAGAATGTGTGCATCAGGCAGTGTGGGTTGCCTCCTTCCCCGCTCTCCCTCCATCAGACACATACTGTCACTCTTCAGAAACACCTGCAACAAAGACACAAATCAGATGAGCCGTGATTAGTTCAGAAAACCTGATCTCGTTTATCCAGATCATACAGTTTCAGCATAGATGTTATCCCTTACTATGCTATAGATCAAAGCTCTCTCCTACCTGAACCGCCCTGAGCTCCTCGAGAACATCTGACATCTTTGCTGACAGCTGCTTCCAAGCCTGCAAGTGCAAGCAGTCCCAAACAGTAATAAAGTTTAGTAAACATCATAAGGTTGATCCAAGCTGAGTGAAAAATTAGGAAGCTGCCACAAAGGATGAATATTAATTTTCATGCAGTCTTTCCCTGAGTATGTTTAGATATCTGTTTACCAATGATCATTTTTTGATAAGTTAACAGCGCTTTATAGTATCTCAAACTGTATTAGTCATTGCTGAATTCTAAGGAGTCTAGAAAAACAGAAGGTCTTTTAACGTAATAAAGTTGTTCGTATTCCCAACATCTGTGCATGTGTAAAAAAGAAAGATTGTCTCCATATTTAGATCAAACTGACAGCTTGAAAAAACAATTATGTGCAATTTTGTTGACTCATTAGCAGCTTATGGCCTTAAGTCAACTTTGCTTCCAACTAATTGACAAGTATTAATTATTATTATTATTATTATTATACTGAATTAAATATAAAGAATGTGGTATAATTATAAATGCTGCTTCACACCTTGGTCCAAGCCACAAATGAACCAATTTGCTCATACTGTTAAAATAAATACAAATATTGATTGACAAATAAATCTGGACTTTTTTCTACTATAAAATTTAGTAATTACCAAGTGCATATAAACAAATTATGATAGCAATACTTCTGATATGTCTTTCAGATCGATTTTCTGTCTATCAGATTGATTTGTACTTAAAATATACTGTGTACATACATTTTTAGTTCTGTAAAGTTTCTTTGTCACAGTATCCATTATTAAAAGTGCTAGAAAAAATTGAATTGAAATTACAGTAACACTTTCAGAATAGACAGTTAAGACTGTGTACTGAGTGAGTGGTCATAATGTTATAGCCTAAAAAAGAGAAAAAGCTACATAAAACAATGTTACTGTTAATTTTGTTCAGTTTTACCGGTAATTGTCGAACAATCACATTCTCCAGTCCTCCAAGGATCTGCATGGCTGTAGCAAAGTTTCTTGCCTCAAAACAGTGCTTTGCAATAATGAGAAACCTGCCAAGCAAGGCTGTTTGTATCTAAAAGAAGACGGAGCACAGCAGGTGATGGCTAAAAAAAATTAATTCAGCTCAGTTCCCAAGGAAAGATAAACAGCAAGGATGAGATGGAGTCTGACTTAGAAGGAAGAAAAACAACCACCTCCATTTAGAGCACAGCATCTGGGTCATACCTGTCTAAATTATATACATTCACCATTTAAGATTTTGTATGATGCACTAAACATGATAGTCAAATACTAAAATATGCATTATTTTCTAGGCACATCATAGTTTGTTAGAAAATGTACTATCCCGTTTAATTATATAATTTTAGATTAAAAAGTGCACAAACTAAGTATTAAATTATATGAAATTATTACTAATTATTAGAGTATTACCTTCACTGAGTCTGTGATGACAATCTCAGCTGAGACCCAGTTACTGATGTTTTCTGCATATCTCAGGAGAAGCTTTAGAGGCCCATCATGTCCTGGCACATCACCGACAAACAAACTACTGCCCTCTAGTGGGGGGACATCGGATCCTAAACATCTGGGCATACACATGATTAAACATAATATTACTAATGCATCTTTAACATCTTTATTCATGATTCCAAATAGCTGTTAGCATGCTCTAACCATTTTAAACCATGAATTAAAGAGGATAGCAATTAATACTTATATAAATAACATAAAATTTTTTTTTGTATAAATATAAAATAAAACCTATATATTACATACTTATTATGGTCAGGAATTATAAAATAATGTTATTAACATTATACATATCTATCTATCTATCTATCTATCTATCTATCTATCTATCTATCTATCTATCATTTTGTTTTTTAAATGGTGAATTAATGCTCTTTGTTAACTAATATGTTAATTAATGTCAGTTAAAAAAATCTTAAAGTAAAGCATTAATCTATTTAAAATGTTATATAGGACATTGTATCCAATACACAGCCATGCTGCTAAAATAGGAACGGTTAGAGCAGGATTCTTATATCGCACTTCACTGCATATCCACATGTCACTGCTGGCTTTTTTCCAGCACAGATTTCTCCACATACAGTTACTCCAACTCCATCGCCAGTAACAGCTTATGTGCCAGTATAGAATTTTTCCATTTTACTTACTTGCCCTAATCATGAACAGCTCATCAAACCCCAGTGCAAATGTTTCTTCCATAAACACTCATGCGGCCAGATAGTTGTGTTTCTTTTGCCTTTTTTTTTTCCTTGCTAAATTTGATCCTTAATTTGAAGTTGGGAAAGGCACAAACAGGCTTGCTTATACAACAGGGTCTGGTCAAGTTGACAGATGATTACCTTCCGAACAGTCCAATGATTAGATTTGTAAAACAAAATACAATCACTGAATGTCAAGATAGATACAGATAAGGTAGCTAGATTAATCTGCATACAGAGGCTAAAACCTTTTAGTTGTTTTTGCTGCAGTATCAAATCTGTTACAGAACAGGAGTTTCCTCAGGGTCAAAAACATTTGTTGAACTTGTAAACTCAGCAGATACACTGTTTTTGTAATGTGTTTTACAAAGCATATTGGACGCTTCACTTTTCATCATAAAATCATTTGGGTGAAATTCGGCTGTGCAGACTCACTTAGAGATGCTGACTGCCTTTTCTTTCACTCCCTGCGCTCTGGAGTTGAGAAAATGCACCGGGTGACAGCCTTGGAAGATTTCCTAAATCAGAGACAAAACAGTTGGATGAATCTGCACAGACACTTCTGAATCAAAACAAATGTACTTGATAAATTGGAACGATAAAGAAATAAGGAGTGGGAAAGAAGCACCCTCTAGTGATTGAGGTCGGCAATTGCACCCTCAATAACCAGGGAATAAGAGGGAAATACAACATTGCTCTGGAAAAATCATTTTATTTTTGTGTTCAAAACTACAGGGCTAAGCATATAGTGCACTAATACATTTCCACAATGCGTGGAGCCCAGATTTTGTACTATATCAGGCGCAAAATACCCATAACGCCCTACCACTTTGAACAAAGTGATTTAAATTGTAACTTTAAAGTGTTTGTTTACTCATACAGCATATTTTCATCCATTATGTATGTTGAGATATAAAATTACTTTTGATGGCAGACACATAGACACATTTTCTGTGTTTGTCTATGTAAATACCACAGCAATGCATATGAAAGTGTTGCTAGATTTGCCAAAATGTCCCATTACTTCGTGTTGGTAACAGACCAGACTGCTCTAACTCTGAGATCAAAGATCAAAGCCAAGTTATTGAAAAAGAAGGTGTGCTCCGTACTCTCTTGGTACCTGTTGCAGCAGTGTGAGCTGTTGTGCTGTGTTCAAGGGACTGTGCTCTGTCTGACTGAATGCCAATCTCTCCTCGTTCTTCATAGGCATGTTGGTCAGCTGACCCTGCAGGGAACTGTAGCAGGGTCGGGGCAGTGCTGCAGCGATTGTGTACACCTTATCTTTTGGTTGGCTCACCTGGGGCTCCACCACACGTGATACATGCCACCGAAGACTCTGTGTGTATAAGATGCACAAACACAGGATTGGCAATAACTAGAGATATTAACAAGGAAAAATAGCACGTGTCTAAATCTAGTGCTGGTAACAGAAGCACAAAATAGAGATTAGGGCATTAAAGACCAGTAAAATACCAGGGTTAAGAAATTACTGTAATGTAATTACTGTAATTACTAGTAACGTAATTCACATAAAACATATGCAAAAAAACAAACAAACATCAAAATAAAATGGGGGGAAAAAGCAAAGAATGAATCATATAAGAAAAAAACGTATTACTTCATTTTTACTATTTCAGAGAATATCACTATCCTGAACTTTTCAAAGTACATAAATTGAAAGAGAATCCAACAAGTCCAAATCCAACAGGCTGACCTTTTTTCCTGCTTCATCAATAGAAGATTTCCTGCAAAAGGACTGAACCGATTGGCAATCAAGATCCTCCCAACCACTGCCTGGATTCTCACCACAAACTGGCATCCCACAGCAACGACTCTTTTTAGGACTGTTTTGTAGCATCTTAAGTAGACTCTGTCCGCGACTGTCCACTGGAGCTACCTGCAGCCACAGCACAACAGCACTGGTAATTCACAGACAACCTTGTATTTACTTTAGGCTACAGACAATACAAGGCCAATAAGGGAAGAGGTGGTTCACAACAGCATGGATGATTGATTACAGCCTGGTATTACTTCAGATGTGAGGAAGTTGTCAAGTGTTGGTTGAAGACGGGAGTTGGAGCTAAAATCCACTGAACGTCTGTCTTCTATCCAACACACTAACAGGTCCAGGGTGCGATGGTACACCTTAGCGCTGTCAGTGGAGAAGTCCTTGTTTGCCCTGTATGCATATTTTACAACAACCCACAGGACAATCAGTATACTTAACTATAAATACCAGCTATCAAATGAATGAATGATATGACATGATTCTTACACTACAGAGCTGTTAAATTTGTCCATTAGAAACTGGAGTAATTCCTCAGCAGTACAGAAATAGCGGTAGGTATAGAGAAAGTGCTGGATGTATCCTTCCAAAAAAGCATTTCTGTCAAAGGAGGAAAGAAAAGGTGTCATTCCTGACCTGGTGCCACTTATGTCACACACTAAAGAAAACTAAAGAAAAGAAACCAAAAAAAAAAAAAAAAACAATCCTTAACTCAAAATCTCTATACACAAAATACAATATGCAATATAAATAAACAGGAAAAGAGAGTTTCGTTTGGGGGGGGCTTATTCAGGGAAATATAAATATCGGGGAAATATAATTTATTTGGTTAACAAACTGAGGACATATAGTCATGTGTAAAAGGTGGTATTGTCAGGGATTACCCCTAGAGGGCGCCAAAGCGCCCAGAGACTTCCTTTTGTTTTTTCTGTGTTCTTTGTGTTCTTTTCTGTGAAGGACTCTAATCCCCAGAATGCACCTCGGTCAGGTGATGTGGCACTCACCTGGGCTGAGGTTGCTAATTAGCTGTGCTCGTTAGTTTTGTTATAAATGTTCCTGAGTTCAGTTTAGTCTTGTCTTGCATCTGTTCGTCTAGGTTACTGTTTGTCCTGGTATGTTGTCTAGCTCTTTGTTCTCCTGACTCTGTGTTCTCCTTGTTCTATGTTCTTCTGGTTCTCTGTGTTCTCCCTGGCTCTGTGTTCTTCCTGTTCTGTGTTCTTCTGGTTCTCTGTGTTCTTGCTGGCTCCATGTTCTCCTGGCTCCATGTGCTCCTGGTCTGTCTGTCTCCTAGTCTGTCTATCTCTCAGTCTTTTGGTAATGTCTAGTTTGTCGTGTTTATAGTTTATCCTGGTTTCAGTTCATGTTCTGTTCTTTTGGTTCCCTGTTTTGTGTCATTAAAATCCTTTTGATCACTTCACCTCTGCTATCATGTCTCTCTTTCGTCCGGCAAGCAGTAACCGTGACAGGTATCCTGTATTTTAATTCAATGTGTGTTTTCGTGCAATAAAAAAATTTATCATAGCTGGTCTTACTATTAGGCAAATACAACCTCAGACAAACAACGAACAACTTTTTTGACAGTACCATAATTTATTTAACAAAACCAAAAAGAAAAACGATGTGCACAATACCAAGTACCCTCTTGCTGATGGCACAGATTTTAATAGGGTGAGTTGAAGCCAGGTGCTGCCAAATATCTGGCCTTGATTAATTGATCATAAGCAGGTCCAAAGACCTTTATGAAACCCACAGTTTTAGCAGTTTTTCCTGGTCTGAAGTGTTAACACAATGCCAAAAAGGGAAAGGGTTAAGATCAGACTGTGCAATGATCAGAAAAATACACCAAAAACCGGACTGCATCTGGACAAGGCTTCTGGAACACCTCATACCCACTGTCGAGCACTGCAGTGGAGGGGTGATGATTTGGGCTTGTTGTAGAGCGGCATGACCTAGGCACCTTGCAGTCAAGCTTACCATGAACTCTTTTGTGTACCAGAGTATCTTTGAGGCAAATCCACTCCCATCTGTCTGACAGTTTAAAGCATGGTGGTAAATGAGTCATGCAAACAGATAATGATCCGAAGCACAGCAGTAAATCTACATCAGATGGATGAATCAAGGTTTTTTCAATGGCCAAGTCCAGACCTCAACCCCAATGAAATGCAGTGGTGGGAACTCAAGAGAACTGTGCATAAGCGAATGCCCAAAAACCACAATGAACTGAAGCAATATTGTAAAGAAGAGTGGATCAAAAATCAGTGAGAGACTGATCATGTCATACAGGAAATGATTACTGTACTTCAAATTATTGCTACTAAAGATTGATCTACATACTATTGAAAGATGGGACTACTTAGTATTTTACCCTAGAACAGTGTCAGACAAAATAATGAAATCTCCTTAAAAATTTACATTTAATAGTAATTTCCTTTGACTTGGAATTTCTTAATTGTGCTATCACTGTCACATGTCTTTCTGTGTGGCTGAAGCTTCTAATGACTACATGAGTGTCTTCTCACAAACACATTTACTGACTGACAGCCTACTACTACTACAAAACAATAGATGAATCAAATAAGCAGACTCAAGTATAGAGTCAAAAAGAAGAAGATGAAACAAAGACACAAAATTCCTCTCAACTTCGAACTAAGAGTGTCTACAATTGGAAATCATTGATTGGTTGCTTTACATCACAGAGAGCCCTCAAGTCTGTGTTTCCTTTTGTCTCTCTGTTTTAGTTATGCTGTCATAGTTAGTCCTGCCAGAGTCCCTGCTTGCACTCTGCACTAAATATACATTCACTTTATACATTACCGTATGTGACTGTGACCATACCTAACTGTTATCTCTCCTTCTATTCTGCTCTCTCCTATCTCCTCTCTCTTCACCTCTACCTGTCAAGCTACACATGTCACTCCGAAGCTGCCAGTGATCCAGACCTCCTCTGCCCCTGGACCTGTCTGACCCGCTTCTGGTTGGAGATCTCGTCACTTGGATGCCCCGTGTTGTCTGATTGGGATGAGTGTAGTGAATGAAGACGGTTCTGGCCTTGCTGATGCATTCAGCTGTTCTCTGAGGACATGTGACTGCAGTCGCTCAATAGTTCAGGACTGTTTAGGAGTTTCATAAAGTCTACCTGAGCCACAAATAATGAACTGGACTCCATATTAACTTGAAGACCTCAACTGTTATATTGAACATCCAGCTGCCTAACACACAGTATGACTGTAGATCAATCCCTGCTATCTGTTATCACCCAAATGAGTTGGGTCCGGTTCCTCTCAAGATTTTTTCCCATTGTCATCACATTTCCTTGCCACTGCAACACTGTTGCCCTCGGTTTGCTCATCAGGGACTATCTGATCATTTTGTTTCATACACAAATTTCCACAATTTTCTTTTGATTGTTTAAAGCTGCTTTGCAACAATGGCAATTGTTAAAAGCTCTATACAAATAAAATTGAATTAAATTGAATTTAAATCATCCAAATGCATTTTATATTAAATCTGTCAGCATTTTCTGTGTAGTTATGGAACTACTATGTTTATTGTATAACCATTGGTAACTACGGTAAATATCATATATTTAAAGTCAATCAACCATTTTTACACTATTGAACAACTAAAATAAGTTACATCATGTCCAGAAAATGTTTCTATTTCAACAACTCACCAATGGTCACATAAGGGAACCGACAGGGTAGCAAGAAAATTATTCAAGAAAATTACCATAATCCATATTTTTGCCTGGAGCTCTAATGGAATATTGTTTTCAAATATCAGACACTTGGTAAAAACAAGATACTATGAGCATAACATCAATATATATTAAATATTACAGTAAATAGAACAAAAGATGATGCAAAAAATTAACTAAGATATAACCTGAGTGAACAATGAGAGTGGGGAGGACAGCATCTAAACATACCAGTTCACCAGAATACTCTACGTCCATGAGTCCCCCAGATCTGCGCCTTTACCTAAGGTTAATCTATTTAAAAAAATGCTTGGCTAAATAAATAGGTTTTTAGCCTAGACTTAAACACTGAGACTGTGTCTGAGTCCCGAACATTAATAGGAAGACTATTCCATAACTTTGGGGCTTTGTAAGAAAAAGATCTGCCCCCTGCTGTAGTTTTAATAATACCTGGTACTGACAGGCAGCCTGCATTCTTTGATCGAAGTAGGCGTGGCGGATCGTAAGACACTAGCAGTTCACTCAAATACTGTGGCGCGAGACCATTTAGTGCTTTAAATGTCAGAAGTAGTATCTTAAAATCGATGCGAAATTTCACAGGGAGCCAATGCAGTGTAGATAAGATAGGGGTGATGTGCTCGTATCTTCTGGTTTTAGTGAGGACTCTCGCTGCTGCATTCTGTACTAACTGAAGCTTGTTTATACACCTAGTTGAACAACCAGACAGTAAGGCGTTACAATAGTCCAACCTAGAGGTGATAAAGGCATGAACTAGTTTTTCTGCATCATTTAGTGACAATATGTTTCTTATCTTGGCAATATTTCTAAGGTGAAAGAAAGCTATCCTGGTGATATTATCTACATGTGCTTCAAACGAAAGGCTGGAATCTATAACCACACCGAGGTCTTTTACTGTTGCATTTGATGGAACAGAAATGCCATCTAAAGTTACAGTGTGATCAGAAAGCTTACTTCTAGCTACTTGTGGTCCTATGACCAGAACTTCTGTCTTATCAGGATTAAGCAGAAGAAAATTAATTAACATCCAATCTCTTATGTCCTGCACACACTGCTCAATTTTAGCAAACTGGTTTTTCTCACCTGGTTTTGCTGAGACATATAATTGTGTGTCATCAGCATAACAATGAAAACTAATACCATGTTTACGAATCATGTTGCCCAGAGGAAGCATGTAAAGGGGAAAAAAGCAGTGGGCCTAAAACGGAACCCTGTGGAACACCAAACTCCACTTGAGAACATGAGGAATGGTCACCATCTAAATCTACAAACTGATAATGATCAGTCAAATAGGATCTGAGCCACAAGAGGGCAGTTCCCTTAATTCCTACTACCTTTTCTAATCTGTGAAGGAGAATACTATGATCAATGGTGTCAAAATCTGCACTGAGGTCCAGTAACACAAGTATAGTGACGCAACCCTGATCAGAGGCCCATAGGAGGTCGTTTACTACTTTAACAAGTGCTGTCTCTGTGCTGTGATGAGGCCTAAATCCTGACTGATACAGTTCATTTATGCTATTTCTGTGTAGATGTGAACATAGCTGCTGTGATACTACCTTTTCCAGAATCTTGGAGATAAAGGGAAGGTTTGATATCGGCCTGTAATTAGAAAGCTTACTGGGGTCAAGGTCAGGTTTCTTGATTAGCGGTTTAATAACGGCTAATTTAAAGGATTTGGGGACATACCCACTACTGAGTGAACAGTTAATTACTTACAACAGGAGTTCTATTATCTGTTTGAGAAAATGTGTCGGTATAGGATCTAATATACAGGTTGACGATTTTGAAGAAGAGATGAGTGAAATTAGTTCCCTCGCTTCAAGGGGAGTAAAGTATTCTAAGTTCTGATGTGATGTGGTTAGTTCATCTGAATTATTTAAATTGTCTGGTTTCAAAGCCTGAATTTTTTGCCTAATATTTATGATTTTGTTATTGAAAAAGTTCATGAAATCCTCACTACTGCATGATGTTGTTGTGGAGATTTCTGCAGTGGTCTTGTTTTTAGTTAATTTAGCTACGGTATTAAATAAAAATCTCGGGTTGTTTTTGTTATTTTCTATAAGAGTGGAGAGATACATTGATCTAGCCTCACTGAGAGCTTTTTTATAGTTCAGGATGCTCTCCTTCCAAGCTATTTTGAATACTAACAATTTAGTTTGACACCATTTACGTTCAAATTTTCGAGCGGTTTGTTTTAAAGCACGTGTGTGGTCATTATACCAAGGAGCGAGTTTCTTATCTCTAATCATTTTCCTTTTAACTGGAGCTACATTATCTAAGCTATAACGAAGTGCTGACTCTAGATATTCATTCGCCTGTTCGAGTTCTGTGAAGTCAGATGGCGATCCAATCATTGATAACTCTGGAAGATTATTGATAAAGCTCTGTGCGGTATTTGATGTAAATGTACGTTTAAGGTGGAAGCGCGGTGCTGTGCATACATTATTATTATGACAGGCTTTAATCGAGACAAGGTAGTGATCTGAGATAACTTCAGACTGTGGAATTGTGATTATATTTCCTATACTTAATCCGAAGGATAATATTAAATCTAGAGTGTGACCTGCTTTATGAGTGGGTCCTACTACAGACTGATTTACTACTACTGAGTCCAGTATGGACAAGAATGCTGTTCTCAGAGGGTCTTCTGGATTCTCAAAATGAATATTAAAGTCTCCAGCAATTAACGCTTTGTCTACAGAAACAGCAAGGTTTGAGAGGAAATCTGCAAATTCACAGAGAAACTCCGAGTACGGCCCTGGGGGTCTGTAAGTGATGATTAGCGGGATCGACTGAGCTGACTTTATGTTACTATAGAGAACTTCAAATGCATTAAATTTAAAACTGTGTTTTTATACGAGAGACAGATTATCGTTATAAATAACTGCGACTCCTCCTCCTCTACCAGTTAGCCGAGTCTGGTGTATGTAGCTGTATCCAGGAGGACTAGCTTCATTTAGAGCTACATACTCGTCCTGTTTAATCCAGGTTTCTGTTAAACATAATATATCAAACTCCTGATCTGTGATAATTTCATTAACAATAACTGCTTTAGATGCGAGAGATCTAATATTTAACAGTCCTAGCTTCAGATCAGAGGTGCTGGCTGCGCATTCAGTGTGATCCGAGTTTGTGGTATCTATGTTAATTAAATTACTAAAACAGACTTTCTGAGTCTTTCTAAATTTATGTTTAGCTCGGGGAACAGACACAGTCTCAATATGATGAACCCTGAGTGACGACTCTCTGCAGCTAGCAGACGGTTGGTTTAGCCTGTCTGTCTGCTCCCTGGCCTGGGCTCTGGATTGACACAGATTAACTAGGCCTTTTCTGAGACTATGTGCTATACTGCAAGAAATGAGAGCAGCACCTTCCCGAGTGGGATGGACACCGTCCCGCCCTAACACGCCAGTTTTGCCCTCAAAGGTCTTCCAATTGTCTATGTAGCCCACGTTGTTTTCGGAGCACCACCTGGACATCCAGCGGTTCAGCGACCATAACCTGCTGTAAGCTATGTCGCCACGTCTCATTGGGATGGGACCAGAGCAAACTACTTCTTCGGACATCGCCTTCGCTATTTTAAACATAGGTGAGGTGATTGGTTGCTTTACATCACAGGGAGCCCTCATGTCTGTGTTTCCTTCTGGCTCTCCCTTTTAGTTATGCTGTTATAGTTAGTCCTGCCGGAGTCCCTGCTTGCACTTTGCACTAAATATACATTCACCTTATGCATGTTGACTGTGACCATACCTAACTGCCATCTCTCCTTATTTTCTGTTCTCTCCTCTTCTGCTCTCTCCTCTCTCTCTCCCTCTCTCCTTTCCCTCTCTCTGTCTCCTTTTAATTTTAATTTTAAACACATCTCCTGTTATACTGAACTTCCAGTACACATTATTATGCTGATCAATCCCTGCTATCCGTTATCACCCAGATGAGGATGGGTTCCCTGTTGAGTCTGGTTCCTCTCAAGGTTTCTTCCTATTACCATCTCAGGGAGTTTTTCCTTGCCACCGTCGCCCTCGGCTTGCTCATCAGGGACATGTGTATCATTTTGATTCATACACATTACATACAAACTTACTTCTTTTATTGTGTAAAGCTGCTTTGCGACAATGTCAATTGTTAAAAGCGCTATATAAATAAAATTGACTTGACTTGACTAAGATATAACACTACACATTAATTGACAACCTCAAGAATTAGGGCATAATTTCTACCCTACCTGGCATATAAATAAGCCATCAGGCCTTTGGGTGTTCCAGCCAGTAGAGGACAGCAACCTCTTGTTCTATTGTTCTCACACACCACGCTCAATATGCCTGGATCTTCACTGGCTCTAAGGTTTACTTTGGAAGTTCCAGAAGAAGCCAGAGAGGACAGTAGAGAGAGGGGTAACCCCCACTGCTCTACATACAACACCTGGCAAGCACAAAGACATCAGCTGTCAGGATGGTTAATATCTAAGCCAGAATAAACTGCATTGTCTAGGGGAGCACATTGATAAATAAATGAGTTAAATGAACTTAGGGCTCAGTTATTCTGTTATATAGCCTTAACAGAAATGTATAGAAATGTATAATTAAAAATATTTTTTTCTTGATTTCATAGCCATTATTTGTTTTACAAATGAGTTCCAATATTGTTAATTGGAAATTTAGTCTCTAAGACGTGTTTTCTGCCAGAAATGAGACTTCTGTACAGAGATCTGCAAATTCTGGTTTCCTGGATACAGTTTTTTTTTTTGTCTTATTAACTTTAACAGAAACAAGAGGTTAGTGAAGGTATAACTTTTAGCAAATGCTACAATATGATAACAGGAACTAACAAAAAGTACAACATAAGTGTGTAATGTGACTCTTTAATACGTTACAATTGCAAGTGGAGGAAAACTGATGCAATACAAAAGCTATAAAACACTTTAGAACTTGGAAAATAATCTTTGTGGTGGTACCAGCCATTCATTATCCAAGAACTCTATAACTAAAGTTTGCATTTTACAGTATCTGTTTTACAGCTGTGAAACATGCTCATGATATAAATAAGGAAAAAAAATCATTGTGTCATTACTATCAGAAATGTAAACAGCACATGATGTCTATCTAGGACGAGAGTTTTTGTAATAATTTTTCTTTCAAAATTGTTTCAACACTCTATCTGGATTATTAACTGGATGGTTTTGTGGTTTATCAATAAATAAAAGTGACAAGGATACTGTAATTCCCTACCTGGAGATATTGCCTTACAAAGTCAAGAAACTCCACTTTAGTCCTTAGTTCATCAAACTGGTCCCTCAGTTTGGAGAGCATCACCTTTGCTTCAGAACCTGCAAGAACAGAATCATGTTTAGAAAATGTACAAAATATACACAGATCAATCATGAGATTAAAATACAAAGCAATAAGCCCAGTATTGTGTAGATTCCCCTTGTGCCACTGGGACAGCTCTGATTCTGTAAGGGGTATGCTGTGGTGTCTGGCACTAGTACGTTAGAAGCCGCTCCTTTGGGTGCTGTGGGTTGCGGCGTGGGGGCTCTGGGGATCAGACTTCTTTGTCCAGTGCATTCCGTGGATGCTCGGTCGGTCTGAGAGCTGAGGAATTTTGTGCCTGGATCATCAGCCTTGAACTCTTTGCTTGCTAAGCACTATACATAGTGGGCTGAGTGTACAGGTGCACTGAGTGTACCTTTCTGAGTGTACAGGTGCACTGAGTGTATCTTTCTATCATAGCCAGTATTAACTTTTTTCAGCAATGTGTGCTACATTGCCTTTTCTGTGAGATCGGACCAGACAGGCTATCCTTTGGTCTCAATAGATAAGCCAAGGGTGCCCATTCTACTGTCACCAGATTACTGCTACATAATTGATAATCAGTGTTGTTCAATTCAACTGCGTTGTCACCAATTGGTATATGATCACCAGTACTGTTACCCTTTTTTGTCTATGATACAATTGCCCATACCTTTATTTTTCCTCTCTTGCTGAATAAGTTTGTGGTAAAAATTTCTGGTCTTCTTTAAATTTCTGCTCTCAATCATCAGTTGTTGCTGAAGTTCCTGCAGAAAATAACAAATCAAAGAAAACAGTTCAGGCCATAAGGCTGCGCAGAGATCAAAGAATACAGAATTGGGTAAGAAACAGTGCTGGCATTAAAAGACCCACAGTGGTACTAAAAGACAAGCAAAACAAGCATGGTGTGTTTACATGTACCAGTATGTTACCAGGTCATGAGCGATTCAGCGATTTGTGCTTTGGTGTGTCTGCACCTTTCACTATGGTAACATCATTGATGGCTAGTGCTTTGAAGCAGGAGGTGTGTGCAGAGCTCGGTTGTAGCTTCTGTCCTCCCGTAGAGTTCTTACTGTCTCTACAGGGTGCCATCCAAGCTCTCTTCATGATAATCAAAGCACTCAGCTCTCATAGTATCAATCTAAGCACTCGCATCATATTATGTGCATCATGAATGTACTGTAGGTGCACAGCAAAGGAGGCCTCATAACCTTGATTTTCAATACCAGCACTCAAAGAATAAAACATTACCTAATAAACATACTGTGGCCTTATTGTTACAACAATACAGTGTAATGATGTACAGTATGAATGGCAGGCCCTTAAAGTACTAAATTCATGATATGGACAAAAGGAACCAAGATTATTGGTACAAACCCTTTTTTTCCCATTAAACAAAACATACCTGGTAAAAATCTTGATCTAAGAATGGTGGCTCCTTTTAGTACAGTTAGCATTAAGCAGACATAATAATAAAGATTAGGGCACATTCAGAACAGCAAGCAAAATCTTAATCTTCTAAAGTTAGAAATGTATATCCCCCTCAAACACATGAATGTTTCGTTATGGATCCTACCTGTGATTTATCTTCCAAGCTTGGTGAGTCAGTGTGACCGCCCAGTTTGCAAGCATACTCCACCACTTCTTGGCTGAAAAATCCTTCTCCATACAAAGCCAGAGACCAGGTAGGGCGGGACAGATGGGTCTGAGAGCCTGAGTGGGAGGGTACTGTCCTGTCTGAGATCACGGAGTCAGAATCGTCCATTTCTGCATCTGAGCAGTCCAGGGAAAACTGGGTCTCTGTACTCTCCCCCAGGTCAGAATGCTGGCACAGAGACTCATCATTAGATACACACACTTCAGCTCCATCTGCTGGAGAGCTGCTGCTCTCCATGTCCATACTGATTCCACTTAACACTAGAACAAAGAACCAAGATAACCCAGATGAAGGTGCTGAAGTGTGTGTGACTAAAACTGATTATTTTCTAAATCTGCAACACGAACATTGATTATGGACTTGTGTAGCTTCAAATTTATTCCTATTCTACTAACATAAAATAAGATACTTAAAAGTATTTAATTAGTTTAACCCAAGTATACCAATTTTACCTTACCATTACTTACCATTTTTATTATAACTTAAAATTCTGCCCTTAATTTAAATGTTCTTGCATTAATCATATTTTTTTATTGAATAAGTCTTTTGTTGCTCTTATACCACAGCAATTACCAGTTGTTACATTTTTTTTATCATGACCATTTTTATCTTTTGATAGATACATTTATTGTTGTGTTGTATTGTTTCTGTTAGCACGTACTTGTAACAGAAAAATGTCATTTGTCTAATTAGAAAAAAAAACAACAGACAAAATGTCCATACACTTTCCTATACGTAAAAAAGAAACTTCTTCCTATGAATGAATATTAAATTAACGTCGCCCAAAATATTTGCCAAGCATCTTAACAATTATAGATTCTTCTTTGGTAAATAACAGCATGTTTATTACTGTTTCTTTTACACTTACATGGAGCCAAGCACCAAGCGACTTAATCTAAACCTGTCTTTTTGCTTTGCATTAGGCACTACTGTCAGAACTGCTGCCAAATCAAATGAATCAATCCATTCTGAACAATCAGACTGGTATTATCTACAGTCCTGTAGTTTCTAGACTGCTATACGGTTACCATTGTACCTAGCTAATACTGATAATGATAAGCAAATAGAACAGAAAACACAATGCAAGCATGTTTAAAAAAACAAGATGGAAAATGTGACAAGAAAGAGAAGGAAAGTTCACTTGAGTGTTTCCAGAGCAACTTTTAGTAAGCCCAAAGCATCAAGGCTTCTCTGTGTGTGTCTGGCAGTAGTGAATACATTTCACCCATTATAAGTTCATCCAACAGAACACTGCTGCATTCATAGCTTCACTCTACAGTCAATCCAAATTACAAGGATGCAAATACATCCTGTCAAATAAAAAACAACAACTAGGAAAAGCTTTCAGTCCCTACAGATGACACTGTTGGCCATACTTACCTGTGCCACCTAGTTGAGTCTCCTTCTGCATGTTCCTGATCTCATTAGCTGTATTTCCTTCTCCTCGTCCCTCTTCTGTTCTTATGTATCCTTTTCTCTCCTTAGTCTTTCCTTGGTTATGGTGTCTAGTTGTTTTATGTTCTCTCTCCTCCAGAGCAAGGCACTTGTCTGCATTGTGGTCAAGCTGACCATGTTCGGTGTTCCCTCCCTCCTCTCCCTCACACTTCTTGGCACCCGGGAGTGATGTCAGAGCATTTTCCTCTAGCTCTGATGAATGATCTTCAACAGACACTCTAAGGGAAAGAAAAACAAGTCGGAAATGGCAAAATTAATTCAACATCTTGTCTTTTCCAATCTCCGATAGGCCTTACACCCCAGACGACGCTTGAAAGTCAAATTCCCCATCAGATTCGAACAGGTCAATGTAACCACCCCCTCAAGAAATGACACTCAACCCCTCACACTAGAGAACTACAGACCAATATTTCAGACCTTTCAAAATTACTTAATGGTCTCATCAAACAGAATTGCCTGGAGGACCTCATTAGAATCAGCTATCTAGTCTGGGAGCTACTTAACTTACCACACTGGTTCTTTCCTATAAACAATACATCAGTCTATACAAATATTGTATGTAGATTTCAATTCATAATGAGCAACCCAGGAGCACCAGTGGCAAAGAAAAGTTCAGGAGATCGCATTAGGGGAAAAAAAAACTCTGAGAGGAACCAGACTCTTCTGGGTTTCTACTTGTCAAAGCATGTGGCAGAAAATAATAGTGTTTAGCACAGTGTTTATTTGATGATCCATGAATGATCATCAAAGACCTCAACTGGAATGGGAACAGGCAGATAAAAACAAACACAGACCAGGAAAAAAGGCATCAAGAGAAACACAGTGCATATGTGCAACGAGAGAAACACTGCTGGGAACCCAATAAAATAAAAATATAAAGAAAGAAAGAAAAAAACAGAATAAGGTTTTGAAACATATGAGTATAAATCAACAAATTATCCAAAAGATGATGCAAAACAGTTGCACACAATCAGGCAACATGACAGGACAGGCATTGAGAGAAAAACATAAAAACATGTGATTGACTGCCTGGAATGAGGTGTAATCTGTCAGAATAATATATCTATAAATATATACTTGAGGGTCTGGGTTACTGATCAGAAAGTCAGGGTTCAAGCCGCAACACTGCAAAGCTGCCACTGCTGAGCCAATGAGCAAGGCCCTTAAAACTATTTGCTCCTGGCTGACCCTGTGCTCTAACCCCAGCTTCTTAACACCCATGGAACTTTGTGTTTTGCCCACTGTCTCATGCTTCACAGGTGTTTTGAGTCTAGTTTTCATTAGTGTCTCAAGTTAATGAAAAGTGTCTTGAGTTCATTTTTGCCGTTAGTTTCTCAGCTTGTCTCGTCTTTCATCTGTTTTGCTTTACAGATTTGGTACATGCTTTATTTATTTATTTATTTTTTACTTTTTGTGTATTGCCATTTCTTTTCAGCTGCATATATTGGCGATGGCGAAATGATGCCTCATTTAGATGTAGTTTCACCAAAAGGCTCATTTCATGAAGCTTGATTGTACTGACATCTAGGGGACGGATTCTCTGGAGTAAATACTGTAGATCCTCACATGCAGCACAATTAATAGGCACATGTGTCTGCATGTATATAATGTTGTTTAAAAAATACCACCATCTGTAAATCTGTAAAAGTTAAGTGAAGAAAAAACTACCCCCCCCCCCCCAAAAAAAAAAGAGAGAAAAAGCTTCTGACTACATTCCAGCGCTTTTTTTTTTGTTTGTGTTTGCAACAATTACATTGTTGCATTATTGGAAGAAATTACTTCCCAAAAATCCTCCTCTTTTTCAGTGGCTCCATACAAAAACGTATCGCTGTTGTACCAAGTATTGAGCTACTAGGCAAAGTGTGCGGACTGGAGAAGTGGGAAATCCATGTGAACGAGCCTTTTATTAAACCAGTTGAAGTCAGTCAAGTAATTCCGGCAAACATGAGGCCTCGTTTGTCATTGTCACATGACGCTCAGGGAACCGACACAAGCCTGGAAGGAAGGCTTCATTGGAAACGTCCCTTCTGTTCAACACAAGGTTCTGTGTAATACATGGCATCGCTAGTGTATATTCCCACTGTTTGGTATCTAGGTTTATTTAAAGAAATACTATAGCTTTTCACTTAATCACTACTGTTGCAATAATCAGCCCTCTGTGTAAGTAATCGGTATTTGTCCATGCATTGTTTAACAGCTGAAGTTCAGTTTGGACTTGGACAGTTATGAGGCAAATAACTTGACCCTCTAGGTGATTATTAGTTCTACTAATGTATGTAATGTAGAGCCTGGCTTAACACATTTTTCAGAAAACCAATGGCAAACCACATAAAACTGGCAAACTACTAAATGAGAAACCTAAGCAACTCCACCACAAATAATAACCTTAAAATATTTAAATACATGTTACTACGACTGCAGCTGATATAAATGTTAATTCTTTGGAGTTAAAATAAGCAGAAAAGAACAACTGATAAAAGACACAGCAACACATACCAGTTAGTGGTCAGTTGGAAAGCAAGTAACCTGCCACTCATGAAGTCTCCTGGCATCCTTCCTAAGTCCCTAGAAAACGTTTTATAAGAGTTTGCAGTTTCAGTGAGAAACAGATGAATTTCTCTCTCTCTCTCTCTCTCTCTCTGTCTCTCTCCCTCCAACCTTTCATCATCCCAGCCCTCCAAGCCTACACAGCTTTAGTGTCATGTGACTCATTCAGCAAAAGGCCCTATTGTGTTTGACTATGTGCTATGCTCCATGCTACACACCCTCCTCACAACTCTTCTTCCTCATGTGATCCCTCCGGAAACAAGTTCTAGAAAGGAGTGGGATCATCTGCATGGCTTTCTCTTTTCTGTTGACACATCTGGCTCCTTCACACCCCTCCAAGACAAGCAAAAAGCCCAAGTATCTTCTTGTCAGTCATATGCCCAGGCTATTCTGTTACTATTGGAACTATTGGACTGAAGAAGGACTGAGTGAGGGCTTCTTGAAATGGTTCTAGTATGAATGCTAGTAATGAGTAGATGTTTTGGTATCTTAATGTGTTTTGTGAGTCTCATTGGAAGTAAATTAAAATTCAGAGATCTCCATTAAACTGACTGATTCGGATTCAAAGTGTGCTGCTGTTTCCAGACTTAAATAGATTGGTCAGAATAAATGATAATTTTATCATACTTAGAGTCAAAAGCTGATATTTCAATACTGGCTTGTCTACGAAATGCAAATGGTTGAGGTAATGTGAAAAAGTCTTGTTTTCTGAAGCTTGGCACAGGCAGTAGGTTACATGCAACTTACAGGAAAGATGAGTCCTGATTGACAAGACTGTGTAGCAGTGCTAGAAGGTCTTTATCCCAGTGGAGATCACTGAACTTCTCCACTATTGCTCTAGAGAAGGTTTCAAATTGGAGGCTTGTTAAAGAAAGTATGTACTCTCCTACAAACAGAGAACATAAATATATACAGCAAGAGTTACAAGGGAATCACTTCATTGCGAAAGTGTCATTTCAAATAAAAATAAGGGAGTAAGTAAAGCAAAATAAGCAAATAGTGCAGTAGCTCTAGTAAAATGTGCTTATCCCTTTTTTGTCATAGCATGGTTATAGTATAACTAATGATGTAATTACAGCTTAATTAAATAGAGGCTTAATCAGCATAATATGCCTGAGAAATGTTAGCCAATTTTTCTTTAAAGCAATAAAAAGAGTATTTTGCCAGAGAATCTAATGCCTTAACCTAATTTCCACAGCAATGCACAGGAGAGCATTACATCCTAAAATATTAGGTCTATTACCAAATGAGAAAGTTCTCAGCAGTTGTATGCAGAAAGAGCTGACTTAATCAAAATAACATAATTCAATTACCCATTACTAGCTCCTCTGCTCCATTTCCCAGGTAACAGTCAAAGGCAAACTCCTCTCTGATAAGACCAATGACCTGCTGCAGGACAGGCTGTCTCTGTCGTATAGTGCTCCATACCGTGGCATGTTGGGAAGGCTCAGTGGTACTCAGATGAGCTCTGTTATTTGGAATGTTGCTTTTGCTGTTATTGAAGTAAGAGGGTGTTAAATGCTGATCGGATTCTCCATTCTTGGTAACATGACGTACATCATGCTCTTTCTTTTGTGTTCCTGGGTCAGTCTCTGAATCTGTCCTAAGTGGCAGACTAAGATCTAGGCCGGTGATGGGCTGAGAAACAGCTATATGGACAGGAAACAGTGTCAGACGGCCACTCTGAGGGTCCTGCTGCAGGAGGAAATTGTTGTAAACACCTGGAGAACTTGTAACATTGGGACAGGTTGACAGAGATTGGCTGTTTGACTCCAGGCCGGCTGTTTGTAAGTTGGTATGCTGTGAAGAGGTGAAAACTGTTGTGCTACTGGACAAGGATGAGCAATGTTCTTCCTCTTGCTCTCCATGCGCCCAGTTCACTTGAAATTGTGGTGTTTCAGAAGTCAGGTCCTCATGTCCAATTTCATTTTCACTGGAGCTGCTTTAACACATTGTTGGTTACTATGTGATTACTCTTTTAGGGGTTGAAAACATATTCATTTGAAGTCACAAAATCATGCTTACTCATTTCCTTTATGACATACAGTAATATGCAATTGCCTACCTGCCTAGCCTTGGCTGAGGGATGGGCGATTCCTCTTCTTTGACATCCTCCTGAGACAATACTATAGGAGTAAAGTGGGTCGCTAAAGAAGTAAATGCCTCAGGAAGCCTTGCAGACACAGAGAGTGAGTTGCTCTGGGGAAGAGGACCAGAAAGAGGGGCCAACCTAACATCATGGCCTAGAGGGATGAAACCTGCAATCATCAACACATAAAATAGCACACTGTTATTGTGCAAACAAACATTGATGTTTACTGTTTAGTGCAACATTACGGGTAAATGCTTTATTAAACATATGTATACTTAAATATGTATATATTAAAGCATATAATCTATTAAAGCTAGAGTCCTGCAGGGTTCCAACCCCAATGTACTAAAACTAGATCAAAGTAATTTGGGTCTTCAGATGCATTTGAGCAGGTTTGGACTTTGAATTTAGAGGCAGGACCTATTAAATATCCTGGTGTAAAATTATCCACTCTTGATGTACTAAGACAGAATATAATGAGCTATAATCAGTTTGAGAATGATTCAGATTACAAATGTACCAGTTTTCCTTTCAGCTGTAGCTGTGTTTTTGAATGAAGCCACATCTGAGAAACTTTCTTCTTCATTAATTCTATTGGATGCCTAAAATTACACAGGAATGCAAGTTTAAATACAATTAACACACTAATTAAATAATGTGAAAATCAGGAACATTACCTAAGATTAAACAAATTGCTATATTAGTATACTATATTTACTAATAATATATATATGTTAATGTATGAGGGTAAATACTGTGTTTATATTAAATTATACACAGTAAAAACTCTCTCTTTGGAGTGGAAAAAAGACAAGACAAGGTGGAATAAACAAGAAGCTTGTGATGATAACACTTGTTCCAAGTTTATTTAAACAAGCTGTCTAAAGGGTTCCCTACTTGCCACTTGCCATAAAAAGCTGCACTCAGTGCTCTTTAGCGATTAATTTTTGACCCATTCAGAATATTTGATGGTATTTGATGGTGTTCTAGAAAGCCACTATCAATATAAACCATGATTTCATAAATAAAAAAAAATCATGAAGTGTACTTAGCTTTCAGTTGAGTTGAATTAATTGATACATGATTAAATGAATAATGTATTTAAATGTATGCATGTAAATAAAGTTTTAAATGCACTGACTACAGCTTTAAAATAGGAATCTTACAAGATTTCATGTTTTCGATTCATATTTCTTAAGGTACATGCTGAACTTGCTAATGCGTACCTTATGAAGTCTGTTGATTAGCTGTGTCCACACAGTCTCAGCATCAGTCCCTTGACGTGACAAATAATCACAGCAACTCTGATGCAGCATAAAGGAAATTTGAGCATTTAAACCACTGTGTCTACAATTTCGTTATTGTGTAAGGCAGATTCAATGACATACAGTATGAGGATATAATTATATAGACACTATAAGGTAACACTAAGGTTTCCATATAAACATGTGAAAAAATATGTTCAACACATGCAATTAATTTATCTCTTAAATTTCTCATTAATTATTGGTTGATAACCTTTTTTGCCATAACAATAGATGGCCTTTCAATGGGAGTTTTTTTAGCCATGTCAAGCAGGAGCCTCTTGAGTTTTCTTGGCATTGCTAGCTTCTGATTAGGGGACAAATGGAATTTTGCTGTGGCCCACAAAATAGCTGCCACTCCATATATGCAGGCCTAGAAAAGAAGAAAAACATGTTTTCCTAGCAAGCGCAAGCAATTAGATATCTAAAAAAAAAAAAAAAAAAAAAAAAAGCACAGTTCACTATAAAAATCGGGTTGTCATTCAACTAACCTTTTCTGTTAAAATACCATGTTCCTGGAATTCAGGAGCTACATAAAAGACATCATTGGATCCTACAAATAGAGACAAAAAAAAAGACAATAAGTCTTGTAGAATAATAGAATTAGCATTGGTCCTCTCTGAGGCATATGGCCATCTTTACATACTGAACCAAGTAGATACACTGCCTGGCCAACAAAAAGTCACACACACTAATATTCATTCAGTCACCTTTAGATTGCACTTAAAAGAACACAATGTGCTGGCCAGTTCATTTGTGAAAATTATTCCTTATGCTCCCAATCTTTCACAATATTCCTGTGCCATTAGGGAAGAAAAACTTTTTCATATCACTCGGGTGATAACCTGGTCATTCAGTACATACTTTATTTTAATGCCACATAACGGAGCCGAGCCTAGACCTGATCAACTGAAGTATCCCAGATCATGACATCTGCCTGTAGGATGCATCGCTTCATGCACATTCTTTATCCTGACAATAGGGCAGTCTAGACTCATCAGTCCACATGACCTTTTTTTCATTGCTACAAATCTTTATGCTCCCTAGAAAACAGAAGCCTTTTTTTTTTTTTTTTTACTGAATCTCACTAACAAGTGGTTTTCATATGGCCACACAGCTGTTTAGTCCCAATCCAGGAGTTCTTGCCACATTCTGTTGATATGAAAAATGCTCTTACTTTAAGCATTAAACAAAGCTATGGTGTTTTTACCATACAACTTCATCATGTGTTTAAGTGATCTCCATTCATGACTTTGTCCTACCACATTTCTTCTACAAAGTTGATGGATCAGCATTATCCTTCCACGTTTTGATAATGTATTGATGGGTTGCTAACCCGGTTTCAGTAATTTCAAATCTCCTTAGTTGGTTTGTTCGCCAGGCAGTGTATATGTTTATAATTTAGACAGGCTGGTAAGATTGTGCCTCTAGATCAGTGGTAGGCAAGTTTAGTCCTAGAGAGCCGCAATCCTGCAGAGTTAAGCTCCAACCATAACACAAAAACACCTGAACAAGCTAATCAAGGTCTTCAGGATTACTAAGGCTACAGACAGGTGAGTTTTTTTTTTTTTTTCAGGGTTGGAGCTAAAATCTGCAAGACCTCAGCTCTCTAGTACCTGCTCTAGATTGACCCTAGAAATGTGTGGGATGCTAAACAACTGAAAAATCAGCTAACAGTTACAAAGCAAAAAAGGACTACAAGGACACTTTACAGGCCATTTTGCCTGCTGGCAATCAGTAAGCCAAATGTACTGTATATTGTTAGTTACCATGCAGTTGAGCATCTTAGTGAGCAGAAATACAAATTAGGATAAAAATGCTAACACCACTCAGCCTACACATAAATGACCGGGATTAGGCACCCTGGATTAGTAAAATGTGGTATCAGTGGTATGGTATGGTATATTAAAATGGGAAGTAATGGGAGAAGGGTTTCAACTCACTAACCACTAGATCTCCATTAATTTCATCCTTGCAATTTACTGGAATATGGCAACATAATGAGTGGTGCATAAGTTCAAATGCTGACCAACTGATCTTTATCAATACTTAACTTTCTAATGGACATTGCTCAATTAATATTAATATAAGTACCAATAAGACACCATTATTATGTATTTAGTTGGAAGCAGTCACTGTAAGCCAAATATATCTTTTGAAAACCTGAGAAGTACCTGTGTTTTTAGGCATAAGGAACAGCAAGTCTCCATCCCAGCCCACATAAACAGAGTCCAGGCACAGGTAAGCTTTCAAGACAAATAATAAAAAAATAATAATTTCAGGTTTTCTTATAAATTCTGCCAGAAATCCTGGAAAAAATGCAACAGGGTAATGTGAGACTATGTTATTCATCCTAAATTTCAACCTCTTCTACATGAAGTCTACCTCAATAGCTGGTAACATTTGATAGACTGTCCCAGTTAGGCAATGGAATAATGCTGACTCAGAATCATGTAATGTAAAATAATTCTTAATGTATTAAATAATTTACATTTATTAATAATAATAATACACTCTAAAAACTGCTGGGTTAAAAAACAACCCAACCAAAACCCAGCTGCTGGGTCACTATTGGACAGAACGCGCGCTGGGTTGTACCATTTAACCCAGATTTCTGGGTTGTTCATCTAACCCAACAGGTGGGTTAAATTGACACACTTGCTGGGTTAAATGTTAAAGTGCAAGTTTATTTTATTTGACCCAACCAGTGGGTAAAATTAACACTCTTGCTGGGTTGACACATTCCATTTTATTTTTTTATTTTCAAAAAAGACACAAAATGTACACAACTTCACATAATGTAAATAGATTGTCACAGAATAAGAAAATGTGAATAAACATAAATAAAATTTTTACCAAAATGTGAGACAAAACCATATAATCTTAAGCTGACCATTTGTTAAATATAAAATAAATGTACTGTAACATAAACACTCTGTAAAACAAAAACAAGAGACCCTTGATTTGAATTGCATTTAATACAATGTTTAAAAAGTTTTTATATCGAAGTTTTCAATACAAATCTTATAAACCCCACATGACACAAATATTTCCCATCTTAATATTTTAACTATCCGTTATTTAACTATTACTATTTAATTTCCTTCAAAAATGACATTAAAAACAAAAATGATAAAACGTTTTTAAATATTATTGATAAAATGTTGGCTGAAAAAACTGTTGTCCTCAAAAATTTAATGACACGAGATGAGTACTCATGTCCATCAATATGATCTACAGTATGCTGGAGAAACTCCCAGGTGAGAAGACACTTCTTAACATCAATGACAAAAAAAAAAAAAAAAAAAAAACCTTCACCAAAGAGTCTGTATCAGTAGCATTGCCTATCAATGGAAAGGTCTGTCAGGTCCCTCTTGTCTCATCCCCAAGGAACAAAACATGGAACAATCCTCCAGTCATCTCCATATTTTGCAGATATCATCCTCATCATGTTGGTCCACCTATGGATTATACAGCATCACTTAGTATTGCAATAAAACTAACACTAAAACTAACTAACATTTACATTGAGCATTTTTGTTAAGGACGTACAGCTACATATGCATTTAATGCAAAACATTTTTCCTCTTATCAATACACAAAAATACATAACGTGAACATGAATTTAGTGTATATTTTTGAATAATTTACCTCACTATTTAACATGTGAGGGATAACAGGATATGGCGCTCCATCTGGATTTAATACAAAACATTCACCCCTTTTCAAATTCTCAACAAACACTAGATGAATATGATATTTAACAGTGAATTTGCAACTTATAATAAATATTTCATAAGGATAAAGAAAAAGCTTGTTTTAATGCTACGACTTATCCATGACACTTTCTCATTTTTTGAATAACAAAACAGAATGGGAAAACAATTAATTCCACACAATATTAATATCAAAGCATTTATTTTAAACAATAAAATATGCCTGCTCCTACCACAAGTTACTAAAAAAAGTCAAAATTTACATTAACTTACCATAAAATACTGAGTGCTCTGAGCATGATCCAGTCAGACGTGAAGAATCCAGAAAGTTCTCCAAAGGATAAACCAACTGCTGGGTCAAAATAACAACCAGGTTTAAAAAAAAAAAAAAATTAACAGACAGAAACAGAAGACATATTAAGACTGTCATTAAACATATCCCAATAGCTTCTTCTGACACCTATTAAATATTATAAAATATGCCAAGAGACTTTCCACACACACAGCTTTAGTGAAGATTACTAGTAATTTACCTAAAATTACATTTAAGATTACATTTAGTAAAAAAACTATACACTATACACTATAGCCGGCTGTTGGCACAGAATATTAAAACATGAACTCCTCTCATCCCCATATCAATGTGCGACTAAAAAGGCGGAAAAGCGAATAAACATGAAAATGAGCTCCTACCACAACTACAGCATTTAAAATTTAGGTAAAAATGCATATAAACTTACCATAAAATACACATTAAGTGGCGTGCTGCTTGCCTCAGAAGTGATGAATCCAGAAAGTTCCTCATGCCGTGTGTCAATTCCAAAAATGCAAAGAGCGGACGTGCACACTCGAGGGTTTGAGGACACCGGGTATAGTGCAAATAGAACGCAGCGCACAGGATGCTTCGCGCAGCCACGATATTATTATACCATAACCGTATTATACCAAAGATTACCTGTTAGAAATACATAAAATGAAAAGATCCGCTGTTTTAACCACTTTAGAGACACCGCAGCCAGCAGTCGTTTTCAGAAGTTTCTGCCAAGATAAGGCTATGTTTTGCAGCTACATAAACGCGAAGCACCGTAGGATTGCCTGGAGCTCAAATCGAATGGTTATGTCTATAACCTCTGTTCCCTGAAGGAAAGGAACGAGGTACAACACATATTGTATGGGATATCACGCCCTCTCGTGTCGTGGCTGAAGCCACCTTTATTCACACCTTAAAGGCAGTCAAACCTGTGGTGACGTAGGTGTAGCCCCGCCTACCCTTATAAATCCTTGTCACCACGGTTGACTCTCAGTTCGACAGCCGCTCTTCGCCGAGCATAACTGAAGCGGGGCCGCACTGTGTTGTACCTCGTTCCTTTCCTTCAGGGAACAGAGGTTATAGACATAACCATTCGTTCCCTTTCAGTCAATTCACTCGGTACAACACATATTGTATGGGACATATATTCACGCCCCGCTGAGCTTCTACCAAAGTTACCCAGAAACTTGATAGCTACTCTATTGCACCCTGGACCCCGCAGAGAGGACACAATGGGCCATCGAGGGGGCCGTTATGTCCAGACGGTAGAACCGGATAAACGTGTGCGGTGAGGACCAACTGGCTGCCGCGCAGATATCACCCACGGATAACCCTTTGAACAGCGCCCATGATGTTGCCATAGCTCTTGTTGAATGTGCTTTCACACCCTGAGGCAATGGGGCACCCTTGCTGCTATAAGCTAATGTAATAGCCTCCACAATCCAATGGGAGAGCCGCTGTTTCGACAGTGCTTTCCCCTTTACCGGACTGGCAAAGCAGACAAAGAGTTGATCACACACGCGCATATTCATTGTACGGTCCATGTAGATGTGTAGTGCCCGTACCGGGCACAAATTATGCAACCTTCCCTGCTCCTCAGAAGCAAAAGGAGGGGGGCAGAAGCTATACAGGTCAAAGACCATAGAGCTATAATCAGTGGAGACCACTTTAGGTACATAGGCCGCGTTCGGCCGTAGTGTAACCTTTAAACCATTAGCAGCAAACTGTGTACAAGCCGGATGCACAGACAAAGCGTGGAGAACACCCACTCGTTTAGCAGACGCTAAAGCCAGAAGGATATGACTTATATGACAGAATTTTCATATCTATAGACTCCACCGGCTCAAAAGGAGGACCACAGAGGGCCTCAAGCACTATTAATAAGTCCCAAGATGGGACGCTCGACCTCACCGTGGGTCGCAGGCGTCATACTCCTTTTAAAAACCGCACTGCTAGCGGATGAGCCCCTGGTGACACTCCATCAAAGCCAACATGACAGGCTGATATAGCTGCCAGGTAAACTTTAATAGTAGAGAAGGAAAGGCCTTTTTCTAACAGCTCTTGTAGGAAAGACAAAACCTCCACCATAGAGCACTGATACGGAAGAACATTACGTTCCTGACACCATTGCTCAAACGCCCGCCACTTGTAAGCATATACACCTCTAGTGGACGAGGCCCGAGCACTCTGAATTGTCTCAATTACATTTGGAGGAAGCCCTTTAGCTCTCAAATTGGACCTTTCAACAGGTAAGCATGCAAGTTCCACAGCTCGGGACGTGGATGAACCACTCCCCCCCCTGCCTGAGACAGAAGGTCCCTGCGGAGAGGAAGTTTCCAAGGTTCTGCAGCTAGCAGGCTGACTATCTCTGCATACCATGACTTCGCCGGCCAACGGGGGGCCACCAGGATTAGGTGAAACGCGGCTATTCTGTGCTCTGACAGATGTGCTCGGCTGGTAACGAAGCATATCTCGAGACCCAGGAATGAAAACTGTTGGCTCGGAGTCAGTGAACTTTTCTGCATGTTTACTGAGAAACCTAGAGGCTGACAGTACTAACGCTGTCTGTTTCCCTGCCTGATCGCTTGAGCTCGCTATTAGCGCCCAGTCGTCTAAATAGGCCAGTATGCCCAGGGGAGCTAGCGACAGGCCGAACGGCAACACTAGGTACTCGTAGGCCACGCCTTCGAAAGCAAACCTCAGAAATTTTCTCTGTCGCGGAAAGATTGCTATATGGAAATAAGCATCCGTGAGATCGATCGTCGTGAACCAATCCCTCGGGCCTCTTGCACTTAGCAATTGCCTCAGTGTAAGCATTTTGAACTTGTACGTTCTCAAAAACGCGTTCAATGTTCTCAGGTCCAACACCGGACGTAGTCCTCCCCCTCTCTTCGGAATGACAAAATAACGGCTGTACCAACCTGAGTTTGCTTCCGAAGGGGAAACCACTTGAATCGCCCCTTTGCTCAGAAGAGAAGTTATTTCCCGCCGAAGCACTGCTGCGGCGCTGTCCGACACCACGGTGTTGATTATGGACATGAAGCAAGGCGGCTTTGTGCGAAATTGCAGTCAGTATCCCATAGCGACTGTGTTTTGCACCCATGTCGAGACTGCGCATGCGCTCCACTCGAGAAAACGGGAAGCCAGACGGCTCACATTGAGCACCCCCGGGGGGCTGCTGCCCTCTGGCGTTACGCCGGAGTGCAGCCTCATAGATGGCAGTGGGTGTTTTTGTTTTGCAAGCTTGTAAACAATGACACTCTTTATTGGTTTTAATGATTGTACATTCACACAGTTTACAACATGCCTCATCTTTGACCTGCAAACCTTTTTGGCACTTATTGTAAGCCCCTGAGAATTTTCCAACACACCCCAACTGCGGTTTATAACATAATAACTTAGAACACTCGTGTGTGCTGGGGGGGGGGATGTGCTTGGGAGACTGTGTTAGGGAAATGCAACACCGTTTGGGACTGATTCCCTGAACATAATCTAGCGGCCTCTTGGGCGGCTTTGAGAGAGGAGAAACAGCGTCTCCCTGCTGCCAAAGCTCCTCTCCCTTTAACGTCTGAGCTAGGAGGAGTGTGGATTCTTCCTCCTGGCTGCTGAATCCTTCCGGAGGCTTGGTGGGGGGCCCCTGTTCCAGGCTGACTGACGCGGATTTTGACCGGGAGGTCGCTGTTTCATCGGGCGAGAGCTCGCGCTCGCCGATGGTGCCGGGCGCTTGGGAGGGGGCTGCGGGGTGGTTACCTTTCGCGCCTGTTTGGGCTTCGCTTCTCATCGCGGGATGATGTCTCGCAACGCCTCCGCCTGCTTTTTCTTGACATCAAACCTTGTTTGAATAGCATCAAGCGACTGTCCAAATAAGCCCTCAGCAGACAGCGGTTCATCTAAGTAGATGGCCCTGTCTCTATCTGGGATATCTGAGAGCATGAGCCACAGATGCCTCTACGCCACCACAGCGCTAGCCATGCCTTTGCCGAGGGAGAGAGCCGCGCATCGAGACATGCGCAAAATGTAATCTGTCGCGGTTCTGACCTCGTTCAGCAGCTCACATACTGGGCTGTCCTGCGGTACCAGTGAACCGAGTTCTGCTAGACGCATCGTCTGATACGTCTGGAGCAGCATGACAGAATTCAGCGCCCTGGCGGTGCTCGCTTGAGCGCGGTATATTTTCTCCAGTTGTGCGGAAGAGAATCTGCAGTGTTTGGACGGAAGGACGGTAGGACCAGACACCCCATGGTTATGCGAAGGTGCCAAGTAAGCAGCTAGGGATGGCTCCATCGGCGGTGGTCCCACTAGCCCTGCTTTCTCCGATGAATTGTCGTCTCGAGCCGCTAGGGTTGTAGCCCCGGAGCTCTGAGTCGACGGTACCATTTCTTGTTCGTCTTCTGAGAGGCCGTGCGTTTCCAGACCGATGTTGAGCACGTCATCCCCGTGGAAAGCAGGCCCCTCACAGCCCGGCTGCTCACCGGCGCTGTAGGAAAGTTCACGGTCCTCTAACCCCTCGAAATACTCCAATTGCTCTGCCCAGCTAAGTGCGGGGACTTCTGCTGCAAATTCTTCTTCAGCAGACACAGGCGAAACTGGAACTGCTAATTCGGAGAGGAGGGGGTCTTGTTGAGCAACTGTATTTTTCCCTAGTGTTTTTTCCACAAACGTGACCCGTCTTTCTAGCGTAGAACACCGGAGCTGGCGACAGAGCGCACATGACTCGGGCTCGGCTAGCGCTCTCCTAGCGTGGAGAATACCCAAGCAGACAGGGCACGCTTCATGCTGGTCCTTCTCATGCAAGGAGAAGCCACATCCCTGAGGACAGGGGCGAATAACGGACTTCTTCCTTGCTACAGTAGCTTCCATGCTCCCAATAGTTAGTACCGTTAGCACCGCTAAACAGTAGCCAACCAATCTGAGATGTAGCTACCACTCACTGACACTGGACTTAGAATCAGCGCTAACCAATTGAGGCTGTTCTGGCTAGCACCAACAAGAACAGTTGAGCTGATTTCAAGTCTAGTGTTGTAATGAAACGCACGTAGAGTTGCTAGCAGCAGCTAGAAAACTCTACCAAGCAAGGTGTTCACAGCGAGGTGAAGAGCGTAAGAACTGAGAGTCAACCGTGGTGACAAGGATTTATAAGGGTAGGTGGGGCTACACCTACGTCACCACAGGTTTGACTGCCTTTAAGGCGTGAATAAAGGTGGCTTCAGCCAGGACACGAGAGGGCGTGATATCCCATACAATATGTGTTGTACCGAGTGAATTGACTGAAAGGGAACTCCGAAATCGTTCAGGCAATTTTTTAAATAGACGCTATCTTTAATAACCGATTGATGTTTTGAGCTGTACACACATACATTCTCGATTAAACTACTCTTAAAACTACACTTTGTGACACAATAACAGTAATATTCCAAACATTTTGCAGGCTGCCGTTTGGAGAAATAAAGAATAAACCAGTTGTTGGGTCAAAATAACCCAACCAGGTGTTCATTTGTAAATGACCCACTACATCTCATTTGACCCAGCATGAGCAACCCAACAATGTGTTTACAGAAACAACCCAGAATTTTTTAGAGTGTAATAATAATACGCTCTAACATTAATACCACATAACATTAACACTGATTATCAACTATACGTCAGTAAACTGGTGACAAGATCATGGGTACCCAAGGTTTATTTTTGTCTAATCCCACAGAAAGTGTTAATGCCGCAAAATACCTGAAAAAGGTTAATGCTGGCTATGATTATAAAAACATCAGAACACTCTATTCATCAATGTTTGCTGTAAAAGAGCTCAAGGTTGTTGATCTGGCCTCCAAATCCACCAGATCTGATCTAGTATCCATGAATGAGCTGGAAAAATGAGTCTGATCCATGGAGACCCCACCCTGCAACTTGCTGCACACAAAAGATCTGCTGCCAGCGTTCTAGTGACAGATACCACAGCACACGTTCAGAGGTCTTGCCACAAGGGGTCAAAGCTTTTTTGGTGGCACAATGGGCACCTACACAATACTGGGCTTAATGTTTTAAGGTTTTAATACTACTTTTAATAAGTATTAATAATAATAATTATTATTATTACTTTAAAAAGATTACTTTATTATTATTATTATTATTATTATTATTATTATTATTATTATTATTATTATTACTTAAAAAATAATAGGTAATAATAAACCACTAGTAAATAGTAAACCACTATGGTTTATTATGTTTAACATTGTTCAATGTTAAACATAATGTATACAGTATGTTTTTTTGGATAGCACATTTCATATACAATGGTAATTCAAAATGCTTTACAGTATGTAGTTCTATAATTAAGAAAAAAAAAACCTTTTTGAACAATGCTAAACATAATAAAACATAGTAGTTTACTGCATTACTAAGCAGTGGTTAGGGCTGCTTCCTGAGAAGTCTAGAGTCCCAGGCTCTATCCTGAGATTGGGTTACTGTCTCTGTTGAGTTTCTGTACATGTACTCCCCATGTCTACTTGGGTTTCTTCAGTTCCCTTCCACAAAACATGCCAGTAAGTGGATTGGCTAACCTAAATTGCCACTATATACTGCATTTGTGCGGCTGTGGTAACCTCTAATTCCAGGAGGCAGTGTAAATCTTTTCCCTGTATAGGACTGACCTGGGAAATCAGTGTAGGTTTGCAGTGTGGACAGGCAGGTGTAACACAGGGCCCACAACTCATTCACGGACAGGGGCCGCGTACAGTGTGACAACAGCTCCCGCAGAGAGACCCACTGCAAATAAAATCCAAAACAGCATTTATCTAAATGAGCAATATAAAAATGCTCAGCACTTAATCTGACAAACCACCAAAGAGAGAAATGAATAGTCTCTCATAAAACCACAGACTCTGAATCTACTTCTTACCTCATCCTGAGATTCTTCATTGAGACACAGCATGCTTTTGGTCATATGATTAGGACAACCCAGATTGCTATACTTTATCTCCTCTTCTACATGTGTGGAGAGCACAGGGGTTTCGTCTCTTATAACTTCACTTCGACCTATGTAATCTGGAGCTGTGTCAACACTGACATTAGTAAGGGTGGTATTATTTATTCTATTCACAGATTCTATAGAGTGGCTGTGGACCTGCTCTGTTCTGCCTGCATCTCCACCCTGTGCAGATGTTTTGTGTGATTCCTTCATCACATGGTCCTCCCATTGCCTTATCATACTTTCCTCTCCTCCAATCTCTGACAAGTCTGCTACCATCATGCTCAGGTTTGTATGTGATGGAGATGAGAACACAGGGGGGTTGTTGGAGTCTGGAATGGAGCAGGAGCGATTGAGGGCACTCCGTGATCTTCTCCACCTCACATCTTGGTTCATTTTAAGAAAAGGAAAGCTATTCTGGGATGGATAGAAGGCGTTTACATCTCGGAGTGACACTGGACCTCCATGATATCCATCTACACTCCCTGAGCGGAATGAACCATTGCAGACTCTTCGCCTTTGTTTAACTTGATACTCTTCGTCTTCATGCGAATCTGTAGAATAATGTCTGGCCATGAGCTGATCATATGTATGATTCTCAACAGAGCTTGACTGAGATCCTTTATGTTCCATGAATTGATGATATGATTTGTCCCACTCATCTGTGAATAAAAACACTTTTAGGTCAACAGCAACAACCATAGAAGCTTTACGGTCTGCGACATGAGGGCAGTAATACCTTGGAAAGGTGCGACTGATTCTATAGACAACACTCTTCTTCCGATGGCTGATAGCTTTCGACACACTTCTCTGGATGTGGTGTCTCTGATTTTGGCTTCTGCTAGGGACAACATGACCTGTGAAGAAAGACATGTTAACAAAAAATAAATGGCATTATTTAATAGACCCATAATAAGACATAAATATAACCAAGTGATCTTTTTTTAAAAATTGTTTGAGATCAATTTCAACAGGATAATATGCAACTAGTTTTTAACATGGTGAAATACCACCTTAAAAACTTCCATGAGTTTTCATCAAACAGGGAGAAAAAATTTAACAAGGTTTTGAAAGGTTGCTAGTCTTCAAAAGATTTGTCTTTTTGTTGCTATTTTATTTATGCTTTTTTTCTGAGATTGCACAAAAATAATGACCAAATTTAATACACTGTCACATCCACCCTCTGTCCCAATTTTTCTCTGCAGTATTGCTCCCTTTGAACTCCACTTTCTTTATATGGCTGATGTTTCCTGTTCTCATTACCCTGTTGTCATGGCAGTTATTCAGGCTGATCTGTTGTTGTCTAGTTTATTTACTTATGCCTGTCTGCTTTGACTGTTTAAAAGCTTTTTGGTTTCCACTGTGCCTTTCTGTCCCTCTTCTCTAGTAGATTCTCTTGTGTTCTGTGTTGTTTCATTACTGTGTTGTGTTGTACTGTGTTGCATTTTCATCTCCCACATTTTCCACTTGGTCCACTAAGAAAGAGAATTTTGCTCTACTTTGCCTTTCACTGCTTCCTTGGTAATAGCATGTTGGCTATAATTATGTTCTAGAAGCTTTTTTTATGGTTTGAAAGAAATCTGAAGAGACAAGATCTGACTACATGGTATGTACTCAGCATAAGAATTTCACATCAGTGAGACTCAATTAAGCTTTAGAGTGTGTGATTTGTACTGAAAAATGCCCTATCCCACGCTCATATGGAAAACAGAACTCTCTATCTTTACACCATTAAAATAATATATGTTCTGTTCTTAGCAAATCTCTCTCACTTTGCAGCGCTGCAGCTGAAACATCAGCAAGTGACTGAACAGACAAATGTGTGTGATAAAGATCTAGGTTGTTATTTTTCATGTACGTGCATAAAACATGATAAACAATGATTGCCTTTTTACTTTTACTTTTGCATTCATAATGCGATTACTCTCCAGTTTACCTTCAAAGTCGTTCTCTCAACCCTCATCCATAAATCACATACTGAAACCAGTCCTGTAAGAAACACTTGCTATTTTATTTTTATTAATTCATTCAGTCTTAGTAAGCTCTATATCCTGTTCAATGATCTGTTAAATCATGGGGAAATCTCAGAAACCCAGAAACCCAAGTGGCATAGATCTGAAAAAAAAAAAAAATAAATAATAATAATAATAAAGTGCTCATATGGAAGCCTTGCTGGTGTGTGTGTGTGTTAACTGGGAGGCTTCAGACAACAAACTATGCAGTTGGGTTTTCGGATATGTCAGGTATAACGAAAGTTATGATTACTTTTATAATATGTATACTTTACCTCTACCAGAATATGGGAATGACTCTCAAAATGTTATTATATTTTGGTCACATTTCTAAAATGCTCTGAGTTTTAAGGGCAAAGATACAGAATAGCTTTCAACTGCTAGGTAACTGTCTCAGGAAAAGCACATATTTGCCCCACCCTTGCTGGTTAGTATCTGTTATATGATATGGTAGAATTGAAACATTTTTATATTTAAATATGAAACACAATTCACAGCCATCTAACGCCTACTCAAAGATTTATTTGCAATGTTAGAATGTGGGTTGTTGAAGAGGACCAAAGTGACATTTTCTATCCACAATGAAAGACCTAGAAGGTTTGAGACCAAAAGGATTAAAAAAAAGGTGTTAACGTATTATCCTGTAGCTGCTGCATTACAGGGCAGATCTAAATGGTACCAAATAAGGAAGCTTAGAGTTAGGATTAGGCTCATCCATGTTCAAACTATGAGGACTATACCAAATGTAATGTAAAAGTGCAACTCACTCCTGGCAGGTCTGTCCCTGTCCACCATCCGTCCTCTGCAGCTGATCCAGAAGGCAGCTGCATGTCTTGTCTTCAACCTTCATAAATTCTCCCACACTACCCCACTTCTCCACTTCCACATCAAATTCAAAACCCTGATGCTTGCCTACAAAGTTAAAAATTACCTTACTTACCTCGTTTCTCTAAACACACCCCTGACTGCACCACATTGCCTCAGATTCTCCAGCACTGCTCGGCTCATCCTGCCATCTCTCAGAGGTTGATGAAGCCATGCGTCTAGATGACTCTTATGTTTTGGCACCTAGGTGGTGGAATGAACTTCCTCTAGCTGCCCCTACACCTGAGTCTATCTCAGGCAATCTTTAAACAACGACTTAAGACAAATCTGTTTCTTCAATACTTGATTTAATCCGGCCCCCCCAAAAAAATTAAATAAACAACAAGAAACACCTTCCCAACAGTGTTTGGCTGATGGTACATAGTCAGTAACCTAGTAACCCAGTGTAAGGATCTATCCAATGCCGGAAACTTAAGCACTTTTGTAAGTCACTCTAGATAAGAGCGTCTGCCAAATGCCTAAATATAAATGTAAGTGTAACTTCTATTAACTAATATTGATTGCTCAAATTGGTCATGTTTATAGAGTAGCTCCAGCAGCTTACCCTATGCAAAGGTACTACTCTTCAATGGTCTTCCACTGCATGGTTTGTCTTCAATGCTGGTTCCCCGTTTTTAACATTTATATATCAATATGTACACATTTGTCTCGTAAATTCGGGTCATCTGCTTAAACAATCTGTAGCACAGGTTGTCTTAAAAGAGGTTTTGAGAGTCTGATTAGAGACTTGAGAGTTGTGGTTAGAGACTTGTGATAGAGACTATGCTAAGTAGTACCTTTTACATAGAGGAAGAGTTATTTAACCAACTTGTGAAATTTGAATATCCTATGTCTATTTGTAAAAAAAGAAAAAAAAAGAAAAAGCGCCCACTTTTGCATTACTTTCGGTACAGCCCATGTACTTTATTTGGTGCAAATGTTTATATGTATGTTTTGCGGCTAACATATTCTCCATTTATATCTGTGTTGGGCCGTGATAAAATGAAAATGGGTTTAGCATTATACATGATGGTTTTCTTATGACATTCATAAGACAAATATTTTGAACACAATAAAAAAAAAAACAAATAGAAAAATTATTATAAATTTTCCAAACCTGTGGGCAAGGCCTGTCATCTGGCTTTTCTTCTTGCATTTGTTCAAGCAGCCTGCGAGTATCAGCCTCCAGCTCTGTTTCAGGATCTATATCGTAGCCCAGAGCAGCTGAAAGTGTGGAGCCGAGAGAGAACACATGACCCTACAGGAGAGGGAAAGTATTAGAGGGTAAAGAAATTATGACAGCAACATTAGCTCAGTGGAAAAAATGTGGTACAGAGCAAAATTGTGGCACATCATGAGGTATTGAAAAGAAATGTGTATAATAATGATAATAATAATAATGATAGTGATACTGAGCAAAAACAGGTTTCATTTTTAATAGGTGATCATATTTTTTGTCCTAATAAATCACTTTCACTCCAGATACTGATATTAGTGCCAGATTCAAAAGTGTGAAACTTAGTCATTCCTGTAGGAAACTGGTCCACCCACACATGGTTCTGTTTTGGTTATGTCATCCTGCTATTCATTAAGTAGTGAGCACAGACAAATACAGATGAAAGTGAACAGTGTCGTCCATTTTTCTGTCTGCAGCCAGGCCAGGCAATATCCATCATCTGTGGCAGGTCACGCACTCTCTCCTCCAGTCTAACAAATGAGTCCTTATCTACACCCTCTCCTTAAAGAGGACATCATACACAATCTACTGTGTCCATGTCAGGAGGACTACTTTTTTCCAGGAATATTTTTAACTGAAAAGATGCTCTTTGGCTTTGAATAAAACAGAAATAACAAATGAGTTCCTGCTGCAGGGTCCAAAACTCTGAGACCACTGATGAAAAGTTTTCTGTCTTTACACAAAAAAAAAAAAGTGAATCATAAAAAATTGACATGAATTTCAGAATTCCTTAGTATTTGGTATGTTCCCTTTCTTTTCTTTAATAACAGTGTGCACTAGGCCTAGCATGTTTATGTAAAATGTGATGATCCTTATTAGAGAAATTTCTATAAAGAATAGAAGATTCACAGAAGAGCTGACTGTTTGCAGAAGAGAGTTCCCATCCATCCATCCATCTAGAAGCCTCAGGGACTGTGGAGGCCAATTTTGGCCATTGAATTTATTCGCATTTTGTAAGCCTGCGGTAGGACCTCCGGTCAACATTCAAATGCTCATTCACACCCTACAGTCAATTTGGGAATGGGAATTAGCCTAATCTGCATGTCTTCGGACTGTGAGAGGAAACAGGAGACCCCAGAGGAAATCCACCAAGTACAGTACGGGGAGAACTCCACACACACAGACATGATGCAAACCGAGGACCTGGAAGTGCTAAAAACTAAGCCACCGGACCACCATAAGCATTGAGATATCACAAAATATAACAAATTTGCTTAAATAGAAAGGGTAAAAACTAAAAATTCTAAATCTTATTCAGCTTATTTCCAGCTCAAAAAATTTTGTCGTCTCAGACTTTTGGACCCCACTGTATATATTTTACCCAAAATTTGCCTAGTCATAAAGCTCTTGCTAAACACAGGTGAAAGGTAACTGAGTATTCTTTCTTTGTTACTGTACTTAAATACAATTTCATGTATCTGTAGGTGAGCAGTTTTATTAAAAGATTTTCCCCTCTACTTACTTAGTCTTGTTTTAAGGTCAGGGCAGTTGCCTAAGCATTTCATTGCATATCGTACTGTGTATGACTGTATATGTGACAAATAAAATTAGAATCTGATTTGATACATACAACAGCAAATATCTCTACTTTTACTTAATTACATTTTTGCATGGCATTTACAAATTTACAAAATTTACATAACGACAGTGACGTGTAGCATTTGAAGTAGGAATATCACCACTTGCTGACAATTATGCATAATTGCGTTTACCTTGTGACACGCTTAATATTACAGGTGTTTGAAATCAGACGCAGAGATGGTTGCAGACAGAAAAAAGTGTGTGTGAGAGAGAGAGAGAGAGAGAGAGAGAAATTATATTATGAAATATAATTTTTTAAATAAAATATACTAAAGTACAATTACAGCCTATACAGTATATAAAGTACAGGGTGGGCCATTTATATGGATACACCTTAATAAAATGGGAATGGTTGGTGATATTAACGACCTGTTTGTGGCACATTAGTATATGTGAGGGGTGGTGACCATGGTGGCCATTTGGAAGTCGGCCATCTTGGATCCAACTTTTGTTTTTTCAATAGGAAGATGGTCATGTGACACATCAAACTTTATTCTTTCATGAGTTAACTTTATTCTTTATAACTTTATTCTTTCATGAGTTATTTACAAGTTTCTGACCACTTATAAAATGTGTTCAATGTGCTGCCCATAGTGATGGATTGTCAATGCAACCCTCTTCTCCCACTCTTCACACACTGATAGCAACACCGCAGGAGAAATGCCAGCAGAGGCTTACAGTATCCATAGTTTCAGGTGCTGCACATCTCATATCTTCACACCATAGACAATTGCCTTCAGATGACCCCAAAGATAAAAGTCTAAGGGGGTCAGATCGGGAGACCTTGGGGGCCATTCAACTGGTCTGACACTAACCCACATTGGATAGATCCCTCCAAGACTGTTGGAACAAAAAAAGTGATGGTATGGTGTGGTATATGGGGTACAAAGATAGTGGGGCCATTCTTCATCAATGGAAACCTCAAGGCCACTGGATATTTGAAATTGCTACATGATGATGTGTTTCCCTCTTTATGCACTGAAGATGGCACGTTCCCTGAGTTTTTCCAGCAAGATGGTGCACCACCACATTATGGGTGTCAGGTCCGAGCATTCCTAGATGAAGAGTTTCCTGAAAAGTGGATTGGTCGTCGTGGGCCAGTTGAATGGCCCCCAAGGTCTCCCGATCTGACCCCCTTAGACTTTTATCTTTGGGGTCATCTGAAGGCACTTTTACTCAAGTTGACATGTAGATGGGGGACTTTTACTTTTACTTAAGTAATATTTGATTTAGGATATCTCTACTTTTATTCAAGTACAGGATTTGTGTACTTGGCCCAGCTCTGACCAAACATAGCCACAACAGATTAATTTAACAGCTTAATGTTCAATGTCGGGATATAAATAGCTCACCTCAAATGTGTTCCCGGTCTTGTCAAACTCTGGAGGAACAAATGAACCTTCTGGGTCATCTGTTGGAAAATGATGAGAAAAATCACATTCCAACTAAAAATTACTGTAATAGCAAATAAACTAAAAGATTGAGAATTAAAGGTTTAACTTAAAATCAGCCATTTAAATTTTTGCTAAAACTAAAAAATAAAGCTAAAAGCTAAAACTAATAAAATATATTTTCCAGAATCAAACCTGCCTTAATTTATCTAATGATTAAAACAGTCAGGTTTTTTAAAAAATCTAAATAATATTAAATAAATAATTTTTACTTGAGTAATAAGTTAACATAATAATAATAAAAAGAAAGTTAATTCTATGTCACATTACAAAAGAGTTTCATTTTTTTTTCTTCTGCTCTATTTGCATCCTCAGTACATGGGGAAAGGGTCCATAAATATTGGTCATACAGTATATTTTTTTGTTAATTAGGGTTAAACGTGTTTTCAAAATACACTTGACTATTATACTTCCGTAAAATAATATGGGTTAAAAGGGCCTCATTAACAACAAACCAAACAAACTGTGAACCGGAGGGTTAAATTCCTTCGATGAGTAATCAAGGCACACTGTGTTACTCTCTAAGATACAACCACAGGGCTACTGTGGTGCTTGCTGCAGCATCGCCTCATCTAAGTAGGACAAAGATGCTGAGGATCCCCAGCCTCCTCCAGACTATTCTGCAGAGTTGGGGTAGTTTTATAGGTCACATTCCTTTCTTCTGACTATCCTTTGTGCACTGTAATACATATTCTCAACTATGAAAGATATCCAGAAGGCAAACTGCAAGGAGTATTCACTGGAATACATGGAATTCATGAAATACAATTACATCAAAGGAGCCTTGAGAGAGAGAGATATTACTAATTCAATGGTCTCAACTTCCCGTTGGCCGTGGGTTTGTTGATGCAATACATTTGATGGTAGTGCTAGAACAACTTGGTGCAGTGTAGGCTGCAGGCAACTAGGCTCTGAGCAACACACATACACAGGTAGCTTATTGATCACGCCCCTGCGTCATTATACAGGAGGCGATGAGACATTGAAATCCATCCTCCAAGATCACTAATTGGTCCGCTAATTCCGGGCTGCACAATGTCGAAAATGCACAATTCTTTCCAGTTAGAGCAGAGAGCTTTTTTAGCCTTTAACAACATGGACAGCAAATAAAGAAAAGTAGAGAAGGATAAGGCCAGATTTATGAACATGCCAGATAAAATGCGACAAAGTTACAGCCTTGTTTGCAAGGGCAACAAGCCCAGGTGATAGTAATTTAGCTTCTGAGGCAGGTATCTATGGCATGCACAGTGTATCACTGCATAATACATGCTAATTAAGCAATGACTGTCTAGCAATCATAACAGTGCTGATAATATGAACGTAAATTAACTGTAGAGAAGCGAGTATAAACTGTGAATTTGTCCTTGTGGACATCCTAAGTGAGTGTGTGGGCTGCTCACAGATAGCATTCGCAGTATGAAATACTGTCTTACTCAAGCCTTGTGCCATGTCGACACAGATGAATAATCATAATGAATTTGGGGAAAACTGCTAGTACTTTTCACTTATTGTAAAACTTCACTACGTGCCCTCTGAATCCTTTTAAAATAAGGAAATAATTCTTCTCTTACATGGTTCTAGGAAATGAACCATATACTGTAAAAGGTTTTGGTTTCGATGTGAGTAACCTAACAATTCTACACTGTAATGTATTATTAAACATTATTTTTGCATTTCATATCCAGTATGAAAGAATAGTGTTATTGTTCAATGTGACTAGTAATTAGGCTAGATATTAGGATTTGATATTAGGAAGTCAGACATCTGTGGCTCTGCTCCCTCTTTACTGCACAGTTCATTTATGACCTATGTTTCTACTACAGATCATTTCCAGATAAGTGCTTAGTGGTCGCCTTGCACATCCAGGGTCTGGGTTCGATTCCCGCCACTGTGTGCCTAGATGTTGCATGTTCTTCCCGTGCTTGGTAGGTTTCCACCACAGTCCAAAGACATTTCAATTAGGCTAACTGGTGTTCCCAAAAGTGTGTGTGTGAATCTGAATGAGTGTGTGCCCTGCGATGGATTGGCACCTTGTCCAGGGTGTACCCTGCTTCAAATTCATGTTCAAATCTCCCAAAGACCCTACTTATCTCAATTGGGTCTCTCAGATTAATATAATCCTGTTTGCTCTGTTGAGTCCATATCATCAAACCTAGGACCTTTACAATCACGTAAAACTGATGATAGTGTGTTGAGTGTGTTAAGCTTACTGACCACTGAGCTGCTCCATGAAGCACACGTTGCCATGAGCGTTGAAGGCCAGAGTGTCCGGTGTAATGCAGAGAGTGTAAAAAAGTGGGGAGCGAGAAATGCTTTGCAGCGAGCGAACACACTCTGCACACACCGCCCACACCTCCTGTTCAGACAAACAGCTGTCTCTCAGACACAGGATATCCGCCAAAGACACATTCTCCTGAGAAGAGGGAATTACAGAATTATAAATAATGTTATTCAGTTAATTATGTATTATTGGATAATTGCTTTTTGTCAAAATCTGAATTTAAGCCATTGGTGTTGTGAGCCATCCTGTTTAACCTCTTTTGACCTTCTCTGTTGATAAATTTATGTCTGCTCAGCTCAGTCATTCGCTGTATATTTAATCATTTTAACATCAATTTGGTTGTGGGTTCTAGGCATTAAACAGACTAATATTCAATCTCCTGCCCTAAGTGATGGGAGTTCAGCTGGATTATTTTTAGATGTGAAAGACAGTATTCAAGACCATAAAACTCGTGATGTCATCTCTAAATCTGACTTGGTTGTGTAACTCATACAGTGCATTCAGTATTCATTCCCCTTGACCTTTTATTTTTGCTACCTTCATTTTCAATATATTTTTTTTTCCCTCAGAGCTCAACAAAACACTCCATAAGAAGAAATGCCTTTCAAACAATCTGTTTATTATTGAAACAAAAAACAAACAAACAAACAGAAAACACATTTACATAAGCATTCAAACCCTTTAGTCAGCAGCCTTGGGGAGAATATAACCTTAGGTATAAAAGAGCTGAACTGCTATTTTCAGGTCTCCACATAAATCAGCATGAAGTCTGTTCTCTGGTTGTGTCATGCTTGTGCATTAACTGAGTCGTCTTGAAGCCACTCTTGTGTTGTCTTTGCTGTGTGTTTCAGGTCTTTGTCCGGCTGGAAGGTGAACCATTGCTCCAATCGGTTGTCCTGAGCAGCTCTGAGATGTGTGCCATTATCAGTCTTCACCTTAGGAATGGAATTCACAGGTGTTGAGTGGTGCTTAGTTTCATTCAGATGCACTGTCGCCTTGAACCTCCAGGTCCTGGATTCGATTCCTGCATCAGGTCTGTGTGCATGGAGTCTGCATGTTCTCCCCGCATTTGGTGGGTTTCCTTTGGTTTCTCCAGTTTCCTCCCACAGTCCAAAAACATTTGATTACATTTGATTAGGCTATTTGCGTTTCCAATTTCCAAATTCCTGTGTATGTACGTGTTAATGTTGTCCAGAGGTCCTACTACATTTGTACAAATGGGAATATATACAATGGTCACCACTGGCCTCCAGTGGTGGATGGAAATGGACGGTACTTGGAACATTTTGGTGCAAATACACCATAACATTTTGGCCTGAGATGTTTAGGTGACTTCTCGTAAACTCCTTGCAAACTGTCACATGTCCTTTATTCAGGATAACTTTGGTCCAGCTAGTTTACTATAAAGGTTTGATTGGTGCCATAAAGCGAGTTCCCATCTCAACACAGCATTTCTGGAATGCCTTTAGAGATAGCTTTGTATTCTTTATCATCTCCTTGACTACTCAGTTAGTTGGATTTGGAGACCATCTCTAGGAAGACTCTTAGGAGTTTTCAGAGAAACAAGAAACAAGCACTCGAGTCAAATAACCTGTCAAACGCAGGATTGGATGAAAAAGCACAAACCATTTGTTATTCTGAAATGGAAGAGGTTTACATTCCAAATTAGGTCTAAACAACTACCTTTATCATAGATGACCCTTAATAAAAAAAAAAATCTCAAGAATGAAAAGGGAAACTGAATGCGCATTAGCTTAATTTTAAGAGTTATAGCAAAGGGTTTGAATATAATGTGGATATAAATATGTGACCTTTCAAAATGTATTCTTATTACAATTAGAGAACTCAGTAAAACCTGTGTACAGAAATGTTTTAAAGTAACAATATAATGTAAAGATTAAGCAGAATAAATATCTTCTGGATGCAATAAATTTGCTGTCTGCTCGAAACCTATCAAAAATACAAGAGACAAATGCATGGGGGAACAGGTATTGTCTCTAAATGCAGGGATAAAGCAGAACCCAATTGAAAAATTAAGAAAACATTTCAAACCTTGCTTCTGCTAAACCTTACTTCATACAAGTTCACACGCGACTTTGAGTGCAAACCTTTGTTCGAAATTTCTAGTTCCCCAAATAGATTTTTTTTCCCCAAATACATAAAATGTCTTGCTGCGATGATGTAATCCACTGTGAATGAGCATTTGTTTTTTTCACAGACATTCATTGTTCCATCAAGTTTGCCTGGAAACTACTGTTCATTACAAACTACAGAAGTCTCAAAACTTGTTTTGGGTAATTACATTTCAAAAGAGCAGAATTTCAATATTCTCTCTAATTAAAAAAAACTCACAAAGCTCTTCCAAAGCACATGGAGCATCTACAAGCTGCAAAACAAACTCTCATACAGTCAGCACTCGGAGTGAACTGGCCAAACCCAGAAAGCTGCAGTATAAGACATAGAACAGGAAAGTGCTACAGTGCTACAAAAGTGCACCCCATAAATAGGCGAACTCCCACGAGAACAGCGCAGAGAAGCACAGCCTCTCTCTCTATCTGTCTTCCTCTCTCTGCAAATTACACACTTCGGCCTAGATAAGTTTCCCTCTCAGTCTGGATTTGTATACTTAAATTTTGAATACCGATCTTAGATTTATGGCTGGAGAGACCTATGTCTCTCCAGTCATACTCTTCAGATTACATTTATTTTAAATTAAATGTTGTATAATTTGATTGATTGATTGATTGATTATCCCTTAAACTATCCCTTTAATTAAAGAGATGCCCTTCCTACAGATTTATTATGTTTGAATACCAACTGTGCTTCGTGTTTTTTTGTTGTTTTGTTTTTGTAGTAGTTATGAGACGAACTGTTTTCAGTATTATTGTGTGTTTTCATTATTGAGTGCTGGGTAATGGCTCAGCATTTTCTTCAGAGTGTATTTATGTGCCTAAGATTTCTGTGTGACCAGAACTTTGGAAGAAATCAGACTTAAAGTTTTGTCTATAGAACATTTTACTGTATGATCGACTTTAACTCATTACCAGTCCTTCTGTAATAGAGGTTAAGAATGCCCTAACTAAATTCTTAAGATGTAATTAAACAACAACAAATTTAAAATACCATGTGGGACATCATTGTAAAACCTCCTGAAACCTCACTTCAAAAACAAAACATTTGTGAGGTCATGGGATTCTTGATTTAACCTAAAACACTGGTATCTGGGACACTGATTTATTACAGGAGGGCTATATAGAAGAACTTTGAATGTAGAATAAGTCATTTTGCACATTGGTGATTAATGTAGGGGGTCGTTACAGATATGGTATATTAATGCCACCAAACAGCTCAGGCGCTTTTCCATCAGAGGAAAAGCTTTTCTGCTCAGGCTTCTTGATATAAATAGCAATCTAATGCAGAGCCACAACCCACAAATGTCAGTATTTGCATTTTATTTATTTATATATTTATGTATTCAAATGTGTTTTCCTCGTTTACAGTGCTAAAAGTATTTATGTGCATTTATATAACAAGCAAAACAAGGGGTCATTCAAAAGGTGCTAATTTAAGACTGCATGTCTCAAGACCTAATTCTTCTAGTCTGGAGATTACATACAAGGGTATAATAAAGGATAATGCCATGTAGGGGTATATTTTTTTAAAACCAATTTTAGTGGAGTGTTAGTAATTATAGCCCACACCGTTTAAGGAAATGTCAACACAACAAAAAGAAATAATGACCAGCATATGATTTAAGACATATTCAAGTGGTGACAGATTTTCTCAAGTTCCTGGGCCCAACACTCTTTATGGTAGGAAAAGAATACTAGTTAAGGGGGAAAACTTCAAGAGTTCATTGGATAGATAAGCAGTCCCCTATGCTTAGTAATGGAGTTTTACCTCTAATTAGATGTTATAGAGACATAATGTATTGAAGGGTTTTAGGTCAAATTTAAGTGAAAATAATGTCATATAGGGTAGTTTCTCAAACATAATATAATTATATAGCATTCAGTGTTTAACATTCTTGTATGTAGAATTTCATTTATAAGACTAATGTTTTTTTTGTTTGTTTGTTTGTTTTGTTTTTTCACAGTTATGGATTCTCTTAACTTCTACTTGAGACCTTTTGATAGACTGACATTGTGTTGAAAGACTAATATAAAACCCTTAGGGACAAACCAAAAAAAAAAAAACACACAAAACTTCAGATTAGACTGTTCCTTTTCATTATTGTTAACTTATTTCTTTTAAATTAATAGTGCACTTAATGCATAACACCCCTACATCTCCAAATACAGGTGAAATTGTTATTCTCTTCATATTATTAAGTAAGACAGATACCGCTTTATGGCTTTATTCAAGCTTCCTGTAGATTTCTCACCTCATCCTCGAGGAGCGGGGGCAGAGACCCAACTTTAGCCCTCTCTTCCTCCTCTGCGTCCTCTTCACCCCCGAGAGCAGCTACACCGCCTCCCAACATCTCCATCACCACTTTAGCAGTTAATTCATGTCGGACATTAAAAAGATCCTCTCATGGAAGAATACTGTAGGTTAGTGCTGCTGCTGCTGCGTAACTCCAGTTAGTTTATTTTTTATTTTTTCTATTTTTTTTCCTTCCCCTGCAGCCGACCGAAACAGAACCAGGACACAGCTCCGGCACCGTCCTGAGCCCGGCACACTGACTCCTGATGTGTTTTAATGCCAAAAACAGGATAAATGGCAGGAATAACCAGAGGCGTTTGTCCGACTCGCTGCGGCTCTTAATGAGCTCACGGCAACAGGGCAGTTTGCTAACTCTGCTGTCATGGCAACGAGTGTCGCCGCGCGCCTCCACACAGCCCAGGCACGCGGACAGCAGGATTGCCAGATTGATGATTATCACACATAGAGCAAATCCCAATTAGCTCAAAGTTCAACACAATCCACAAGTCGTGAAGTAGAGCCTTTTCCGTTCTTTTTTTTTGTTTTTTTTGTTGCACAAACGACTGACACACACACATACCATTCAACATTCACCAAGCACCACTTTTACAGATAAAATCACAGGAGCTTTTAACTGGCTTTTATTATATGCCATTGTCATTTATGAATTACATTTAGCCTATATTATTGATATTACTATATATATATATATATATATTATCGCTATGTAGTGCTATTCTTGGCGAATTAGTTGTATTGCGTTAGTTATAGTAGTTGTTACTGTTCAGGTTGGATTCCCATCTCAGGTCTGTGCATGGAGTTTTCATGTTCGTGTTTAGTGAGTTTCCTCCGGGTATTCTGGTTTCCTTCCACAGTCCAAAGACATGCAGATATATAGCAGACACTGTTCACTGTTCTCCTTTTAATGTCATGCACAAACACACTCAAACACAAAAGCTAATGAGAAAACAAACTTTTATTCCTGAGGTGCAAAACATAAACACACAAATGGAATACACATACTATTACAAATCATGGTGTTGCTTCAGTGCAAAATGATAAAAAAAAATAAAATAAAAAATGAAAACATGAAATCAAATATTTTCAGCCCTGAAGTGCAAAGCGCAAGCACAAAAAACAGCTCTCCTGAGGTGCGAGCTAAATTTTATGGAAATACGTCAAGACCAACGTCGTCAGCCACAATCAATCATGGTCTGTTAGCTGTTTTATCTCTGCTTCAGTAAAACAAGCAACACATGGTCTAAAAAAATTTTTTTTTAAACAGAACTTACCAAAGCCAGCAGAGTTAAAATGGCGCTGCCTAAACGTTCTCTAATCCCCCAAGAAAAAATATGAATTGATGTGGGTAATTACATCAATCGTGATGTATGTCCATAATTTTAGCTTGCACCTCAGGAGCGCTATTTTTCGTTGTGTGTATGTACTTTGCACTTCAGGGCTGAATTAAAAAAAATATATTTTCTTGTTTTTTTGTGTGTGCATCTGTTTGTGTTTTGTACTTTTCAGTGTCCTGTTGTATCATACCATTTTGTTGTAAAATAACACCCTTGTTGCTTGTTGAAGACACACTCAAACACTGTTCATATGGGGGCTCGATTAGTTTAGGGAAATTACTATACAGCAGGTAAAATCACATAAATTCACAATTTAATATAATTATCATTTATTTAAATTTACTTAATTTAATTATTTATTCACCACAAATGTTTCCTATAAATATATTAACAATTCCATCCACCGGGACAGCGGAGGCTAATGGTGACCAGTGAATTTATTCCCATTGTTACACACTATGGGCAATTTGAGAATACTAATTAATCTGCATGTCTTTGAACTGTGCGAGGAAACCGGATTACCCAGATTAAACCCACCATTGCACAGGGATCATATTGGTGAGCTGAGTCACATGATCTCACTCCCTAAAAAGAGGCGGGCTGAGAATCATTTGCACCCAATCTGGCAACCCCATGCGGGAACGCGCAGACGCAGTGCATCCCATCGCGAGCAGCGCCGACTTTGGGACCGATAAATTATTGATGTTCCTCAGACATGATGACGCAGACGAAACAAGCAGCTGACGTCATGAACCACAAACCATTATGTACATGTAAAAAAAAGAAAAAAAAAAACCGCTTATGTAAGTATGACCCAGCTGCAAGTGGCACAAAAGCACAGGAGAGCTGTAATTAAATGAGATCAAGAACATGAGATAATTTTCCAAAGTAATAGTTTGGGTACAAATGTCCAGCTTTTGTCTGTAAGCACAGAAACGTCATAGACATAGAGATTTGAAAATCTCCCTTCAAATATAACTCTTTTCTATAATGGAGAAAAATAATAGCATGAAAAAGTAAAAATTTATTTTGTAATTTCTTTAAAAAAAATGAACTCAAATATTCTAGATTCATTACATGTAAATTAAATTACTGTACTTAAAGACTTTTCTGTTTTTATTTCCATGATTATGGAAATCAAACTTTCATTATATCAAAATATTAGAATATCACCTAATCAATAAAGAATTTACAATACTTTAGAATTGTATATAGAATAGAATTTAAATGGAATGGAGGCGATCAGCCTGTTGCACTGTTGAGGTGTTATTGTAGAACAGGTTGCTTTGATAGCAGCCTTCAGCTTGTCTGCCCTGTTGGGTCTGGTGCTTCTAATCTTCCTGTTGACAATACCATAGATTCCCTATGAGGTTCAGATCAGGTATGGTTGGGTCGGGTGTTTTTAATCTTTCTTTTGACAATACCATAGATACCATAGATTTGCTATGATGTAATATCAGTAATATCATGGTCAGCAAACCATTTAGTGGTGGTTTTGCCACTGTGGCCAGATGGAAAGTCCTGCTGGAAAAGGAATTTTGCATCTCCATAAAGCTTCAATTCAATTCAATTCAATAAAATTACATTTTTATTTGTGTAGCGCTTTTAACAATTGCCATCATCGCAAGGCATGGCTTTACACAATCAAAAGAATTATTTAAGTTTGTATGAAATGTGAATGTGTATGAATCAAAAATAGTCAGATAGTCCCTGATGAGCAAGCCGAGGGCGACAGTGGCAAGGAAAAAACTCCCTGAGATGGGAGTAGGAAGACACCTTGAGAGGAACCAGACTGTGTGTTAGGTGGCAGGCAGTATAACAGTTGTTAACAGATGTTAATTGATGTTAATATGGAGTCCAGGTAGTTATTGTATTATTAGTAGTAGACCGAAGGATGAAGTGCTCTAAAATATACCTGTAGGCAGCGTGTTGACTTTGGATCCAATAAAACACAGTCAAACAGCACCAACAGATGACATGGCACCCCATGGACCCACTGGACTTCATGTAACTTGGATTCTGTGCTTCTACACTCTTCCTCTAAGCTCTGTCACTGTGATTTCCCAAAGAAATGCATAAAAATGCATCATCTGACAAGAGGGCTTTGGACCACTGGAGGTTTTTTCGGTTTGATGCTTCTGACATTGTCTATAGTTCTGGAGTGTCTAGAGTGGCTTGATACTAGGAACACAACAGTGCTAGTCCATTCTCTGAAGACATCTGTGTATCATGGCTCTTAATGCACGAATTCCAGCCTCACTCACTCCTTGTGACACCCTCCCAGGGTCTTGAATAGACTTTGCTTCACAATTTTCTTAAGATTGCTGTAATCCCTGTTGTTTGTGCACATTTTTATAACTTTCCATGAACATGCTTCAATATAGCACCTTGTGTGGTTTACCCTTTCAATGGATGGGTGTTGATGATCATCTTCTGGACATCTGTCAGGTCAGCAGTCTTCCCCATGCATGGACTGAACTAGACTGAGAGATGCACTGTATTTATACTGTATGAACAGTAATTTACTCAAATTCAAATGGAAATATATAAAAACTTTGAGATACTGGACGTTTTTGTCAAACGTCTTGATCACCTGTCAGGACAGGTATTTATTTTTATATATTTAGAAAAGATTATCATAATGGGGATGTGCACATTTAAATTACATTTAGGCATTTGGCACATGCCCTTATCCATTTTTATCTCATTATATATCTGAGCAGTTAAGGGCCTTGCTCTAGGGCCCAACAGGGCCCATTTAGTGGTCATGGAATTTAGAGGACAAATATAATAGAACTAGATAGTATATTGCTCATTTAATTATTATTTGAAACATTTCAGTCTGGAAATCAGCTCTGCCTTCAGCTTGAACTCTTTTTACATTAACAAGGAACCCAAGGAGGATTAGTTCCATAAGTAGGGACAATTATTGGGAAAGGAAAGCTTGTCAGCATTTTGTTGCAATTTCCCCTCACAGGCAGCAGGGGGCTCCAAAGATGACTGTTCTTCAACAGAACTCAAGTGTGGTGTGGAAAATGAGGGAAGAAATCTGTTACAATACTTGAGTTGGTTATCTCAAACAGATATATTATTTGGAATTAACATTTGACCTTATGTAAAGATTCTTTTGACAAATCAGACATGGCATTAGACTTAAATGTGGTTCCTGGCAGAACATGACAGGTTTAGTAAAGGGGTCTAATTAACAGTATGATGATAGCTGACCTTGAGATGCCTTTTTATGACACTCTCAAGTGAGTCATTATGCAAATCATCACTTTGCATTAAAATAAGAAAAATGAGTGTATTGAAACAGATATAATATCACAGCTGATTTCACACCTGGGGTCAATTATCTAGACAAAATTGACAATCCTAGACTAATGCAAAGACATTTTTGTTTTTTTGGTTTTTTTTTGCATTAGGTTATGTGATACTTCTCTACAGTAAGACTTCTTCTGACAGTGACTTACTTTGACAACACAGTTTTTCTCTTAGTAAGCAGTGTCAAGAAGGTGACATGCTACAGGACACAGGGGATTATGACAGGAAGCTGACGGGACAGTCTGAGGACATGGCTGCTCTAGTGGTGCTTAGTTAGCTTGTCTTTCTCCCACACTCCCTTTGGGAATGTAGTGTAGTGAGGCTCAATGTAGAACATGCCAAATATACAGTCTTGCAATATGATGACAGTCTGTCTGGTAGGAGTGGGGGTGGGGGTGGGGGGGGGGGGGTGAGACAGGTATCACAAGCAAATATGAAAGAGAGAAAAAAAACATTAAAAACAAAAACAGATCTCACCAGGCTACTAAAAAACAGTGGAAATTTTTTATATGATTGAAATAAAAAACACTTTTAATAGAAACAAAAAATGTACACAAAGACTCTGTATCTGTATGACATTAATTTAGCGTAGAAGTCATATTTGGCTAAGTAATCCTAATCAAGCTTTATATTCAATTATTATTATTATTATTATTATTATTATTATTATTATTATTATTATTATTATTTTATAAAACTGGTTGCTATTCTTTCTAACATTGCATTTTAACACATTAAGAGTTTATCACACACTGTCAATTAATGACAGCCATTCATTCCTCATTGTCCTTGCTGGATCAAGTTCTTCTTCTGAGTTATGCTCTCAGGGTGTAAATATCTGTTAACATGACTATCAATTCAACGACAGAAACTTCAAAGCACTCTTGCACTGTAAGTCGCTCTGGATAATGTAAATGTAATGTATACCACACACAATGCTAAATGCTGAGGCTACTATATCACACGGATTCCCTGTTACTAGACTTGGTTTCCCGCTGACTTGGTTTCTCACCACTTATTCTCCCTGCTGTGTTCTCCCTCAGCATATTTGATAAGTTAGCTGAGTTTTCCTTAATACTTGGCTGGAGTTGTTTTTTCCTTCATATAATGAACCCCTCGGTCCTTCACAGAACACCCAGAGATAAACGTACACTTTTCCAGCCTTCTGCTTGTTCCCTGTCCTTAGCAGTGGTTTCCTAGCAGATATTCACACAGTCTCCTCTTAACAGTTGTTCTAGAGATGTGTCTGCTGCTAGAACTCTGTGTGGCATTGACCTGCTCTCTGATCTGAGCTGCTGTTAACCTGCGATTTCTGAGGCTGGTGACTCGGATGAACTTATCCTCCGCAGCAGAGGTGACTCTCGGTCTTCCTTTCCTGGGGCGGTCCGCATGTGAGCCAGTTTCTTTGTAGCGCTTGATGGTTTTTGTGATTGCACTTGGGGACACTTTCAATTTTTTCCCCAATTTTTCGGACCGACTGACCTTCATTTCTTAAAGTAATGATGGCCGCTCGTTTTTCTTTACTTAGCTGCTTTTTTCTTGCCATAATACAAATTCAACCTCTTTGAATGAGAAGGTGTGTCCAAACTTTTGGTCTGTACTGTATGCACTATCTCTAGGCAGATGGATGAATAAACCGTGTCTCATTTGAAATTCATTATTCAACAGCTAATGTGGAAGCTCATGTCTTTCATGTCCTCCATCCAATCTTCCTTCCTTTTCCCCTGGCTGTTAATGACCCAGCAGTTGAAATGTCATATTTAACTGTAGCCTCAGTAACATCTGAAAGCAAGTCTGGATTTGCTTCTTCCAGCTTACACGTGGAATTGGCAGGTTCCACACTAGTTGTAACAGCCTCTCTCAAAAGGTGTGGTTAGACGGTGATGTCCAGCCCACCGCACCAGAAGCATGCTTTCACACAGTGCCAGAATTCAGAATCCTGCTCTAAACTAGGGTATGGACAGGCAGCTCAAGCTCTTCATAGCTCTGTTGCACATGCTCTAGGTAGTACGATGAATCACAAGCAGGTTGGCCTGGATCACATGCCTGCCACCGACGCCTGTATTGTGTGGTTGGTTGGCTTGCCAGATCAATTCCATTAAATTTTATTTATCTCTGATGAGCAAGCCTGGGTGACAAAAACTCCCTTAGATGACAATAGGAAGAAACTTTGAGGGGAACCAGATTTAACAGGGAATCCGTCCTCATTTGGGTGATATCAGATGGCGGGGATTGATTTGTGGTCATTCTGTGTATTAGGAGGCTGGAAGTCCAGTATAACAACAGGAAAAGTGTTTAAATTTATATAGGGTCGACTTTTGCTATTGGATACTCGTGTACAAAACTGTTTGTGTCTGGAATTTCTGTCCTTAACTATTGAGCGAGCGCACTCTTAGTAAGCCGTCAGAGAACATCTGATTGCATCAGATACGTCCAAGACCTTCATGGTCATGTGGAACTGTTCCCAGTCACCACACAGATTCCAAGCAGACCATACAGGGCCATCCTCATCCTCAGCAGACAGCTCAGAAAGGACAAAGCACTTGGAATGTGCTTTGTCTATATAATATAATAAAATATATTTTATTATATATTTTTATGTAAGTTTTCCAAAAAATAAAATGAAATAATGATATTTAATGATATTTAATTATTTTATTTTATTAGATTCTTTGGAAAACTTACATAAAAATATATAATAAAATGTATACACCACACGTCTCAGTGAAACACCAAGGCCAGGCCAGGATGTGGGGCTGCTTTACCCAATCTGGTTTATGAGTGATTCTATGTGTTTTGCCTGCAATGTATAAATCAACCTAGCAAAATCTGTCATTAACTTTGTTACTGTACTTGAGCATACATTTCACATACTTGTATATTACTTGAGTAGTTTTATTAGCAGATACTTTTTACTTTTACTCCACTGCATCCTGTAATGAATATCTGTACTTTCTACTTCACTGTATTTGTGCATGGCACTGTTACCTATTGTACATAACCAGAGTCGTACAGTATGTTTATTTAAATTAATATCGCCACCTTCTGACGGTTACAGACAGCATGGAAGCATATCTAGAAGGAGAGAGACATCTAACACTGGTTTATTGATTGAGACATCTAAACCATAATACCACTAATGACATATCATTACTGTATACTGTCAGCTTATTGTATTGCTTGTCATATACCTTTATTTATTTAGAATGTCGCTTACTTTAATGCTTTGCACAGGTTTTCCTGATTAATAAACTTTTATTCAGTGAGTGAGAAAAAAAAAAGTGTGTTGTTTGTTCAGATTCTGCAACAATCAAGAAAGTCAGTCACACTGCAAACCACAATGCCAATGAACTAAATTAAATTGAAGCTAAGTACATGGGTTAGAAATCCATCTGGAATTGAAATAAATAAATAAAACCCAATTGATCTGTAATCCTTTAGAAGTGTTCTATACGCGAGCGCTCCAGACAGCTAATTTTTAGGGAAGAAAAATAAAGCAATAAACCTAAGCCAGTTCATACCTAGGTAGTAATATGACATGCTGGCTTTGAGTGAACCAGCCAGGGTGCCGTGTTCATGTTCTGTTGACCTTGTAGAACATCAGACATGTAGAACATCATCAGGGATAAGCATTGACTTCATTAGGTTTACCATGCAGCATCAGATTTATTGGTCGACATGGTTCCAATTTGCTCGCAGTTAATCACTATGTGTTTAAACAATCTCTCACACTGATGAAGACAAACACAGTTTATGGAGTCATTTACTGCCCTCTGGCACCTGCCAATGTGCTGCTTGTGATTTGTTTAAAGAAAAAGAAAAAATCAAGATCCTCCATCCTGGGTCAAAGAGGTCTGAGAATTCGATCTTGAGCCTTTAAAGTCATGTGGTTGATCCAAGCCCATAACATCCCACTACATCAGTGTGTCCTTGAGCAAAGCAGGCATAGGACACACCTGTTTTGTGACTGTGAAATACAGGTTTTGAAGATTCTATGAGCAACACAACACATCACCTGCATCATATTCATATAATATATTCCCCTGAACAACCATCACAATAATGTCACTTTTCATTTATGCCATTTAAAATGTAATTTTCCATTACCAAATGCGGGCAGCACGGTGGTGTAGTGGTTAGCACTGTCGCCTTGCACCGCCAGGGTCCGGGTTCGATCCCCGGCCAGGCTCGATTCCCGTCTCTGTGTGCATGGAGTTTGCATGTTCTCCCCGTGCTTGGTGGGTTTCCTCCGGGTACTCCGGTTTCCTCCCACAGTCCAAAAACATGTAAGTTAGGCTAATTGGTGTTCCCAAATTGCCCGTAGTGTGCGAATGAGTGAGTGTGTGTCTGTGCCCTGCGATGGATTGGCACCCTGTCCAGGGTGTACCCTGCCATGTGCCCTAAGTCTCCTGGGATAGGCTCCAGGCCCCCCGTGACCTTGAATACAGGATTAAGCGATATAGATGATGAGTGAGTGATTACCAAATGCAAAGAAATAGTGTAGAATATTGCCACTTGGTGGCAGCACCATACCAAAACATAAAAATTGGATTGCAGTATTATAGAAACAGCTTTAACCAATCTAGGGAAATAAACAGACGTGGTAAGCTTGATGACAAAATCCACTAATCTGAAGCTCTATTTACTTTTAAAAGTTATATAGTTGATGGACATAGTGTAATTCATTTTAAGGAACAAATCATATCCACGATCACTTACAGTATCAATATGCTTACATTTAATCTAAGCATGTCAAAAACAGCGTGGCTTGTATAAGAATATGTTGTGTCTAAGCTGTCTATAATGCATGATTAGAGGTGAAAGGTTGGCCAGAAGAAAGGGAAAACTTTCAAGTACACAGAAAAAGTCTAAAAGGTCATTGTTTAAAACTCCTGTACCGTACCAAAAAGATAAATGTGTAGACTGCTGGCATAGTTATTCATGTCATGGACATACGCATAGTTAACTAAATTTCCTACACTGTTCAAGGGGCAAAAATGATTGTAAATTTTTGCTCATTAATGCCAAACATGAAAAAGGATTTTCTACAGCAGTCATCCATTTCCTGGCAAATTTGAACTGTTTCTTGACATATCTTTAATGTTTAAAATATTGTGGTTTTCTTACGATGATGGGTTTTAGAATGATTTTCACATGGATGCAATCTTATTTATGTACTCCAGAGAAAAGGTCATTTACAGAGTGTCCTTTTTTATTATTATTATTATTATTATTATTATTATTATTATTATTATTATATATGATTTAAAAAATTGTGTGGAAACACGTTTTGTTTATTAGACAGTGTCACTGTATGTCTAAAGAAGTAGAAGAAGCCACATATCTAACACTAAACCACATAATTGTGGTATATATATTTTTTGTATTTTACACAATTTAAGAAAATTAGTTGGGGTAGTTGATTTTCCCAACAGTTACTATCAAATATAAGAGTTTAGCATATGCAACACAGTTAATTTCTATGCATCTCTTTTGAAATTCTTAACTACAAATCCTTGCCAATAAATTTGCACCTTGGTTAAATCCTAGAGTAAAAAAAAAAAAAAAAAATCTGAATATTATCTTTAACCTGCTGCATCATTCATCATTGTATGCAGGTTTTGTAATAATGTGGTCTGTGTTAATGATGGGTGGTCTAGTGGTTGCAGCTAGTAGTCAAGGGCTCTGTGTATTGATGTTATTCATAAATCCAAACAGTAAATGTATACATTATCACAAAACTATTCACCTTTTCCTGGAAGAAGAAAATGAATACAAATTTAGATATAATCTGAAATACGTAGACTATTAATTGCTTAAATGGTTCATATTAAATAGTTCACTGTGGGGGTTGTTAAAAAAAATACTGTAAATGGTTAATTAAAAAACACTTGACACCATGATCAGTATGTGTCAAAAGCCCTTCCAAGTCCTCAGCATGTCCTCTGTCACATTGTTCTTCTCACTATTTCACTTTGTTGTTCAATGCCATGATCGCCTGCTGAATGTGCACGAATGCCTGATAATAGTGATGCTTTTATTCTTCACATTTCTTTGCAATGCAGACTATAGCTTTTATATTCAGCAAACCTCACATACTCTCTGTACCTTTCTCTCCTTTGTGTGTGTGTGTGTGTGTGTGTGTGTGTGTGTGTGTGTGTGTGTGTGTGTGTGTGTGTGTGTGTGTGTGTGTGTGTGTGTGTGTGTGTGTGTGTGTGTGTGTTTGTTTGTTGGTTGTGGGATGTGTTCATGTTAAGGGCATAATTACAACGTTAATCATAACTAAATCACCATTTGCACAGTCCTGCTTGAACACCTGTTTGGATCTAGGCTGAATTAATGTTCTTTACTCACATGTTGCAATATAAAAACATCACTGTCTGTCAATTACGTTTGGACTTTATACATAATGCAGCATCATCTGCTCTGAATGTCAAAATAAAAGGAACAATTGTATTCATCACATACACTACCATACTGTATACAGTATGATATGCATAAAAAAAATGCTTACACGACTTTTTGTGAGCTAAAAAAGGACATAAAGGCAAATTTAAAATATCACATTTTCAATATACTGTATAGTAATTTGTTACAATAAAATAAAGTATGAAATAGAAATATATTAGCAGTATGGGTTGGTAATGTAGTGTGAAATGAAATGGTGAGCAGCAGTGGTATTGTCCATCTTTAAAATGCAATAGTTAGTCCTCATTTATCTGTAAATAGAACCAGAAATGTGCAACATACAGTATGCGTCCTGTGCGATGTGCATAAATTTAGTGTGGTTGGTATTTTGGTGTGTTCCAATGCAGGTGTGAAGGAAACATGGCAAGTCCAATCAGTTGAGTCCTATGTGGAGTTGAGAGCCTGTATAGCCTGCGGGAAGAAGCTTTTCCTCAGTCTCCCTGTGTTGGCCTTCAGGGAGCTCAGCTGACCGCACTACCCTCTGAAGAGCTTGTCTGCCCTGCATGGTGCGGTTCCCAAATCAGGTTGTGATGTTTCCCATCAGGATGCTCAGGATGGAGTAATTTCATTGATTTTGTTTAAGGATACTGGGGATTTCAAAATTATGAAATAACACACGTGGAATTTCATAGATAATTCAAAGGTTATTATGTAACAACAACAACTACAACAACAACAGTCAGTTGTTATGTTAAGACACGGAGGTCAGCATTTCTGGAGCAGTTCTTGCAAGAACAGTATTGTCAAGTGCATTTGCAAAACCCATCAAGCACCACAATGAAACTTGCTTTCATGAAGACCATCACAGGAAAGCAACCTTTGAGGCAGAGGAGAAATTCGTTAGCACCCTCATAACAGATTTTAGTGATTTTTTAATTGAAAAGATGTTAATACAGTCTCTCTTGGAAATAGAAAAAATACCAAATATTTTCAGCAAACATTGATGCATAGTTACTTCTTATACCATTAATATATATATATATAACATTATTATGGCACTATGCAAAAGTTTGGGCACCCTAGAGTTTGGGCACCTCAGAGTCTCAGATTCTTTTTACGTTTTCAGATATTAATCAGCTCCTTAGATCTGATGCATGGTAAATTCTATCAAACAGCTATCATTAGTAAATCCCATTTCCAAAGCTTTACAAATATTTTGAGCCTTCAAACCTTGTGCACACACTTGCAGACACTCAACAACCATGCGTTCCTCTAAGCAGCTGTGTAAGACTCTGAAAATGAACATTATTGATGGCCACAATGCAGGAGAAGGCTACAAGAAGATAGCAAAGCGTTGTCAGCTTGCAGTTTCCACAGTGAGTAATGTAATTAAGAGATGGCAGTTCAGGGGATCTGTGGAGTTCAATATGAGATCTGGAAGACCAAGAAAACTCTCGGAGAGAACTGCTCGTATGCTGGTCCGAAAGACAAATCAAAACCTCCATTTGACTGCGTCCCCATCATAAAATCTAACATCAAAAGTATGCAACAGAACATCTACAGAAGCCTGATGCGTTTTGGAAACAAGTACTGTGGACTGATGAAGTTAAAATAGAACTCTTTGGCCACAATCAGCAAAGGCATGTTTGGAGAAAAAAAGGATCAGCATTTCATGAAAAGATCACCTTGCCAACTATTAAGCATGGGGTTAAATCTATCATGCTTTGGGGATTTGTTGCAGCCAGTGGCACAAGAAAACATTGCACGGATGGAGGGAAGAATGGATTCCACTAAATACCAGCAAATTCTGGAAGCAAACATCACGCCATCTCTAAAAAAGCAGAAGCTGAAAAGAGGATGGCTTCTACAACAGGACAATGATGCTACCTTGAAATCCACTATGGAATACCTCAAGAGACGCAAGCTGAAAGTTTTGGAACGGCCATCACAGTCCCCTGATTTAAACATCACTGAAAATTTGTGGGTAGATCTTAAAAGAGCTATGCATGCAAGACGACCAAAGAATATTACAGAACTAGAATCCTTTTCCAAGGAAGAATGGAAGAAAATCCCAAGTAGAAGAATTGAAAGACTTTTAGCTGGCTATGAAAAGCATTTGCAAGCTGTGATATCTGCCAGAGGTGGTGTTACTAAGTACTGATTATGTAGGGTGCCCAAACTTTTGCACAGTACCACAATAATGTTTGTATTTTTTTATCTTTGTTTAATTCATGACATAAAAAGTACCTATGCATCAATGTTTGCTGAAAATATTGTGCTTTTTTTCCATTTCCAAAAGAGACTGTGTTAACATCTTCTCAATTAAAAAATCACCAAAATCTGTTATTTATCAAGGGGTGCCTAAACTTTTGCATAACATCATGTTCCATATTGCCAAGTCTGTTGAAAAGCTTATCTGTCCTCTTAAAAAGGGACAGCAATGATACTTTTGTTTAATGACCGTTTTTGTTGGCAAGGGAATATTCTTCCCATCATAAATGTTACTAATTTGGGGAAAAATCTTTATGGTAGAAAATGATTGGTTATCATGGCAACAAGAAAGAATGGTTAAATAATAATAGCCTGAAAGGTTATTTAGGAAGTCAAAATTACTACTAGAACATATTCCTAAAGAATGGGTCCTAAAACTAGAATTGACCCCTTGTATAAAAGACACTGAAAGAAATGCAATGTAAAGTTTTTCACCTTTTTTGGTGACAAAATGACGCGTGATAAAGCACAAGGAGTTATAATAATTAAGCAGAATATGAAGAAACATGAAGAAGAATGTCTTACTTTCATACTGGACCCATTGCAATAACATTTTTAAAACAAATTAATATAACAAGTTTATGAATTAACATTGTCTCATATACGTTCACAGTAAGTAGATTTACATTTGTAATGATCGAGCCAGAGGCAGCAGAGAGCAAAGTAGGAACGTCCAGAAACCACATGAGAAGAACCTGACTAAAAACCTTCTGGGTAACATGTGGATTACATACATGCAGGTTAAAGGTAAACATCACCGACTGTGTTAAAAATATGTTTAGTCGGAGCGTATTGTACAGTGCAGATACAGAAAATGCACAAGACAAATACGTTTTGTTTACGGAAGCAGGTCTTAGATGGTAGAAATGCATATACTGGTGAGAGTGTGTGGGATAAATATGCAGTGTGAACTATTATTCCAGATGTGGGGATCTTTACGGTTTCCACGTGAGTCAGCCTAGACCTGCAGAATATGATTCAGAATATGAAGTGCAGTAGCTCTAAGTAGAAATCTAACATCAGGATAAATCAGGCAGGTTCAAAGTGAGATGAGTAACACGAGTAAGTAAGTGTGTAAGAATCGTATATACGGTATATAAATAAGGTTGACATGATTGCATCACACAGTTCTGTGAGTCTCCTATTTTATCCCAACCCATGTCTCATCTACTGAATTTGGATGCACTGACCATTAAACAACACTGAAGTCATTATCATGGAATTTCAGAGAAAATCTTGCGTTGTGGCATTGTGCACCGTCATGTAAATTATGTCCATGAAGTATAGCACATGGTCAGTAACTATCCTTAAATAGGCTGAGGCATTTAAATGATGATTGACTGGTTTCAAAGTGTGCCAAGAAAACATTCTCCGCCTCATGGCATAACATTTACAGCATTTGGCAGACAGCCGTATCCAGAGTGACTTACATCTCATTACACGTCATTCACCTGAGCGGTTGAGGGATAAGAGCCTTGCTCAAGAGCCCAACAGTGGCAGCTGAGGTGGTGGTGGTGGTGATGGTAGTGAGGTTTGAACCTGTGATCTTCTAACCAGTAGTCCAGGTTGGGTCTATGGATTCATGCTGTTGGAGCAAAAAACTACCGAACTACAGTATGAGGAATTATGTTCCTCAGCAGAAATCAGGATTGATCAGACAAAGGTTATGTTTTCCAGCCTTCAAATTGGTCAACATGTTGTGCATTATGAATTGTTTTTTTCTGCTCACCATAACTGTACAGAGTAGCTATCTGTGTTACTGTAAACTTCCTGTCAGCTCAAATACATCAACCCAATCTGTGTTGACGTCTCATCAACAATGGCTTTCTGTCCAGAGAAATGCCACTGACCGAAACTATACATCTTTAATGTAATTGATATATCCTGTGTATTGAGCCTATGTGAAGCTGAGGACAAGGGAGAAAAAAAAATCTTGCATGAATGAGATTGGATGGATTTTTACTTGCAATACAGGATGCCAAAGAAATGTCCATTTCGCTAAATATAATTGACAGGACAACAAATCCGTTTTACCGTACATGAACATACAATGTTTAATTTAATAGAAACATGATACAGATGTCAAGATAAATTTGTCAGGAAAGTCCTGGAAAGACTTTTAAAAAATTTTTTATAACACTGCAAAAATAATATCAAGTAAAACACTTAAAAATTGCAAAATATATTTTTCTAATTTTCTTTTTTACGTTATATAGAATTTTAAATACTTTGAGCTTGAAACTCCATAAAACTCCATTGTCAGAAATTTTCACTTATTTTTAAGTTTATATTGTAAGCTAAACTAGAATAAGCCAACTTTAAGCTTGAAATTTATCAAAGTGTATAGCACTTGGCTTATTGCTCTTACATTTGTTATACACTGCCTGAGCAAAAGGAAGTTGAACACTTTCATATTTCATTGGACTGCGTACAGTGTTTACAGTGCATTTTTGAGTTTTATTCATTTTATTCACTTTAATTTCGAAGCACTCTGTAAAGTCCAAAAGTTCTAACACATCCCAAAGACTTTCAGTGGAGTTAATATACTGACCCTATAGTGGCCAATTCATGCCTCAAGGACCACTTTTTATTATATATATAATTTGAGCCAAATGAATCTTCACCTTTTGTTGTCCTGTAATATCCCCATGCCATCAGAGAAGAAAAAAAATTGATTAAATAACCTCATCATTCATTATATTCAGGTAGACTTCTTTTTATTGCTACATAATTCTCCTGAGCCTAGTCTTGACCAATTAAATCAACCCCAGATCATAACACTGCCTCCAGAGGCTTGTACAGGGGGGGCGCTATGCATGACGGATGCATCTCCTTAGATGTTTTCTTTGCCTGATGCGGGCCAATAATTTGTCGCTTCTGACATTATATATATCATCTGACATGGTTGTTTAGGTAGAGAGACACTATCTATTAATCATTTCAGTAATAAAGCAATCAAAGGCTCTTAATTACTCGCACACAGCATTCATAAATACCTCCACTCTCCAGATTCTATCCTATTAAAGGCCTCAGCTGTCTCTAAGGAAGTAAGTATCTTCCCTACTAAGCCCCCAACCACATCCCTCCCTCCCTCCCTCCCTCCCATCCCACCCCCACCACCGTACAGCACCCCTGCTTCAGCTCAATATTATAGGACCCAATCCTTATCACCATCCGAACAGCTTCAGTAGCCTATATTTCACATTACCCAGATTGTGGAGCAGATATTGTTTTGGAGGTGGTCTACTTTCTACTCTTATGTCTGTGTGTGTGTTTGTGTGTGTGTTTTTTTTTTTTTTTTTTTTTCGTTGTGTTTCAGCGTTAAAAGTTTACAAGACACATTCAACTTGCATATTCTGAGTAGTCAGGCTGTTTAGCTGGTTTAATTAAGTATGAGCTAATTACACAGCTCACTGCTTCACATACACAGAATGATGATATGCAGTCTGCCTATGAGAGGTAGTCGTATTTGTTTTTAATTTGACAGAAAGATGTACAGGATATACAATCTTACATTCGTATTCCATGCTATAAGCTATTCGCTAAACGTTATTGGTCGACTTACTGTACGATATCTCCGTCTAGTGTGTGGTGAGAGGACCTAGTATTCCGTGGAACATTTCATCTGCAGCAGGTATGTTTCACACACGCATATGTTTCATACGCGCATATGTTTGCCACACAAAGCAAATCGGCCACATGGGTTCAGTGGTGAAAAAATACATTTATTGAAGTCCATGGGGAATGTAGGGGGAAAAAAAACCAACCAACAAAAAAAAAAAAAAAAACGTAATGGCGGTATCACTGGCATATTCTGAAACACACACAATCCCAAATACACACATGCTTGTGCACATACCTACAGTATACCTCCAGCAGTGTTAGCAGTATGCTCCAAAATGTTCGAGATAGTTCAACACAGATGCGCACAGTCTTCTGAAGAGCAAGGCTCACCATAGTAACCAAGATTTGAGTAAAGACAGCTTTGCGAGTTTTTTTTTTTTGTTGTTGTTGTTGTCAGATTTCCTCTTTTCCACTTTGACACACTGATGGGAAAATGACACACATGCCATTCAGATATCCGACTACTTACTACCGTTAGGAGTGGTCTGAAAAAACAAACAGGAGGAAGATTACTAAAGAGCGAAGGCGACGGTGGTAATGTATTGTTTATCCTGTTTTATTTAGGAGCTGAGAAAATACAAAGGTGCAGTAGAACAAACAGGACACAACAGATTCGGCATCCCGATTTCTACAGGATGGGCAAAACTATTTCCTCTTTTTTCGATCAATGTGAGGTGAACACGTTTGCATTGCGCATGACTGATCCATACAGAACACCAAGTGGGCTACTTCTTGAACCATTTTTCTGTTAGGGAAGTGGGGTGGTGTTTAAAATATGGTCTGAGGAAGAGACTTATAATGAAATGCAAAGCTGTGCAAAATCATACAAAGTAGCTTACACTCAACATTTCCTTGAACATGGCTGATAATTTACTGAGTCTAAAACCCCATCTTCCTCCAGAGGAGCAGTTGGACTCCTGCTGTGAACAATTTTTACCGTCGAACCATGTGGAGAAGATCGAGAGATTTTTGTCTTGGATTGTCTTTTTTTGTTTTTGTTTGTTCGTTTCATTTTTTTTCTCTATAAAAAAGCAAAATGACTTAAACAAGTATTCAAACTTGCTTGACCTTGAATATTACAGAGAGGAAAACAGTGGAGTAGTTTCTCATTACGCACGATACTGTCACTCACCGCTCAAATGGCGATACCTTTCTGTCCCGTATCATAGTGTCGTTGCAAGTTCACAAACATTCCGTGACAAGAGATGCATTGAAACGACCCTAATTAATAACATACCGAAACTCAGATACTGAGCAATAGTTCAAATATAGATTATAAAATAAAAGGGATACCTCAGTTATTAAAATGTCTTATTTATATTGTAATTATTTATGTCCGTAGGTCCAAATTTTGAACTCCTGGTAATTAGAGGACAGGAATGAAAGAAATGACTGAAGCAAAGCTTTTCAAAAGGTCACCACCCAGGCCAATAATAGACTTTTTTTTTTTTTATAATGTAAAGAAATAAGGTACCTTTGTTGTGAAATCAAGCACAATAAGCACCACTGTCACGTCTAGAATGGCCAGGGAACAAGTTACATTTTAAAAACGTGGTTAAAAGATCATCAGTGGTCTTCATCAACATTATATACTCACTGACTACTTCATTATGAACACTTGTAACCTGCTCATTTATACAATTATCCAAGCAGCGCATCATGTGGCAGCGGCACAATACTGTACATAAAATCATATACAGTAGATACTGAGATAATGATCTCCTTGACTGGGATCAGAGCATGGTTGTTTACACAGAATGGCGCAAAGAAAGGAAGAGAATGGCCAGACTGGTTTGACATGGCAGGAAGGCTGTGGTAGAAAACCTCTCCTGGTAGACAAGAATGAGCGAACTGGAAAGCCTTTCCTTATCCACCTTGCTGTGAAGATGGTTATTTAAGTTACTGTATCCTTCCTGTCAGCTTGAACTGGAATCAGTCTGGCCATTGGCTTTTCACCTACTAAACATTTCTAGCTGAAGAGCTACAGTACTATTAAATGGATGTATTTTGCTTCACTCACAATTCTGTGTAAACTCTATCGAGGCAGTGGTAGCTTAGCGAGTTAAGTCACTGAGTTACTGATCACAAGGTTGGGGGTTCAATCCCAGGCTCCATAGAGCAAGGCCCGTAACCACCCTGTCTGCTCATGTATCATGAAGAAAGCCGGGATATGGGAAGAAAGAATTTCACTGGGCAATAATGCGTATGTGACAAATAAAAGCTGAACTTAAGGCCTCAGAGTGGCGCAGTGGTAAAGCGCTCGCCCTACCATCCGGAGATTGCAAGTTCGTTCACCGGGTGATGCTGTAACCTCTCAGAGCCGGAGGTCTAGATTGGCCGAGCTCTCTCAGAGGGGAGGGATGAGAGGTACTTTAGTGCTCCCACATTAATCACGGCTCTACAGGCAACCAGGGGCGTCTGTGAGCTCACGCAAGCGGAAGAAGCGGATAGCGCTGTCCTCCGAGTGTGTTACGCTGGCCCCAATGGTGCGTGAGCGAGCAGTTCGAAAAAATGCGATGAGTGACGTCATGTGGTGACGTAAAAGCTGAACTTAACTATAATGTTCTATAATAACTATAATGTTCCTAAAAATACAGGAAATCAGTTTCTTAACTGCTCAAAAATCACATTCTGATGTTTGATCTTTGAACTTTAACTCCTCTTGACCTCTGCATAATTTTTTTCCATCCAGCCACATGATTGACTGATTTTATAACTGCATACTCTGATCAGCCATAATATTAAAACGTGACTTGCATAACATTCATTACCAATTATATTCTAGTAAACTGGTAACAGGATCTTGGGCACCCAAGGCTGATTAATGCTTGTGTGGAGCAAAGGCTAGCCCGTTTGGTCCGATCCCACAGAAACAGCTAATGTAGCGCACATTGTTGAAAAAAGCGTTGATACTAGCTACGATCGAAAGGTACCAGTACACCAAGTGCATCACATCGTGTGTAATACCAGACAGTTTCAATGTCGCTGATCTGGTCTCCAAATTCCCCAAACTGATCTGGACCAGATCCATGGAGGCCACATCTTTCAACTTCATCTTTCAGATATCAGGCCTCGAGGAGCTGTTTTGTCAGCACAAGGGGAACCAAAAGCCTAGGTGGTTTTAATGTGATGGCTGATCGGAGTAAATGAGCTTCTATACAGGTGTTCCTAATAAAATGGATAGCAAGCGTACATAAGTGAATTTTTCTATTTCATGTCAAAGCGTTGGTTAATTTGTTTGCTCCAGCTGAATAATGCAACATGGTTATGTAATTGTGTTAGTTGGTCTTCTAGCACCAGAGAGTAACACGATAGGATTGTTGTACACACACCTCAATGTTCGAAAATTCACCATAGAAACGGTATAATCAATACAGATCTGCAGTAAAACAGACACTCTTGTTTTTTTTTTTGTTTTGTTTTTTGTTTTGTTTAGTTTGCACACTACAGAGGCCAAAAAGAACTCGGACAGAACTAGGTCTATGTTTTCTCTGTTTTTGTATAGTACTAAGTTTCAGCTGTTGTTCACAGTATACAGTAAGCATGTTCGTTAACGTGACATGAAAACACAGATGAGTTAAAATTGCTGGTGATGTATTCATGTTGTACTTGGACACTTGGAAACGTATTCTAAGTGCTTTTCACATGACTTGTGTTGCACAGCTCGGGCACTGTCAGGAACATTTTATTGAATAACTTAGATCTCATTAGAGTATAATCCGGCATCTTATGAAATAATTCTTTTCACCAAACACTAAATTGATTGCATTTGCAGAAGGACATACACGAAGTACATTCAAGTTCACTCGCACGTACGCAAAACCCACTCGCACACACACCGACCGTTTGTTATGCTGTAATGATCAAATTGTGGTTAAAGATAAAATCCGGATAAAGAACGTGATCCCAAACTGGCAGCATGTGTCGAACAATGTTTCCTTTTTTTTCTCCAACAATTCAGGTCTGTGCTGCCATTCTGGAGTGATGGTTTTTGTAGAATAAACAATAAAAGAAACAAACCTGAAAGGATAGATCGTGATAATATTAAAACCAAAACAGACATAAATCTTAAGAACATCTGCTTCGTTCGTTCGTTTTTTTTTTGTTATCCTAGAGAAGGTGGTTAACTCCGAATGCGCTTCGAGCCCATGAACTACACAGTAGTTTCATTCTTCCAGGGTCCAGTGCGTATATTCCCCGTACTGTCAGATTGGTATAGGTTCCCCTCGTGTCCACTTCCTCTGAGGAGCCCGTTCTGGTTGGGTACACACTGTGGGAAGGACTGTCTGCGAGGGTGCATCTCTACATGGCCGTGACATGCCACCGCAAGCTCATCCTCTGCCATCTTCCCGCAGCCGCAGAGGAGGGTTTCCGGCTCCCTGCTCTCAGTGTGACACAGGGGTGAAGGCAGGATCTCTGCCTTGGTGCAGCACGTGTGCCGGTGGCAAAGTGCAGTGTGGCACAATGGAGTGTCATGATGAGAGCATGCATGGTGCCAGTCCTGGTGCTCATCTTGGGCCAGATGGCAGATGTGACCCTGGCGCTGACAGGTGCTATGCGGGCTGTCAGTGGCCGAGCTGTGTCCGCTGCCGGCATCTGCATTGGCTGGAAGATGGAAAGCCAACTCTCTCTCTCCAAGTGGCGATGCCCGCTGCCTTCCTTTAGTCCTGCCTGGTTTCAGGCAGCTGTGCAGGTGAATAGGCCTCTCTTCCATCAGCTTATCTGTGTGGAGTCCTGAGCAGCATGGGGACACAGGGCTCACAGGGGTCAAGCAGGTTACATGGTTCTGTGCCTGCAGGTTACTGAGCTTACACAAGCCATGTGAGTGTGTGTGACTGAGGACAGACTTTCCTGTGCAGGGCGAGTCTAAATGGCAGTGATCATGCCCATGTCCGTGCCTGTGTACATCCCCGTTAACATTAACCTTGGGGCGCCCGTGGGTGTGCCCATGCCCTTGACATGTATTAGCTTGGTGACCAGGGCAGCAGGCGCACCAGCAGTGCCAGACATCGTCACGCTTGGCGCAGTGGTGAATCAGCACAAAAAGACCCAGAGTGACCGAGAACGCTCCATACAGACAGCTGAATATCATGTCCAGGAAATGAGCCTGAGACACAGCCAGCGCCCCAAATGTCCATGTGGCTAAGAACAAAAACAGTGTGAATGCAGCACTTCTAAGTTGAGCCTTGAATGAGTGCTCATTAGCGAGTAAAGATGGGTTGATCAGGCCCGGGCAGCCGGCATGACAGCGTGTCCCGTCGCCTCCTGGCATACCGGGTTCACCTTGATGGTGGCAGTGGGGTACATCGGCAGCAGAAAGTCTCTGCTGCTCCTCGGACAGCACCTTGAGCTCATATTTCCTCTCTGGGTGTTTACGCAGCTGGATAAATGTGCACAGGAAGTAGACACATGTCACCAAAACAATGAATGCCACCGGTCCGTAGAAAGCCCCGAGACTCGGCTCCCATGCCATCCAGCAGCTGTAACACAACACACAAGTAGTATAATTACCCACGACGTTAAACCACAGCACATCATTAATTGCATTATTCTGGGCGAAGTGAAAAGGAAAACACCATATGAAGCTATTTATAAACCTAAATATACTGTACAGTATACGGCATGTTGCTGCACCACTGACATTTCTATTGCACTAATTTGCACTGCACTTTTTTCCAAATATCACCCAGTGAAATCATTTACTTACTATGGCGTTTGCTCTCCGCTGCCATAATTTTCTATGTTGATGGCAGCTGTGATGCCACAGATAATGAAGGGAATTCCTCCACCAATTAGATAAAACCTGCAGAGAACACAAACGCAGAGTCATGTGTCACCGGATTAGACGTTATTCTCCCGGCGAGAATTACAGATCATACAACAGAATATCTAACAACGGACTTCCATGACTAGCCGTTATTGTGCGTAAGCACCGCTCCGGATCGTCCTTGCTAAGCATTTTGCTACAGTGAATACGCAGAGTATACTACAGTGTGACAAATAAAATGTGAAGAATGCAGTTCATTCGTATTCGACTTCCGTTCGCATATTTTTATTAGGTGATTAAATATGGATGGGTCCGACTTTTTAGCAAAACTTCTTTTTTTTTTTTTTTTTTAGTCTGCACTAAATATCCAACATATTTTTCATAAGCATTTTTTTTTATCTGAGTAGAAGCCCGTTTTATGCTTCGCCAGCTTTTTTTTTTCTAAACCTCTCTCTCTCTCCCACTATCTCCCTCTCTCCGAGCGTTGTGAAACTCAATTAAGGTGAGTACTTTGGGGGGGGGGCTCTCATTAACAATCCTGTCATACTTGACAGAGCCCTTTTCTTCAGAGGCTTTTACCGCATCTCAAACATTCATCACTCACATGGTTTTATCGCTAAACTTGCGTGTGAACGCTAACATGACAAAAGCCATTTGTGAGGATGTTTCACTGGTCTTCAAGTTTAGTAGCGTTTCTTTTCAGTCATATTTCACTGTGCCTAGGGGTGGAAAAAAAGAAAGAGAACACCCCAGTAACATGTCAATATTTCAAATACACACTCTGTCCAAAAGAGCCATGCGTACGCACATGCACACTCCCGGATTTGCACATTTACAAAGCCGCGTTTGAATTTAAACTTACACTTGCTTTTTATTACAATGACATCTTGAGAGCAATAAACTGATATAACTGATATTCTGACTGTTAACATCAGTAATACTATGGGCAACACAAAACACGTTGACACATACATCATAACAGACACAATCCATTAAGCGATAGTACTCTTCAGGCTAGTACTCTGATTATTATTATTATTATGTGTCGTAGCGTAGTGGTGTGGGGGGATGACACGCTCTGTATCTGTATCTGTTTAATGTCACAGTTACACTCTATGCATCTGTATTTGGATTTAATCTAGGGCTGTCAATATTTACATCTTAATGCATGTGATTGATTTAATCTAGAAATTTAAACACGCTACTACAAATGAATCATATGACCAAGTTTGACCTCAATGGCTTCCCATAATCACAGCGCGGCTAGTGAGTGATAATGGCACGTTTAACGCGTATAATAAGATGGCTGAGGAAACATCACCAGGTGTGCTAAACAGCAAGCTTCATTATAAAAAGCTTCTAGATGGAAAACTGGATGAAACCAAAGTTGCGTGCTCGAGCTACCTTTAAGGGGAACGATTTTTACAAGAATACATTAAATGTAAGACATGGGAGTGGTGGCTCTGGTGTTTACGGCTCTAGGTTGTCGATTGTCAGTTTTGAGGATATGAGTTTGAACCCCCGCCACACCACATACTACCCAGCCATTACACGCAGTGACAGTCCCATTCAAGAGAGTTTTTTGAGATATAAAACTGCATAATCTGTTTCCTCTAACCGGTATGGCATGCATTTCTTTATTCCAACTTTGCACGTTCATAATACAAGTAAATCTGAGTATTTAATCGATTGACAGCACTAATTTCAACTCAAAGTTGGTCTGGCCTAAACCGGATTTTCTTTCTCTATAAACAATACAACATTGCTTCAGGTCTTGACAGAAAAACATTGGCAGTTGAATTGCTAGCAGTCTCAGCATGGCCTGTGAATCCTGGCGCAAACTTGGCTATCAGGCATTAATAATTGGTCTTGATTCATGTTAAACCTTCTTCCCTGATAAGTGCGCCTCATGATCATATCTGTATTCGTGTGTGTTTAGAGCACTTGATCTGTTTATTCCAAATAATGCATTCATATTCAGTTACATCCCTAATCTAATGATAAGGACAAAAGCTTTCTCTGTCGCTTGGAGCATGCTGAACTGAGCCTATAAAAAACAAACACACACAATGATAAGTGAATTATATTGAATAAAACCTCAAAATCAGGATGTTTGACTTCCAAAATGAGGATTTTACATTCTTAGCCCAGATAGAGACCATGACATCGGAATACGGTGCGCTGGAAATGCTGATGTTGTAGGCTGGGCAATAAGCTGATCTGTGAAAGAGTTTCCATTTAAGAGTATGTGTGTGAGTGTCTCCTGAGTGGTGAGTGTGTGTGTGTGTGTGTGTGCCTGTATATGAAGGCAATAAAGGTGAATGAAATTGATTTGTCTCCAGCTGCTGAGCCTCAGTGGCTAGGTCTTGTGACAGCTCGCATTAGCGTCAATCACAGAGGATCAGCCCAGCACCACAGTTAGAACATTATCTGCTTTTAGATGCCACCCATACACGCGTGCGCACACACATACACGCACAAGTATGCAGACATGGATTACTATACTTGTGCAGAGTTACATAGACACTAAGGCTAAATACCAAAAAAAATATAAATAAAATGCAGGGCTCATATACATGGCAATATGTCTATATTATGCCTGTCCATTGCTATACATTACCATGGCCATAAGCAAAAAAATCAAAGTCTTGAGCCACCCCTTATTTCTTCATATAAAATAAAAAATAAATGAAATAAATTACATTACGTAGATTTAATTGGAAATTTTGTCACAGTAAATGGTTTTAATGTGACAGGGTGCAAAGTGCCTAAAGAAATAAATAATTAATGGATTATACTGTATAATCATCTCAGCAGCAACCTCATTTGCCCTCTCGTCTGTTCCAAACACTCAGCATCCAGCATCACCAGTATACTAATCACCGGCCTGATCATCTGTCATCATCTGCACCTGTTTCTTACTGGTTCATGCCTTAATTTTGATGTTTTTACAGTGATGCTTGAATGATTCATAGGGAACTGTATGGGTTAAAAAACACATTCCTCGGAAACTGGTCAAGCACAGGTACTGGACTGAAAATGAGAGGCAAAAACCTTTGGGAAGAAGTCCATCGGGAAGCCTGGAAAACTATTTCTTAATACTACTGTAGATGAAAAATACAAGCAAGTCTGACTCCTCATTCTTCATCGCATCTTTAAGACTTTTAAACAGTACAGCATAATATTAAATCCAAAAGCAATAGTTTTTTCTTTTCTATTCAGTTACTTTTGGATGAGAACATGTTAAAACCCATTAGTCCAAGCAGTAATCTTGAAACTGGAACTATGACCAAACAGTGTATTGTTTCCCGGGCTTGGATCCCCTTAGAGCACTTTGTAAATGTGGCCATCTACAATAGAGGGTCTGTTGGGTTGCTGACCTTTTTCTTGACTTAAGTTGAAATAACATGCTTAGGCAGGAAAATATGAATTGTGAGATTCACTCTATACTAAATAATTAACAAGAGAAAAATACTGTATAAATAAGCTGAGATCCGTTATATGTACTGTTACATATTTGATGATGATTCTAGATTATTTGGGGTGTAAAATGCAAGTCACAGGTAGATAACCAGACACCTCAACTTATCAGGTATTGTGGCACGGGGTGACTTTGTTATGCCACATGTTGTTCTAGCTGACAGACCTCATGCTGAAGGTGTCAGTTGGCAGCAACATCTGCTTGTGGCATCAATTACCATAATATCCAGTGGTTTAGTGGGGCACGGAAACAAGACATATCAATGTCCTACTGCATATGGTAAAGAGATTAGGTCTGATGACATGAATGTTGTGTGTACTCAAACGAGGCCAGGAATTTATGGCAAAAATGTTTGTTAGCACTTTAAAAATGTTTACTATTTTCCGAATTCAAGCGCTCTGTTTGTCTATTGAATTGAAGGTTGTATCCAAAAGTGTCCAGAAGATGAAAAATCCTGTTTCCTCTGGGATAGCACTGTTCTGAAACATATGGTTCAATGAGAGCTTTTCAGTCTTTAGAGCTACTCAGAGTCCTTGGAGAATCGTCTGCCACATGGGGATTGAGAAGATCTGCAATAAATTAAGGTATATTGCAGTGTGAGACCAAAGCCTTGACTGGGTTCAAGGTATATATATATATTTTTTTACTGAAGGAAGTATAAGCATGCAAAACTAGAAGGTATCTCTTCATAGGAATAAAACACCATACTGGTTTTAATGGCTATTAACAGAGATTGTTAAATTACCAGAGAGCATAATGATATGCTTGCTCTAGTTTTGTGAAGAGGTAGAGGTAGCATATACAATAGTACTGATACCCAGGTAATGCCTCTTTACTAAAGGCTTCTGCAAAATCATGAATAGAGCTCTAGCAGCATGAAAAAACTGAAAAAAAAAAACCAGTAATATCAGCATGCCATGATATAAGCACTCCTAACCATAATGCAAATAAATTAAGTATATTGGATAGGGCTTTGCTGCTGGGATTTTTAAATCCCTCAGTGAAACCAGGTTGAAACTAATTCCCCAGCCGAAAATATGAGTTAAACAGTAGGCATGTGGAGAGAAATACTGTATATATTGGATAAATGTTTTGATAGTTATTTACATAAATAATGCATGGAAGAAGAGAACTAATCTGTAACTGTACCAGTGCAATAGTGTCTGTTTTAAAACCTTTGTAGGAAGTTGTGCATCACAGTTGTGTCCAACTTCTATAACTGTATAGTAGTTACTGTTGGCTCTTTTGAGCGCTTCCATCGAGGGGTTGCCTCAGCAGACCATCCGATCCGCACACAACTTGGCACAGGTATTACGCCAGATGTCCGTCCCGACGCAACCCTCCCATTTCATCCGGGCTTGGGACCAGGACTGCATCCAGTGGCTGGGGTTTGGGCATTGGGTGGGATTTTAACCTGGGCTTTCCGCATGGCAGGTGAGAAACCTACTGCTCGGCCACCAATGCCTCTATCTCTAACTGTATAGTACAATGTAATAATTATACAGTATACAAATATTTATAACCTTTGTCATACGATACTATCTTTGTTGCATGTTCTCACATTGCTAATATTTCCATTCTAGATTTACAAGTCATTTGAACACTGGTTGCTTTTGCTAGTTTTCCCAAGAAAATTAGTTTCATGTAGATTAGACGACATAACCCTGAAACCACATACAAACTGAAAGATTCAAGAGTGATGGGGTATGTAGTCTTTTTTCTTTTTTTTTTAAACCACAGAGGCAAGGTTTTTTTTTATTTTTTATTCTAGTACATAGATGAATATCCTTTCAAATGTCAAGTTGAATTATTTCCTTCAGGCTGGTGCAGTCTATACACGATGATGCGCCATAAGTACAAGCATGCCTGATACCACTGTTTCAATACTGACACCAAATGATTATACAAGTGGAATTGGGTGCATATCTGCTTAGTTTAAATGAAAAGCCTGCTGTCACTCTGGTCCTTTGTGGATAGCATCGCTTAGCCTCGCTCTAGACCCACTGAGTCATCTTTTGCCCATCAGCCCAGATTGCAGAGTGGGGTTGAGTCCATTTCTTAAAAAAAAAAGGAATGTTTGATTGTTCAACCAGACTGCTGCAATGAGGCTACGAAATTCCAGTTTGAACATTGCCTCAAACTGCCGATTTGATCTGCCTTTTTATGGTCAATTGTTCCTCATCAGTATTTGTGTATTTAAAAGAATCTGAAGTTAACTTTCCTATAGTCTATCTCTAAGGTTAGAACATGCCGTTTGGCAAATAACAAAGCCTGCTTCCCATCAGCAAAAATACAAAGTAGGCTACCTTGGCAGACTCATTGGGGAAAGCTGTGAGTTGGCTGCCTAATGAGAGGTCAACTGTGCTGCATCCTGTTTATACGACGCTAAACACCAGAGTGAATATCTGAAGGGTTTGTTGAAGAAAAAAAATCCCACCAAATATCAAATTCAATAGCAAAAATGGTTCCAGGGTCGAACAAGGGCAACATGGTGATCCAGTACCAAACACCAGAAAAACAAAGCAGTAGTCAAAACAAAAGAAAATCAACATCAAAGCATAGACCAAACATATGGCTCAGCTACGAACTCAAGATTTTATACTGAAAAAGGCTGAAGCAGATGTTTAAATACACAGAATCCAGAAACTAGGAACATGTGACTGTTATAACTAATTAGCAAGAGCAATAAAAAAAAAAAAAAAATAAAAAAAAACAGTTTTAACACATTTAATCAACTGTAGACTGTGGGAGAAACCAACAGTGTTCTTGTAAAGTGAAGTGCTTAAGACAAACTGAAACAAAAGTTCCTCAGAAGTACAGCCAGCAAATGGCAAATCACAATTTTTTCATACTAGTCGATATTGATAATTATTGCTGAGAATTATCAATCATTTTATTAAGCTATTACGAGGGAACGAGTAAAAAATTTTTTATCATGGCAGAAGCATAGAGAGGTACTCATCTAAAGTCAAAATAAATAATGATAATGAAATGATCTTAGCTTGAGTCACATTAGCTAAAAGAGGCCTGATTGATTAAATCAACTGGTATACTGACCTAACATCAGTGAGGCGCAATAAATATTTTAATATACAGGCTTTAACTTGGTAAATGCAATGCTATAAATGAACTCTAAAATTAGTTTGGTGTATATTCCCTGTTTGGGTTGAAATGCTCTGATTTCAGTCATAAAAAGCTGCCAGAGCTAACCTGTGCTTTTTTTTTTTCAATTCAATTTCTTCCTCACTTTCTCCACTCATCTTCTCGCCCGTGTCCCACACTGCTTCTGTTGTTGGGTATGTCTCATTTCGGCAGATGAACCAAAATGAGATGGAGGCGAGCTGCTGTTGTTTAACGTTGTGTAACACTTAATCATGTGTTACAAAAAACGTGTTTCTGAGGGAGTGAATTTCACTTAAAAAAAATTTTTGTTGTTATTTTTAAAATGTATTAATTTAATTTATATATTACATGGGTCCGAGTTTGATTCCTGCCTCGGGGACTGTGCTTGGTGGGTTTTCTCCAGGTACTCTGGTTTCCTCTCACAGTCCAAATGCAGATTAGGCTATCTGGCATTCCCAAATTGCCCATAGTGTGTGTATGAGTGTGCCCTGCAATTAATTGGAGGGTGTACCCTGACTTGTGCCATCAGTCTCCTTTGATAGGCCCCAAGCAACCTTATATATAGGATAAACCGGCATAGACAATGAGTGAGTGAGTGAGTGATAATATTTGCATCTTACGTCAACCATGGTCTCTTCTGGTCTCTTTCCCAGCTCGCAAAGTCTCCTTGGATAGATTGAGCCACGAAGCATATATCCCTCCCTACCATTGTTTTCAGGGGAAAGAAGGCTGCATTTTTCAGTAACTAAAAACATGATCCTTTAGTCAGCCTTCAAATGCACCCTTCAAAGGAACCCCCCACCCCCACCCCACCCCCGAATTGAGACTCACCAGTGGTCTATTAATGCATTGCTTTTAATTGGCAATCCTATTGTACAATTTATTATCATTCTATCGCCCAGAGCTACGTAAAAGTCATAAAATGTACACCTCACATTAACTCCTAACTACTAACATAATTCTGTGCAAGTCTGTTAGTTACCTACTTACTTACTCTAGCTATGAAAAATCTAGGAATGTGACTATACTCTAAAACCATCGCTAAAACATGCATAAACTAGTCTATAATCAGAATATTAAAAATAAGCATCCGATGACTCCGACAGCTTGTCTAAATAAAAGCAAGAATAATTTCAAGGTCTTGAGTAAATGAAGCCCAAGGGGACCCCAGGAAATAACAACTGCCCAGGAGGATGAGAATTGTGCAGGATACTTGCCTGAAGAAGGCACCCAAGCATGACTTTCACATTTATTATATATAAACAACATTTTTCTTCACTTGCATATTTATCAAATTGTTTGCATAGTTATACAAAGCCACTGTGTTCAAAATTCCCTGCCTGCACACAAATCTCTTTTTATGCCTACATAAATCTGCATGTGTGGTTTTTCTCAGGCGATGAACATGCGCTCAGTCTCTTTCTCTTTCTCTCTGGGGAAGGTTAACATAGACAAACATGTCAATTTGCCGATCCAGCTGCAGATGCTGACACGACGGAAGTCAGTCAATACAGGTTTTCGCTGATCATGTGGAAGCACTGATTGCTTTTTCAATAATTATCAATACAAATAAATGGACCAGGGACCAAAAAAAAAAAACACAAAAAAAACCTTCTTCCCTTATGCTCTTAGTTCTTAGACATAGAATGAAGTAAAACCAGTTGTAATACCTTTGCGAAAGTCGAAAAAATAAAACACAAGATACTGCAATTATCTCCATCTTCCTAATAACCCCAGCAGGAGCTTGAAAGGTCACCAGGTAATGCTAAGCAAAGCAACATTTCACTTCTAACATCCAAGCCCTTTTATTATCTGCAGGATTTTCTATTAACTGCCAGCTGCTTGCTTTTAAAATGATCCTTGTACTTAGACAAAGGCAGAAGTTGAGAAAAGAGAAAAAAAATCTTTCAAACTGACACAACTGGAGAAACAAAGTTGATTGTACAAAACAGATGATAATGATTCTGCCACATTAAGTGTTAACATGAAAAAAAAAAGACTTCACACCAAGAAAAGATTCTATTTCCAACGAGCTCATGTACAAAATAGTAAAAGTAAGAATTGGGTCAATCCTACCTACACACACACACACACACACACACACACACACACACACACACACACACACACACACACACACACACACACACACACACACACACACACACACACACACACACACAGGGTGCCAGTCCATCACAGGGCTCACGTACAATACACACACCTAAACGCTCATTCACACACTACGGGAAATTTGGGAACAGAAAATCTCCTTCTGGCTCTCCCTTTTAGTTATGCTGTCATAGTTAGTCCTGCCGGAGTCCCTGCTTGCACTCTACACTACATATACATTCACCTTATACATTATGTGACTGTGACCATACCTAACTGTTATCTCTCCTCTTCTGCTCTCCCTTCTCCTGTTCTCTCTCCCTCTCTTTCCCTCTCTCTGTCGAGCCTCACATGTCATTCCTGAGCTGCCAGTGATCCAGACTCCCTCTGCCCTCTGGACCCGTCTGACTCATCCTGGTGCCCCGCTTCTGGTTGGAGTTCTCGTCACATGGATGCCTTGTGTGGCCTCTTTGGGATGTGTCTGGGGATGGGTTCACTCTACCATGAAGACGGTTCTGGTCTCGGCTGATGTTTCTGTTTCTGAGCTGTTTCTCTGAGGACGTGACTTGGCTGCAGTCGCTCGATAGTTCAGGAGTCTACAAGTCTACCTGAGCCTCCAATAACTAACTGGACTCCATATTAACATCAGTTAACATCAACTGTTATACTGAACTGCCCGCCATTCCTGCTTTCTGTTTCACCCAAATGAGGACGGGTTCCCTGTTGACTCTGGTTCCTCTCAAGGTTTCTTCCTACTGCCATCTCAGGGGGTTTTTCCTTGCCACTGTCGCCCTCGGCTTGCTCATCACGGACTATCTGACCATTTTTGATTCATACACTTTTCATACAAACTGATTTGCGACAATGACATTTGTCGAACCCGGACCCTGGAGGTGCAAGGTGACAGTGATAACCACTAAGTCCAACTCAGAACAAAATTGGCTACACACTGGAAATTCGCAAGTGAATTGTGAACGTTGGGAAACTTTCCGTACATGATCTTCAGGAAGCGATCAAGCGAGCAAGTGACACCAGAGTAGTTCACCAAAGTAAACTACTTTTTTTATTTTAGCAAGATCCAGCAAGTTTTGAAGAATAAAGCACTTCATACAAAATATTGATCAGTGTATAGCAATTTCATTGTATAATTCTTATTATTTTGATTGGCACCATATAAAAAAATCACAATGGCATTAAAAGTTTTTTCACTTTTGCCTCACTTTTGGCCACCTCTCTCTGTCTCTCTCATATATATTACTTATCATATATATATATATATATATATATATATATATATATATATGTGTGTGTGTGTGTGTGTGTGTGTGTGTGTATAAAATGTAAAATGTTTTATATAGTTTGTTAAGGAAATGCACACTGAATATTGCTGGTATTCATATTTGTATGCGCGCTGTCTTTAGTTTCACACATTTTCTCCCCAGGTGGCCAGTACGCAAGCAAAAATCCATCCCTTTGCAAGCCCAATACAAATTCCTTGTAACATATTAGCATAACATCAATATCAGGTCAATGGGAAGGTTAAAAACAACATCCCTGGTATGTAATATTAAAGACACAAACAACTTTGTTGCTTTTCAGTGCAGCCTGAACCAGCTTGAATATGAATGTGTTTCAGTCACAACCCAAATTCAGATTGTATTTTTAATCTTCAAAGCAGAGCTTTGTTCATTGAACATGCGGCAATATCAGTGCGAACATAATTAAATAAACCTGCACAAAAGAGTTGAACACAGAGAATAATTAAGGGAGACAGAGACTCGATGAATGCGCATGTGTGTCTAACCTCAGCAAGGGTGATCTGGGTGGATGAGGAGGCACATCTCCATCCTGAGGTTTGGGGGGTTTCTTGATCACCTGCTTGTAGATGTTCCGAGCTGTGAACCCCAGCCATAGCATAGTGGACAGAGACGAGTAATGAAGTATTACTCCAACCTATGAAACAAAACGCACAGAACCCAATTAAACATGGATCACATGTATGGCTCTTTTCAGCATTACACCATTTGAAGGATCTAGCTCATCTTAGCTGTGATCATTCACATGAACCAAATATACAATATGATATACCTGCAAAGTTTCAGGACTCCATATAAATAACACATTACATTTTTCATTCTTGTTATTCTGTTATTATGAGAACAATTTGTTAAAGAATGGATTCGTTGTGATCTCCACCTCAGGGTCTGTGTGCATGGAGTTTGCATGTTCTTGGTGGGTTTCCTCCGGATACTCCGGTTTCCTCTCACAGTCCAAAGATGCAAGTTAGGCAAGTTTGTGTTCCCAAATTACCCATAGTGTGTGAATGTATTTGTGTATGTGTGTGCCCTGTGAGGCACTGGCACCCCATCCAGGGTGTACCCCACCTCGTGCCCAAAGTCTCCTGGGAAAGGCTTCAGGCCCCTGCGACCATGTATACAGGATAAAGTGGTAGAGACAACGATAAGTGAGAGATTTTAAATATTTTATAAACATCCCTCAACGAGTAGCTTCCAAGATCAGGTTCCTTAAACATCTACAACACATTTTTAAAAATTCATTGGGCAGACATATTTATTCAAAATGATACACGAGTATGTAAGTGATACAGAGTCCAGTCTGGGTTAAATGCTAACAATCTGGTAGATAGACCTGAACAGAGGTGGGTAGACTAGCCAGAAAATATACTCAAGTAAGAGTAGCTGTATGTCAAAATAATATTACTCAAGTAGAAGTAAAAAGTAGTCATTTAAAATATTACTCAAGTAAGAGTAAAAAAAGTATTCGGTGAAAAGACTACTCACGTACTGAGGAACTGTTTCAATAGTAATGTCTAATTTTTTATTTTTTTTTAGAAATGATAATAGTTATATATTAGAATATATGCTGAAGTGTTGTCTGTTTTGGCAGATAGAGAAGACACCGCAAGCGAAGCATGCTTTGTATATGATGCCTGGGTGGCATAATATTTTTTGGGATGCATAAAAATGTACAACACATGTGTTGGCGATTAATTCTGTACTGAAATATACTTATACGTTCATAGACTGTTAAAGTAACATCATATGTACAATTAAAGTTAACATACTGTACAGTATAATCACACAAACATGAAAACAGCATCCTATACTCCTATAGTGCAAGATTGTACACTAATCGCAAGGTCCCACCAGTAGCAGCATGGATTTATGGGAGTTCCGCAAAATTAGAGAAGGATGCGGAAACTTTTGTCACGGAGTCATGTGACTATTGTTGCTGCGTCTGATTGGTGAAACAGTCATGCGGTAGATCTACCGGCTGCATTTACAATAAACGGTTAGAAAAGTAACGAGTCGAGTGGAGCCGAATGTAGCGGAGTAAGAGTAGTGTTTCTTCTTCGCAAATCTACTCAAGTAAAAATAAAAAGTATGATGCAGTAAAACTACTCATAGAAGTACATTCAAGAAAATGTAACGGAGTAAATCTAACTCGTTACTACCCACCTCTGGATCTGAACACTGGTTCTAGGACAGCGCTTTAACCCTTATAGTTCACCTGCAGAAAAATCTTCAAGCTCCTGGTCAGGGTGATATGGCAATTCTACTACACCCAATAATACATACTTTCAGCAAGGCACTAAAAATACCCTTTTCTGAAAATGTACCTTCCCAAAAGATTTGTTCAACTGTCTAAAATAAGAAACAAGAAGCTCAAGGCACTCCTGGGTCAAAGTGAGCTCCATGTTATTTAAACCTATACTGCTATTTCTTGGACACTTTTGACACTGGTAATGCATTCACCACCCAGGACAAAATCCCAGATGTGTTGTAAAGTTGTCACATCTGCTGAAAGCACTCTGAAATGTGCTTTAAGACTTTTTGCACCTACTATTGCATTGAAAAAGCCACCACTAGAATAGTATACTGTACCTACCAGGCTTTGACAGGTGGCCATATTTTAAGCGAATAATAGCATGAAAAACATGTAGTGGTGGTCATAGTAACTAACCACGGACAGGGATAATGAAAATGACTGCTGTTTGCATGAACAACTTATCTGCCTTACAAAGTGCATCTGTATGTGGGCTGATGTACATACCCCAAGCAGTCATAAGGACCTATTAATTCAAGTTACCTGAATTTGCTGTCTTACATATTTTTGGTTAAGCAGGATGAATATCCCAAGCTACACTATGTGGACATGTGGCCATCCCAATAATATATCTGTAGCTACTAATTTAGAAGTGCACTAATATATGTATAATGTTTATGTATGTTGAAACATTTCCCTTTCACTTTGTTATGCGGTGTGGGTTAGAAAGCCGCACCACAGAAAGTAATTATATTCATAAGAGCCCTTACACAGCGCTTCTAAAAGGGTCAATGAAAATAGAGTGTTTATGAGACACGCACAGGAGGACATTCCCGTTTGGAGATAGCGTGGGATTATTAATTGGAGAACTAAAAAGAAAAGCAAAGAAAACTGAAAACAAAAAACTAACAGAGCTCCGGCTGTGTCCTTGAGACCGAAAATGGCTCTGGGAACTAAAAATAAACCTCCTAAATGAGTCAACCCGTACTAAGGGTTTATGTGCGATTTTCTGTGTGCTTTTACACTTTTTAACTTAACCTGAGAAAGCATAGAAGTATGAGAGTGTGCCGCTCTCTCTCTCTCATAATCACACCGGGTGCTTTCAGAGATTTTGCCTGGGTCTTTTGCTGAAGCACGCTTTGTCTTTGGTCCTTGGCCCTGATACCTCACTGATGCTACCAGTTAGGCTGTGTACATGTATTCTGCACAATGGCAATAAAGTTTAATCTAATATACTATAATCTTATCTAATGATTGTACGACGTGCGCTGGGATCAGGGCTCTTGAATAGACACCTATCAACCACACTTACGGATGTCGGCGCTGTTCAGAACTCCGCGGGGTAGCTGCGGATCTGCCCAATCAGAACAGCGCAGAAGATCCATAATGCCATGATTTGCCAAGACTGGAACGGAAGAATTCGAGTGGGCTGCACAGAGCCCTGTCCTCACACCCACCGTACCCAACATCAGTTCCATGCTCTTGTGGCTAAAAGTGAAAACTCACAGCCATGCTTTAAAATCTAGTGCAAAGCCTTTCCAGAGTTATTGCGATTAATACTGTATTATTACAGCAAGGAGAGAACTAAATCTAGAATATGACATGCCAAAAAGCATATATGGTACTGTGTGATGGTCAGGTGTCCACAAACTTTTGCCCATGTAGTGTATTACACACTAACGAACTGTATTAAACCCCCCTCCCTTGACTTATTTTATTCAGTTTATCCACTTACTGCATTGTGTGTCCCTTTTTTCACCTTCCCTCACCAGCCCAAATGGCCTCATTAGAAAAGGTTACAGATAATGTTATTAAGAACAACTATGAGGAAACCCGCCTTTATGCACTGTAAACTCTACTAACCTTTTTAACACCGTAATGAGAAGACGGTAAAACAGAAGCGCTCAGCAGCACAAAGATACCACAACCATGAGCCACCAATAAAAGTTGAAGAAAAGAAAAAGTGCTAAGGATATTCAGGTTCCAACTGAGATCCAGACTCATCATACGGTAGCTATTATAACTATGCTATTTGAAGGAAGAAAGAGAGCGAGCGAGAGAGAGATAGAGAGGGAGAGAGAGATTGATTTGTGAAAAGCATCTTAGGCTACCACAGAAATAGCGCTAAACATGCCTGCGGGGCAGAACTGGAACTCTGCCCTTACACATTCAAATACAAAGCAGATCAATAAAACTCTGGCAGCATCTCAATCAGGCCAGCCGCAATTCTATAAAATATGCACCAAGGTGCAGATTTAAAGATCAGCACCGTGATTCATGACTATTATTGTGCAGGAGTTCAAATGTTTAACAAAAGCATATGTAGGTCATAAACTTGAATCGTAGCAGAAAATATTCCACAGGGTCACTCACATTGAAAAGGGATTTAAAGGGAGTCTAGCGGTAAGATGCCGGTTTTGAGAAGTTCTCATGCTGTCAGTACAACAGAGCTCTCCCATATGGGTGCAAAGTTCATCTTTACATTTGTGTGTGTGTGAGTGAGAGCGAGAGAGAGGAATTAAAGACAAAGCATCAGCGTCAACATGGGGAAAGTTAATAATTGCACATTAGCTCATTAAACTTTTCATATTACACCACGTCATATTCAACAAATGTTCATGCCTCAGTTCATATACAGTTTATATAAAAATAATATAAAGGTTTAAATATTAAGCTCATATCAAATACATACAACACCATTCTTCTTATACTCGATCAGCCATAACATTAAAACCACCTGGCTAATATTACTGTGTAGGTCAGACTTGTTTGTCTAGTACATCCCACAGATGCTCGACTGGCTTGAGATCTGGGGAATTTGGAGGCCAAGTCAACACCTCAAACTCTCTGTCGTATCCCTCAAACCATTCGTGAACAATATTTGCAGTGCCGCACGACACATTATCCTGCTCAAAGAGGCCACTGCCGTTAGGGAATACCACTGCCATGAAGGCATGGATTTGATCTGCAACAATGTTTAGGCAGATGATACGTGTGAAAGTGACATTCACGTGTATGCCGCGACCTAAGATGTCTCAGAAGAACTCTGCGGAGCATTATACCTCTGCCAGCTTGCCGTCCTTAGTGCACCCTGTGACGTCTCCTCCCCGGGTAATGATGCACGCAAATCCTGTGTCCACATGACGTAAAAGAAAACACACCAAAACTACCTTCATTCATTACATTGCTCTGTGGACCAATTCTGATGCTCATGTACAGCACACATTGTGGGTTCTTTGTAATAGGTTAGTCCTTCTTTGGACCGCTGTTGGTGTGTAATAACCAATGCGTATCAGGAGCAAAACCCGCTGTTTCGGAGATACTGTCGCCCCGTGGTCTAGCCATGACAATTTGCCACTTGTCAAAGTCACTCAGATCATACAGTTACACTCCCATTTTTCATGCTTTCAACACATCACCTTCAAGAACTGACTGTTCATTTGCTGCCTAATATATTCCACCCCATGACAAGTGACATTGTACCAAGATAAGCAATATGATTCATTATTCATTTCAGTTATCGTTTAATATTATAGATGATATGTTAGTATTATTATTCATAGGAGTAGTAGTGGTAGTAGTGTCGTCGTCATCATCATCATCGCCATCATCATCATCATCATCATCATCATCAGTGATTATATACCTTGGGATATAATGCACTGGTCAACCCTAATAGTTCACCTGTCAAGCTATTTATAGATTTTTTCTAATATTGCTATCAGATGCTACTGCCAGTATGACATTATTTTAAAGTCATCCTAGACTTTACAAAGACTTCTTTCACCTAAATTCTTTCACCCGAAATCATTTAAGTAAGCTGGCTGTTCAAAAATGCAAGAAACGCACAGCGGTTATTCCACATAGTTGTTTTTTTTTCTAGAAACAGGTGGGCTGAAAATCTCATTGTAAAATATGAGATATTATTGACCGTGTAACAGTCAATATGGAAATGAAAATGGCAGGAAAATAAAAGGTCATGGAACACTGGTTAACAGCGAGAAGGGCCAGGGTGGAAAGAAATGGTTGTCAGGGTGTTGATTGCTCAATGAGGCATTTTTATTAGATTTCAACCATCTATGTACTGACAATGAGTGCAATATATAAAACAATGCAATGGCAAGTATCTGCTGATATTATATTACTCGTTACATTAATTAGTGATGTGCAGCTGTGTGGGTGGGAAGTAGCCCCAAATAATAATAATAATAATAATAATAGTAATAATACATCAACTACTACTAATAATAATTCTGGGCAATTAGAGTTGTGAAATTATAGTATATAATTAATTGTAGTAAACATTTTATCTTTGCAATTAACGGTTTCCAGCCTGTGTACTGTCAATGAATAGATTCGCTTTCATCATGTGAAAAGAAAGAAAAGCCTACTTGACATGTCACCATATCACCATACAGCTTTACATGTTTAGAGTTGTTGAAAAGGTGCCATTTTTAGCAACATTATACCACTTACCATCTGAGTGAAAGGAATTTTAAAGTGGTTTCAAAAGCCTACTGTAGCAATCAGTTTTCACACAACCCATCAGTTTTCACACAACCCAATCAGGTAATACGAAGTGTTGAGAAGAAATGGCCTTGAAAACAAACCCTGGTTGGCTTAGACTTACGTAAGATCTGATATTAGCAGGAGATGCTGTGGTCATTTGTCCAGTGATGTAAGATACTTTGAGATTCTCATTCCTGTCTGTCGAATAGTACCATTGGACACTGAGCGTAAGGCAGAATCTGCTAGCCCTACCTCGATTCCCATAAGCCTTTCGCTAATTGAGTGGAGTTCAAAATCTGAATCAGATGATGGTGAGGAGTCAGTGCCGGATGGTAAAAGGGGTCTCCGTCAGAGCCAGCATTTGAACACCTCATCTTCACTGTAACAAAGGTGGTTGTACTGCAGCTGTCTGATCAGAATCTGCATGACAACAAACGTTTTTTTTTTTTTAAAGCTGTTTTTCAATGACTTTTTTTTTTTTTTTCAAACAAGACAAGCAGGTATGCTGTTGAAAAGCTGCATGGTGCTGCACTGCATTCCAATTCCATCTGGCATAAATGGCGACCTGTAGAACTAGAGGAAATGAATCTTTATGTGGGCATATGATTTTTTTGAACAATGACTGATTGACATATTGAGTAGTTTGCTGGTGAATAAAATGTGTTATGGTGGCATGGTGGCTTAGTGGTCATCACTGTCGCCTTGCACCTCCAGGGTCCGAGTTTGGTTCCTGCCTCTGGTCTGTGTGCATGGAGTGCTTGCGTGCTTGGTGGGTTTCCTCCGGGTACTCTGTTTTCTTCCCATAGTCCAAAGACATGCAGATTGTGTTAATTGGCATTCCCAAAGTGTGTCCGTGTGCCTTGAGATGGATTGGTACCCAATGCGGGGTGTATCCTGCCTCATGCCACAACCATGAGTGTTGGTTGAATGATGTTGGCCATGAGTGAGGAAGTCAGTTAAAATGTGCTGTGTTGTTTTTGTGCACAATTTGCACGAACAAGAAGTGGACTACAACAAGGTAAAGCTTTTAAAGAATGCAAATAGTTAAATCGAGAGCGTTCGACAAAAGGTTTTTAATGAGCTGGAGCCAAGTCTGTGCAGTGAATAAACTTGTGCTATATTTAACCCATTTCTGATATCCCATTAACTGGTATTGTCAGGGGGCATACAGTATATAGCTGTTGTGTGCACAATGAGTGTAGTTTCTCCTAAAAGCTACTTAACAAGTGATAGCTTTCGACAGCCTTTAGACCTTTATATTTTCACTTCTTTGACACAGTAAGCATTAGTTCTCATGCTCTACTCTACTGCACTTAAAAGTCATTCAGCAAGCCTGAAAGGAATACTGCATGAGTCACTGTATTCAGAACATTGTAGCCTCCGTTCCAGCTGTTTCGGAGTTTTTCCAGTGACCATCTCGGCACTGGTTTAGCTAGATTACAGTACCTTTGCGGGAGTCTTACAACAAAAAGTGCATTTTTTTTCCTAGGGGTTTTTGCGACCTATGGTTTAATATAACAGCACAATAGTCTTTGAACAACCATGCCTCTCGGGTCTAGAAGGCAGTGCAATAGTCGTCTTATATATAATGTACTGTATATAATATATAATATTTAGTATTACAGAATGAGCTACTCTTCTTACGTTTTGCTCAGTACATGTCTGCATGGACGAATGGTAGCCTGGAGGTAAGATACCTCCACACAAAACAATCTTTAAAAAGCTCTATTGGGATGGAGATAAATCCAACCAATAGCAAAGATCCATTAAGGAAGAAGTCGTCAAGCATGTACAGTAGCTACTGTTTGGAACACTGGCAACACACACAGTTAAAAAGACCGGCATATGTTAAGGAGTCAGTGCACATCAGTATGGATAAAAATTACATTTCAGTAGGCAGTCTTGCTTAGAGAGAGTGAGAGAGCATGAAAGGGTTTAAAGAGTGTGTGATTATGAAAAGGCCGAGGACTCACCGCTTGGCAGAAAATTGGGTATTTGATGCGGTTGATGCCTCCGGCAAACACAGCGAACGTCAGAGCTGTGTGGAAACAGAAGTTCAGGAGCATGTGCCATCCTTTCCGGCTGATCCGGATTGTACTGTTACAGAAAGAGCATATAACACAGTTGTGCGTGGGCTGTGGTGTACACTTTAAAGCTTTAATCAAGAACTTCCCTAGCTGAAAAGCTCAATCAAACGCAGTACTGTGTACAGTATGGGGCTGGGGTTCATCCTTTAAGACCCTGCTGCAGATTTTGTTCAACATCTTTTCTTTTTAGCATCTGCAACAACAAGGCATATAAAGTGTGTTTTTTGTTTTCATTATTATTCCCCATGCTCACCAAGTTTAGAGTTTATCACAGGAAACCGTGTTGCTGTTTTTTATTGTTGGGCTTTATGATTAATGGTAAACATGTATTTTAGTGCAGTGGTGTACAGTACTGTATCTTAGACCATTTCTCATGCATTAGTCATTTACACTCACTGTTTATTTATGCTGCTGTCTATTTTATATGAGTCATTCTATAATTTGGGGTACATTCCATGTCTGTTCATGATAAGTATATTTATTCAAAATATTTTCTTCAAAAAATATTATATTTTACCCATTAAGGGAAGCATGTTATGATATTACACTAACATTATGTGCATCCTATGCTCCACTTGGGCGGCACCTACAGGGTTCGGGTTCCATGCCCTGCCTCGGTGTCTGTGTGCATTGAATTTGCATGTCCTCCCCATGCTTCGTGAGTTTCCTTTGGGTACTCTGGTTTTTCCTCAGTTTTCCTCCAAAGATAGATTAGGCTAATCAGCATTCCCGATTTGCCTATAGCGTGTGAATGTTGACCAAAGGTCCTACCATGGTCAGAAAAATTGGATGGTAATCACCATTTGCCTCCATGGTCCAGTGGTTTGTCCTAATGGCATGTGACCCACATCACATAATCTTATTCTTCTCTGTGGCATATATTTTAAGCATGCTGTGGTAATTGTTCTCTCATTTGAAATCTTTTTCTATAATTACTTATTGTCATTCAGTATATTAATTAACCATCAACTATGATGATCACTGATCTGTTATGGCCATGTTCAGTGTTAGGGTTTACAGATTCTTTATGATTGTAATTGAATTGTTTGTAGAAATATGCTAAACTGTTCACGAAAATTAGAAGCGGTCAGCTGAGTCCTACCACTGATGGGTCAAAATAAGGAAATTATTAGGAAATTACTACATTACCCAGTAGTGAACGTAATCAATCAGGAAAAAAATGTTTAAGCTTTTTAAGCAACTAGCAGATATGTTTCAATAAAGGAATTTACTAACTCGTACCAGAATTTTTCTAATGAGAAAGAACATGAAATGTACCCTATATTATAGAATGACTCATTATAAAAATGACAAAAAACATTTAATTGATTAGTAAATCAGATAGCCACTCTTATTACTAACTGGATGTGTCATTACGTTTGCATGAATTTAATTCACACTTAACACTCCGAAGCATATTTAAAAAAATATACAATGCCATCTGTTGAATTCTGAAATGAACTTAAATTTTGACATGTTACTGTGAAGTGCGCGGAATAAAGGTGCGAGATCGCGTTTATTACGTAGATTTCAACCGCACATTCATGAGCATGATTATTTTTTATAATTAAAAAATGTACAGCGCCATCTGTTGAATTTCGAGATGAACTAATGACTTTTTCAAGGTCGTTTTTTTTTTTAATGATATAAGGGCGTTTTCCATTCCATTAAAATTTCAAAGTAGCTTATCTTCTCTTCCCATGGGGCGAGTGCGATAAACAAAGCCTATATGTTACCTCAAGCTTGGCCAAATACACCTGTAAAAACCCCATTAAAATGCGTTCAGGAATTTTTACATGATGCGTGCACAAACAAACAGACAGACAGACAGACAGACGCACAAAAATTCCAAAAATGTTGATGTGTTCTATTACTCATCTTACGTCTCCCCAAATAATTTTCCCGCAAATATCTTTCAAAGTACAGACACGCCAACTGTACGGTTTTATTATATGTAATAAATAGATGTGAGTAGAAAAGCATTTCAGGAGAAGATTTCCTGTGGTTACTGTAGCATCACATTCCTGTTCTTGGCTGACCGTACACAGTGAAATTCCCAGTGTTGAATTAACACCCAGCGTGTTGAAATAGCACCCTACAGGGTATATATTGGTCCGGTTGGACTCATACGAGCTCTCGTTCTATAAAGAGCGGTTCATTTAGTTTTACTATAGACTCCCTGGACATTCTCCTCTGACCTTTATTATCACCAAGGTGTTTCCTCCTACAGGACTGTAACTTCACATTTGTGCACTGTACTGTATAAACTGTGGTGCATGGAAATCCTAGATGATCAGCAGTTTCTAAAATACTCAAAACAGCCCATCTGGCAACAACAACAACTACAGTATGCTAGTTGAGGTCAGTGTGATTCTTCCCACCTGTTTGGATGTTTGAAGTGAACATTAACAAAAGCTCTTGGTGTGTACCTGCTTGTGATGTCTGATCGGATAATTGCATGAATTCGAGGGTGCTGATGCGTTCCTGCCAAAGTATTTGGTAAATGATTATTAAAATAACAACTCAATAAGACTGTTACAATACCAATTATTGCAGAAAAACCATGCTGCATTACCATACAATATGTTAACCAGCATGCTATTAAGCCACGCACTTTCTTTTCTTACGGTTATTATTGAAAAAAGAAAGGAAAGGGTTTGGTTTCTGGAAATCTCCCCAAATAGTACTCTATACAGACGATATAGTTTCTCTCTATCTATAAATTTGCGCTGCAGAGGCAGGAGTGAGCACGAGAGGTTGTGCAAGTTTCCGTTGGGCATCCAGCATTAACCTGGCATCCCAACTAGATGTTTGTTTTAATCTGAGTAGGAGTGTATGAGTCTGGATGGGTATGGTAACGACAAGGCAGCTGTCAGACAGCAGGAACAGGCACATCTATTATCTTCAGCCTAAAACTGTTCTAGCAAAAGAACGAAGGTGACACCAGGGTGTAAAATAATATGATCTAATCTGAATTAAAGAAAGCCTGAGCGAGAAGCAAAAGTGTGTGGATCAGTATCTACACTTCAGAAGCTTGTGGGCATTGATGAGTGTGTAGACACAGGGACACAGCTTCCATCTCAATGACTAAGGCAGTCTGTTAGACAGGCCTGACTCATAGCGAACCAGTTTAAAGAAAACAACTGTAGAAAAAAGATGAGATGAGGAAAAAGATGAAAGCTGAGGCAAGAGGTGTTCCGCGGTGGTGAAATCAACAAATCAAGACACTTCGCTTCAGTTTCAACGTGTTATTCTAGCTCATAAAAAAATTTTTTAAAAAAACAGCTAGGCAGAAGTATGAATGAACCACAGTTCTGGTGGATATGGAAACGGATACACACACACATGAAAAATGTGACTTCACACACTACTACATAATCCAACAGCAAAAGCTTTGAGATGAATTCCATCGAAGTAGCGTGCAAAACATGCTGTGGTCACATATTACACTCACAATCAGTGTAAATTAGTGTTCAGTCTATTAACGTTGAGATTGTCTAATGGTGGTGATGGTGAGATCTTCTAAACTTACTCTGCATGAGAAACAGACTGAAGTTTAAACTATCGAAAAGAGCCACTATGCTCAGGGTTATGCCAGGGTCCGGGCTCGATCCCCGGCCAGGCTCGATCCCCGTCTCTGTGTGCATGGAGTTTTCATGTTCTCCCCGTGCTTGGGGGGTTTCCTCCGGGTACTCCGGTTTCCTCCCACAGTCCAAAGACATGTATAGGTTAAGTTAATTGGCGTTCCCAAATCTGCCATAGTGCGTGAATGAGTGTCTGTCCAGGGTGTACCCCGCCTTGTGCCCCAAGTCTCCTGGGATAGGCTCCAGGCCCCCCGTGACCCTGTATACAGGATGAAGTGGTATAGATGATGAGTGATGTTGTGGTAATTGTTATTTATTTGTTTAAGCACGATTCAATAGTGTCATCTGTGATCGCATACATTTTTCTGTTACAATTGATTTATTTTAAGTATTTTAAAATGATATCTGAGGATAGAGTAAGGTAGCTGCTTTCTATAACACTGTTAATTATTGCATTATTTTTTATCAAATATATTGTATTTGGCTTTGAACCATTTGGAAAATGCAAGGCAAATGCAAATTTTTTTTTTTTTTTTTATTAAATATTTGGAAAGTGAAGTGCAAAATTATTGTATTGTATTTTGTTGCAAAGGCAGAAAGCTATAGATTACCTACAATGTTCTTTAATCCAGCTTTAAATTGTCTTGAAATATTGTAAATGTTGGCATAAATAATAGTTCTTGTTTTTATTTATATATTTGTATTATCACACTAGGTTGCCTTATTCACCCACAGGTCTAGTCGTTTTGTGACCTGAAATTTCCTTAAAATAGACTTAAAATGCATTAATAAAAAAACAATTGAACACATTTGTCCTTCTGTGATTTTGACTCTGGTTGGATCAACTCCAAAATTTCACCAAATTATCTGCTGGGTACGATAAATCCTTCAACCACTTGTGGCTGAGTCGCACTAATGAGAATCTTGGGAACAGATCCAAGTACTAAAGCTGAAAAAAAGTAACTTCTACTTCCTATGGTTTGGTGGAAACCACAATTTATTTTGGGGTTTTCCGAAATTAACACAAGGCCAAACTGATATGTTTAGCACAACTACTTTCTGTATGAATTCTCTCCCTTTGTAAGTTCCACCTTTTAGTAGACGCTTTTATTAGCCATCATCAAGCTTATAGCAGAAGTCTATTAGGATATTTGACCACTCTTCTTGGTGGAATTGGTAAGTTCAAGTACATTTGTTGTGTTTTTGGGGTCAATGTCTTGGTGAAACACTTAATCTTGTCCAGGTTTCAACCTTCTATATGATGGTTTGAGGTTTTGCTGAAGAATTCTGACATAGTCTTCCTTCTTTATTATTCACTTTGTTCACTGCACCAGTAACACTGGTAGTAAAACAGCCCCAAAGCACAATACTACCACCACCGTGCTTAAAAGCTGGGTTGACTGCCTTGTCTCCACTCCCCCAAACATGCTTCTTTTGAAACCTTTTCTCCAAAAATCCTTTTTCTTTGTGGTCAGCTTCAAACTTTAACAAAGTCTAAAAAGTCTAAAGCATTAAAGGCATTTTGGAAGAAATTCTGCTTTCTTTGATAGTGGATAGTGGATCCATGGGGATGTACAACTTGATTGACTGTAGACAGTGACACTGGTGTTTCAGAAGCCTTGGCAGTTCCTGACCATCCGACCCAATTTCCTCTCAGCTGAGGATTTCTTTTTACAGACATTGGAAAAGTGGCTACACCTCCTAACACCATGCACTTACTTACAAATGATCTTGGAATATACAGTCATTTAGAAATGGCTCCATGAGACATTCCTGACTTACAGTATGTAAGCCTACCATCTTCGTTCTCAGATCTGAACTGAACCCTTTGGGATTTCTACTTGTACTATGTGATAGTACAAGTAAACTCTTTTTACGTTGGCACAGCGATGTTAAGACCTGAAGACAACCACTTAGATGATCACTTAAAGAAAGTTGGGTATCCTTGGTCTTGGCAATATAAAATACATTTCTTGACCACTGAATTAAGAATGTGTGTATGTATGAGTTGGATTCTGTCTTGATGTCAGATAACCCAAAATAAATTTAACCTCGTGCTTGAAATTCTTGTTTTTTTTTTTTCTATTAAGGATGTATGTACTGTAATTCAACCATTCTTCACCACAAAAAGACCAGTTCAAGCCCATTACAGTCATGTTCATGATGAGTGTACTGTATATAATCATCTGGCCGTTACTGTATGTGTAAGGAGAAGAAACACACTACTACTGAATTGAACTGCAAATTTAAGCTTCTACACCTTTTTTTTTCTTATGTACGATATGGCCTAATTGGACTTAAAATTTAAGATCACAGACTTGAAGTACGCACATAAACACATTTTTTTTTTTGCACATAAGTTATACCGATCATATAACCCCCCGCAATTCTGACGTGTTTTGGTCTTGGCTTACCATGGTTTAAAATCTTGAATATGTTCAAAAGTTGCATATAAAAATTCCATATGCTTAGCTGAAATTGGCTTAACTAATGTTGTCTGGAATTGAACCGGACCGACGCTGAGAAGAAAAGAGGACCATGTGCATCTCTACAGCGCCCCAATGACTTGGAAAATTAGACTTTAATGAGAGAGCGGATGGAACTGACCTACCTGTGGTGCACTATGTAAGTGATGATGGAAGCAAAAAGGCAGAGCAGCATGACAGCAGTGCAGGCATACACAACCGGGTGCAGGAAGTCCCCCGGGTACGGAGGGAACGACAGCACCTTCTTCAGATCCTGCAAGGAAGCAGGAACAGACAGTCAGTAGCAGTATTGAACTGTTTTGGCAGTGACATCATTAAGGACAGCTGGGAATCAGACAGCAGGCAGAGCGGAGCTGAGTAACCATGACAGCAAAGCAAATCAGCGCCAATAAGAACAGAATGTATGAGCAATGGCACTCGCTCAATCCTGTTTATCTGATAACAGCAATAAAAACACCTGCAGCACTATGGAAAGGACATGTGACCAATTACTCATATACATATTACCTGCTAAGGGACGCGGAGAGGTTGCCAAAGAAAGGTTTTGAGTCATAACATGACTCATTTGCATGGAAGAGAATACAGCTTGCTAATATATATAAAACAACTATATTATTTAAAACTTCCTCGGATTTAGAAAATGGAACAGTAACTGAGCTCAGGTGGGCATATAAATATTAAAACTAGCCAGTGGAAGACTGGAAAAAGATGGTGAGCCTGTGCCCACTGTAGCCTCAGATTCCTCTTCTTGGCTGACAGGAGTGGAACCTTATGTGGTCTTCTGTTGCTGTAGCCTATCCACCTCGAGGTTTGATTTGTTGAGTGTTCTGAGATGCTTTTCCACTCACCATGGCTGTAAAGGGGACTTATTTGAGATACCTGTCAAGCCAAACCAGTCTGCCAATTCTCCAGGCTTTTGACATGAGCTAACAAATCAGCCTTGCTGACATTTGGCAAACTGGCTCCTAGACAGTGCAGATCTCATAACAAAAGAGATTTTTAAAAATAGCCAGGCCACAGTCTCGCCAAGCAAAGTGCAACATTGCCACATAATCTTTCTATATGATTCCCAAGCATATCCAAGGCCGGTAAAGTGCACACCCAGAACTGAGACCTATTCAGACAAGTCATTCACAACTCAGAAATGCATATGCTCACTCACTCACTCACTCACTCACTCATCGTCTTATCCTGTATTCAATTCAATTCAATTTTATTTGTATAGCGCTTAACAATTGTCATTGTCGCAAAGCAGCTTTACACAATCAAAAGAATTATTTAAGTTTGTATGAAATGTGAATGTGTATGAATCAAAATGATCAGATTGTCTCTGATGAGCAAGTCGAGGATGAGAGATGGCTGCAGGAAGAAACCTTGAAAGGAACCAGACTCAACAGGGAACCCATCCTCATTTGGGTGAAACAGAAAGCAGGAACTGATCTGCATTCATACTGTGTGTTAGGTGGCAGGCAGTTTAGTTTAACAGTTTATGTTAATTGATGTTAATTATTAACATGTATTCAGGGGGGGGGTGGGGGGTGGGGGGGGGGATGGGTGGCATCCTGGAGCCTCTCCCAGGAGACTTAGGCCATGAGGCTGGGTACAACTTGGACAGGGTGCAAATCCATTGCAGGACACACACAGATACACATATGCTCATTCACACACTATGGGCAATTTGGGAAAACCAATTAGTCTCATCTCTATGTGTTTGGACTGTGGGAGGAAACCGGAGAACCCGGAGGAAACCCACCAAGCTCGGGGAGAACATGCAAATTCCATGCACACAGAGGCAGAAATCGAACCCGGACCCTGGATGTTCAAGGCGACAGTGCTAAACACTACAGTACACCACGGCCATGTGCTATTACATTTTACCTATTTACATATTACATATTTCCACAAAAACACCTTCAAGCTAATAATAAGTTGCATGATTTTTAAAAATTTTTTTTACCCCACTTCCTTTTTTCTATTTCCCCCAGATGCCATCTTCATAAAAATATTCTAATGAGTTATATTAGAGGAGGTCTTATTAGAGAATTGAGGAATAAAACATTATAGAGTGGTTTATTATGGTAAAATAACTCATGATGGGTTCTGTGATGTACACCCTGAAGTGCTTTGTTCTTGTTTTACGAAAGCACTTTCCCAAACATATACAATTTTTAACTCATTAAAAAGTATCAGGTTATGCATTTTAACAATTTATGGTTACATTTAATTTTGCGGAATGTCCATAAGACAAGTATGTATCATCAAGTGGATTCACATGCACCTATACTTCGGCATAAAAAAGTAATCTACAGCTTCTGACAAATCATATTTATGAATTCAACAGTGTTGTAGTACTCTACGAGGGGTGCTTAAGTCAAACTGGGACTTCGCTCCAGAAGAACTGAAGCACGGTTTGGTCATAAGACTTGAATAGTGCAAACATATTAAAGAAGGCTGCATTTCCATGAATCATGATCGTGGCCGAGGTGTCAAGAAATTCTCTGCAGCCGTTCCTGTGAAACACCTGATCCTTGAAAGTGGAAGGATAAATTTGACACCATCTGAAGAGACAGATCTGTTTGTGGAAACTCATTCTGAGTCATTCGTGGACACGCTACTTCCCCTTGCAGTTCTGACCTCACTCCAAATGATTTCCACATACAGTATTTGGGCCATTAAAGGAGTTCCTGGGAGGCCAGCATTTCAGACACGAAGCAGATAATCTAATCATGGCTCCGGTGCACTGAGAAAACTTTCTACCTTGACTGTATCCAAGCATTTGTGAAAGCATGGGATAAAAGATTATATAGAGAAATAAAGGGATTTTTTTACTCTCATAAATGTGTTCTGTTATTCTGCACAATCACTACACAATTACTACTGTAGTTCTTGTACAACCATGTATGTGACAAATAAAATTCTTGAATTGTGACTCTTGAATCAAAATTCATGGTTTGACTTGAACGCCTCTTGTATGATGCACAGCCACCATTAGGCATTAACTTTCTACAAATACCCAGCTTTGTTTTTATTAGTAGTAATTTTTGAATGGCATTTTTCTAAATCTGGCTTGAAGCTGACAGACTGTTCTGTTCTCTCAGCATGAATCTTTAATTGGAGGTTCTTTATAAGGCAAATGCAGCCTACCGGGCCCATATTGAACAAATCACAGTCTTCTTTTAAATGCTAATAAATCTATTATAGTAAGAAATGGCCTTCATTTACCATGTCATCTCCATAGACTAGTGTGAAATGCATTATTGTGTTGAAGACCTTTTTTTCTAATATGATTGGCAGCCCCTGCAGAATCATAGTAAATTCATGAACAGATTGCAGCAAAGTATGTTTAATGATTATTACTGTAGTATGGGTGGACCTAAAACTTGTAGTGTCACATTTTATATGAGGTGAAGCTAAACTAGGAAAGGTCTATTTAGGGTTTCTGTCAACTGTGTCATTCCAGTCTAGACATAAAGTGACTAGACTGGTTTATTTTAAAGTTGCACTATATGCCTGAAGCTTTGTGGACACTCGGTTATCACACCCATATGCTGCCTTCCCCAAACGCTCGCCATAAAGCTTGAGGCAGACACACACTGACATCAATGCTTGACATCAATAATGACCTCATGCATTAGTCCCATAGTCCCAAATCTGCGTAGCTTTGTTCCGAAATCAAGTGTGGCTTAGACCATATTTGTCACAGAGGTTATTGTAACAGCAAAATTGAGAACTATATCTAGAATGGGATGCTCAGAAAAACACATATGGGTGGACTGATCAGGTATGTGGAAATGCATGTTTAAAAACCTACATTGATCATCTTTAAGAATGACAACAATCTCTTCAATTACAACACAAATCCATTCACGATCGTTTTGCTTTCAGAAAAAAAAAAATCTTCATGAGTTCTTTAAGAATACATTGGATAATAAAAGGACGTCAGCTTTCAAAGGGGTTCTACTTAGACCCCTTGGACCCAAAGAGGTTCTACTTAGACACCTGTCTGAAAACAAAACACAGTTCACAGCGTTCCCCTAAAGGAACAACCACTCACTCTCACTCACTCATCATCTATACCGCTTAATCCTGTATTCAGGGTCACGGGGGGCCTGGAGCCTATCCCAGGAGACTTAGGGCACATGGCAGGGTACACCCTGGACAGGGTGCCAATCCATCGCAGGGCACAGACACATACACTCATTCACACACACCGGCAATTTAGGAACGCCAATTAGCCTACCTACAGTCTTTGGACTGTGGGAGGAAACCCACCAAGCACGGGGAGAACATGCAAACTCCATGCACACAGAGACGGGAATCGAGCCTGGCCGGGGATCGAACCCGGACCCTGGAGGTGCAAGGCGACAAGCCCAAGGAACAACCAAAAAAAAAAGGACAGTTTTGACAAAACCTTAAAGTCAGCTAGCATAAGGCAGAATTTATCACTAAATGACCTGGAAGCAGTCATCCAAGGCTTGAGTACTGCAACTCCCTCTGAATGGGATTGCCTCAATCTACCCCGACTCACCTACAACTGGTTCAAAATGTAGCAGCCAGATTTTTAATGGGAACTTTTAATGGGAAACATCACCCAGTTTAACCCATGTTCACTGGCTACAGTACCAATTAAATCCAGAATTGATTACAAAATCCTACTTAATTTTTTTTTTAAAGCTCTCAATTTTCTAGCTCCACAGTACATTACTGACTTTCTAACCCTGTATTCTACCTCCAGATCACTCAGATCCTCTTTAAAAATAATTCCCCCAATCGTGTCTAAAGATCAGAATTGACAAGGGTTTTGCTGTTTCTGCCCAAGACTGTGGAATAGCCTCCCAGCCTACACGTGCTTCCACTATTGACAGTTTCAAATTAAATCTAAAGACCAATCTTTTTTCAAGTGCTTTTAGTTCAGGCTGAGTCGTATGATAGTATTTGTCTTGGCTCCGTCTCTCTTGTAGGTTCAACTTGAAACTTAGCTCCTCGTATTTCACTGAGGGATTGTCTGCACATGACGTTTAAAAAAGCTGGTCAGGGTCCAGGATTGCACTCTCTCTCTCTCTCTCTCTCTTTTTTGGTTCGATTTGGTCATGGATTGTTTTATTTATTTATGTATTTCTGTATTAATAAATTAAATTAATGAAATTACTTGTTTATTTAAATTGTTACTATGTGGACCTTATTTCTTTGTTACACCTACAGGCTTTAGCACTGAACAGCACTTTGTATCAGCTACTGCTGACAATATCCTATATAAATAAAATGACTTGATAGTTGACACTATATAAACTGTATATTCACAAAATGCAAATGTTCGCACTGAAAAGTAAAAAAAAAAATCTTTTTTGGTATTTCAGAACTCCTAATGTGGCATAGTGTCATTGTGACCAACAACAATGTCCTTGGGTCTGGTATTTTCTTTCTTTTTTTTGTTTGTTTTGTAATTAAGCTCTTGAAGTACAGTGGAACCTTGGATTACGAGCATAATTTGTTCTGGAAGCAGGCTCGTATTCCAAAATACTTGTAAACCAAATCGTATTTTCCCATAAGAAATAATGAAAACTCAAATTATTTGTTCGAAAATATAAAAAATAAATACATAAAAATTATTAATACAATATATAAAGTAAAAATAAAACAAATGAACCTGCACTTTACCTTAAAAAAAAGTAAAAATAAATCCTGAAAAATAAGTGTTTCCGTTTGTGCACGTATGTGTGTGTGTGGAATTAGCCCCTTCCCTCGCCTCGTCTTACACAGTAAAACTCCTCCTTCCTCCCCCCACTTCGCTTTTTAAGTCTCACAACAAACACACACACAATGGAAAAATACTGTTTTAACAGAGAAAAAAGAAATCTCTCAAATGATACTCGCGTGAGTGCATACTAACGGAATCACTGCTGTAAAGTAAAAAAAAACAAACAAATGAACCAGCATTTTACCTTTGAAAAGAATCACGGCAGAGCAGCGTTTTCTGTGTAGAGCAGAGAGTGTGTGTCTGTATGTGTGTGTGAAGCCTTGGAGGGAGGTGTAAAGGCGAGAGAGTGTGTGTGTGCGTGTGTCGGTGTGTGTGTGTGTGTGTGTGTGTCGGTGTCAAATTACGCGCACGCACACACATAAGAGACACGCTGAAACAGAGAGAGATGTTGATTATACCAATAAGAGACGAGCACTAAGACCCAGCAGGGGAGACGATTACCCACAATGCCACAGCGCACGAGAGAGAAAAATTGGCTCAGTTGTGATCACGCGACGCTCGGTGTCAAAACAAGAAGCGCATGCGTGATACATGATACTTGGCACTCGTAAACCAAGGCTTGCTCGTTTTTGAAGTCAAACTTTATTAAAAATCTTTGCTCGTCTTGCGGAACACTCGCAATCCGAGGTGGTTTTGCTCATCTGAAAACCACCAATACCAGATACAATACCAGGGATGTACAGAATAGGATGTAGTGATTTATCATTGCAGAATATCTACTGTATAATCTGATGTGGGGAAAAAAATTACATTGGAACCTGTTAGAATTCAGCAGTGATATTACATTACGAGATCATCTTGTACAGTGTGACAGGTAATAATCTTGAAAAGAATTGCACAGTGTGAAACATGGTTGAGATCAGCTGAGATATTCCCATACTCACACTTTTTAAACATCTCCTTAGGCATGGGTAACTGATCCATTCAGTTAGAAATCATAGTGATTATTACTTGGTATGATGGCATAATCCTAGTGTAACATTAACAGAGAACATTACCCTCTTCTCTGTTAACATTCAGACTGTTTCAGCTGAGCTCTCAATAAGTCGTTACAGACTATCACTATACTAGCCTAGCCATGCGGCTAAAGTCTTCCGATACCCTAGCGTACAACTAGGCAGGTTCTCAGCTTTAGATTAGCTGTAACTCTAAATCCTTTAAACCTGGGCACACAAGCTTGGTGACAGCTACTAGACCCTGTGAGTACATTAACAATGTGATGCTGCAAAATCATTAGCCTAGCTGCTTCACTAATCCCTGCAATCCATGCTAATACAAGCAGGTCGCATACTGAAATCAAGGCAGCTGCTGCTGCTGCGACTGTTGAGGTTCTACAGGCTCATTATTCACACTGTTTGATCCTGCCCTTGCAAAGCCTCTGTAGCCTTAGCTGAATCTTAAAACACAGAAAGTAAAACCTGAAGGGAGTCGACCAGGGGGGGAAAAAATGAAAGTGGCGGTTAAAATTAATGAGAAGGGGAGAGAGAGAGAAAGAGAGAGAGAGCGAGAAGGGCATGATAAAATAATGGAATAGTGTGAGTTGTAAATATTTATCCCCCCAAACGAGGCAGGGGATTTCATTAGAACTGTGACACGTACAGAGAAAGACACAGAGAAATGGATTTACACACACATGCACACACACACACACACACACACACACATGCACACACAGAGGTGGCACTAGCTGGCCAAGAAAATCTTTTTGGCTGGTAGCCCAAGCAATCACAGGCTTTATCATCCTTATTGAGCGGTGATTTATCGGGAACTGAAGTTAGCAAATCAAACCTCAAAATAATCCAAAATAAAATTAAAAAAGACACAGCTGCACATACATCTCCTAGAAAGATGGATATTGCACCAGGTAACATTTTTATTATATCCACATCTATACAGTACATACTGTATGCTTTTGTTTTTAAGCAATCCAGAAATCAGAGCTCACAAAATCTGAATTAGGGCCAAACACAAGCACTGATCATTTTCCACACCAATGTGTTCAGTATAAATCAATTTCAGTTATGTTGCATATCTAACAATAGACATTGTCGCAGATTCTGATCTCGCAGCATGACCTTTCATATATTATTACACATCAGCACTAATCATCCGCTTAAAGCACGCAGACACACACACACACGCGCACACACACACACACACACACACACACACACACAAAAAACTACCTTTAGGAATTAGATCTTGTCTATCACTGCAGAGACACTCTTACTCCTGCGGAGAACTCTTACCACCAAGGTATATAAACTTTGTGAAAAACAGAAATAATAATTGATGGCACAGTTACTGCTAAAAAGTCCTGAACACTGCTCTCTCTCTCGTTTACCAGTGACATCTATACCCCAAGGATGTTAGATGAACCAAATACATGTCGAATTACCTTTAAAAAAAATAGCGAAAAAGGTATATTAAAAAAATGGAAGAATAAGAAACCTGAAATGTTTTTTTTTTTTTTTAATCAGTTATTACTTTGGACTTTAATTCTCTGCAGGGAATAATGCATCAGCTACAATAGTCACTAAATGTTATTCTGTAATGGTATAAAACTGTATTAAATGTGACAGAAGCACAGCAAATTGAATTATGTTTTGCATTATTCTGTCAACACACACACAGGCTTAGGGACAAACCATTATACTTTATACAGAAACCCAGATTCATAACCACAATAAAGAAGCAAAAAGATCAAAGGTATTATATTTACATTGTATATAAATGTATCAGAGACGACAATTTTGATACGCATCTGCTACATTGCTGTGAACTATAAACCCTGTCATGTTCCTCCTATGTCTGAAAAAAAAATTGGGTGAAAAAAAGTGGTGAGGAAGTAGTCGAAGCAAGACACAGGAGGAACTTATTAAGCATGAAGTATTGATGGCATTGACCAGGTAACAGCGTTACTAACACCTCTGATGTACTATAAGCATAGCGCAGATGGGAAAGGCTTGATGATCTATCAGTTTTCACAGCAACCTCTTCAGGCTTGATCTATAATCATAGTAAATCCATGCTAAGTTGTGCTGCAAGAGACCACATTAATTCAGATTATGTTCTTCTACGGCGACATGGTGGCTTAGTGGTTAGCACTTGTACCTCCAGGGTCCAGGTTAGATTCCCGCATGGAGTTGCATGTTCTCCCTGCGCTTGGTGGGTTTCTTCTAGGTATAGCCTATTTCTTCTAGGCTAACTGTTGTACCCTGCAATGGATCGGCACCCTGTCCAGGGTGTACCTTGCCTTGTGCCCTAAGTCTCCTGGGTAGGCTCCAGGCCCCCTGTGACCGTGTATACAGAATGAAGCGGTATAGATGATGAGTGTGTGACAGTGCGAGAATCAAATATTGGCATATAATAAATTAGGTAAATACTGTAAATAGGTTGCGTAGTGGTTGGCACTGTGGCAACAATCCTCCAGAACCAAGGGTTTGAGTCCCGAGGATGAATGAGTGAGATGACGACATTCTTCTTGTGCTTACCATGTTTATGGTACGGATGCAGCCGGTTATCAGCACATCTACATCACGTTCAGATATTTAGCAGAAATACTGAATTCGCACCATCACTTCGTGATGAAAAGAAATGCACCAACCTGTTGGGTGATATGACAAGTGCCTGGCAAGAGCGTGGTGCGGTCTCCTTGGACATAGAAGTAACTCGGTTTGATCCCACTGGTCCTGGTGAGTGCGTGATCGGGTGCAACATGATAGACACGTTGAGAACCCGATAGAGATGTTGCTCGGAAGTATGAAGTTGCAAATGCGCTTTACTCCATTTTGACCCTATTCCTCATGCATTCTTCAATATTTCTAGGATGCAGCGGGAACTATGCGATCTTTGTCTGAGTGCAATAGAGAGAATGGTATATTATTTTGGCACTGTTGACAAGTGGTCTGCGAAGTAGAAGGTATCTTAGTTGTCAGTGCGTTGTGTCAATCAGCACTCTGTCTCCACCTCTATGACACTTCAGTACTGTCTTGGGTGCATGATAAGGGTTTGTTGTTATGCCGAAAGGTAAACTTTTGCCTGAGTCTGTGTGTAATCTAGAGCAGGTATTTTTCAAAGAACTCTCTGGATTTGCCTGCATTTATTCTTCCTGTTGAACAGTTTCCCTGTCGCTGTCATTGAGAAGCACCCCCATAGCACAATGTTGGCACCACCATGCTTCACCATAGGGATGACATTAGCCAGCTGATGTGCAGCACCTGGTTTGCCAAACATAGCTCTTACTTTTTTTCAATCTCATTAAAGCAAATAATATTTTTTCTCATGATCTAAGGATCGTTTAAATTCCAGCGATACAGTCAGCCTTTTACTCAGGGGTGGCTTCTTTCTCATTTCTAATGAGGACTTTTGAGTCCAACAGGATACTGCTGGATGTTAATTCAACATATAAATACGGCTGTTCTGTGAAGCCCTCGGAGGTTTATTAGAGAACATTAGTGAACAAACAAGCATCATGAAGCCCAAGGAACACACCAGACAGGACAGGGATAAAGTTGGGGAGAGGTTTAAAGAAATTAGGTTTAAAGCTTTAGGTTAGGGGTGTCCAAATCCAGTCCTGGAGGGCCCGTGTCCAACACAGTTTGGTGCTTCTTCTTCTCAAACACAGCTGATTTAACTAATCTGTTTATTACTAGGTTCAGTGGGTGTGTTTAGGTGTTGGTGAATTACAAACTGTGCTGGTCACTGGCCCTCCAGGACTGGATTTGGACACCCCTGCTTTAGGTTATTAAAAAATCACATACAATCCGTCATACATCAAATCCGAAAAAGGTTGCAAATCTACCAAGACATGGCCGTCCACCTAAACTGATAGGCCAGGCAAGGTGAGCATTATTCAGAGAAGCAGCTGAGAGTCCCATGGTAACTCTAGAGCAACTGCAGAGATCCACAGCTCAGGTGAGAGAACCTGTCCACTGGACAACTATTAGTCATGCACTCCACAAATCTGACCTTTATGGAAGAGTGGCAAGAAGAGTGGTCATTGTTAAAAGAAAGCCATAAGAAGTTCCGTTCGCAGTTTGAGACAAGCCATGTGGGGGGCACAGCAGGCGTGTGGAAGAAGATGCTCTGGTCAGATGAGACCAAAATCGAACTTTTTGGCCTCAATGCTATGTGTGGTGGAACACTAACACTGTGCATGGTGTTGGCAGCATCATGTTGTGGTTGTGTGTTTTTTTTTTTCAAAGCTCCAGATCTACAATGGAATTGTTTTGAATTAAAGCATATTCATGTGTTAGAATGGCCCAGTCAAAGTCCAGACCTAAATCCAATTTGTGGCAAGACTTGAAAATTACTGTTCACAGACGCTCTCTATTCAAAGAATAATTGCAAAGAAGAATGGGCAAAAAATTCAATCACTAGATGTGTAGAGCTCGAAGACACAGCCATCCCCCTCTACCTCCCCCCCAAGCCCACTGTAATTGCAGCAAAAGTGGTTCTAGAAAGTATTGAGTCAGGGGTGCTGAATACAAATGAACGCTTTTAAAATATTTTTTTGTAAAATAATTTTGAAAACCACTTATTATTTTTCTTCCACTTCACGTTATGTGCCATTTTGTGTTGGTCTGTCACATGAAATCCCATTTCTGGTTGTAAGCAAAGGTAAAGTGACAAAATATGGAAAAGTTCAAGGTGTGTGAATACTTTTGCAAGGCAGTAATTACAGTGGTCTATCATGATCTTGTTTGTTGGTCCAAATTTGCAACAGGGCTATGCTACTTAAGTTCTGGACAGGGTTATACCAGTGGTCTGCCAAGTAAATGTCTTTAGTGGACATTCTGGACACATCAAGTCTTATTTGTTATTTATTACAGTTTCAAAGTGACTCTAACAAGTGTTTGTTCTGCTCCTTATGTCTTCTATCTCTTTGAGTCTGCAGTCAGGGTCTACAATTCAATATGAAAGAGGTTATAAAAGAAATGGTGGATTTTTTTTCCTGTACTTATAGTTTTATACTTCTACTGTATAAAATGCAGAGATGGTACGATGGTAGGAGCCAATATTATCAACCATTGTTATTACTCAATTGTACGGTTCGTTTTCATCATCACCGGCTTTTGCTGTGAGATGCTTTTTCAGTGAACCTATAAAACAAGGGTACAGTTTTTACCACATTTTGTACAGCACTATTAAAAGTGAAGTGGTTGTACTGTAGTAAGTCATCAACATTCCTCTGGCACGAGGTGGGGTATATCCTTGATGGGGTGCCAACCCATCGCAGGGCACACACACACACAAACACACTCCCAAGCCTAGAGAGATCTGATTGGCAGAGCTCATTCACGCATGATGGGCAATTTGGGAACGCCGATTAGCCTAATCTGCATGTCTTTGGACTGTGGGAGGAAACCAGAGTACCCGGAGGAAACCCTCAATACGCGGGGAGATCATGCAAACTTCATGCACACAGATACTGAAGCTGGAATCAAATCCGGTCCCCGGAGGCGACACTACACCACTGTGCCGCCAGAATTGTTTACATTTTAGTTTAATATGCAGGCCATATAACATTCATTCTTTCAATCAGTTGTTTACTCTGCCATTAAAAAGTGTTTGAACAAATCACATGCTGACAAATGGGCAGAAAAGATGAGTCAACCCTGACCGAACTGATCAGGGTCACGGGAACATTCTGAATCAGCCATGGACGAGGAGAGGATATGCGTGTAGAAAGAACCAGATTTCACATTATTGTGCAAAAATCATTTTCACCTTCCTGCCCTCCACATTTCATCTCCATACACACGTCCTTCAAAAGCTATTATCCTTCAAAAGCGAAATGGACCACATCAGAGCAGAAAGCGATGAAGGGGAGAAGTGTCCATTGGAAAAATGCACTAATTTCAGTACCGACGTACTAAATGGCAACAGAAAGCGTTTTATGGTGCATCTAGTTCCGTGTGTCATCACAAAACATGAAAACGTGTAATAAACAAAATAATGCAGGAAAACATTCAGGAGTACGTAAGATGAGGCTACAATTGAAGGTTTTACCAATTTAGCCATTATATGCCGATTTATGCCAATTTTAAACCCATTTATCAAGGTCGGACAATTAATTATCTTAACAACCAGCAATGTACTTTTAACTAAAGTATAAAGATGTGCAGAGGGGAGGGGCTGCAAAGGTAGAGGGACATTTTTCAAATTCTTCCAGCATTACAGATACAACATAGATCATAAAATGAGGAAATTGATAAAATACCAGGTATCATATCTGACAAAAACTCTCTCCTTTGCTAAATATACTTTCATGAAGGATTCTTGAAAGGTAATTGAGGTTTCAACAGAAATATACTGTAGAACGCTAAATTGAAGACTATTGCTACTCCGGTGTCGCAGGTGGCCTTCTGTTAACCATGCAGACAAGCATATAAATCTGTGCCCAAAACAGGTAGCGGTTGAATGCAAACAAATCAATTTAGGGCAGTCGAAATTAAAATGAAGGGCGAAAGGAAAAAGTGTGATAATGAACAGAGCAAAAACGTGCAAATGTAGGGGTTGAATGAGCCGTTTTCAATACACAGAACTGAATTGAGGTTACGAGAAAACAAATTCAATATGCAGCTGACTGACAGGGAGTTGCTTTCTTGCCTGTATGAGATTCTGGATGGAAGTAGTTCAAGTCAAACCAGGACTTTTTATTTTTCATTGTGCAGCATAAGAGAAGACTAATGCGCTACACTAATGCACTCACCTAAGCGTTTCTATAGTGCTTGGATACCATCAAGGTAGAAAGTTTTTACAATATGCAAGAGCCATGATCGGACTCCCTTCTTCGTGTCTGAAAAGCTGGCCTCCCAGGAATTCCAAACATGTGGAACTGGCCTGGAGTGAGGTCAGGACTGTACGGGAGATGCGGCAGTAACTCCCAGTTGAGGTCCTGTAATGTGCAAGAGGTGTTGTTGAAAGATTGTGTATACAGTACCACCCACAGACAGATGCATGTTGATGACAATTTATCTGGACCATGTTCATGGGAACTACTTCAGTGGGCTCCGAGCCACCCAGGGTCATCATTCAGGCACATAACGATTCCACCATACAAATGTTTGTCTCGTCACTATACAGTGTTTGAAGTCTTCTGTAAATGTTAATCAGTTTCAGAACTTCATTCACAAGAAATTGTATCACAAGTCCTGGTTTGACTCGAACAACCCTCATAATATAAAAAAAACTTTTGTAAAATCGAAATATTGCCTAAAATCACTGTGGCGCAGTGGTAAAGTGCTCTCCTTATCATCCGGAGATCACTAGTTCATTTCCCGGGTCAAACTGCAGTAGCCTCTCGCAGCCGTGGGCCTAGAGAGAGCTGATTGGCCCAGCTCTCTCAATGGGGTAGGATGATCAATCACCGCTCTACAGCCAATCAGGGGCGTCTTTGAGCTCACGCCAGTGGAAGGAGCAGATGGCGCTGTCCTCAAAGTGTGCTACGTGGTTCAGAGGAAACACATGATAGTCTTCGTCCCTCACTGACTGACTGGTAGCCTTAATGTGGGAGCCCCCTAGTGATGGCAGGAATTAGATACGACTAAATTAGAGAGAAAAAAGTCTCCCTCCCTCTTCACAACGCTTATTCTGTATAGGGTCGCAAGAAGCCTGGAGCCGACATGACGACTTGACCATAGAGGTGCAAGGCCACAGTGTTAACCACAACTCTACCATGCCACCGTATTGCATCAACTCTATAGGGAATATGGGTTAAATAATAAGTCAATAAGCCTGTATTATACTGTAGTGGAACCTCACATCTAGTCTTACCAGTGCTGATGCTATTATTAATCACAGGCTAAATATTCTGGAAAACAGTGATGCTAGTGGTAGCCTTGATAATTTCCAACTCTTCTCCTACAAAATGAGTGTCATCACTGTGGCTAAAAACAATTTAGATTTAATGGGGCTTAATTTGATTCATTTTCTATTTATTAACTGAATATGATTTTGAGGTCATTTTAAGAAGAACTAGTGTAAAAGCTGGAATTTTGAAAAAACAATTTAGCAATTTGTCTACTTTCATAAATATCGATAGTGATACTATATTCGCAAGACAGCTTGATATTTAAAAAAAAAACACTTTCAAATGACATCTTTGGTCAGGTTTCAATTCAGCATGTTCTGGCTCAGTGGCACATCCACTGATGGGCAATGAACAGAACATAAAGGTTAAACACACCTGTATGCGTTCGTACAGGTTTTTTTTTTTCTTCAGGTTTTTGCTTAAAAGCCATGCAATGCTTGTCAGACATCAAGTTTAGATCACTGATCTGTCTCTTTCTGTCTTTTTTTCTGTCTGTCACCCTCCAGGCGAGGCAATGCAATCTCCTCTCCCCTCTTTAATTATGGAGTGCATGACATGATCTCAGCCGGTCCCATCTCATATACTGACAGCTCTACTAGCTGCGCCGTTTAACTCTAAGTGGCCTCTTCTTGCAGTTCTCCTAGCTATTTCCATGGCTAACTCCTATTACTCAGATTTGGGTGGGTCTGCTGCGGGCATGCTAATCTCAGCACCCAGATTAAATTTCACGTTTGATAGTCCAGCACATCGCTCATTCAGCCAGCAGGGATTACTGGCTGCAAGAAGCGGGATTTCAGCTAAAACATCACACAGCTCTACAGAGATTAAAATGTGGAAGGTGAGTCACGGGCGAATTTATATGCTGTCACTGTAAGTCTCGGTCACAAAAATACACAGGGAGCATTCACTATGTAACACAAGGGCTGTGGCCCTGACCTATCTGGTGCCCTAGGGGACAGGATGATGAGGAGGCATTTCATTGTCTGCCGTTAGGACTACTTGCAGTGCTGCGCTGCGTTTTATCACAGCATGGACTGTTAGGGAGTCGGGGCAGGGCGGGGCTAGGGCAGCAAGCGGGTGGTTAATGGGGCAGGACCGTACACTGAAAAAAAAAAATCAAGTGCACTCTAACAGAATGCAATGTGCCAGTGCAACAAATTCTGTCTAAGCCAGTGAAACTATCTTTAATATAGGAAAATTTAGTAATTTTTCTAATTATGAGAAAATTTGTGTTATTATACTGTATGCTGTATAAGATTATTTTGGGAGATTATTTAGCTGCTTTCTTACTTAAAATTAGAAAGAAAAATAGAACAAGACTATTCTGAATTAGTCATACTGTCTAGAATTAGGTGTCATAATCAAATATTGAGGCGGCACAGTGTTGTAGTTGTTTGCACTGTCGCCTTGCACCTCAAGGGTCCGGGTTCGATTCCCGACAAGGTTCGATCCTCGTCTCTGTGTGCATGGAGTTTGCATGTTCTCCCCATGCTTGGTGGGTTTCCTCCGCGTACTCCTGGTTTCCTCTCACAGTCCAAAGACATGTAGGTTAGGTTAATTGGCGTTCCCAAATTGCCCGTAGTGTGTGAATGAGTGTGTGAGTTGTGCGCCCTGCGATGGATTGGCACTCTGTCCAGGGTGTACCCAGCCTTGTGCCCTAAGTCTCCTGGGATAGGCTCCAGGCCCCCATGACCCTGAATACAGGATTAAGCAGTATAGATGATGAGTGTGTGAGAGTGCAATTGGCAATTATATTGGCAATATAAAAAATTAGGTAAATACTGTAAATAGGTTGCGTAGTGATTGGCACTGTGGCCACAATCCTCCAGAACCAAGGGTTTGAGTCCCGAGGTCTGTGTGCTTAGAGTTTGCATGTTCTCCCCATGTTTGGTGGGTTTCCACTGGGTACTCTGGTTTCCCCCCCACAGACCAAAAACATGCACACAAGACTCATTTGTTCTGAAATTGCCTATAGTGTGTGATTTAGTGTGTGATGGACGGGCACCCTGTCCAAGATCCTGTATCCTGTATCCTGCCCCGAGTACCCTGGGACTCACAGGACAGGTGGTATAGAGAATGAGAGAATGCAATCGTACTGTACATGATGACTATATTCAAGATGCATATGGTACATCTAACTGGGCTTGATGTTGTATTAGAGATTATATTATTTAGTCTGTTGTGAAATTTCATGAGAGTTTAAAAGATGAAAAAGATAAGAGAGTCCTGTGTCAGCATGTTTCTCAGATTTTTACACCATACAGATGTCTTTGCACATCTTTACAGATGTTGTTTAACTTGGTTTGACATTAAAAAGACATCAAATGAAATTTGCATAAGTATGTGTATCTGCGTGAGCTTCTCAAACAGTTCATGCAGAATTACCATATCTTCCCCTTTACGAAACCGAAACCGTCCAAGGCAGACCACATTCAATTTGAATGTAAAACTTTAACAAGGAAAATGCATGACTAGCTTTAAAGCCTAGACATTTTATGCCAGATTATTACACTTTTTTTTTTTTTTTTTTTTTTTACTTCTACACTTTTCCCTTATTTACATAATTCCCAACCAAGCTTGAGATTCAAATATGCAAGCATAATTAGACCTGTCACAATTGTTAGATTTTGTCTGATGATTATTTGTCATACAAATACCGGCAATTAAATGATCTCGCTTGTTGTTTTTCTGTCAGTCATTTACACCCAGGAGCACACACCTTATAAAGAAAATGAAACCTGTTATTCATTATACTTGTCTCACTTTTGTACTGTTGAAGGTCCGCTAAGAGGTCATGCCTCAATCAATACATACCTAGATTAAACAGTAATTAAATATATTATACAGTAAACAATACACCTTGTTGTGAAAAAAAAAGTTAGATTTACTGTAACATAGCAAAAACAAATAAGCCCTAATGTACGGCAATCTCGAATAACGTGATAATCTGTGTTTGCGATGGAATGAACTGCCTGCCGGCAAAAAATGCTTTGCAAGTCATTTAAAAAATAATAGCTACACATTGCATTACCTCAAATGGACATAGTAGGAGAATGATATATGTTCATGACATTCTTGTAATGCGCTATTTGTTATTAATTACTGTAAAAGATTCTACAATGTGAGTCAAATTGAATAAAAAATTGCATCCAGTATTATGGAAATTTAAGGCTGTGAGATATGACAATGTACTGTAATATAACATGCATGCAAAACAATGTAGTTTTCACAGAAGTAGCAAATAGATCTATGCAAGATGAAACCAATGTTTCTGATATTTATCATTATTTTAAGTTTTATTATTTTTAGACACTGAAGTATGACCTGCTAAACCATCTCGCTATTAAAACCTAGTAACCAGTATGGCTTAATCTTCCAACTGAATAGCTTTATTGGATCTGGAGCCGATCCCAGTGACATTAGATGTGAAGCAGGGACAAAGCTTGAATGGGGTGCAAGTCCATTGAGGGCACCATGCACACACACATACACACACACACACACACACACACATTTATACCAAGCAGCAGTTCAGCGAAGAAGAAGGAAAACGTAGAGGAAACCCAACAGGGAAAACTTGCAGAACTTGACTTAGACAGCAGGCTGAGCTCCGGATTTAATGTGGACCCTGGAGCTATCAACCGCACCAGAATGCCTAGGGCTGGATATTGAAATTCGATACCTTTTATGGCACAAACAGAATTGCTTCGATACCACTGAGTATTAAAAAAAATGCCACGTCATTCGATACCAAATTTCACTCCCTAAGGAATACGACTCACGAGTGTCAGCGAGCAGTATGCTGATTACGGTGCTCGGAGGTGTGCTGTATTTTGAGAGGCTTGACTATGGTGCGTCGCATAGTAGGTGTAGAAATGTCAATGTGATCAAAAGTATGACTCCATTTTATTACCCTTAATGATTTTATCGATGTGTGATGCAACATATCCGAAAAGCACATCTCTGCTCAGACCGAGAACACGATCAGATTGATGAAACACCTCAATGTGTGTGGAATAAATTCAAGAGCAGAAAGTTGACCGTGTCCGACTGTATGAGGAACAAACCACAGCTATCTTCCTCATCATCATTCATGCTGGGATAAGGTTATAAAACTCTCCTTTTACACAAAGTCTCTGCCACCGGATTCCGCTTCATCCTAATTTAATGATGACGTCGCTATGGATGGAATTTAGAGGGTAACTTTTAGCCAGCCAGTGTTTGCCGACTTGGCCAACTTGTACATGGTTATTTACTAAATTTAACATTTAACTGTCGCCGACTTAAAACGTCATATAACTTTAGATCGTGAGTGTAGAGAGAGCTAGTGTAGTGAAATCAGAAGCTAAACTGCATACAATTAGAGCTTCAGGACCTACAGCAGCCATCTGGCAATATTAAGATTCCCAATGTGATTCTATCTGTTGCATTTATATGTTAGATTTGTTTACTGATATTAACAGACAATGCTGTGCATCCTGTAAATCAGTCAGAGCAAACCATATTTTGTTTGATTTTTTTTTTTTTGATAGATGGTGAATTAAACCAAGCTTGGTTTACAAATAAATGAAGTTAAAGTGAGTCTTGTTAACACGCAGGATGGTGCATGTGAGTGGCAAAGGGTTCGTTCATTTGATTTACATTATCGCTTATATTCTGTGAGCCGAAGAAAGAAGTGTGCTCTCTCTCTCTCTCTCTCTCTCTCTCTATACTGTATATCTAGTCAGAAATGAAGCGTATCACCGGAGATAGAATCCTGGATCAGTGATGGTTTGGGCTGCAATATCATGGCATTCCCTCGGCCCAATACTTGTGCTAGATGGGCTCGTCACTGCCAAGGACTAGCGAACCACTCTGGAGGACCATGTGCACCCAGTGGTTCAAACATTGTATACTGAATGCGGTGCCGTGTATCAGGATGATAATGCACCAATACACACAGCAAGACTGGTGACAGAGTGGTTTGATAAACATCAAAGTGAAGTTGAACATCTCCCATGGCCTGCACAGTCACCAGATCTAAATATTATTGAGCCACTTTGGGGTGTTTTGGAGGAGCGAGTCAGGAAACGTTTTCCTCCACCAGCATCACATAGTGACCTGGCCATTATTCTGCAAGAAGAACGACTCAAAATCTCTCTGGCCACAGAGCAGGACTTGTGTATGTCATTCCCAAGGTAAATTGATGCTGTATTGGCCGCAAACATACTAATGAATTACTGTGGTCTAAAACCAGGCATTTCAGATTAATTGTGGAATCCCTATATATATATATTATATTATATAGACAATTGTAGCTTTTTAGCATGCGTATGATATAGAAATAAATAAGGAACTAGTTGTAGAATGGGACACGACGTCATTCTGTGTGCTTAAATCTGCTCTTATGTGATCAATAATGGGCCAATGTATTTATAAAGGCATTTTGCCTTTAATAACACGTCTGTAAATTTCTAAAGGTTAAAAGGAGTGATGATATAATAACTGTATTTTTTTTTACTCTAGCGCAATTACATTCTCGAATCTGATTGGTCAGCAAGTGGACATTATTTCTGTATAACAGCACGGCTCGGATCGTGGTTCTATTATCTGGGTAAAAGGTGAAGAAAGAAAAACTATTATATATAGTTGATGTGATGATGTGCATTTTCTTTTTTCCAGTGGGAAACTGTGATTTAACATTCATCTCAGATGTCATTGTTGTCACTGTGCTTTGCAAAGTTTTCTAGCATGTAAAAGTCTTCAAGACGGGAGTGTTTTTGTTGCTCAGTAAAATGCCAAGCTGCATTTTCGTGAGAGAGGAAAAGCGAGAATGAGAGTGAAAGAGAAAAAGAGAGAGAGAGAGAGAGAGATGCTGGTGAGGGAGCGATTGTTTACCTGGAGGGTTAGTTCCACATCATTCTAGGTGTGGATTGTTTTTATATAACCTCACAGCCTGTCAGATTATTCCCTATAGAACTTTAACAAGCGATATATATAATGAACAAATTATGGCCTAAAAACAACTGAGCCTGAAATCCCATGCTGGGCGACTCTGCTTCCTGTCTCGGAAATGTTCAATAGGAAAACAGAGTTGCTGTGGCCTGGGGCAGGGTCAACATTTGCTTAGAGCTCTGTCTAAAGCAGAGAGAACTGCCTGACCCAAATATTTTCTTCCAGCTTATTGTCTGCCCTCTTCATTCACTGAGCACGCCACATTACTCGCTCTGAGAGGCAAAGATTACAATTTTACCATGCAATTCACAACTCCCACCGCATAAGAAAAAAAAAGATAGATAGCAATTTTCATCCATCCCTCAAGAAACATACACGCATGCAGTCAGGATAATGAGAGATACTGTATTCAGGTGCGGCGCGTATAAGTTTTCCACCCTGAGGCAATGTTAGAGGTCAGACGAAAAGAAAAAACAAGGTTCAAACCTTAAAAGGTCAGTGTAGTAAATAATAATGATAATAATAATAATAATAATAATAATAGCGATAATAAAAACCAAATGAATGAACTTTTATAAATTAAAAGACACCATAAAAAATGAGAGTGAAATATTGAAACTCTTCAGGGTGATAAAACTCGGCCTGGAAGCTCATTACAGAAGTACTGTTGGCCGCAGCCACCGCTCATCTCCTCTTATCACACGCCTTCTGAAATTACAAGAGACTCGCTTTCCCAGAATGCTTATCTGCCGGTGAAGAAGGTGAAGGGCAAAGTCACCTCAATATTACTGCCGTAATTACAAACCAGCTATCTGCACATACCATTTTAAGATCACTTGTAGGCGCCCCAAACACACACACACACACACACACACACACACACACACACACACACACACACACACACACACACACACACACACACACACACACACACCACGCAAATACAGTGACACAAAGAAACGCAGAGGAGCACAGACTAGAGAGAACACTGAGCATCCAGAAGCTAGTGATCCACATGAGTTCCTTTTTGTATCCGTAGTCAACAAGCTACAATCTATTTCTGACTTTCACACCAGCATTACGTGACAAGTTCTCCTTTAACAGACTGCGATGGATCGAAGGCAGGCCCCCAGAGCAAAAGAACAAGGTGTAGTCTACAAGTAATGCATATAAGCCAGATTAGGAAAACAACGGGCTCCTGCTCCGTCGTAGCACCTGGTGACTTCTTCTCCACGGCTTTTACAAACACACACACACACACACACACACACACACACACACACACACACACACACACACACACACACACACACACACACACACAGTTCAAAACAGAACAGATGCTGCTTTCTAGGAATACCGAGCTGGGAGTCACAAACAAATCAAATGTTTACACTCTGTCTTCTGAAGTGAAGAAGAAGAAGAAGAAGAAGAAGCCTTTATAGAGGGTACAATGAAATAAAAAACAAAAAAAAGAGGGGTGTACCCCACTGTGTACCGCGAGTCCTTTGGAATAGGTATAAGAGGTATACTTAATGACTGAGTGAGAGTACAGCCAATTTTATTTGCCAAATCTGTCCTTTTCTGGACTTCTGACTAGGTCAATCTAACAACTCTACTATTCCTCAGTTATGAAATCGTTGTTGTAGATCCGTTCTGTAGTTGTGTATAAAAGGCGGCTGCACCTGCTGGTTTCTGCCATCGTGATCGGTAATGGGTTTAGTCTGAGGCGGGTAATTGTGGTCGCCGCATTTCCTTCACCGCAACATAGCAGTTTCCTCCAGTATTCGGGTTGTTTAAAAGCACATAACGAGCCAGACAACACATCATTGTGACAGAAGATTTCATCTGGAAATCTGATTCTTTTGTCATGCCTGAGTCAACTCTCAACATCAGTTCCCCTAAGGAGGCATTTATGAACAAAGAAACACTCGACATTCAGCTGCTCATCTGAGTCATCCTGAACAATGCAAGTCATCACCCAGCTCGAGCACGCAGTGTTAGCGAAATTATAATCGCACAGAAACATACTGTCAACAACACATCATACACCACACTTACCTGAATCAACAGTTAAGCACAGTGTAAACACACCATCACGTTCTGGTGTCACCTTAAACCATATCCAGTGTCATCTCTGGGCATCAACCAGACAGAACCTTATAACACTGCAGTACTAAAGAACTAAAGCTGACTGATTTAATACGAAACTCGTGTGAATTTGAAGGAGTTTGATGTACTTGAATTTTGAGTAATAGTCATAAGAAGTCATAAAAAACACTTTAGTATAGGAGTGAAATACAATGCCTATATATCTACTGTATATCTGAATCGTTCTTTGGCAAAATAACAAAACATATTACATTATGGCACTTAGAAGACACTTCTATGATATACAGTACAGACCAAAAGTTGGACACACCTTCTCATTCAAAGAGTTTTCTTTATTGTGTTCTTTAGCCCAAGCGCGTCTCTTCTGCTTGTTGCCTGTCGTTAGCAGTGGTTTCCTAGCAGATATTCTAGCATGAAGGCCTGATTCACACAGTCTCCTCTTAACAGTTGTTCTAGAGATGTGTCTGCTGCTAGAACTCTGTGTGGCATTGACCTGCTCTCTGATCTGAGCTGCTGTTAACCTGCGATTTCTGAGGCCGGTGACTCGGATGAACTTATCCTCCGCAGCAGAGGTGACTCTTGGTCTTCCTTTCCTGGGGCGGTCCGCATGTGAGCCAGTTTCTTTGTAGCGCTTGATGATTTTTGTTGACTGCACTTGGGGACACTTTCAAAGTTTTCCCAATTTTTCCGACTGACTGACCTTCATTTCTTAAAATAATGATGGCCGCTCGTTTTTCTTCACTTAGCTGCTTTTTTCTTGCCATAATACAAATTCAACCTCTTTGAATGAGAAGGTGTGTCCAAACTTTTGGTCTGTACTGTATTTTATAATATGTTGGTTTGCTAACAGACTGCTAGTGAAACAGATGTTTTGTGCATCTGTGAACAACCCTGAGTTTCACTATATCATCTATTTAATAGATATATTATCTTTTATTATACAAATAATAATAATTCTATATACTGTATATATCAAGTCAAGCTCAATATATGGCCTTTAGTAAATTAAAGATGAATTGGCTTAAAATTCTTAAAATTCCAAGTCTTAAAATTTTTAGGGTTGAACACATCCTGAAGATGTCCCCCATTAGGCCTCTGGTTCTGAAGGTGTCCTCTAGTCCCAGTGGGAAAATTCTGAACATTTTGCAAAACTTTAAAGATTCAGGGCGACGTTTTGTATCAAATCAGAAACTTCCGAACAGAGAAACACTGCACTCATGATATCTTAAATTTTTAATGCTTTTTATCTGTATTCAAACTGAATCTAACCCTTTATAGGGCTTTAATATTGAAATATTTGAAAATTCCTGAAAATTTCAAGACTTCTTCCAAGAATTTTTACACTCGTGATTATAAAAAAAAAAAAAAAAATGTTGTCATTTTATGTTGCAGATTAAGTTACCATCTATGGTTCTATGGTTCCTTACCGGCCTTGGGTAATATTTTCCCCCAAAAAGTGTATATAAACACAAATAAAGTTGAAGGTGCATTTATTTAAACATAAAAATGTGCAAAAATCCACAAATACGGATCAAACTGTATGTGGCTGTGGTTTAAATTTTAATAAAGTTTGTTCATTTGCTTGCTTGCTCATTTACAGGAATGCCAACATGCTCAGCGTGTTGTACAGTGTGGTCGTTGTATAAACCTTTATCATTTTTAAGTGCTCGTTTTCATACATAACGAAATTCCCAGTGGTGAATTGACACCTAGAGTGTTGCATTACTACACTACAGTGTTTATACAGTACAGGTCCGTACTCAGATGAATTATGAAAGTGTTATGTCAACAGTAGGGGAAACATCTCCCATGCTGTGTTTCTGCAAACCCAGTTTTATTGCATACCTTTAGTCTCAACCAGATGTCCTGTAAATGTTTCTGTTATTATAATTACTCACTCACCCATCGTCTATACCGCTTGATACTGTATTCAGGGTCGCGGGGGGGCCTGGAGCGTATCCCAGGGGACTTAGGGCATGAGGCGGGGTACACCCTGGAAAGGATGCCAATCCATCGCAGGGCACACACACACACACACATACACACACTCACATGCTTATTCACACACTACCGCCAATTTGGGAAGGCCAGTTAGCCTAACCTACATGTCTTTGGACTGTGGGAGGAAACCGGAGTACACGGAGGAAACGACCAAACACAGGGAGAACATGCAAACTCCATGCACACAGAGACGGGAATCGAACCTGGCCGGGGATCGAATCCGGACCCTGGAGGTGCAAGGCGACAGTGCTAACCACTACACCATCATGCCGCTGTTATTATAATTAAAATAACAATAACAGTGATAATAATAATAATAAAAAATGTGCTAATCAATTATGTCTAAGTTCATATCTGTTAAGAAGACATTATCAGTTCCAAACCTTGTCCTTAATCCTATGCTTAACCATTATACTACTTTATACCCTAACCTAAAAATGGTATAGTGTAAATTGGTATAAATGTGCAAACACTAAAGGTATAACAAGCACTCACTCGCTTACTCACTCATCGTCTATACCATTTTATCCTGTATTCAGGGTCGCGGGGGGCCTGCAACATAGCCCAGGAGACTTAGGGCACAAGGCCGGGTACACCCTGGACAGGGTGACAATCCACTGCAGAGTATAACAAGCGAATACTGAATTTTACTAGAAATATTATATCAATTAAATATATTAAAAATACTAAATATAAAAATTTTAATATAAGAAATATTAAATATAAATGTATATAGAAATATTAGCACACAAAAATGTGAAGGCCGTCTTATATTCAGTTATATGCTGTTTTACTCATTATTCATCTTCAGGAAGCATGTTTTCCTGCTCAGGATTGTGTTGGATCAGGAGCCGATGCTGAAAACCCTTGGTGTGAGGAGGCAACACATCCTGAGTGAGCTCCAGTCCGTACACATGCATTCACACACTAGAAATTAGAGTCACTAATCAATCTGCTCGCATGTTTTACACACACACACACACACACACACACACACACACACACACACACACACATACACACAACTAGGCTACCCAGATCTGTCATATTATCAGTACTGCAATGCTGCATTAGTAAGTATTACCTATTTATAATGCACCTGTTCTCTGCGAGCAGCGTTTCAACAGCGGTCTGCCGTGCACGTGATATTTGTTTATTCGGAGTTGCTAATTAGCTATGGTGTGAAACAAACAAACAAAAAAAAAAACAGAGCTTCTTTCTGAAACAGAATTTGCTTTCTGTATCAAACATCATCCCTAGTGAAGCACAGGATCAAGGGCAAAAAAATAAAAAAAATACATTTTTAATGTTCCTGTTAGCATTACAAGTCAAATGCTGAAGTCAGATGAATCCCATCCTGTATAAAATATGTATTCAAACCTGTGAAGATGATGTGCCTGAATTCTGTTGGATTTCATACGAGTGCTGAAGTGCTATGCGAAATAAATGAGCTGTAGCCACGCCCACAACCTCAATTATGTAGCGTTTCATATACAGTACAGTACAAATTCAAGAAAACCGATGCGAGAAATATTAGCACAAAAAATTGTGAAAGCCGTCTTATATTCAGTCAACACTGCACCATCACACACACACACACACACACACAATCAGGGAGAAACCAAAGGAAGGGAAAAAAATAATAATTTGTTTTACCCACCGCACTATAACTGCTAGAACAAATGGGAACACTCGGCTCCTATTTTAGCAAGGAAGCGTATACAAGGTGAGGAAGGAAAACAGAATTTCCTTTCTTTCACTGGTTTGCGCCTGCTGGAAAATCTGTCATTAGCTTTCTAATACAGGGTTTATAATTGCATCCCCCTGATGGATGACACCTATTAAAAGATAAGAGTAGCTGCAGAAATATACCCACAAAGCCTCTTTCTCCTCTTTGTCTCATACACGCGCACGCGCGCACGCACACACACACACACACACACACACACACTTTAGAAAGAAGCATCAGTATTTTAATATGTAAGCCATTTACCAAAGGATCATTATGCGTTTAAATAATAATAGGTTAAAGCAATGCACTTTTAAGCAAAAAAAAAAAAATAGGAAGAGAAAATCAGTTTATGTATAGAAAAAAAAAACATTGAATAGTGCTAAATAAAGCAAAGCAAAATATAAGGGTGTACACTGAGAACTGTTTAAACAAAATTGAAAAGAAATAACTTTTAAAATGCCACTGAATTGCGTAACTGGTATTATATAACGGTTAGTCCTGACCAAGTAATCTGATTGGAAGAGAGGCTTTCCACCATGAGTGGTTGTACAGTAATAGACAGTAACAGAACTGGGATGTGTAAATCTATGTGCCACGCCGTGTCCCAGGTGCTCTATCAATCGTTAATTACACTAACTGTCAGTCGTCATCATGGGTGAAAGTAGGTCGGTACGGTCCACAGAACTGAGGAGAGAGCAGGTGCTTCGCAAAAAAACCCACATTCTACTTAATAATTGCTTCTAAGTCAGTCCAAATTGCCTCGGCGTTATTTTATTTTCGCCTAACTAGCTCCTAAAACAAGGCTGCAAAACCCCCTCTGTACCCCTGATTAAGGGCCCTACTAAGCGTATGAGACAAGTCATTGTACAGCCTGGCGCTCTAGATTTCCATTTAACGCTATTGGGGCTTTAACCCCAGAACCCGGAAATTAATGGAGCTTATATTCTAAAGTAGAATAAGTAGAAATATAAAGAGAAACTTATGAGATTTACAGGACTGTCCACCACTTATATTGTTTAGTCTCCTCACATTTTAGCTACATACAGTAGTACTGGTAAGAATTTAAAACTACCTTCACAACCGTTAAATAAACTCACTGTCACGCCGCCGGCTCCGCCAGTCATGGTTAGTTAGTTCCTCTAGTTGAAGAAGGATACGTGTTGATAACTGTTTAAATGAACAAACAAATCATAATCTTTTGATGAAAATGGTGGCTGTTGTATATAAGCAGTAACACGCTGTTGTGTTGAATATCAGCACGGTTTGTGATATATTCCTCACAATAGTACACCCTCTCATGTGATGTAGCTTAATAGAATGGACATACTCCCATACTGTATGTTAAGTTAAGCCTTTATTTGTCACATATACAGTACATTTGAAATTCTGTCTTTGCATATCCCAGCATACCTGGAGTCAGGGCGCAGGGTCAGTCATTATATAACGCCCTTGGAGCAGACAGGGTCCTAAGGGCTAAACCTGGCTGCGGTGAGGCTCGAACCGCCAAACCTTCCGTTCAGTAACTCAGAGCCTTAACACACTGAGCCACCACTGCCCCGGTACTCCCATGAGCATTACCCAGTATGCACCAAGTACACGCTAAATCTATTTTCACTGAGCTAGAAATTAGCACATGTCAGTGATTTGACCTGTCCTCCAAACAGTCCAGGTGGAACTAAATGAAACTAATTATGTCCTATTTTCAAGCATTAAAAAAATATTCCGAAACATTAAAACAGGCGGAAGCATGTCACACAGCCATATGTTGCTCTTGAATGAATTGTAACAAGCTAAATTATAACCCTTGTTCCTTACCTAACACTACCTAAGCCAATAGATTAAGCGGAACAGTTCATGGAAATCAGCGTTAATAGCCCATTAGGAAGCAACAATACAATTCTAGATTAATGACTAGAAATAAGTTAATAATGAAAAATCTAAACAAATTCCTTAATCAATATGTTCTTGCTATTAGATGACATTAATTCAAGGACTTTACTTGAGGTTCAACTGACTTACATTATTTATACTCATTTATTACCGTATAACACCACAGATCAATGCCTGCTTGTTGAATTAATTAAATAAGCAGTTAAAAGGTACAGGGCATGCTACTGATGGCAAAATAATCAATGATGGGGTGAAACCTGATGGAGAAGACTGTATCATCCCAAATTGTTTTACCCATCTGACAGCGCAGCCATTTCCCCAATCATCAAACATTTACTTTTTATATAGTTATAGTTACATTTTGACATTATCAGGTTGTAAAAGGTCCACAAAGCAACTTTGTATAATCGTTTATGATAACGTAGCCCAAAGTGTTGTGTTCTCACCACTGTCTCTTTTTCTCTCTTTTAAAGTTCTTAAGGAATGCTAAATAAACTTCTCATTGAAAGCTTCACCATGTCAACTATTATCCACATATTAATTCTGTTTGAGGGCACATGTCCTGGTTTAATCAGAAAGAATGCAACAATAAAAAGAAAATCCACAGCCAAAACTAATATCAGTGTTGTTGTTGTTATAGAATGTCACCTTCAGACCAGTCAGAACTGAGATCAGAATCCAGTGCTGCGGTGTAATAATAATAATTCTTTTTATGTAATAATTTAAAATAAATTCAAATAATAATTACATCTGTCATTTCATCATTGGCTCAAAATCCATCTTTGGCTCAAAAGTCCAAATCAGTTAGTATTTCGTAAACACTAACTACATAATCGTATACACTAATATACTAATCGTATACACTGATCAGCCATAACTTCAACATCCAAAGCATTAAGCACAGTATTGTGTAGGTTCAGCTCTGGTCACTAGGGGCACGACTACACAAGACCTCAGGGTGGTGGTGGTATGTTGGCGGGAGATCCTTTTGGTGTTGTGTGTTCGGGACTCAGGGGATTGGTCTTGTTTGTCCAGTGCATCCAATGTTTGCTTGATTAAATTGAGGGCTGGGGAATATGGAGGCCTGGTCAGCTTCTCTGAGCTCTTTGCCTCCAGTAAGCTGTCGTGCACTTGGTGTTCTGGTGCCTTTCTATCCTGGCCAGCATTGACTTTTGCGGGCGGATTTGGGCTGCACTGGCTTTTCTGTGGGCTCGGACTGGCCTTTGGTCAGCACGGGCTTAGAAGAGCCTTGGGTTCCCATGATCCCATCCCCAGTTTACTGGTATATATTTGATAATCAGTGTTAATTAGTTAATGTTATATGGTGTTAATGTTATAGCTGATCAGTGGATAATTACACAATGATAATTACCTAAATAACAACTATTTTTGTATCACTTTTTGTATTGCCCGAAGAACAATGGCAGTGCCTCATGCCTATGAAATAAATGAATATGATTTGACCTTTAGCAGGTTTAGCAGAGAGAGAGAGCGAGTAAGAGTGAGCGGGAGTGAGAGAGGGCCAGAGGTAACAAGTGTTAAGCTATTCAGGAATCCTCCCTGCAAGTTCTGAGGTTTTATCGCCATTTATCCTCTTCATTATCCCTGAGGCCAACACAAACAAGCTAACACTGTGCTGTGGCTTCTGGAGCATGCCTACAAAAGATCATTGCATTTACATTCAACACTACATTCACACAATTTCTACTGAGGTTTAGAATCCAAAACTTCCTTTCTACATTTTCATACCTTACAGACTATGGCCAATATTTTTGCCTTAAAAGCCTTCAAAACATACTGTAATGTCTCCATTATGAGGGAAAAAAAACAGTAAGAAAAATCCATGTATTACACAACACCTTCTGCTTACGAAGTATATTCAGAGAGAATAAAATTATATATCACTGGAGTAACAGTGCAAGCATTATGGTATTCTGTAGACCAGATTTTATTTGCTACAGGTCCCCCCCCTCCTCCCCCCCAAGCCTTTAGTTTAAGTAGGAATTTAGGTATTGAAACTTCTTTGTACCAGTTTGTTCATGGTATGTTATGAATTACATGCCATGTTTTAGAAACTGCATGGCATAAACATCTTTTTGGGTTATCTTCAAAGTTGGGTATAACTCCTTCAGATTACACATAATTGCAATGAACTATTATATATTACAGTGGAACCTTGGCTTATGAGCGTAATACGAGCGGACTTTTATTACAAAACACTTGTAAACCAAATCATATTTTTCCATACAAAATAATGAAAACTCAAAGTATTCGTCCACAGCCCCAAAAAATAAATACATAAAAATAATTAATACAATATATAAAGTAAAAATAAAACAAATTAACCTGCACTTTACCTTTTAAAAAAGTAAAAATAAATCCAGACAGATAAGTGTTTCCATTTGTGTGTATGTGTGTGTGTGTGTGTAATGTGCGTGCACACACACACATTAACGGAAAGACTTTTATCGGAAAAATTACCAAGGAACATCGCTAATGACACTCGCGTGAGCGCATACTAACGGAATCACTGCTGTAAAGTAAAGCATTGGCTCAGTTGTGATCATGTGACACTCGATGTCAAAACAAGAAGCGTATGCGTGTGATACATGATACTCTGCACTCGTTTTTTAAGTCAAAATTTATTAAAAATCTTTGCTCATCTTGCGGAACACTCGCAAACCATGTTACTCGCAATCCGAGGTTCCACTGTATATCAAACTACTGTAGTAGCTGGTATTGATTGTTGATAATATCTATAATAATCAAAACATACATATACATATATAATCTGGAACATTTAAAAATGTAACGTGCACTTACAGGTAGGACGATGAGATATATATATATATATATATATATATATATTTTTTTTACTCTAGCTATTCATTATGGTAAGACCATATTCATTATGGTAAAATCAGATTATAATTTGACCTGTCATTATAAGCCACAAAACTGTGTAACATAAAAACCAGGAAACAAAGCTTAGAATTGCACAAGAACATTTAACAAGACTTCACAAGGAAACAATGAAACAGCCAGGGATACACTGACAACCAGTGTTTTATAACAATCAGTTCTGGTCCACGAAATTGATTGGATGAGTGTTGTATTAAGAGTGCTTATATTCAGTATAACCACACTGCAACATTCAATTTTTTGTATCACTGCATTCATCAGTTTTTCACCATATAAAATTCCACTCCTGTTATTACTTGTATGGGTGACATAATCAGCAGATATAGCAAACAATGCACTTTACATGAATAAAACTTCTGATTAAAAGTAAGAAGGGAAAATATTTTCACTGAAAGTGCTGAGCTAGGTAGCTGATTTGGTATAAAGTGAGCGTGGCAAATAATTTGGCCATTTTGTATCTGAAATGTCAGTTTCTCAATATTTATTCATTCATTTTTTTGCATATAAAACTGTTGTATAAAAGCAATATCACACTTGCAATTATTTGATTTCTTGCACAACTGAGATTACCTACATTCAGTACAACCACACTCTTGTACGATATTGCATAACTACCTAAAACAAAACAGGTGTAGAGTTAGAAGCCAATGCCAGGTGGCAGAGATGGGAATAAAACAGAAACAAACATACAAGTGAGGTAAGAATCTGTGGTTGTGTCTCTTCATACATCACGCTAGGATCCACCTGTTGACTCTATGATGTCTCTGCCTGCTAAGATTTTGAAAATTCTTTAATCATCAATGTGGACTTAGTCAATTCTGATTATAAAAAACAAGCAAATTCCACTGACAGTTTCCTTATTCATTAGTTTTATCTATGCATGTTTAATCTGGTCAGAGCGATGGTAAATTTGAGAGTACTATTTGAACAATCTGAAAAATTTGTATGATTTGAAGTTGAAGCAGCAAAATAATCAGTAATGCATATAATTACGAATTACAGCCTTTATTAGAGTAATAAAAAAAATAATAAAATGCATAGTGCAGATCGATAATTAAAATTGTTCACACAACAATCTTGTCCTAAAATACTGTGGTTAATGTAGTTTATTGGCAACATGCAATTTATAATTTATAAATGTAATTCAGAAGCATAGATGTGTATCATTATCAACTCATTAGTTCTGTAATTGAGTAATAGATGTATTTGCATATTAAAGGCATCATAAAGCACTGACCCCGATGAGGAGCCTGAAAAACCACACACCTGGGTAAGTCTGCTTTTCAGTGCTTCATTAATTTGCTTTGGTGGTTTTATCTATAGGAAGAAAGGCTTAATAGGTTTATTTACAGTGCCACCTTGACCTAAGAATTTAATTTGCTCCCGAGGTGAGTTCTTAAGGCAAAGTTTTCCCATAGAAAATAATGTAAATGCATTTCAGCCCCCACAAATATTACCAATATTACCAATTTTCAACATATAATCATATTTTTGCATATAAAAACAATCAAAACATTGAGAAAAGACATGCAAATGGAGGAAAATAAGAAATAAACAGACATTAAACGTCACTTAACCTGAATTTATGATTACTCTTGATACCGACTGCTTTAAAAATTTAACTGGAAGTTGCTCCCTTTACTTTGTGCTGCAGTGCTTGCTAAAGTTCTTGGGAAACATGGTTTCTATGTGTTTACTCTATGTCTACATTTTCAGTCTTGCACAAAAAAGAAAACACACAAAAAAAAAAAGTAAACTCATTTCGCTTAGCTTTCCACTGAAGCAAACAAGATTTGAACGGCCCCTGGACAGACGCACAATTTAGCCGATGCTCAGTTTGTTCGCTCGTATGCCAAAAATGCTTTGCATGCCAAGGCAAATTTCTTGTAAAATTCCAGTTCTTAAGGTGAAAAACCTTTAACACGAGGTGTTTGTATGCACAGGTACCACTGTACAATATATTGATATATTGTGATCAGCCGTGACATTAACACCGCAGACAAGTGAATTGAATAACACTGATTGTCAATTATATTCCAATAAACTGCTATCAGGATCATGGGCACACTTGTGGGGACCAAAGGCTAGCCTGATTCTATTCCACAGAAATGCTAATGCAGCACAAACTCACAAAAACGTAAATGCTGGCCACAACAGATCAGGTATCCAAGCACCTAGTGCATCACAGTCTGACATCCACAGGGCCCAGCAGACAAAGAGTTCAAGGTTGTTGACCCAGCCTCCAAATTTACCAGATCCCAATCCAATTGAGCATCTATGGAATAAGCCGAACAAACAAGCCTGATCCATGGAAGCCCAAACCCAAGCTCCACCATGCAACCCACAGGACACAACACAAAAGATCAACTGCCAACATCTCAGTGCCAGACATCAGCCCCACAGGTCCCATGAAGCTACAACTTGAAGGACCAAAGGGGAACCTAAAACCTAGGTGGTCTTATTGTTAATAGACGTAACATTATGGTTATTTAGTGTATATATCTACACCCAGATCTCACTTAGGGTCACTTTCAAATTATGCAGCTGGGCTGCAAATGTCTCACCGTTCCTACATAAAATTATGTAATCTCCCTTTAAACTCTCATTGTATAATTCCGTTGTGGGTGAGCCAGGATCCAGCAGAGTTTGATCAAATTGCTGGCCAAACACACATTTTCATTTACCAGTTGATTATTAAGTGCTTTGAGCAAGGAAATTGCCAAACTGCTGGACCCGGGTCCTCTGAGAACAGAGTTGATCACCGCTGCTTTTAAAAAGCACGGCTCTGGTGCTGTTTACTGATGACAAGATGCTGAAACAAATAAGCCGAAGTGAGACTGAGAGTTTGTCATGGTGATGGAGAGAGACAATTCTCGAGAAGAGTGACTCAGCCTTTTGCTCCACCCCAACATTACTGCTGCACTGCCACGAAAACACATTCAAGCCAGCATGCTCTTATCATTATAAATTGACATAAGCAAACTCATAAGGAAAGTTGCATGTGGTTATGGTTGGAGTGATGGGGAATAGTAGGAGTCTTTGCCAACAAAACTGTTCATTCTCGTTTACACCACTTCACATTTTTTTGGGGAGGAGAGTGAGTTAGTTAGCTGGAGTGGAGCTGCTATAGCTGTCCATGGTGCTGAATAAGTGCCTAAATGGTGGTCTGAGACTAGATTGCCATGGAGCATAAACTGTCCCCTCTTACAAGCTTATATCTTATATCCTGGTGAAAATATCAACTTAAAATTGTGACTATGACGTGAAGATAAAAGTCGATTTATTTCTGTATATAAGACAATCCTTTATTACTTTTCTTTAAATCAGCTTTAACATTTAAATCTTCATGAAATATCACTTGAGCAAGAGCAAAATAAAAATCATTACAGACAACTCAAAGACAATCGTGGTTGACTCACCAGCAGATGAAAAGAAAGCCTTGAGAATAACACAAACTCCTTAGTAACCTAAGCTTGAGCAAAAATAATGGTCAAATGCAAAATTCAGCTAAATCTCACCCACAGATATCTACCTCCTCCATCAGATTACACTTGCCAATACTGCCTGCTGCTACTAGAATTTCTAAATCAATAAGCAATTTCCTATCAGCTGTGATCAGCAGATGGGGGCTGCAGGACTAGCACGTGGGTTTTGTGGCCTGCGTGAGAAAGGAGGGGGTAGTCAAGGTGAAGGACACAGCCAATTGTACAAAAGACAGCACAAGATCAGTCTCTGCTCTTGACCACCAGAAAAAAAACATGGAATACTGTCCTCATCCACCTCCACACACACACACCCATCAAGCACTGGAAGTCGACAGACCTTCTATTTTGCCGTCTATCCCACAGTGTGTTGAACTACATGGCTTAAATTAGATTTTGTTGCAAGATGCTGCTTTTATCGTCAGTTAACACGGCCAAACATTATGACAGATTACAACATAGAACCAAGACTGATAAAAGATAATTATTACTTTGAGACAGAAAATGGTGCCGTACCACGTTGTCTTTTATTGCCATACACGAGGGAATGATTATTCAATGTTTTAAAAAAAAAAGAATCTTTTCAGTGAGATTTATAAAGAGGAATATCAGCAGCAATATATTTGAATAGTGGATGTCTGTTACAGTCGATCATATTTTATAATAGGCAGTGCAGAGTAAAACAGGTTTTTAAAAAAAATAAATAAATAAAAAATAAATGAATTGTAGCTCTAATCATTAAATTGTAGATCTAATCATTAAAGAAATATATAGCATTTGACTTCTGGTCAGAGCGTATTTAAATAGTATTCCAGGCTAAACACGTTTCACACAATAGACGATTGTGGAATATAAGAGTTATCACTTAGACCAGAATACAGCATCTGAGCGGAAAACGAGAAACAATCGCCCTTGAACGGACGATATGATGCTGAATGGAGCTGAGCAACAGGTTCGGCAGTTCATTGCAGTGAGAACAAACAAGCAAGCAAGCAAGCAAACAAACAAACAAACAAACGGAAAATAAATATTTTTTTGAAAACTCTCCATTGGTACTACAGGACTACACACCGAAACAGCGTGATGTCGCAAATCGGTTTAAAGGGCTCTCTTTTCTCGGGCACTGCGCAGAGGAAAGACTGCGGGTGTGGTGACTGCATTAGCAAGCGCACTATCCTGAGCGCCCCTCTCTCTCTCTCTCTCTCTCACACACACACACACACACACAGGCTCACACACACACACACACTCACGCGCGCACGCACACTCACACGCACACTCACGCGCGGGCGGTCTCTCTCTCTCTCTCTCTCTCTCTCTCACACACACACACTCACTCACTCACGATATATGGTGCACGGTATAGGGCACACACGAACAGACGCACAAGATCAAAGAACATACTGTACATAGTATAACATTATGTATATTATGTATACATAGTATATGGATGTTTAATCTCTAACGTTTAACAGAAAACCAGCAAGAGTAAGAGAGAGAGAGAGAGAGAGAGAGAGAGAGAGAGAGAGAGAGAGGCGATATTATCCAATGAGTGCCAACAATCACTAATGCTTCACTTCCATTTTCTAAATCGCCACACGGGATCACTTTTGTTCAGGTGATGACAGCCGTATGACAGAACCACGCATCTCTCTCTCTCTTTGAAGATTAAACATCCAAACACACACACACACACACACGCACACTGCCAGAGCCCAGAGCACCAACTAAACCAAACTCACATCTGCCAACAGCTTTGTATGCCACGCACACGCACACGACCAGCGCTTTATACCTCCACATCAGCCCGTTTCACCGAAGCAACAGTCAGAGAGAAACACCAAAGTGCTCACTATATTCCCTCATACGTTTATCACAAATCACAGCAGTGACCGACCTCCCAGTCTATCGAATCCCAGTCGTCGGTGAACATCCGGCGGGCTTGAGCTCGTCCCAAAGCGGACGAGGCGCGACGGCACTACGGAGCGACCGGGAGACGCGGTGATGATGATGATGATGATGAATACGATGACGATGATGATGCCATTGCGCCGCCGTTGGTGTTACAGTCATGAAAGCGATTGTATATGGAGCGTCCGCATCCGCAGTCCGGCGTAGCAGAGTGAGAGCACAAGTGCAGCCGGAGAGCGGCATGGAGGCGACGCTGCTACAGCTGCTGCTTCTCTTCACCGACAGCAGCGTTATTACGGGGCGGCGCGGCGCGGCTGCAGCCAATTAGCGCTCCGCGTTGCGCACGCGGCAGGCGGAACACCGAGCCAGCTTTTTTCCCCCCTCTTTGCAGCGGCTCCGATTCGATCTGGACTGCCGAGAAACACGAGAGAGGAAAGTGGGCGGCGGGGAAGTTTGTCACAGTTCCATGAACAGATGCGAGGGCGTCAATCTTTAAGCGGATGCGCTTTTGAGTGACTTTTTTTTTTCTCCCCCAGAGAACATCTTCATCCATGAATTTCAATGAGAACAGTGACGTGCTCATGATGTACACGTGACGTAGAGTTTTTTTTTTTTTTTTGCTAATTATGATTACCAAGAAGATGCATCCAAAAAAAAAAAAAAAAAGAGCACACATTCGGCATTTGCAAAAGTCGCCTATGTCAATACAACCATGCGTGCAGTTGGAGAGACCTGTAACCGGCACAGGAACAAAATGAAGCGACATGCAACGGCTTACCATGAGCACGGCGAAGTTTTTATGCTGCGTGCAGTGTACAGTAGTGGTGTTGCCCGTCGAGCCCGTTATGTGGCAGCCCTCCGCCCGCCAGCCTCCGTGTCCATCCAGCAGGTCGAAATCCCAGTAGGCTGCAGTGGGATCTGCACCTAGAACCCAGTGCCTCAGGGTGATAACGACGGGCTGAATGGAGCTATCGAGACTGCAGCCATCTACAAAATATAATAAATAAATAAGTAAAAAAGCAACATGTTGCATCGAGACCTTAGGTGCCACATTATTGTATTCTGAGCGCGCGCAAATGCGCACTCTCTCTCTCTCTCTCTCTCTCTCATGTGTGTGTATGTGTGAGTCTCAGACACCTGTTTATGGAGTAAAATGGTAAACGGTGCAAACCTTGAGCTTTTATCTTAACAGTTTAGGTGTACTTTGGAACTAATAGTGTGTAAATTGAAATGGCCCATGATGTAAACATTTACATGCTGCATCTTTAGAACATGCCGACTTGTGATACAACTGCTTACTATTATTATTATTATTATTATTATTATTATTATAAACAACCAGAATGATATTTAAATGAGCTGTAAAACCAGTCGGGGCCGGTGGCGCATTTCCAACCTATTAACCAATTACGTCCTGCGCACATGAACTAAATGCGCTGCGCGACCGCGCGACAGCAATGGCCATAAATTTCCCGCTTACCTAATTTGACGAAAGCGACCGGAGTGGCCACGCTCCTCCGCTTGCCGTCGTCTGCCAAGCTGGACGAGTTCCCCGTGCATGGAAAGAGTTTTCCATTGCGAAATACAATCAGCTGCAGCCTGCAGGTCGAGTTATCAACAGATCGTAAGGCGGAGGCGCGCACAGAGCCAGCCAGCGGTAAATGAATGGAGGCGACAGCCACTGCGCTCTGTAAACGAAATGACACAGGGGGGAAACGGATATTACACAGCGGCATGCGCCAAATCGACGTGCACAGGTGTTAAAAGACTCATCTAACCAAACTGGTCTGCATGTACATGACAGACAGATCCCCCTTTAAGTTTTAAGGTGAGGATACCCAGCTCGGCCGAGTTGTAAGCATGAGCAATTTGAGGATGATCCGATTCCATGCCGACGACTTTTCTTTAAGTGACTCGTGGGGGCGAGTCGATTCTCAAGCCTGGGATAAATGTAAAGTACGTCAAAGTGAGCTGTCGTTGTTTTTTTTTGTTGTTGTTGTTTTTTTTTCTTGTCACGCAGGGAGCCAGTATATTATTCCGGAGAGCGCGCCGAGAAGTAAAGCATGCGAATCAGATTACACTTGGATTCGATTCCAAGTTGAAAAGAATCGAATCAGTAAATTGTGTGCACACAGAGCTCCCCGCCGCCGCGGCTGAAATGGTTCCTACCGCCATTGTTAGGCTAGACACATAGCTACAAAAAGCAAAAAAATGTTCCCCTGGCTCCATAACCTCTGTAATATGTATGTTTTTTGATTCATTGTATATTGACTTGTCAAAGTCAATAACATGGGACATTTACTGAACTGGACAGGAATTTTGACTGTTATTATGGAAAGGCACAAATATGTACAGTAAAAAGTAATTCAGTATGAAGGTACTTCAGGTGAAAAAACACAACAAAAATATAGCTTGAATCTGCATTGTTTTACCCTATAACCTTGGATGAAGAAACGGCACAGGCACACTCACTGCCACATTTAGCAGTAGGCTTTCACTCAAGCCAAAAGTTATTATTTTTTAAAGAAGACAGCAATGGAAAGCACCAGCTATACAGTACTGCACTTTAGCTTGTTATTTGGGCCGTACCATCTATAATACCTTTAGTAGTTATTTTTTCCTCCTGAAAGGAGCTGGTAGTGTCCCTTGAATTATCTTTTAGTCCAAAGCATTTAATGGACAACAATATTCATGTCTCATATAAAGAGACAAAAAAAATTAAAGATTCAAATAAATGGGACCGGAAATGGTACAGGAAAACATGCCTCTTGGTACATTCATTTTTGACAGTGTACCACTACTAATACTAATTTCAATACAACTACCAGACTTCCACTACTTTTTTCATGATGGTAAAATTGTTCATAGATTATGACTAACATTGTCTACACATGGACATGAGCATTTAGACCAGCAAGCCACCAAGGTTTGGCAAATTAAATGATCCGTCTATACATTATGTCAATTCAGCTTAACTGCATTGTTGTAAACAAATCACTTGTCAGCAATTTGTATTATGTTGCTCAAACATGCATTATAAAGTGTGCATTGTGAACTACCCTTGTTTTCTGTTGTTTACTGTAATGCTGCTATTTACTGTTTTACATGTTGCTTTCTTTTGTTGGTACAATACTTGCAGTACTGCGGAAGTTAAAACTTCACTGCACACATGAGAGTAAATGACTCTTTTAGCATTTATCCGACCTTTGTTGTCCTGTAGTTTAAATTCACTGCTATAAATGTCTTCCGTTCTGCATTTTTATTATGACCGGTATTATAGAGTCTTTAGAATATACTGTTTGCTGTATAACATTTCTTCTTTCTTTTCAGCGTCAGTTAATTTTAAAAGTATTTAGGAGTACTTTTTACATAAAAGTCCCACAAGCGCAAAACAAATTTGTGTTTAGACATTTTTTTTTTTCACTTTTAACTTAAGTGTATGTTAAAAGTCTGGTTCCTTTCCATATTGTATAGTGCAAAAACTATAAACTCCTCTCAAAATGTATTTTGCAGTCATACCCATTTGCAATTTCATATTATTAATACGCAGCTCGTTAATTTTTAAAATATTTATTTATTTATTTATTTTAATTAACCAAAAGACCACAATCCTATCTTCCTGTTTTTGACTGGCTAACAAGACCAAAGTTTGTGAATTCGGGTCAAAACGAATGCACTGTACATAAAGTTGGTGCAATGCAAAGAAACAATCAAGTGTCTTTCATGACCAGTACGTTTCCCCTTTGGCGAATTAGTCAATGTTACTAGTCTGTGGTCTGACTGCTCTAGAAAGCTAAGAAAGCAGAAAGTATAATTTTGTGTAGTGTCAGAGGGCTTCTACAGTACTATACCATAGCAAATGGTCAATGACCAGAAACACAACTGTGACTAAACCATACATGTTGGCCAGTCTACATTCTTCATTTTGGGCTAAAGTAATCCCAAAGTTTTATTTACATATAAAGTGATAGTGTGTCTGAATTCCTCATAATTAGGTGATTTCTGTGCATTGACTTAGAAAGACAATAACTATAAGGTGAATCAAATGTGTTTCAACAAGCAGAACAAAAATCTGTACTGTTCTTCCTATCAGGAACCTAGTAAGGCTAGAACATCTGGTTGCTGCAGAAACACTGTAAGGAACATGCTGAGGTCAGCACTCTAAAGATTCAGAGCTGTGTGTGTGTGTGTGTGTGTGTGTGTGTGTGTGTGTGTGTGTGTGTGTGTGTGTGTGTGTGTGTGTGTGTATACTTGCTAGAAGGCAGCAAAATTTTCGTTCACAGAACTGGTCAATTACTACGTCACTATATCTCAATCTCTGAGAGAATGAATGAGAGCGAGCTTTCTGACTCATACTTATAGTACAGCACTGACTCACTCTTCCTGGAAAAAAAGTGATCCCTCAACAGTTTTCTGGCAAGATAAGGGTCCCAAAACCCTGACACAAAAACTCTATAAAGTGCAGCCACTCAAGTTCTACATAAGAATGCTTAAGGCTTTCCCCAGAGCAACAAACCAAAAAAAATTTAAAATCCCTCAAGGGATTTCTTTTTCAAGGGATTTTTTTTCCTCTTTCCCCACAGAGCATGCTGTGGCCAGTCAAAACATTTCACAGCTTCTCACATTAAAAATGAAGCAGATGGGGAGCTGCAATTATTAATGAAACTCTATGCTTCTTGAAGTACTTGCCTTATTGAGTTCACTCTTATACTGTTTGTTCCGAATGCTTGTAGAAACGCACCACAAAACACCTTTATATCCTCTTTATACCCTTTGTGACTGATAGTTGTAATTTTGCTGCAGCTGTTTGCAGCCATACAGCAATAAAGTACGGTAATAAACATATTAAATATTAATTGGTGAGACAAGAGTAATCTTTCTTGGGTGGGACTTGCATTATTATACGTTGACGCCTTTTTAAAACCCTCAACGATATTACCTGTCCACTGAATTATTGTAAAATGACTAAGAATAACATGTTTCTTAAGAACAATTTTTTATAAGAATTTCTTCATAAATGAGAGCAGTCCATTATTAGCCAGGCTTGGAGGCTATTTTGTTGTTGACTTGTCTACCACTTAAGAAGTCATTAATTTCCATCAGTGATGTGATGTGTAAATTAACAGACAACGAGGAGAAAGCCAGAAGGGATTGATGTCTACACATACACCATGTATTTCATTCACAATGTGCTTAAGGTTCTAAAGGGTTTAAAGGCACTTCGAATGTATAAAAGAACAATCTGATTTTACCTTAGAAAATCTCAGCAAGAAATGATTTATTTAAAGCTCGCCATAGAGGCCACAAGGGCAAACCCGTACATGATATGTTTTATTAATCCAAGTGGTGATGACTCAATATTTTTCAGAGTAAGGTAGTCTGAGGTGAGACTGGGCAGATGATTATCTCTGCTTCTTAATATGAGGGTTACATGGGGTTGTAATCAGAAATGTAGACAGGTCGTTTGTATATTATGGTGACAGCATGGCTTGGACTGTAGTGCTGGGTGCCAGAAAAAACAGTGCAATTATTGCTATGGTGAAGAGATATTGATATTCTGTGATGATTTTGGGAAAAGTCTATAGTGTTAAGTTTATAATAATAATAATAATAATAATAATAATAATAATAATAATAATTGAATTGAATGAAAGACTGAATACTCAGTACATAAGAAGATTTTTTTGAAGTAAATACAATAAGAAGAACTTTGTTTTCGTGTTATTAAAAATGGAGGAAGCTGGGTGATATGATGGTATCTTGTGATAAATTATATGACTATACAGCACTTTTTTGATATATTTTGTGGATATTGCATATTTCTTAAAAATAAATGTAAATACATTTACAATTTATACATAGTCCACTCCCCCCCCCCCCCCCTTTTTTTTTTTTAGGAATTTAATGTTATTTTTTAAATCAACATGTATTGAATCATCTATCATATAAAAGAATCATGGCATATTTTGTCCACTCCTAGTGTGTGTAGATATTACTATTTACAGCTGATACATTAAAATTGTGATAACAGGAAAAAAGCTAATGTACATTCTATGAATAAAATGTTTGTTTATGTTGTTTATTGCTTTGGCTGATTGCTGTGTTATGGGAAAAATACACCTTTATTACAGATTATTTTTCTACTGTATAACAGTATGTCCTTACTTAAGTTGGACTCGGAACATTTTAACTGAATTGGTAGCTTGTTAGCAATTTTACAAAAAAAGAGGGGGTTGGATTTCTTAGAAACATAGAAAATTGCCCTGAAGCATCAAAAATACTTTTAATCAATACATTTATATGGGCAAGATTTACTGATGTGCTATAAATTAGCTTTTGTTTGTCTGAAAAATTTGTATCTTGAAAGACTTTATCTTTATTCTTAAATACAGTAAAACATGACCTGGTCTAAAAATAAAACTAAATCTTGCTAAAATATCAATTATAAAGCTAACCAGAAACAATGACTTTATATTCTACTGAGAAGGAGCCTCATTTTCTAAACTGAATAAGAACAGAATTAATTGTAAATTAATGGTTACTCAAGAAATATGGTATTAAAAATCTTAAGTATCCTATGAATGTATGTATATCTAGCCACAAGAACACTAACTAAAACCCAACTTGATCATAGGACTGATTATAATTTGTGTTGCTTACTTCACTTTTATACAGTATATGGAATATCCTGGGTGATTTACAGAAGAGTCTTTTGGAGTTTTGGAGTCTTGATCAAAAAGTCATCCTCATGCCATCTTACTTGGCCAGTGAGAATAACAACAAAAACAAGAAGGTGCATAGCCATTTAATGTTACTGCCACTAATTATGTGAATATATGAAAAACAAGTCAAAACATTAAACCCAGAAATTATAACAATAAACCCATTTAACTTGGCTAAATGATCACCAGTCCATGTTATTTATGTTAAAAATTTACATTGTAAATGCAGATGGGCTGTGTCTGGAACGTCAACAGGTACGTGCAGGTATAAAGAAAAATAGTGTTTTCCAAACTATGTTAGTCCTGAATGGCTTACGCAAACATTTACACCCACTTACTGTACACTAGAAGACTGATAAATGAATCTTGTATGTTTTTTTTTGTTGTTGAATTAACTACCAAATAATTATAATTAAAAAAATCTTGTGACATCCAAATAACTCAGTCGGTTTCAGCATCATATAGAGACAAGGGACAAGAACACAAGCTCTACTAAATTTTAGTTGTTAGATCGTTTCACTTCTTCTCCCTTGTACACCTGCTAGAAGTATTTAATGTAACAAAGTTAACCACAGATTTGGTTTATCTCATTAAAGTAATAACAGAAGGTAATGCTTAAATAGCATATTTTATCTGAACTTTTGAAAAGCTTATGTGATCATATTAGCTGTCAAATTATAATTTTTTCATATCATATTTCATTCTATTACATGTAAAAAAAAAAAAAAAAAAAAAAATATATATATATATATATATATATATATATATATATATATATAATCATAAAAATTGTTTAGTTGCTTAAAAACAACGCTCTCCTGAATGCAAGTTCATCTCATGCCATTATCTTTAAAAAAAAAAGACACAAAAGAAAGCAGGAGAAAGAGACAGAAGACAGAAGAGAGAAAGAGACTCTGAAGCAATTTAGGGAGAGGGTGTTTATTATTGCAGACCCACTGCGCTTTTTATTGGCAGGAATAATTGAGAACAGCACTGAATATTTTGTACGTCTTTTTGAGCCAGCTGTCAGGTTCAATAGCCATTCCCCAGATAATTAATTGCGTTTAGATGTTCTGAATACCCAATTCACAGTATATTATTGGAAATAAAGGCATCACACGGGTGTAATGAAACAATGTGCTGGCACTGCCATTTGAGATTTGCTGCCTACAACAACAAAACAAAAATAAGTGTGAAGCTTCAGGACTAAAGGCATAAACAGTTCATTACTCAGCAGCCACTGACTATTAAAGCCTGTGGACTTTTTTTAAAAAATATATATAAATCTTTGTTAAAAATAGATTAAAACATGCTCTGAATGGGTAAAGTTTGTGTTTTCTTCTGTGTGGGTCGTCGAAAAACCTGGTGTAGTTCCTGTTATGGAATTTTTAAGCAACCATCAATTTATAAATTGTATTTAACTACACTTATTGCCTGGGTTCGATTCCTAGCCAGTGCACAGACCCCAGGAAGGGCATCCGGAGTAAACCTGTGCCAACCTTGCATGTGCGGCCCGGATGGTCCGCTGTGGCGACCCCTCGCCGGGAGCAGTCGAAAGACCAACAGCAACATTTAACTACATTTATTCTTCCCTGAAAAAGAACAGCATGTGAGAATTCTTCTCCGTCCAATCCATTAAATTAAAAAATATGGATGCCGTAATACATTATGTAAATAAGTAAAGATGACTAGATTATAAGTAAAGAAGCATGGAAAGTAGATTATACAATACTGTAGGCTATTTCTAACCCTAGAACAAATCTTTAACACAAAGTCTAGTACAAAAAAGAGCCATTATTTTATTCTGCATAAAAAGGGATATTCATTGTCATTGTCACTGTTCTCACCAATCAGCTACAACATTTAATTAATTGAAATTAAATAAAATGTCATTTTATTAATGACCATTATATTTTAACAATGGCCATTTTCACAAAGCAGCTTTACAGAATAAAAAAATGGCAATAAATTACAGTAATTTATGATTATCAGTTTGTCTCTGATGAGCAACCCAGATAGATCAGATAGAATGAACATTAAAAATCATCTGCTCAATATTGTATATACCGTAGGTACCATCTATATTAAGGCCAGAACCCAGAGTTTCCCAGCTGAACACTTCCCAGCCCATGCGGACTCACCACCTTCTCCAGGTACTCCAGCACATGCTGTACACCCACAACCACACATGATATAAGAAAAAAAAAGTGATTTTTTTAGACCAGGCCACTTTCTTCCATTGCTCCGTGGCCCAGTTCTAACGCTCAAGTGGCTTTTTGTAGATGCTTTCAGCAGTGGGCCTGGGTCAGCGAGGGCTGCGCCTATGATGACACTGTGTGTCATGACACCTTTTAATGATACCCAGCTTTGAGTTTTTTTTTTTTTTTGCAATTTGTGCTACAGTTGCTCCTCTGTGGGATCAAACCAGACAGACTAGGCTTTACTCTCCATGTGCTTCAATGAGCTTTGGGTGCTCATGACCCTGTCACTGGTTTAAATGTAGTCCTTCCTTGGACCACAAACTTCCTTACACCTGACCATCTTTCCTGCTTCAAGAAACGACTATTTACTTGCTGCATAATACAGTAGATCCCAGCACTTTAACATCACATTCAATGCTATTGCCTTCTCCTCTCACTGGTTTTAATGTTATGGTTGGTCTATTATTTAAAGATATGGATCCTCCACAAGATTACTTAAAGAATGTTTTATTCATCTGTTTATTTTCATTGTCCCTGTTTAAAATGTAGGTGCACACTTAAAATGCACAACCTGTAAACCTTGGTTCTTCAGGCTTCCATATTATAAACCCTACAGTTGTTCTGTCAGAAAGGGTTCCATGCAGAAACTTTATCAGAGCCCACAAGTTTTTAATTACTCTGATAACAGTATTTTTTCTTTTTTTTTATATGTAAGAGTGTAATTTTTACAAGCTGCCTTTGTGTCCCTGCATGAATAACACAGTCCATTCATCCATCTAGGAACCTCTGTAGTCCATCTAGGGACTGTGAAGTACTGTAATAATTGTATTTATCCCCTTTTTACAACCATGGTGGGACTTCTGGTCAACACTCACATGCTAATTCACACACTACGGGCAAATTGGGACCACTAATTAGCCTAATTTGCATGTCTTTGGACTGTGGGTGGAAACCCAAGAACCCGGAGGAAACCCACCAAGAACGGGGGAGAACATGCAAACTCCATGCACACAGACTCCGAGGCGGGAATTGAACCCGGACCCTGGAGCTACAAGGTATTTAGTGAATAACGAATGAGTCAGATCATTCATTAACTGTAGCAGTGAGTTTACATTCATGTTAGTTATGCAGTGTTTTGGAAAACCCTTAAACAATTAAAACAATTTCTTTTAAATGATATAATGAAAATAAAAGTTTCAGGAAATCCTCCACTGATGGATGTGAACTGATTTAATAGGGACTTATGGTAACGTTTTACAGCATGGTGTATTATTGTACTATCTGCAGTATGCCATTATTACATTATCTTCTTATTAGTAAGATACTTTTTTTTTTTTTCACATGTTAACATATTTTTCCCTTTCCTGGTATCACAATTTGATAATTTGAAAATGCACTTGCAGACCTGCAAAAAAGAGAGAGAGAGAGAGAGAGAGAGAGAGAAAGGGAAAAAAAGAGCGTGCGCACACACACACACGAACATACATGTGCACACACACACCTCCTATTCCTCTATAACAGTGCATTAGATAATGTAACCTTCAAGCAGCCCATTTTTCTCCTTGTGCCTTTGTAAGTTTACGAGGCAGCTCCAAACAAGGCACGGCATCTCCATCTCCACTTCCAACATCTCCATGGCAACGGAGCTATATGACTTGACAATTTTCTTGTATTTGAAAAAAGAGCCTCAGAAGTCTGAATGGAGCAGCCTGGCTGAAAATTGGGACAAAGTACAGTTCGTTCAGCAAATATTCACAGCACAACCTGTGGCAGTTTGAAGAACTCAGAGGCACAGAGCCGGGTCTGTTGTTGATCAAGAAGTAGCAGTACTCGCAATCATTCTACCATTGTTTTCTTCTTCTTTATTTAAAAAAAAAAAATTTAATATTAAAGAGCTCACAGATTACAGTAAGCACTACAAGCTCTATGCAGATCATTGACACTTTAAGCTAATTAGTCGTAAATGTAGTTCCTGTTCCTTTAACAGTATTTTTTGTTTCATTAATAATAATAATAATAATAATAATAATACATTTTATTTATAAGCGCCTTTCATAATACTCAAGGACACTGTACAGAAAACAACAAATACAAGCAACCAAACAACACAAAAAAACAAGCATGTACAAAAGAAAACAGTGAATTTAAGGAGAGTAAGCTTTAGTAAATAGATGGGTTTTGAGTCTGGTTTTAAAGAGAGAGAGAGAATCTAAATTACGGATCTCAGGTGGAAGGGAGTTCCACAGAATGGGCGCCGAGTGACTGAATGCTCTACTCCCCATAGTACTGAGACGGGCAGGGGGTACAGCCAAGCGAATGGAAGCGGATGATCTGAGAGAACGAGAAGAAGTGACAATTTGAAGTAGATCGAGTAGATTAGGAGGGGCAAGATTATGGATAACCTTAAAAGTGAGCAAAATTATTTTAAATTGAATTCGGTATTTTATGGGGAGCCAGTGGAGTTGCTGCAGAACAGGGGTGATATGATGGAAAGAAGGGGTTTTGGTAATGATGCGAGCTGCTGAGTTTTGGACAAGTTGTAGCTTATGGAGGGATTTCTGGGGAAGACCAGAGAGAAGAGAATTGCAGTAGTCAATACGAGAGGATACCAAACTGTGGACAAGGATAGAAGTGGAATGGGTGGAGAGAGAGGGACGAAGACGATTAATATTGCGCAGTTGGAAGTAAGCAGAGCGAGTAATATTGTTAATGTGAGATTGGAATGATAATGAGCTATCGAGGATGACATCCAAACTCTTAACTTGATGGGATGGAGAAGCTGATGAACTGTCAATTGTAAGGGTAAAACTGTTGACTTTGGTAGTAAGGATTTGGTGCCGATGAGAAGGATTTCTGTTTTATCTGTATTCAATTTAAGGAAATTGTGGCTAAACCAAGACTTTATTTCATAAAGGCAGTTAGTAAGGGAGGAGGGTGGAAGAACAGTTAAGAAAAACATTAAGAAAACTTTACGAAGTCTATTGAGTGAATGGCTTTGTTCTGAGTCTACTACAAAACACTTGGATGCCGTTAGTGGAAAAGTGAAAAAGTACCTTTATACAGCCTAGAAATTACACAGGTTTAATGAGATTATTTCTCACTTCTTATCAGACATGGCTGTCGCTACAGTAGATATAAACTTCTGATGCACTTATGATGTGCTATACAGGCTACTCTCGCTTAGCCCAAAATCACTGCTACTACCAAACCGCTGCAGCCGAAACCGCATTCCATCGTACCAAAAAAATAAAAATAAAAATTCTGGGCAAAGAACACTTCAAACAACTTATCATTTCATGAATTAAGTCAGCAATTAAAACTTTAAAAAGTTTTACACTCACTGATGTAAATTCTAGAAACTGTTCTGTGTGAAAACCCCAGGAGACCAGCAGCTTCTGAAATATTCAAACCAGACGACAAAGCTGAACCATAACACGATCAACTAGAGCCGCTGAAAATTCATATACTGTAATCATTCATTTACTTTTGCTAGACCTGCAAGCAAGTAAGGTTAGCTACTGTAGCTCGCTTATTTATCACCAACTACAGCCAGGTCTTCTCTGACTCTCATCTCTCCCCGCTTACTGCTTCCGTTTCTCTGCCTGATGTTGTCCAGCAGTCAGTAGTGTTAAGTCATTGTAATATCATCGGTATATTAGCAATTGGTCGTCCTTGAATGATCATTTTGGCTAGGAATCGAACCCAGGCAATAAGTTGAGTTAAATACAATTTATAAATTGATGGTTGCTTAAAAATTCCATAACAGGAACTACACCAGGTTTTTCAACGACTCACACTGAAGAAAACAAAAACTTTACCCATTCAGAGCATGTTTAACCATTCATTTTGAATGAGTCTTAAGTCTGACTTGGGAAGAACGAGGCATTCCGGGAAATTATTCAAACAGTCTCCCATGCGGAATATCATAGGTTATCATAGGTACATGAATTAGTTCATCTGTTTTGAGTCTTCGGGTTTCTCGAGTCATTTGTTCATCTCGTGACAGCCCCACACTGTTCACACTTCGAGTCATTTATTTAAATTTTTTTGTATCGTTCGTTCATCACGTCACAGCCCCATGAGCAATGCAATCTGACCTGGAAAGAGATTTGGTTCGTTCATCCCTCGGATTTTCAGGTTTTTCAAGTCATTCATTTATCACGTGACAGCCCCATAAACGTCAACTCGAAAAACCTGGAAATATTAGGGAAGTAACACATAACGTTTTAATTACATTTTGCTAAAACAAACTAAATGACTCGCAAAACGATTTGTTCATTTTGCTGAACGAGACTCAAAGATCTGAGTCAGTAAAATGATCAGAACTTCTCATCACAACAATCTTCTCTCACTCACTCATCTATACCACTTAATCCTGTATTCATGGTCACGGGGGCCTGGAGCCTATCCCAGGAGACCTGGGGCACAAAGCAGGGTATACCCTGGACAGAGTGCCAATCCATCGCAGGGCACACACACTCATTCACACACTAAGGGCAATTTGATAATGCCAATTAGCCTAATCTGTATGCTTTTGGACTGTGGGAGGAAACCGGAGTATCCCGAAGAAAATCCACCAAGCACGGGGAGAACATGCAAACTCCATATGCACACAGAGACGGGAATCGAGCCTGGCCCGGAATCCACCCCGGATCCATGTGACACAAGGTGAAGGTGCTCTCATCACAACAGTATATTTATACACTGTATACAGACTCAGACCACAAGGTGCACATCAGCTAGGTATTTTTGGTTAAAATATGTTGCTTTGAAATAATATATCCCACCAAAAAAAAAAGTCATGCTTAAATATTTATCCACTGCCAACTGTTAAACAGTAAGTCGCCCTGCAGCTCTCATGCCGAAATGAAGCTGGGATCTATGACGAGTGACTCTGTGTATAGCCTGGAGAGATGATAAATGCAGATTTCGAGTGCAAGATCACAAAGTAGATCAGAATAAATCAGATTGAAGTCTGAAGTAAATAAAGTGTTAAAAACATTTTGGAAACTACTGTATATTCCAACATGATGGTGTAGAAAAGTAACAGTAACGTTCCGTGTTCGTTCTGCTGTATCTTAAACGGTTTTCCTGCTGTTACAGTCTACACCTTAATCCCGTCTCCATAAACATACACAGTGTGAATGTAAACATGTTGGCTGTCATTCTAATATGCTCATACTGTAGCACTTTAAATAACACAGCACAGAGCAGCCACATGATCCCACACAAGCTTTGAACGAAGACTGGCCTTTTTTCATTATCACAGTGTCTGATGATCCAGGACACTGACAGATTCCAGCTGCAGCATCGCAGCAGTCAGCAGTGAGGAGAAATGAGGCTGTACAATCGCACACACAGAACCACAGACACAGAAACATACATACACACACACACACACACACACTCTTAAACACATGATACAGGTGTAATGGAGCCATATAAATATACAGTACTGTGTAAAAAGTCCTGAGCCACCCTTTGTTTGTTCTTTTAAAATTCAATTAAATGATGTAGATTACATTGAATAAATGGGAATTTTTACAGGCTGCAATGTGCCTCAATATATAGTATACAGTAAGTCCCAAACGTACAAACAAGTTCCATTCTGAGAGCTCGTTCATACTGTAAGTCCAATTTGTTCATGAGTCCAACAAACATTGTCTAGGTACTAGGATACTAAAAGAATTGCCTATACACAGTATAAAACTAGCACGTTCCATGATCTTGTCCTTGTTTTTTTATAATCGTGCTGCTTATAAAACACTGTTGTACAATAAATGTTTAAAGATTGAGCAATGTCTCCCATCTTTTCACATTTTCATTTTTACCTCTGTCATTGTTACTTGTCATTTCTTAGCAGTACCAGCTCCATCACTGCTTTTAACGCTTGTTTCTGGACATCTTGAGATGCACGTTGCACGCACATGTACGTGGGACCTGTAATCTAACTTCTGCAACTGAACACGCGCAAACGAATGTTCGTATCTTCAAAAGGTCGTAACTCGAAAGTTCGTATTGTGACGGAGGACTCGACACTCTTTCCAAGATTCATACAGCTTTGCGTCCCAACCAGCAGTTCAGCACCACGGACAGCGGAAAAGGGGCGGGGCGCCTTAACTTGGCACGGCCGGCTCCTGATTTTCATTCACCGTCCTGGAGGCAACGCACACCTATAAAAGGGGAGCGGATCTCCAGCCCAGTGAGTAGGTTATGCGATGCTGCTAACCCCGTGTTATTTGTCTCACCCTTTCCAGACTCCGCAGAGCGAAGCACGCCCAAGGAGCACCTGCCGCCGCTGTGCGACGGCCATCTCCCCGCACGCCACATTCCCTTAGACGGGAGTTAAGAGACCATACTTCTCCCTACATGCTCACCCCCTCCCCCTTCACTTTGTAAATAAAAAGCACGTCAAGCAGCACCAGCCGTCTCTGTCCGTGTCTGCATGCCGCTCCAAAAAAAGAGGAAGCTTTACAGTATGTAGATGGCATACTGTAATTTAAATAGTGGTTGTTTACAAAACATCAGCAGCACCCCCATTTCCCCTCTCATCTGTTCCAATCACTCAGCATCCAGCCTCACCAGTACACTAAACATACTAAAATGGCCTGATCATCTGCATGATCATCTGATCATTCTTTTCCCAAGATAGATGATTTTATGCATGAATGATTCGTAGGTCACTGAGTGGCTTAACAAACAGAGACCATACGTAAGTTTGAAGCAGGACCGGAACAGGGAGTTGACCGAAAATGAAAGCCAAATATTTGCCAGAAATGAGAGCCCCACAAGTCCTTCAGGAAGCTTGGAAAACTATTCCTCAAGACTGCATTAAAGATGCAAGAAAATCAGTTTTTTCCATGTACAGCCAGGTTGGAACGGGAGGAGAAAAGTGTCAGGTGTGTTGTGTGATAAAAGAGTAGCAGCGAGAATGAAAGGAAAGGTGTTCAAGACAGTGGTGAGACCAGCGATGCTCTACGGCTTAGAGACAGTGGCACTGAAGAAAAGACATGAGGCAAAGATAAAGGTAGCAGAGCTGAAGATGTTGTGGTTTTCTTTGGGAGTGTCAAGGATAAATAGGATCAAGAACGAGTTCATCAGAGGGACAACCCATGTTAGATGTTTTGGAGATAAAGTCAGAGAGGCCAGATTGAGGTGGTTTGGACATGTTCAGAGGAGAGATTATGAGTGTATTGGTAGAAGGATGCTGAGATTGGAACTGGCAGACTGGAGGTCTAGAGGAAGACTAAAGATGAGATTTATGGATGCAGTAAGAGAAGACATGAAGTTAGTTGGGGTGAGAGAAGAGGATGCAGAGGACAGGGTTAGATGGAGGCAGATGATTCGCCGTGGCGACCCCTGAAAGGGAACAGCCGAAAGACAAAAAATAATATGAAGAAGGGTGTATCAAGACTTCTTTTCACTTGTGTGCATAAAATAAACAAATAAATAAATAAATACTTCTGAACATTAATAATAGATAAATAAATAAACAAATACAGAAGCACTATTTTCCATGTGGCAGTGCCAGGACATCTGTGATTTTTTTTTTCATTTTATTTACTTATTTTGCTTGTTTCAACAGTAATACACCTGCCATGCAAAGTTATTATATTTGTTAGTCAGCCTGAAAAAAAGAAAAAAAAAAACTGTGAAAAAAGTGCCAAAAAAACAACGTGTTCAAGAAAACAGGCAAAAAAAAAAGTTAACAATAAACAGAGTCTTTTTTTTCTGCCAATAATACACTTTGACAAACTACTCTGAGAAAACAACGTGGAAATGTTTTATTTACAGTAGACTAGTTTCTAACCTTGCCCTTGGCTCTCTTCCTCCAAACAGCATGGTGTGTATGAAATCTGTTTAACAGCCAGTCTGTCTAATGATATTTAAGCCATTACTTGCTAAGTGAAAGGCTGCACACTGGCGCAGCGGTCATCACTGTGGCCTCTGACGTCCAGGTTTGAGGGTTTGATTCCTGTCTCTGGTCTGTGTGCGTGGAATTGGCATTCATATCTCCTCATGCTTGACGGGATTCTTTTCTCCCACAGTCCACAGGCATGCAGATTTGTCTAATTGACATTTCCAAATTGCCCACAGTGTATGTGAGTGTGAATCCTGTGATGGCCTGACACACTGTCCAACGTGTACACTGCCTAGTCTCTGGGATAGGCTCCAGGCGCCCCCACGACCCTCTTACAGGATAAATGGTATTGAGAGAGGTAGTGTTAGATGCTAAGTGTGCTTGCTTCACTTTCTTTTTTAGGTGCATTGAGATAAAAAAATTCATAAATTTCATGCATGTTTCAGTTCTGGAAAACATGACACTTTCACAAGTACTGTACACTATGCAAAATGTGTCATATAAAATATTTAATATAGACTTGTTATAGCTATTATTGCATTTGACTGGCCACTTGAGTTGAGTTGAATTGAGAAGAACTCAAACCCAGCAATCTGCAATGAATGTCATGTTGGACTGCACGTGCTCTGTCAGTGTTCTTAAAGTAAAATTTTTTTTAATGCTTTATGGCTCTAATAAATAATTAATGTACTATTGTATAGTTTTGAACACTGAGCCTACTAATAATAATCGAATGCCTGGGTTATGGTCACAGCTTGGTTATGTTCAAGGGGTCTCTGACTGCAAAATGTTTAGGTCACTGGTCTGTACTGTACATACTGTACTGTATGTATATAGAGCTTAAATAAGCTGGAGTTCTGCAATCTAAAGCAAGACTATGTTGACCTACTACATTTACTTCTCATGCACTACAGTTTTATTAACATTCAGTTTCAGGCAACGCTATTAATTCGACTAGCTGGGTCAAAACAATGGCATTATATTTACTGGGGAAAAGTAGTGTGCTTCAAATATGAGCTAGTCATTTCTTGCTAATGGACTGAATAACCACAAGGACTCCAGGGGGTGTGATTAGCTAGTGTTTATACAGGATACAGTACACACAACTGGCACTGCCAACCATATATTGTTGTAAAGCCTATAAAAACTGCTATTGTTTTTTGGAAGCAGCAATATGTTAGTCCCTGTTTTACAAGGGGGTTAAGTCCTAAGAAACTCATCATATGTTGAATATATTATAAGTAAAACATGCATTTAATCCTGTACACCTAACATCCATCTACTGTACAGTAGGTACCACTGTGGTCCAACAAGGGACCGTGGAGGCAAATGGTAACTACTGTAACTATTGCCATTTTGTACACACGTGGACAAAATTGTTGGTGCCCTTCGTTCAATGAAAGAAAAACTCACAATGGTCACAGAAATAACTTTAATCTGACAAAAGTAATAATAAATATGAATTTTATAAATGTTAACCAATGAAAGTCAGACATTGCTTTTCAACCATGCTTCAACGGAATTATTAAAAAAGATGAACTCATGGAACAGGCCTGGACAAAAATGATGGTACCCCTAACTTAATCGTTTGTTGCACAACCTTTTGAGGCAATCACTGCAATCAAACGATTCCTGTAACTGTCAATGAGACTTCTGCACCTCTCTGCAGGTATTTTGGCCCACTCCTCATGAGCAAGCTGCTCCAGTTGTTTCCGGTTTGAAGGGTGCCTTTTCCAGACAGCATGTTTCAGCTCCTTCCAAAGATGCTCAATAGGATTGAGGTCAGGGCTCATAGAAGGCCACTTTAGAATAGTCCAATGTTTTCCTCTTAGCCATTCTTGGGTGTTTTAGCTGTGTGTTTTGGGTCATTGTCCTGTTGCAAGACCCATGACATGCGACTGAGACCCAGCTTTCTGACACTGGCCAGCACATTTCTCTCTAGAATCCCTTGATAGTCTTGAGATTTCATTGTACCCTGCACAGATTCAAGACACCCTGTGCCAGATGCAGCAAAGCAGCCCCAGAACATAACAGAGCCTCCTCCATGTTTCACAGTAGGGACAGTGTTCTTTTCTTGATATGCTTCATTTTTCCGTCTGTGAACATAGAGCTGATGTGCCTTGGCAAAAAGTTCCATTTTTGTCTCATCTGTCCATAGGACATTCTCCCAGAAGCTTTGTGGCTTGTTTGGCATATTCCAGTCTGGCGTTTTTATGATTTGTTTTCAACAATGGTGTCCTCCTTGGTCGTCTCCCATGTAGTCCACTTTGGCTCAAACAACGACGGATGATGCGATCTGACACTGATGTTCCTTGACCATGAAGTTCACCTTGGATCTCTTTAGAAGTCTTTCTGGGCTCTTTTGTTACCATTCGGATTATCCGCCTCTTTGATTTGTCATCATTTTTCCTCCTGCGGCCACGTCCAGGTAGGTTGGCTACAGTCCCATGGATCTTAAATTTCTGAATAATATGTGCAACTGTAGTCACAGGAACATCTAGCTGCTTGGAAATGGTCTTATAGCCTTTACCTTTAACATGCTTGTCTATAATTTTCTTTCGAATCTCCTGAGACAACCCTTTCCTCCGCTTTCTCTGGTCCATGTTGAGTGTGGTACATACCATGTCACCAAACAACACAGTGACTACCTGGAGCCCTATATATAGGCCCACTGACTGATTACAAGATTGTACACACCTATGATGCTAAGTAGTGGACACACCTTGAATTAACATGTCCCTTTGGTCACATTATTTTCAGTATTTTCTAGGGGTACCATCATTTTTGTCCAAGCCTGTTCCATGAGTTTATTTTTTTTAATAATTCTGTTGAAGCATGGTTGAAAAGCAATGTCTGACTTTCATTGGTTAACATTCATAGAATTCTTATTTATTATTACTTTTGTCAGATTAAAGTTATTTCTGTGACCATTATGAGTTTTACTTTCACTGAGCGAAGGGTACCAACAATTTTGCCCACGTGTGTACGACCATGGTAGGACATCCGGTCAACATTCATATGCACATTCACAAACTTTGGGCAATTAACCAATTAGCCTAAATTGCATGTTTTTGGACTGTGGGAGAAAAACGGAGTACTCCATGCACACAGACCCAATGCAGGAACTGAACCCAGGATCTGAAAGGTACACCTAACCTACAGAACCTAATCTACCTTAAATGTGCTCAGAACATTTAAATTAGCCTGGCTGTGGATGGATGCTCCACAAAAACAACCGAGTAACACTTCAGAATAATAAGTACCGTGTGGAAATGGTTACATATCTTGTGCATGGAGCCACATGATAAATAAAAGTCACAATGACATATTCAATCTGACTTATACATATCCTCAGTTTTGATCTCAGGAAAGATCAGGATAAACAAAATAAAGAAGCACAACATCACAATATTGACTACACACCATGAGCTTGGGATGAGAGGTTATAGATTTAGTTCGAAAGAACATTCACACTGTGCAAAAACAGTGTGCAGAATGTGAGAATTAAGCAAGCGGTGCATTGCAAGTGAGTAATTATTTTTCTAGTGACATTTTGTTACACATCATTTCACAAAAACAATACAAAAAAGTCATAATAACACCAAAGTGTAGTGACAGAGATTATTCTTCACATGGGTTTGTATGATACCCTCTAGGCTTTCATGACAACTGACTGTGGCTCAGTATGTCAGTGTTTGCCAGGTGAGATCTACATTTGAGAAACAGGACAAAGATTAGAAAAATGTGTTGTCAAAATTATAATTTAAGTATAAGGTCTGTGCTTTATAATTTAAACCTCAATCACAACAACTGTCCTTCAAATAAAAGTGCGTTTTAAAAAAAAATATATATATATAGCTTATGAAAGCAAAGCATCTGTTTGATCACCTAGGAAACTCAGTAGTCCAACTAGGGACCGTCGAGACCAATGGAGACCACTGTATTTATTCCCATCTTATATGACCGTGGTAGGACCTCAGAGCAACATTCACATTGACTCATTATGGGCAATTTGGGAACACCAGTTAGCCCAATCTGCATGTCTTTGGACTGTGGGAGGAAACCGAGAGAACCCGGTGGAAACCTATCAAGCATGGGGACAACATGCAAACTCCATGCATTCAGACCTGAATCAAACCCAGGACCTGGAGGTGCAAGGCCACAGTACTAACCACTAAGTCATCGTGCCGCCTACATCTGTTTGATCACCCTTTTGAAAATATTAATGTAAGTTTATGTCAGGTGTGAGTTGTATGACAAGTGCATCTGAAGGTGTATGTAGTAGTAGTGTGACACTTGGTTGCATCCAACCCATTCTCTTTAAATGCAGCAGTAACCAAGAAATTTTAAATTGTTGGTTGGTCAACAGTAAAATAAAATCTCTTCCCAACAGAAGGTAAACTATTTGTTTCCTGGAATAAAAAATTGATATGTTACAAAATTGTACTGTTATACAAAATCAATGATTTTATGCTATTCAACTACATCTCTACTATACAACTACCATCTCCTGCTGTGCGTTAGAGCAAGTACTTAGACACCCCGCTACATGGGTGGAGATCTCAACCCGCCAAGATTGAACCCAAAGTTACACCCCTGATTCGATTCCGCTACAAACAGTGCCAACCTCATGCCTCAAACTGTCTACGAACTTATACTATTTACCCATGAGATACCACCTAAACCACATCATTTTGCCAAGACTTGTCAAGTAGGGCTACCATTCTTCACTTGTTAACAGTGATCTGGATACCCATGTTTTGAATAGCAGTGACCACAGAAGCTATGAACCTGTTGCACAGTTCCGTAATAGTGCAATGTAATGTCTATTAGAACATATAATATGTTACATATAATACTACGTAATGTAGTAGTTTAGCGCACAGGGGTGTATTTAACCATGTATGTGGTATTTCTTATAGCAAAGATTTCAGGGTTGTATTTGGCCATTTTAGTGGGTTTGTTCCATTCTTTGTACGCAAGTATTTTATAAGCATTCCAGTAATGACAACTCAAAGCTGTCCACATCAACACCAAACAAGGAATGTGGTACATTTTTTAACTCTACCATCCATTGTGCAGGGACACAAACCACTTGTACTTCTGTTAACCAAACTACGAATCACTACAATCTACATTTGGATAACAAATTTGCAAGCATTTTCAAAAAACTCACCCACCCAGAGAACATTTCCTGGCTGCTAGCCAGTAGGTACCTGCACTCCAACATCATTGGAATTTGACCTTGCGAGCTCCTGACCGTGGGACAAATGCTTTATTATTGTGCCACCCATGACCCAAATGCCAAGAGAGCAGACGATGACTCAAAATCTGACTCTTATTCAAATCTGAAGTTAACAAAAGGTAAACAATTCAAGATTTAAGTTGAACAGAATAAGGGAAACATTAAAACATGTAAAGCTCTCCATATTCAAATTCAAGTAAGTGCAAATATTAATTGCTTATAGTAATAAGGAACACTGTGTTTTTACCTCTGGACAAATGTAACCAGAATTACAGATTGGAAAATTGTATAAAATTTACATATGAACAGCTTTGAGACTGGGGAATAAGACGTCTTCTTGTGTTCATTTCATCCCAATACATTTATACAATCATAACAACTGCCCTTTAGCTATGATTATAACTGGGGTTATAAGGCAATGGGTTTTGTGGACAGAGTTCACAGTGAAAATGCTAGAGAATTTCATTAAAGCTGGTTTCTGAACTGTGCCTTTTCAGTGGTCCCCACTGTCCTACATTTTGAATGAATATGGTGTGTATTGTGTGAAAGCATTCACCCTAGAGGAGAACTCTATGAAAAGATCAATACATATATTCTAGGACATCCTGATGTATTTGTATCTGTATCAAGGCAAGCATATCTGACATGCATTCTGATATTCTTAGTACTCCTGCTGAATCAAATGTCCATTCAAAATGTCTAAACTCTTTAAATGGATTATACTTCCTCCCCAGGCAGTTCTTAGAATGAAGGTCTTTTTTTTTTTTTTTTTTTTTTAAAGAGGGGGAGTAAATAAATTGGCTATTGAGCAAGTCTTTAAGTAAATAGGGTAGCTTGGCTTGTATTTATAGGCACCCATTGCCATGTTAATTCTGACTCATTCCTTACTCCAGTGCAAACAAAATCTCTAATCACTTCATGGTCTTTCCCGTCACAGAGCCAGCTGATGATCACGCTGAGCGAGGATGACAAACTCGGTCTCTGCCAGTGATGCATCCATCACATAGTAGCAAAGTCTGCCTGCTTATTTATTATATACATGCTGAGATCTGTGCAGCTGCTCAAGCCATTTCAACTTCAGCTTTATTGTTTCCTTCAGATTCCTCCTTTTCCCTCGAGTGTTTCCTTAAGCAGCTAGGCTTCCAATGGTTTCTAAAAGGTAGCCTGTGTACGTTTCAGCATTTTCTTCTTAAACAGCAGGTTTCAGAAATCAGCCAATAAAACACAACCAGCTATACTGTACCCAAAATCTATGGTGTTAAAATAGATATGAAACTGAATGTCTTCACAGCAGATTCAGAAACACTTTATCCTGGTCATGGTGGATCTGGAAGTAGTCCCAGGAACACTGCGTATGAGAATACAAACCCAGTAGGCCTTTCCACAATTATTTTTACTTGAAAAATGACTATATTTTCTCTTTGAAAACAATTTCTCTTTAGGGTTAATCCCTCCCTCCCTCCCTCCATCCATCCATCCATCCATGTATTTGCATGGTCATTTAACCGTTGAGGCAATTTAGCTTACGTGGCATGGTTTTGGAAATTCAGAGGAAACCATAGACCCAAGAGGAAACCCACACAGACTAAAACCCAAGATCAGGATCAACCAGGGTACCCTGGACCATCAAGCACGGAAAGCGTACCACCTGTTGTGTCACAATGTGGAAAAAATTAAAACTTTAATCCAACGGTAATTCCATTCTCCTGCCACAGCCAAAATCCTGAGTGTTTGTTCATAATCCACCTGAATCTCCAGTATATCCAGGATTTTGTGCATCCCAGATTTTTGCAAACTCTGGCTGAACCATGTGCTGGAAAGCCATGTAAAGTATCTAAATGACTAAAATGATAATGATTAAAAAAAGATCGCCGGTGGTGCACTACGTACGGCTGTAACTCCACTGACTAAAACGAACGTCTTTGTAATGCAGCCAATGAGACACTGCCACATGCTCGATCACATCTCGCCTTATGGCCAAAACATAAATCATAAATCAACACTGTGTTCTGTCTACGTTGGAAAGGATCTGTCATTAGACATGAAGCATATAGTGACTGGACTAGCTGGCCTGTTAAATAGAAATATAGTAAACTTTTGATTCATGGGTTTTCTGTACAGTAAAAGCATTAATTCATTATCTATCTATTGACTACTTACAAACTCTGGTAATGTTAATATCAGGCTTTAGAAGTTCAATCAACCAACACATACTATAAGTCTCGGTTATTCTGTACCATGCATTGACACTAATCATAAATCTCCACTTTTAATTGAATTATTATGAATAAGACTTTAAATACAAATGGCAACATACATTAATGTTATACTTCATATCATATCATACATATAACGGATGTAAATGATAATAAAAAAATAAATCTGGCTGTTGCACTTGTGTGTGTGTGTGTATGGATTTTATCTTGTCATCTGGTTTGTGAACAATTTGTTCTGATATTTTAATGATGTCTGTATATTAATGAGGTTTGTATGATAATTAAATCCACAGTGGTCTTCGTTTTAAGCATCTCTCTCTCTCTCTCTCTCACGCTCTCTCTCACTTTCTCTGTGTGTAGCAAAGGGCAAATGACACTTTAGTTTAATTAACTTTAGTTTTTAGACGCAGTTTAAATCAAAGTCAAAAATCTGGTGTTAAATGTTACTCAGATCTGATGCGTGAATACTAATAATGTGAATTAATGTTAAAATGTCCAACTGCTGAATCAAGTAAAAGGGAGCTCTTGCATAATAAGGTGAAATAATAATTAAAAAAAAAAAAGAAATTCTCCAGTATTTCTGCTGCCAAAGTAAGAAAAAAAAAAGTAAATCACCTCGAAAATGTATTTACTTCATCAGCTTAAAATGCCTGATTTTATTTTATAATGACCAAGGTTTCTGTGATGAACTGGATGGGAGAATCTGTTAGATCTTATAAGCTCCAGGTAAATTAAATCTAACGTCCATCCAGCTGATGAGCAGGGAATATGGCTTTTTTTTTTTTTTCTGCTAGTACACTTTCCCAATGCATTATGATCTATTAAGTTTCCAGCTGTGTCACTATTGTGGACAGTGTGGGCTGCATTAATTTATTCACTGATTTGCATTTTAACAAGCCCTTTTAAAAATGCAGTTCATATGCATATTATAATTATTCAATCTTGTAGCATGATTTATTTTAAATGGCTCATTTGTCCAACTTAAATATGATACACTGGAGAAATGAATATTGAACATGACCACTGAATTATGGTGCATTTACAGTACTGTACTTCTCACATGTGGACCTTGCTAACTAAAACTACAGTGTCAGCAAAAGGCAAATTATTATTAATGTACAAATTTAAAGGTCTACATTTTAAATGTCTATAGACTTCCATTTTCATGTAACCACAATATATCATAGTTAAATGTAGTGCAGTATAAGATCTGGGCTGTAAATAAACAAAAAAGAAATGATGGAATGGCATTTTGTTGCATTAAATATATAAATATGACACTATGTACACTATGTACTGTACTGTTCCTTTCAAAAGAAAAATATTAGTATTGTGTTTTTCAGTTTAATATCATATTGAAACTGATAAAATACACTCCATCCTATGCAAACAATTTCAAGACCTTGTTAAAGCTTCATTGATTTGTCATACAACACCTATCTGTACACAATAAAAATAACGGAATGTGCTGGATCAAGTGCTGTTTTTAAAAGCTTCCCAATATTGTTATTTTGTTAAATTTAAACTAATGTTCAGTAATTAATATGACGACTACTGTACATCTGTACATTCATGGACAAATATTTTTGAATTCTTTTATTGGAAGTTTATTTCGATGCTTATCATGTTCTCAGTCATATATAATAAAATTAATCTTTTTTTTTCTTTTCTTAAATGTTATCTTGGTTTTGTGATACTTCGTATTGTATTGGACAAATAAAAAAAAAGAAGCTATTTCCTTCCTCCTATCCACATGACCCAATCTATCGCTGACAGTGTTTAAAGGTAGTGGTCTGGATGCAACTAAATAAAGCTGTCTTGGACACCGCGGAAAAATCTGGCAACGTGGCACACACAAAGCAAGCGCTGAACCCATCTCCGAGCACATGTAACTTTTCCTCCGAAACAAAACATTCATGCACATTTTGAACTTAAGTCAAGAATTTCAAATACAGTCCTAAACGTTATGATGCATTTGATAAAGCTGGATTTGAGAGACAGTTATTAATTCTTTTTTTTATTATTATTATTCTCTCAGTGTGACTCCAAGCTGTTTTCCCATTGCTGCACACAGTGTCTACATAGAGAATTAATGCTTTCAAAATGTCAGTAGACATACCTACCACTGAGAACCCTGTCCTCTCCATTAGAATTTTATTTTCTGTCTCTGGGCCATGATTTACTACTTTTTATTTCATTCTAGGGATTGTTCTGAGTGGCATATCTATATTGAGAGTGCCTCCCTACAATATAACAGTTCTAGTGCCTTATACATTTTATTAGAGAGCCTTATCTTTCTAGTAGTTACCTGGTTATATGAGCACATTGCTGTCCTGCCTGCATTTTCCTGCTATGGTGTAGTAATATGTGCATTGATGCTATGGATGAATCTAAGAAAATGTTATTAGATCAGTGGACGTTGAACGATCATGGTTATGGGTTTACGTCCCAGAATCCTTATCATTTTAAAGTCTAGTTTACAATCCAAGTTTGGAAAGTCAAGGTTCAAATGTGCTTAAAGGTCACAAACAGTGTTTCTCTGCAGTAATGGTGTTCAACTATTCTTTATTTTACCCATAGTTGCATGCCAGACATTACCCCTCACAGGCATTTAGTCCTCATTGAGAAAGACAAATGCAAGCATTTTCTGTCTGAAAAGAGCCTATGCCAATGTACACACTGCCAAGGCTGACACAATTAAGATGAGTTGCTCTTGAGCCAGACTGGTGGATGAGACAGTGGAGCCATCAGAGACGAATTAAAGAGTGCGGGGTAGAGAGAGAAATGAAAAATAGAGACACTCTATCCACTACTACTACGACTATCATTATTAATATTATTATTATTATTATTATTAGAAGTAGTAATAGTATTGGTGGTGGTGGTAGTAGTAGTAGTAGTAATAGAAGAAGAAGAAAAAACTAAAGCAGTAAAAAAGTCAGTTCTTTTCATTGTTTTCTTTGTGCATGTGTAAAATCATCGGATCATGAACAACATATACCTTTTTCCCTGTGCAATTATTTATAACAAAAATTAAGCCAACAAGAAAAAAACATGTACCTTATTGATTCCACATGATTTAAGAGGGGTCGTTACAGCCAGGTGCTCCTAATCATCAGGCCTTGATTAACTGATCAATTGAAAGCCTCTTCTGTCTAAAAAGAACACGGAAGCAGGCTGAGACTGAGGATCACAAAACTGCACAAAGCACAACGCTTCTGGAACAATGTCCTATGGACAAATGAGACAAAGTGGAGTTGTTTGGCCTTAATGTTCAGTGGCACGTTTGACGAAAACCGAACAGCGTTTCAGCAGAAAAAACCTCATACCCACTGTCAAGCACGGCGGTGGAGGGGTGATGGGGTGACAGGGGCTTGTTTTGCAGCTACAGGACCTGGGCACCTTGCAGTCATCGAGTCGTATACCAGAGTGTCCTAAAGGCAACTGTGAGACCATCTGGTCAATGACTAAATCTACATCAGAATGGCTGGAAAATAAAAGAATCAAGGTTTCGATTCAAAGTCCGGACCTCAATCCAACTGAAACGACACAAAGTGTCAAAGTATGTCTTTGTGTCTTAAGGTGGGACCTTAAGAGAGCTATGCATACGCGAACGGCCAAAAACCTCAATAAACTGAAGCAATGCATTAAAAAAAGAATCGGTAAAAAATTCCTCCAATGATGTGAGAGAATGGTAAGATCGTACAGGAAATAATTCCTTCAAGTTATTGCTGTTAAAGGTGGCTCTACAGACTATTGAATCATGGGGGTACTTAGTATTGCAACCATGTCTTTTTCTTTTCGGCTTCATTTTTGTTAAATAAATAATGGCACGTTGAAAAAGTTATATGTTGTTGTTCGACTGAGGTTGGATTTGCTAATACTCACACCACATACACAAAAACACAGCTATTAAAAGAGGGGGTACCACAGTAACTTTGGAGCATGATTGTAAGGCTGCTGCATCATAGCTCCAATATTCCAGTCTCGATCCGGACCTCACATGTCCTCCAGGTTCTTAGGTTCCCTGTCCCCTCCAAAAACCTTGGCTTGGGTAAGACAAATTGTCCCCAGAATGATCCTGACCTGTATAGAACTGGAATACCATTCGGGGTGTCCTGTATACCCACCTCATGCCAGTGTTCCCAGGATCTAAGTGCTTTAAAACAGTTTTTGGCACTACGTCGCTTGACTTAATTAAAATTGAGCGAGTAAAAAGACCTTTAGGATATTGGAGAGAGCGTAAAGAAAATGAACTTAAAACAAGTCACAAAGTAGCCATTAAACCATAAACAGAGTGGGATGTAATGATATGGTGGAAAGTGTTACACCTTTATTTAGTGTCAAACTGTCAAGGAGCTCAGTTTCGTTTGGTACTGAACAAGACACAGGCATTCCCTACATCTCACACTAAAGTCGCAAAACATCACATGCCCGGGGAAGAATGCAGATCTGTGTGTTTCTGTGTGACGAAACAGAATCATGCATCTGTGAACAGTTCAACCCCAGGGACAAGGGGAAACTACTGACAGATTACAGTTCCATAATCTTGTAATTCATTTCCTTTTTCTTTGACAGTGTTTTGCTTATCATTTTCTTAAGTCTGATTTAAGCTTTCTTTCAAACAGCTTGTCTCATAACTTTCTAAAATCAACAGCGATTATGCAGTAACAGCATGAGAATGAATACAGCCAGAAGCTGGCAGGAGCTTCAATCCCTGCATGTTTCACACCTTCTTTTTAAACTTGTATATCACAGACAGTGAAGAAATTTTTTGGACAACCTTTTAGCATAATAGAATAATTTTCCCTTCAAATCACTCTCGGTCACTTACTCACCGTCTATACCGCTTTATCCTGTATACAGGGTCGCGGGGGGGCCTGGAGACCAGATGGAATGGCAACCCTGTAAAGGACGTATCTATCTCAGGTACATTACATTCATAGGGCAATTTAGAAACACCAGTTAGCCTAAGCTGCATGTCTACAGACTGTGAGAGGAAACCGGAGTACCCAGAGTAAATCCACCGAGCACGGGAAGAACACCCATACTGTACTTCATTACTGTGCGCACAGACCCGAGACAGGAATCGTACCCAGAACCCGGAGGTGCACGGCGACAGTGCTAACCACTAAGCCACCGCGCTGCCTTCCTTCCAATCAGGTCATCTGAAATCTACAGTATATTATATATTATATAAGTAAACAATAAATGAGTTTCACAAAACTGCATTTGCTATCCACAAGTTGTAGCCACTTTCTCTTTCTACCCAAAGCCTAAAGCAAATGGATTTGTTTTTGATTAAGTACATTTTTAAAGATTCTTGTAGTGTAGTGCCTCCCAAAGTGGGGTCTGTCTGGAGTCTACCAAAGTCAGACGGCCGGGGGTAAGCTTCCAGTGCGAGATGAAACAGTCAATTTGTTGTTGCTGTTTGTTTGTTTTTTTATTTTTATTTTTTATGCGTTACAGTTACTTATAGGACAGTCATTGATTTTAGTCAATGATCGGATTTCCTGTGAATTTCAGGTGAACTCTTATGAACAAGATTTGGATTATTAAAAATTCCTAAAACATTCAATGTTGCATGTTCATTCTGCGCACCTGGGCATAGCCTGTGTAGCAGAAATGTGCATTTGGTACTTTCATACCAAATCGATTTAGTTCATCGGGACTGCAGTAGCATCATACGAGTCTCAGCAGTACTTTGGAATGCATTTTTTGCATGGATTTAAGGTGGTAGAATTCGGACCTGCTTACTTACATCGTACTGACCTCCCGTGTGACAAACTTCACGATCGGTGTGCAGAGAAGGAAGATGACAACGAGCCGTGTTGGAATGTACTCATATGCACCTCAACTCTGTTTTGTTTTTGATGAACAGACTTCAATCAAGCATAGAGTGTGCAGTTAAAGTGATCATTAATTGATTGTTGATTGGTTTGAATGACTTCCGAATCCCATTACTAGCTACAGTACAGTGATGTCAATCACTCACTCTCTCTCTCTTTCACTCATCGTCTATACTGCTTTATCCTGTGTACAGGGTCGCGGAGGGCCTGGAGCCTATCCAAGGGCACAAGTCTGGGTACACCCTGGCCGGGGTGCGAATACATTGCAGAATGTCAATTATCAAAGTTAACACTTTTACTAAAGGATTTTCTGGATTAATTGATCACTTAGGTTAAACAGACTAAATCAAATCCATATCAACTCAACTAAAAGTAATTACAAGTATAAACAATCTAAAAAAAAAAAAGGTTTCTCTGATTATCTCTTTCTCATGTGCAATGCAGGGATTTTGGAGAAGTTCTTGCATGGTCTTATACTGGCAGCTTGTTCATAGGGAGAGTACATTTATATCAGCCATTTAATCTTAATCTTCATACGTCCTGATTCTTTACATTTTTCACATAGTCTTTATCTACATCTGAATAGTCACCATGCATGTTAATTATGTTGCTTTTTGATTGATAGATATAAGCTGATTGCATATTGCTTTGCTTAGATGTTGCACAAAATGACTTTATTAGAGTTATTTCATTAGTGGTCAAAAATACAAAATGAAAAAAATTATACTAGACCACCAAATGGGTAAGAATCTCCCCCATCGCCCCCCCCCCCTCCCCCCATCTGCTCACTGTATAAACATTTTCAGTGGAGCAGCAGACATGCCAGTTAGTGACAGGGTTGTCAGATTGGGCAACTCATTGAGGGTGTTTTGTACACACAATCGGAATTGTGTGTCTGTGACGAACAGAACTATTTCTGTTATTAGATATATTGCAAAGATTGCATAAGGAAGGGGGAGATCAGAAATCAGAAATACACAAAACGCACTTGTATCCCTCTCAGAGTCAAAGAAAACCAAGGACTTCCTATATATTATCTGATGGCCAAAATATTGAATTATTTTAATGCATTCTTTGTTGATTGAGAGATGTACGTGGACCGAAAAAACTTAAAATCTGAAACCACTGAAATCAGGCTGCTAGACTGTATGGTGGATGACTGTACTGTATGTTGTCCACTCTCCATTGCTATTTATTCTTCTAGTCTTAAAAAAAAAAAAATCACTTGGTAGTAGCCTATAATATAAGTCATGTAGGACAGCCTCTCGACTTCATTTTGTTTGAGGCTATGTCATTATTAACGTTGGCCTGCCCCAACTAAATCTATGGGCACAAGCTGCTGCTGCTGCTACTCACAAAATAGCTCTAATGGAATGCAAAATGGGGAAAAAAAAAAAAAAAAACAGAAAAATTCCATTTAACAATCCCAGACCTTCCAGGGTTTCTTTAGGGTACTGAAAGCTTTTGCCAAATGTAACCTTCACAGTAAGAAGCTTTGATATGTAGCTTCTGGGTCTGCTCTCATTCATTATTACTGAAGACAATGGGGCCCATTAGTACTTGTTCCTAACTGTGTTATTAGCATACAGGGTAAGCAGAGTGAGTGAGAAAGAAAAGGAAGAGCAGACAAAAGAAACCCAGAAAGAGAGACAGCACGGAGGTAGATATGTAGAAAGTGAAAGAGGGAGGGAGAGAGAGGGGAGGGGAGGGGATAAACATGTGCTCAGGAGAATATGCTTTAGCAGATAAGAAAAAAAGAATACAAGAATAGTGTGTGTTTTTGTGTGTGCAGTGTGTGTGCAGTGTGGACAGTCCTTGGTATAAGCACCCTTTGTGCTAAGCATGTGAAGGTCAGCTAAACAGCTCATTCATATATAAAAATTCTAATAGAATATCCTGGGTATGCTCCAGTTCCTATTTATCTCACTTCGCATAGACTGACTTTAGATCTGAACGAGTAAAGTTTTCAAGTATAATATCAAAGGAGCATTATGGAAATATTATAACGCAATTGGTTGCAGAATCGAAGCAATTTGGTTATCTCGCTCATCAGCAAAGAAATAACAGACCACTGGATCTTGATTAATAAGTCACCACTGGCAGCATCAACCTTGAATCGTAGGTACCGAGTATCAGCAGAGAAGAATCATTGTAAAGGAGATGCAGTCAACAAAGCAGCATGTGTAGCAGTTCTGTTTTTATTCATCGTTTTCATTTTTCAGACAAAAAGGGACGAAGAGATTGTGACAGGAGGATGGGTCAAATGATCAGCGGACAAGCTAATTCAAAGAAATGTGCCCAGAACTTTGTCTGAGAAATTGCATCAACAGGAGTCTTCAGGGAACAAACAAAAAAAAACAAAATCATGCACCAAGGACATCAGCGGTTGCTGTCAGCATAAATGGAAATTTCATCTGTCTTGGGACGTGTGCTTCCCTTGAGTCTGAGACTATGAGTATGTGTGTAAAAAGAATAGCCCACAGTCAGGTGTTCTATCAATACTAAAGTTATAAATAATTAAAAGAGCAGTGCAACGGTATAAGCACATGTTCACAGGTAAGAAATGGGGGGATGCGATCCGTGGTCTGGATACAGAAGAGGAAAAACTGGATTTAGTGTTTTGTGGGGGAGATCATTTTTGATCATCTTATCTACCAATTAAATAAGCATGCAATAATTGCAGACATCCATGTGTGAAAGGGTTACCACTGTCAACAAAAGTTTTTTTTCTCAAGTGTATGCTTTCTCTGTTCATGAATGACTGGTAGATGCCAATTTTTGGGGGGGAAAAGTTCCAAAAGGCAAAACATGAATTCAGGACTCAGTTGCTCCAGTCGTGGGGCCACACACACACACACACACACACACACACACACACACACACACACACATATAGATAGATAGATACTGTAGATACACATAAATACACTACATATATACACACAGCACAGAGTGCAAGTTTGAACTTGACAAGGCAAAAGCTCTCATTTCCGTTCAGTTGTTTTGGTTTGGTTGAATTTCTAAAAGTGCGCTGTGTAAAGCTGAATAAACGTGAGCTTGGCTAAAATCCCACCTGTCTCCCAAGCCTTTCTCCACACACACACCCACACACTCACTGGGATTACTTTCTTTTGTCATTACTTCCTAAACAACACAGCGTAGCTTTCACATATCATTCATATTGTATTAGATAGAATTAAATAATCTCAAGATGTTTTTAAGTATACAGAAGTATGTGTGTAGGTTATATGCATACTGTATACTATGCCATTTTATATAATAGACATTGGCTTCTGCAGATTTTGCTTTCCACAGGAGGTCCTGAAACAAATCTCTGAAGACAGACTCTATAGTTGACTTGGAAGAGTCATTTTGTGGTGCATGCTGTTGGACAAACCATTACGAGCATCAGGTTCTCTGGTGGACTAGTGGCTAGCATCAGTTCCTCCCCTGAAATGGCCTGGGTTCGATTTCCAGTCTGGGAACCAACTCAACAAAATCTGGCATCAGCAGTATGAGCAAGGATGTAATATAGTTGAGAATTATAAATAAATGCTATAAATAAGTCTTATTTGAAAAACTGTATAGAGGTCATCCATTCAAAGTCATCTCAAAGTCACTGTCCAACTTTCAAAAACATGCTAATAACAACGGTGTTCCAAAGTCTACACTTCCTATCCAATACTACTATTACCATTACTATTACTGTGGAACCTTGGATTACGAGCATAATTCGTTCCGGAAGCAGCTCGTATTCCAAAAACACTTGTAAACCAAATAGACTTTTCCCATAAGAAATAATGAAAACTCAAATTATTCATTCTACAGCCCAAAACAATAAATACATAAAAATAATTAATACAACATATAAAGTAAAAATAAAACAAATGAACCTGCACTTAACATAAAAAAAGTAAAAATAAATCCAGACAGTTAAGTGTTTCCGTTTGTGCGCGCAGGCACCTTGTATTTGTGTGTGTGTGTGTGTGTGTGTGTGTGTGTGTGTGTGTGTGTGTGTGTGTGTGTGTGTGTGGAATTTGCCCCTCGCCTCGTCTTAAACAGTAAAACTCCTTCTCCCTCCCGCACCTCGCTTTTTAAGTTTCACAACTAACATGCACAATGCAAACACTGTTTTAACGGGAAAAAAAGAAATCTCTCTCATGATACTCGCGTGAGCAGACTAACGGAATCACTGCTGTAAAGTAAAAAATAAAAAAATAAAAAATGAACCAGCATCTTACCTTTCAAAAGAATCGCGACAGAGCTGAGTTTTCTGTGTAAATAAAGCGCGTGTGTAAAGCGCCGAGGAGATCTGTGTGTGTGTGTGTGTGTGTGTCAAATTATGCGCACGCACACGCACACACAAAGTAAGTGTGTGTGGGGCACAGTGTCAAATTACGTGCGTGCAAACAGAAGAGAGAGGGAGATGTTGATTATAAGAGACGAGCACTAAGATGCAGCAGGGGACTCTTATTTTGACATAGGGGACGCAGCAGGGGAGACGATTACCCATAATTCCAGCAGCGCAAGGGAGAGAAAAATCATTGCCTCAGTTGTGATCACTTGCCGCTCGGTGTCAAAATAAGAGTCGCATGCGTGATACATGATACTCGGCGCTCGTAAACTAATACTTGCTCGGTTTCCGATTAAAAATTTATTAAAAATCTTTGTCGGGTTTGCGGAACAATTGTAAACCACGTTACTCGCAATCTGAGGTTCCACTGTACGTCGCCACAACAAAATTTCTTTTTGATCATTGCGACAAACAAACGTTCTGCTGGAAAGCTGGTTGGTGCAAACTGGCAAATTATTAAACTATTATAACTGTACATGCATAAGCTCCTTTATCCTCCCCTCATCATAATTGTAAAAAAGTCACTTGAGCGCTGTTTTAAAAGTCACACAATAACAATTGTTTTTAATATAGGGTAATCCCCTTGCATCTATGTAATATTAGCTATTTGGCTGACACACTAGGCATCAAGATTTATTGACAAAACACACACACACACACACACACACACACACACACACACACACACACACACACACACACACACACACACACACACACTCCATTTTGCCTGTAAACTGTAAACAAGGCATAAACTCTAAAAAACTACATATGGCTGAAACAAATAGCCTTGGCTGTATAGCACCAGAGCCCATGAATTGAAAATTCAAAGGAAACACTACAGCAATTTGGACAAACAAAATAAATCCTGCAGCACGTCAGCAGTTTCTAAAAGTGACCCATCTGATCCAACAACCATGCAATGGTTTCACAGAGATCACAATTTCCTATTCTGAAGTGTGATGAAAATTTCCATGATTTCCATGTGCTTCTTTGAAGTCATATTCTGGCTCCCATCTGATGTAAAGGTTTAAAGTGTAGATTCATTCATTAGTTTTCTTGGTCCTCTGTTCCCATGGTAACCAGAGAAACACTGATAGCTCCTTTCATTTTGGTCCTTTTATCAATATAAATCCATAATGTTGAGGATTCGACTTCTCCATGGAAATACATCTCATCTCCTTTCCAATCAATCCTGCCAAGTGACATGAGATGACAGTGCCTGCCAAACTCTGTCAATCATCTAAACACATGAGACATCGTCTCTCATACTTTCTCCAGACTTGCTGCATGAGACACCATTTCCGGATTTGTTTAGTTGGACATGTTTAGCCAAACCCGTGCAAATATTTGCATTTAAATCTCTCCCTAGATTACCTCCCCTTGAGTAAAATTATCAACCCTTTTAAATCAGTAGCATAAGTGTTTCCTTCCATCAAAATCCTTAAGCAATTTAGTCCATTACATTCCTTTCATCTCATAACAAATCTCATAAGCACAATTGTGCCAAAAAAAAAAATAATAAATTCCTCTCCATGGTGCTGAATGCCACACCAAAAATGCTGCTCTTTCTCTCTTTCTCCAACAGACACTCTGATCCACTTTCAGAGCAAACAAGGCCTGGGTAAGTGCAGTCGACCCCAGAGCTTGTAAAATAACCAGAGACGATCGATTGCCTTGTCTGATTGATACAAGGGAGCTACACAAATATCTCCATCCACCCATTGATGGATTCATTAAAACTCAATTTTAGCTTGGAGATCATTCATGTATCCCATGCATTCGTACAATGTCTGTCATGCAGCCAGCTGGACACAGAAAGACAAACCAGATGCACATAAATGCATTTTTAATCTCTCTCTCTCTCTCTCTCTCTCTCTCTCTCTCACTCAACCACACACACACTCCATCTCAGTGTGTCTCAGAATGCCCCATCTCAGCATGCCATCATGGCTATTTAATTCATGGTTAAAATGATTGGCATTCAATCAGCTGTGGCAGTGCTTAACATTGTTAGCTAAAAAATGAAAATGCACCCCCAACCCCGCCTCCCCGGCCCCCCGCCCCGAATATAACCCTGATATTCACGATACACAAAACAATCAAGTATAAGCAGGGTGTTAAGACTCATTTAGATTCAAAGGTTGTTTGCATCTGCATTATACTGAAAAATATACGATTTTTTGAGACAAGCCTTCACACATTGAATGATTCTCATCTGCTTCCATTGTTCCTAAGGAATTGGTTCTCTAAGAAAGTAACACAAAGTAGCAACTAAAGTATAAAGTAGTGAACCTAACCATCCCTAATTATGACATATCTAATTTATTTATATACACACACAGGCAAAGCTCTTTTTTAGCTTCTAAAGATCAGTGACTCATCTACAGAAAAACGTCATTCAGTTCAGTTAATTAAAGCAGACAAACATCTGCAAGCCTTTTCAGTTTGTGCTTTTCACTAAATGGTGGTAAAATAATAATTACTGTCAATTAACAGATGCTACCTTTTAACCCCCCCACCCAAAAAAAAAGTTTAATAAAAAAAATACATGCCAACTTACAATAATCTTTATATTTATAATGCTGTTATAGTATAGTTATAGTATTGCTCTTCTACTGTATGTGATGTCTCTAGTATATCAAGCTGGTACTAATGTGTTAGGAGCGCTGCTCTGTTTTGAAAGTGAGTTGTTTTCCTTGCTTTAATAAATGCATATTTCACCCTGATTTAGCGTTTGCACATCCTTTTAACTACAGTCTGCAAAAATCCCTCAGCCTCAAGTTCATCTTCTACTTTTGCAATTAAACACGTTTATTTTTAGACAAATTTTATCCCAACAGTTGCAGCTGATGATGTGTAGTGTTTAGAGTATACACCAACTATCACCAAACTTAAACTGCTGACCTGGTAAAACGTCATAAAAATATGCTGACATCTAGGGGAAGTCAGGGAAATTTCGACCACGCGGTAATTTCGGCCAGCAGGATCTGACCGTTTCCAGCCTATCTATAGTAGTTTACTTGCTGCCATCTTGTGAATGATGTTGAATTGTGTATAGGTTTACATTCTGGTGAATGAATAATCAATATCTCAATCATAAACTATCAAATAAAGCATGGTTTTCAGATTGTTCATCAGTATTTCATCAGTACTTGTGTGCACACTTATCACTTTCTGTTTTTGTATAATAATCTGTTTTAATTCAATAAACGTTCATTTTGTTTATTGCTGTGCAATTTTACCGCATTGGTCAGGGTAAAATTTGGCCCAAAATTATTGCTAAATATATTCAAATTTCATGCAGTTCAAATATAATCCAAACGTTTAATCACCACAACAAACACATTCGTTTTACTAATATTTTAAATATTTACCTTGGCTTATACAAATGTAGAATTTTATTTTTGGAAATGGTTGAATTTATCCAGACTTCCCCTATAGATGTCTTAATGCATATTTGTAAAAAGCCTTAAACGAACTACAAATGAAAAGTGTCCTTATTGTATATACCAGTTTATTTGGAACAGTTCAAACACATCAACATATGTCCCATTTTTGGATAGATGATTTTATATGTGACACCAAAATAGCCTTTTTTACACTGTTAAGCTGTTTCACTTCAACCAATAATCATTTAAAATGCTAAGTATTCATATTTTCTTTCTGAGTATTGATACTAAATCTGTTGTATGTTTCTAGAAGCATTTGCTCTTTAAAAATTGGTTCTTAATTGGTAAAACCTTCAAAAGCAAAAAAATCTGTAGTGTCCGTAACCATGTCAAACTCATGTTGCAATATTTATGTTGTCTTTTTCTGTGAAATCTAAATTGGCCAAGTTTCATCTAAATTACAATTAAGAGCTTTGAAAGGCGGGTTTGATTCCCGCCTCAGGGTCTGTGTGCATGGAGTTTGCATGTTCTCCCCATGCTTGTTGGGTTTCCTCTGGATACTCCAGTTTCCTCCAACAGTCCTAAGCCATGCAAATTAGGCTAATTGGCGTTCCCAAATTGCCCGTAGTGTAAGATTTAGTGTGTGCCCTGTGATTAATTGGCTCTTCTGGAATAGGCTTCATTTGGAACACATCCCAGACAGGTTTTACAAGACATCTGATTGAGACAAGAGGTGTGCATTGGGACTGAGAATATCTTAAGAGAAACTTCCTGATCTGGGTTGATATCATGTATATTATTAATATTTGGACAAACTAAATCTGATAGAAAATATTACAGAGAGATAAAAACAAAAATAACATCCATGTGATCTGAATTAAGACAGAAAAGGAAAAAAAAAACACTTAGATTGTTAGATAGATTGAGGTTCTGTCCTTGCACTGGCACTACTGTAGGTTTCCCCAGTGTTTTCCAATGTTTCACCACACAGATACAGAAAGCACTACAGTACACCTCACACTGTTTACAAACAGTATATGATGTTACATTGGTACTGTAATTACAGTATAGTCAGGTGTTGTTCTTCGAATGTTGTGAGGACATTGTCTTTTGTTCCTGTAAAAGAATGTACTCTTAACTTTTGAGGGATTTGAAAAGACACTGTAGAGAGTGGAGACGTAACTGAGCTTTTGTTGTTGAATGAGTAAGAGGTTGTGGAGCACGAGCGGATAACGAGTGAGTGGCTACATCTGTGTGTAAGTAATGGGATGCTAATATATATATATATATATATATATATATATATATATATATATATATATATATATATATATATATATATATATATATATATATATATCTTGTGCGACTTGCAGTGAGCAGTTGAAAACCAGACAGCTGGTGCAGAGCATGGAAATGCTGACAATGTCCTGCTGCGCTATGTGTCTAGTCTGTGCAACTAGTGGCACAGTGGCGTAGCACTGTCACCTCGCACCTCCAGGGTTTAGGGTTCGAGTCCCACCTTAGGTCTGTGTGTGCGTCGAGTTCTCCCCATGCTTGGTGGGTTTCCTTCCACTGTCTGAAGACATGGAGATTAGGTTAACTGGCGTTCCCAAATTGGCCATTATGTGTGAGTATGTGGGTGTCCTGCGATAGATTGGCACCCTGTCCAGGCAGTACCCTGCCTAGTCTCCTGAGATATGCTTAAGGCCCCAGAAACCCTGTACAGGTTAAGTGGCATAAAAGATGAATTGATGAATTAATCAATGAATGAATGAATGAATGAATGAAGCAATTGTCTATGCTGGTAAAAGAACTAAAAGGAAGATCCATTACTACTCCAACAACTCCTACTGCTACTACCACTCCTAAAAATAAATAGAAGAAGCAGAAGAATAAAAAATCATCATCTCTCTCTCTCTCTCTCTCCCAAGCCTGCCCCCAGCATCCTCAATTTCTGTCACCAGGGTCACACTGTCATTCAGTGATCTGCTATCTGAAACATGGTAACAAATCTCAGAAAAATTTAATGCTTTCCTATGTTGCCTGCTTCCTCCATATGAACCCAAAATGATCCCAGCTTGCAGGCTAAATATAAAATACAGAATGCATGGGAAACAAATCCTGTCTGGATATATTCATGGCTAGCTAATCAATACTCAACAAGTTAGTCTGTGATCATCCGGAACCAAGCCTCTTAACTGAAAAGACACTGTGGTCTAAGCAAAGCTGTGATTCTTTAAAAAATAATTTAAAAAATCCATAGATTGATCACGATGGTGTCATTGAAGTGTTGAAACCCAAATGCCTGATGAGAATGGCTGCGGCAGATTGGGAGGACCGGTGATTGTGGCGCAGCGGGAGAAAACAAATTTGCACGGGATCGTTGGAGCATGCTGCCAAGCTGCATTTATTGCGTTTGTTTATCTGCCACCATTAACCGCTAACGGCATGAGCGCCACGGGGCAGCTAGAACTGACAGCATAATGATGACAGGGAATTACAGCGCGTTCATACAGACAGTCCTTCCTTATTCTCACACCCTCTCCTTCTACACCAACTCCAACTGCCTGCCATTTTACGCAAAAGGAAATGTCAAGGAAGACGACGTCAAAAACCAATGGAGGTCAGAGGGAAAAGGATTCAAATTCATTACTCAACTACACTGATAAAGAGACTTAACAAAGAATAACCTTTTAAATTAACAATGTTTTACAATACATGCTAATTAAGACCCAACATGCTCCTGAATTAACCCAAGTGGTTTTAAGGATAAAAGAGACTTGTTATGGCGTCAGAATTTCAATAGCAAATCTAATTTTTTTTTTTTCAACTTTCACAAGCTGAACATGGAATAAGATCATGTCATTTTATTCCTCCTCGCTCGCTTGCAATCATTTATTCTGTCCTTTCTGAAAAATTGCCTGAAACCCGCTCTGCCATGGAGGGATAGAGAACGATCCAAAAAAAAGAAAATTTTTGTATAGGTTGTGCTATAAGTTCCATGAGATAGGCTCCAAGCCCCCCCGCGAACCTACACAGAATAAGTGGTATAAATAATGTAGAGATGCATGTCTGAAAAAAAGACCTGAAAAAAACTATAGCTAATGTAAGTCAAACATCCGTCCATTATTTATACCGCTCATCCTGTGTAGGGATGCAGGCGGCCTCAAGTTTATTCCAGAAAACCAGGCAGGGTACACCTTGGATAGGGTGCCAATTAATCGCATGCACTCTTTGGACTGTGGAGAAAACCCACCAAGCATGATCAAAACATGCATACTTCACACACATAGATCAGAGACAAGTTTCAAACACCTGACCATGAAGGTGCGAGGCTACAGGGCTAACCACAAAGCCACGGTGCCACCATAAGTCAAACATACATACTGTATATTGATCATTTTTATTCCATGTTAGTGAAATCAAAGAATTCTCCATTTTCCTCGGCACAAATGTATTTAAAACAAAAAAGTTTAAAAAGTTAATTATAGAAAAAATGGTGCATGCTAGATGTGACTGCAGGTTACCTGTACGTATTATCTAGTGTTCTACAGGGTTATTTATTCTAACATTAAATTTGAGTTCTGTGCTATAGGAAACGGCCTTGCATGTTAACTCCCATATGGATTCATTTTTGACTAAGAATTTGAATCCTTTAATTCTAACAGTCACGTCACAGTTGATTTCTATTGTTAAGATAAAATCCCACAAACCTGCTTAAATAATTCTCATTGCTTATTTGATATTTTGTGGTATCTGAATAATTAAAGATTCCCTCAAAATAAGCGAGAATAAAAGCCCTAAATGGTTCTGACATTATTTTTGCTATGGTTGTGTTTGAAATCGTCTATTCAGGGCTGTTTCTCCACTTTCAGGTAGCAGGAGAGAAGCTTTAGGTGTTCATGCTGCTTCTACTGTTTCCCACTGGGCGCATGGTGCACAGCACTTCATTCTCATTCGAAATCTTTCTGAGCTTTTGCTTTCATTCTCCTTCTCTTTCATTTCCCCCCCCCTCATGAATAATGCTTTCAGAGCTTTGACTTCTCTTCAGAAACGATCAGATCACCAGGAGTCATGATTACTTGAAAAGAAGGTGACAGCTTTTGGTTTCAGTCCTCTAAAGGATGGCAAGGATGGTAAGGCAGGACCATTTTTCTTGTACTCCTCTGCAGGGATGGAGCTGAGTCGAGTGCTGAGTGCTCACAAATCACCGGCTCTGTTGCGCTGACTAGACTCTAACCACCTCTGCTGATTACAGTCAGAGTAAAGGTTAAGCACAGCAGCTACAGGTCCGAATGAAAGACAACTTGCTTCTAACTGGCTGATTATATCAATTCAAAAGCTTTTAATATATAGAAATGCCAGATGGCTGTTACATCCTAATGTCTTTTCTCCACACTGATAGTGAGGACCATTAACTTCACCTTATTTTGACCTCACAATTCTCAATTTGCAGTTGGATTCCAGTAATACATTCGGTCATTTTCTACACCACGTATTCTGAACAGGGTTACAGGAAGCCTGGAAACTTCAAGCACAAGGAAGGTTACACCCTGGACAGAGTCGCAATCCATCGCAGGCCATTTACACACTATGGGTAATTTGGAATTGCCAATTAGCCTAATCTGCATATCTTTGGACAGTGGGAGGAAACCCAGAGGAAATTCTACACACCCAGATGCGAGATGGGAATCGAATCCTCGAGCCTGGACGTGCAAGCACACTGTGCAAACCCCTTCCAATACTGTAATACAATCATTTGTACAGTGCCCTGCAAACGTACTCATACACTTTGAACTTTTCCACATTTTGTCACGCTACAAAATGTTTTGCCAATAAAAGTCTGAAAAGTGTGCCGTGCATTTGTATTCAGCCCCCTTCCAGTGGAACCAAATGCCTTCAGAAGTCACCTAATTAGTAAACAATGTCCACCTGTGTGTAATTTCATTTAACTAAAGCCCAAGCAACACACCAAACAGGTCAGGGAGAAAGTTGTGGAGAAGTTTAAAGCAGGGTCAGGTTGTAAAAAAATATCCCAACCTTTGAACATCTCACATTTTGAACAGCGCTGTTCAATCCATCATCGGAAAATGACCTAAACTGACAGACTGGGCAAGGAGAGCTTTAATCAGAGAAGCAGCCAAGAGGCCCATGGTAACTCTGAAGGAGCTGCAGTGATCCACAGCTCAGGTAGGAGAATCTGTCTACAGGACAACTATTAGTCATGCACTTCCCAAATCTGGCATTTTTGTAAGAGTGGCAGAAAAAAAAGCCATTGTTGAAGAAAGTAGTCCCATTTGCAGTTTGTAGTATGCCGTGTGGGGGACACATGCAAACATGTATAAGAAGATGCTCTGGTCAGATACGCTAAATGCAAAACTATAAGTGTGGCGGAGAACTAACACTGTGCATGGTGGTGGCAGCACCATGTTGTGGGGATTCTTTTCTTCAGCAGGAACAGGGAAGCTGGTCAGAGTTGATGGGAAGATGAATTGAGCCAAATACTGTACTGCGCAATCTTATAAGAGTCTACAAAAGCGGAGGTTCACCTTCCAGCAGGGCAACGACCCTAAACATACAGGTGCTTTCATTGGAAAGCACCTACAATGGAATGGTTTAGATCAAAGCATATTCATGTATTGGATTGGGAATTTGAAATGAAGTCCAATTTGAGAATCTGTGGCAAGACTTGAAAATTGCTATTTATAGACATTCCATCCGATCTGACTGAGCTTGATCTGTTTCGCAAAGAAGAATGGGCAAAAATTTCACTCTCTTTTCTCGATGTGCAAAGCTGGTAGAGACATACTGCACCCCAAAAGACTTGCAGCAGCGAAATTTGTTCAACCAAAGTATTGACTCACGGGAGCTGAATACAAATGCACGCCATACTTTTCAGATATTTATTTATAAAAAATGTTGTTGAAAACCATTTATCATTTTCACAATTATGTGCCAATTTGTGTCGGTCGATTACATAAAAAATCCCAACAAAATACATTTACGTTTGTGGTTGAAATGTTCAAGGGGTACTGTATGAATACGTTTGCAAGGCACTGTAATTGTAATTAGCTGGAGTGTTTCATATTTTCTTTTGTTCTCCCTAAAATTGTCTCTGACATGGGCTAGGACTGTGTAGTTCATAAGGATATATTAAGAACGCTATAATCATAAACTGCTTGAGAAAGCACCTAACTTACTTTATCTCATGAGATATATCTCCATAATGTTTACTTGCCATGTGTAGTGCAAAGATCCTGCTGGGTTTATTATCACACATTTATTGCTCGCTAATTAAAACTGTAACCCAGTGTACTCTTGACTTCTATTTTTATTTTTAAATGTGTTTAATGTTTCTACACTTTTACTTCTACTGTTTCTATAGCACCCACGCATTTTTATCTCTTCATTATCACCGATTTTTCCCTCTCAGTGTGCCTCATGGTTCCCAGTGAGATGAGCACTGTTTTCATGTTGTGTTTTGTTTTTGGCTCTCCACATGCTTGTATTGTTGTTGTTGTTTTTTTCTCTCATCATAGGTCTTTGGTATTCATGTGTTTTTTGGTATTCATGTTCTTTGTTTTGTGTGTGTTTCAATTTCAATTTACAGTATTTTCTTGATCATCAGGTTTAAACACTCTTCATCATCGTTCTTCTATTGTGTTTGTTACTCCTAGTATAACGCTCAATGTAATATTAGATATTTGTGCATTTGTATTCTTGTTCCTTATACTTTCTTACATCCAGTACACCATATAGCCCCATATTGTGCATTGGGCCATAAGGAGTAGTTAATCGGATATAAATTAATCATATGAAAATGGAAATCGCAATAAAGACCCGTCCAATTACTTAATCGCAAGAGGCTGCAATTAAAGGTGATATACACATAGTCGGAAATCTATCTATTTCTCCTCTTAATAAAAGCCATTATTTGCTAGTAGACTAGATAAATACATATGAACATGTATTTTATATGAACAACATTCCACCTGAGCTACGTTATTTAGAGACTCAGTTATTTAGAACAGCTTTTGATATTTCATAATTAGATTTTTATAATTGTATGTTTTATTTTGTTTTGAATTTTTTATTGATATCTTATTACCATTTTTTTCAAGCTGTGAAGCACTTTGGTTCAACTTAGGTTTGTATTTAAATAAAAATAAATGTTGAATACAAAGTGGCATATAATAGTTACATATAGCAATTTAAGTTGCAATTGTAAAAAAAAATATGCCAAAATAATCATGGATCAAATCATGCAGCCCTTAAAAGGAAATTCTACACACCCAGATCCGAGACGGGAATCGAATCCTCGAGCCTGGACGTGCAAGCACACTGTGCAAACCCCTTCCGATACTGTAATACAATCATTTGTACAGTGCCCTGCAAACGTACTCATACACTTTGAACTTTTCCACATTTTGTCACGCTACAAAATGTTTTGCCAATAAAAATCTGAAAAGTGTGCCGTGCATTTGTATTCAGCCCCCTTTACTCTGATACCCCGAACTATAATCCAGTGGAACCAAATGCCTTCAGAAGTCACCTAATTAGTAAACAATGTCCACCTGTGTTTAATTTTCATTTAACTAAAGCCCAAGCAACACACCTAACAGGTCAGGGAAAAAGTATAAAAAATATTTTAAAAAATATGCCAAAATAATCATGAATCAAATCATGCAGCCCTTAAAAGAAAGAAGAGCAACATTAAAAAAATAATAATATTTTTTAAACTCAACAAACAAACAAAATGCTACATTAGAGTTTTATAATGGGGAAATAAACAAACAGACTCACGAACTAAAGTAACTATTCTATTAGAAATGTCTTAGCTTGACATCATCTCTTTCCCAGAGGTGCAGGCATGAATCAACTACACAACACTGCGAGTCATTTATTTCATTAATCAATTAACTAATTCATTGTTTATTTATTTGTTTGTTTGTTTTTGTTTGTTTATGTTTTTCACATCTTCTACCTAAACATGCATTAAAGTAAATATAATTTTACTGGTAAAGTAAAATTATACTTACTGCTGTAATTTTTTGATGGCGCTATGGGACTCTGCTATGGGGCATTACTGCTGCATAAAACAAGAATATTTATCAGATGACCACATGGAGGATGGTGTGTTCATCCATTTGGTGTTGGGGTGCTTTGAAATTCCTGTAGCCATCTATATTAGTGTCCAAAAGTAAAAGACAAAAGTGAAATTCACTGTTGTAACTCTTTAAAGCTCAGAGCACTTTAGCCATTACTTACATATTTATCTCATTATACATACATCTGAGCAGTTGAAGGTTAAGGGTCTTGCTCAAGGGCACAACAGGGACAACTTGCTGGTCGTGGGATTTGAACCTGGGACCTTACGTTGTCATGATTCATGTCCTGTCTGAACTTTTTCCCACGCTGTCACCGCTGACATGTGCCTTTATTTTTCTTACCCTTCATGTGTTTTCCGCCCCTCCTGTGCACCTGTCTCCTATCCGCTGATTACTCCAGCGATTTAAGCACGCTCTGCACGCTGCTTAAATCGCTGGATTATCTCGTGTGTTACGTACCTTGATTTTCTCGCGTTTTCTTTTTCTCGTGTTCACGTTGCCAAGTTCGCTTTGTTTTTCGGTTCTTGATTTTTTGTCTCTCCCCTCGGATTTGTTCGCCTCGCTCTTTTGATCTCCCGGTTTGGAGCTGCTCATCACAAAGCTAACCCTCGCTGACGTCACGACCCAGCTCCAACGGCTCCAACTCTCTCCAGTGCAAAGTGGGAGCTCCTGCATGCAACAAGAACCACAGCTCCCCGCCCCTCCCACCTATGAAGGAGATCCAGGCACCTGTCGATCCTTCCTCTCTCAGTGCACGCTGATATTTGAGCTCCAGCCTTCCACATTTTCCACTGAACGCTCAAAGGTCGCGTACGTGATAACTCTCCTCTCAGGACGAGCTCGGGAATGAAGCACTGCACTGTGGGATGCTCACGACCCCTGCTGCTCCAACTACAAAGATTTTGCTAAAGAGATGAGGAGGGTGTTCGATCGCTCATGTCATGGCAGGGAGGCAGGACACAAGTTGTTAAAGCTCTGCCAAGGCTCACACTCAGCCTATGACTACACCATTGAGTTCCAGACCCTAGCTCTCTCCAGTGGGTGGAATGGTCGGGCCCTGAGTGACACCTTTTTTGAAGGACAAAGTGTCTTTTTCGGAGACACTCCAGGACGTGTTAATCTCCCACAAACTTCCCTCGTCACTCCAGGAGCTCATGGATCTAGCTGGCCGAGTGGATTCACACCTCCGCCTTCGAAGTTCAGCGACTTCAGCCAAGGCTCTAGGAATCCCCGCTCTCCCCTTGGAGACCCACCTTAAGGTTCAGGCACTCAATGGTAGCCCGCTCCCATCTATCACCCACAGAACTCCCCTCGTCGGCCTAAGAGTCTCGGGCAACCATTTAGAGCAGACTTCACTGTTCATGATGGAGGGATCACATGCCACTGTTGTCCTAGGCCTGCCCTGGCTAACCCGTCACAACCCACAAATCGATTGGATCAGGAACACAATCATAGCTTGGAACCCATCATGTGCTAATACCTGCTTGCGAGCTGCAGCCACGTCTTGTCTCAGTTCTGCGTCTGTGGAGGAACCACCAGATCTCACCAATGTCCCTTCAGATTACCATGATCTCAAGGAGGTCTTCAGTAAATCTCGTGCCATCTCTCTGCCCCCCCACCGACCATATGACTGCGCCATCAACCTGGGACCAGTCCCTCGAGGTAGCCCTATGGTGCATGGCTTCCCGAGATGTCACCTCTTGGAGCAAGTTTTTGCCTTGGGTGGAGTACACCCACAACTCCCAGGTATCGTCATCTTCTGGTTTGTCTCCCTTCCCGTGCTGTCTGGGCTATCAACCACCATTGTTCCCGTCGCAGGAGGAGGAGGTCAGTGTCCCATCTGCCCAAGCTTTTATCCGACGCTGCAGAAGGACCTGGCTACAAGCAAGGAGAACGCTGTTACGGGTCGGCAGAAGATACAAGAGACAGGCCAACCGCAAATGCTCCCAGGCTCCCAAGTACAGGGTGGGGCAGAGAGTCATGCTCGCTGCCAGAGACATCCCCCTAAAGACCACCTGCCGCAAACACATCTGCAGGTGTCATTTGATCAATCCATGCCTGCTTGATTGCTTCCTGAAGATCATGACATGAAATGAAATTTGCAACAGAAGTTCACAATTCACCTGAGAATTCCCTAGTTATAGCCTTTTTAGTACAGACGTGGTCACCCCGACTTCAGAAAGTAACATTCTTGCCACATGCTGTATTTGGTCTATCCATTTAACTAAACCAGCTTATTTTAATTAGCACAACTCATCAGCTCAATGCTCAAGTGTAATTCGTGACCTGTTGCATGCAGGGTGAACTCTAATACATACAGTAGCACATGTTGTCTTAATACTTTTGCCCACAACTTTATTGACACCGTAGCATAAGAGCACATACATACTGCACCAAACATTATGTTTCTTTTTTCCTGTAGAGATATTCTGCATCACTTCCTGTAGGTAAGAACAACCTAAACCCAAAGAGATGATTCACAGACAGGAACCTTCACAGTTCAGCCTTTCTTTATTTCTCTCTGCGCAGCATATATAGTCTGTTCTATTTGAGGAAGGCCTTACGGCTTAGGAAATACTATTAGAAGTTTTAATGGAAAGTGGACTGTTATTTCAGCTGAAGGGAACAGAAGAAGCATAGATTCAAAAATGGAGCAGTGCTGAGATTTCTTGAAAAGCAAACAAAAAAAAAAAAAGAAAGAAAAAGTCTGCGCACCAAATCAGAAAACCAGTAGTTGAAAAAGGTCATCCGAATTTCAGTGATACTGCTGAGTATTATGCAAAATGAATTGTCAGTATTAATGGATTTGGTGTGATTTATGGACATGTAAACTCCATAACAGCTGGTTGACGATTAAATATCTCATAGTGGATGAGACAATAGTCCATTTATTCATTCATTTTCTGTATGATCAGGACTGCGTTGGTAGTCTATCATGGGAACACTGGGTGTGCGGAACAGGAAACACATGCCAGAGCATCTCTCAGAGCACACGTCTTTACACCTAGGGACAATTAGAGCTGCCAATCCACCCGTTTGACAGTTGGGAGGTGGGAGACAACCTACTGTACACAGATTCAGAGAAACTGCAAAACCTCACACAAACAGTAAAGGAAGGTCAGGGTCAATCCCTGAGCTATGATGAGCCCACAGTTTGTTTGCTCTTACAGTCTAGAAAAAAAAGTCTGTTGTATCTAGTTAGTATGGGGGTGTTCAAGTCAAACCAGGACTTTTGATTGATGTGCTTGAATGTCATCAACACAGAACGATTTCCCATTATATCAGAGCCATGATCGGACTGCCTGCTTCATATCTGATATGCTGGCCTCCCAGGAACTCCTTTAATGGCCCAAACATGTGGAAATGTTGACTATACGGGATGTATGTAACAAGAACTCCCTGCTAAGCTCCTATAATTTGCAAGTGGTGTTTGTGAAAGATTGTGTGTACAGTTCTCACAGACAGATGTGTCTCAAGTTGGCACCAACTCATTCATCTTCTATACTGGTCATCCTGTACAGGGTCCCTGGGAACCCGGAGACTATCCCAGGAGACTTTAGGCACGGACAGGATGCCAGTCCAATTGCAAGGAGTGCACACACACTATGGGAAATTTGGGAATTAACCTGATCTGCACGTCTTTGGACTGTGGGAGGAAACCGGAATACATGGAGGAAAGCACAGGGACCCACCAAGCACAGGGAGAACATGCACAGACCCGAGGCGGGAGTCAAACTCTCTTGAGAGGCGAGGCTACAGTGCTAACCATTATGAAGTTATCCATTGACTAACCCTAACCCTAACCCTAACCCTTTCAAAAGCTACACTCGATGCTGCGTGAAACGCTATGGGAACATCTCTTTGTTCTCCGGTTGTGAAGCCTGTGCATGTCAAAACCGCCGAATACCTCGGCTTATAACCTCTGCCAGGCATGACGTCACCGAATAAGGTGCACCTGCAGGTTATAAATAGGAGTGAACGGGAAACATCCTCAGATCTTTTTGTCTTCAGGGCTGCTTTGTGTTTGCGTGTGCATGTGCAAGCCATAACAAAAGCAAAAAAAGGAAAATAACAGCATTAACTCACCGATATGGCAGAGTTGCTTAAGAGATGCGTGCCTCCGTGCGATAGATCTCTTTCGGAGGGCGATCTTCATGAATTTTGTCTCGAGTGCTTGGGGGAAGAACACGCTCACCTCGGGCTTCAGGGAGACTGTGAGTACTGTGATCTTCTCCCTATTAAGGTGCTTTGCGCGTGGCTCGCTTTCTTTAAAGAGAAACCACGAGCCGCGGTGCATTCCTGGGGCTCGCGTGCTGATCTGGCAGATGCGCACGAGACGGAATTTCCCCTTTCTCTCGCGCTCTCTCCGGATCAGGAAGTTTTAGCTTCCGCTTCGCAAGCGTGCTCCGGCGCTTCTTGTGAAGTAGTGGAAGAATCCTCCTCTCTCGCTTCCATGGAAGTAGCCTCCTCACAACGCTCCTCCAGTGCAGACAGAGCTTATGAGGAATTATTAGAGGTTATAACGCGTGCGGTCGAGCGATTGCATATCGACTGGCCGCAGAAGCGAGATTCCCCCAAGCGTTCGAAATTGGATGACAGGTTTCTGTCGGGTGGCCGGGGGGAGGAGCCTCAACGTCTCTCTCTCCCCTTCTTTGGTGACCTCCATGATGAATTAACTCTTTCATGGAGCAAGCCGTATTCATCGCGTGTTTTTGTGCCATCGCGTGTTTTTGTGCCACTTATTCGAATATTGTTGATGCGAAAGCACACACTTATATGATGATGCCCCAGATAGAAGAGACGCTTGCGGGCTATCTCTCTCCTGGGACATCATCCTCCCTGAAAAAGCCTACTCTCTCCTCCAAGCCGTGTAGATTGACATCTGCTTTGGTGGGGAAAGCTTTTCAGGCAGCAGGTCAGGCTGGTGCTTCACTGCACACCATGGCGGTTTTGCAGGCCTACCAGGCTGACCTGCTGAAGGACCTGAGCTCCGGCGGGGTTATTGATGACGGCGTTTGGAGAGCTCTGCCGAGCCACAGACCTGTCTCTCCGTGCAACCAAGCAGACGGCCCGTGCTGTGGGCCGTTCTATGGCTGCCATGGTATCCACGGAGAGGCATCTGTGGCTGAACCTCACGGTCATCAAGGATAAGGATCGTGCTGCCCTCCTTGATGCCCCCGTCTCGCCTTCCGGCCTCTTTGGCGACGCTGTTAATTCCGTCGCCACTAGGTTTCGAGAAGCGAAGCTATATGAACAGGCCTTTGGGAGGTTCCTTCCCCGCCGTGCTCAAGAACTGGGACAGTCGGCCACCCGGCCCCGGCCAGGTCTGGCCCCTATCAGGCATGAGGTGCAGAAGGAGAGCGTGACCATCCGCGCACCCCCTCGTAAAGACTGGGGTGGGGCTCGCCGCTCTTCTCAATCTGCCTCAAAAAGCCCGGATCTGAGGAGCTTCCTCTCTTCAAAGAGGAAGCCCTGAGGCTCGTGCGCCCGGGGCCGTGGGGTTGTCTCCCCCCAGGGAGGGGCGCCTGGATTTTCATCACAAAACAGGGCCTCCTCCCTGGCACTCCCAGGAGGCCGGTGTTCAATCCCTGCCACCACTGGTGTTTCGGGGAGCGCCGGTCTCCAACGAAAAGTTGGGTGTTCGGGCATCTCCTGCCACACTTCAGGATACCCAACACCTAACACCCCCCCATCCAGCCGAAGTGTCAAAGCTCGTGCCCCTTTCGGAGAAGCTGGCAGCGTGGAAACTACTGCCAGGCGTATCTCCTTGGGTACAAAGGACTGTAGCCACAGGCTACAGGATTCAGTTTGCACATCGTCCTCCGCGTGGTCTCCACTTCCGTGAAACCGGACCGAGCACATCTGCTGGCCCAGGAGTTACAGACTCTGGCCATAGAACATGTTCCCCTCCCAGACAGAGAGTCGGGCTACTACAGTCGGTACTTTTTGGTGCCCAAGAGAGGGGGGGGGGTTGCGTCCGATCTTGGATCTTCGCGGCTTGAACCGCTATCTCAGGAAATCCAGATTCAAAATGTTGACTGTCAAAATGATTGTTTCTCAAATCCAACCAGAGGATTGGTTTGTGACAATCGATCTCAAGGACGCATATTTCCATATAGAAATATTGCCACAGCACAGGAAGTTCCTGAGGTTCGCTTTCGGGGGCGAAGCTTACCAGTATCGGGTCCTTCCATTTGGCCTAGCTCTGTCACCCCGCACATATACAAAATGCATGGATGCGGCTCTGGCTCCTTTACGACTCCAGGGCATCCGTATTTTGAATTACATAGCCTGGCCCAGTCTCAGGAGCTAGCGCTTCGACATCGGGATGTCGTCCTAGCCCATCTTCATTCTTTAGGATTGAGACTCAACGCCACAAAGAGCGTTCTCCTTCCTGTTCAGAGGACAACATATTTGGGTGTCATATGGGATTCGATCACAATGCGGGCACAGCTGTCTCCTGCTCATGTCGAATCCATTCTCAACACCCTGAAGGAAATCAAGCTAGGCCAGAAGGTCACTGTTCATCACTTTCAGAAATCTTTAGGCCTCATGGCAGCTGCGTCCACGGTGATACCTTTGGGCCTTCTGCACATGAGAGCATTTCAGCTGTGGCTAAGAGCCAGGGGGTTTCATTCAAGGGCCAAGCCCCAGAGGCTAATAAGGGTTACGCGCCGGGGACTTCGTACCCTTTCTATGTGGTTCAGACCCACCCCGGTTTCTGACTTTGGGTCCCACTCTAGGTCCGTCTTGTCGTCGCAAGATGCTAACGACAGGCGCTTCCCTCACGGGCTGGGGTGCGGTCTTGGATGGCCATCCAGCATCAGGGAGCTGGAGAAGTCATCTTCTCGCGTGGCACATCAATTGCCTCGAAATGATGGCTTTGTTTCTGGCCCTGAAACACTTCCTCCAGCAGTTGAGAGGCTACCATGTCCTAGTGCGGGTGGACAGCACTGCGGTATTCTCATACATAAATCGCCAGGGTGGACTGCGTTGCGCTGCTTGAACAAGCTAGCGCACCAGGTTCTGCTTTGGGAACAGGACAAGTTCCTATCCCTCAGGGCGATTTACATTCCAGGGCATATGAATGTAGGAGCAGACTTGCTATCCAGACAAGCTGTAAAACATGGGGAATGGAAACTCCACCCCGAAGTAGTCAGCCAAATCTGGGAAAGATTTTACGTACCAGAGGTGGACCTCTTTGCCTCACAAGAGGCAGCACAATGCCCCCTTTACTACTCTCTGACTCCTCCAGCTCCCCTGGGTCTGGACGCAATGGCCCACACGTGGCCCAGATTACGCCTTTATGCATTTCCACCTATAGTTCTGCTCCCAGGAGTCCTGGCGAGGGTCCGTCAACAGGGTTTGCGCCTCTTATTGATAGCGCCCCATTGGCCGACCAGAGTGTGGTTCTCGGATATAATATCTCTCCTCGACGGCTCACCCTGGGTGATTCCAGTGAGGAGGAATCTTCTGTCTGAGGCGCAGGGGACATTACTTCATCCCCGGCCCGAGCTCTGGAACCTTCACGTTTGGCCCCTGAAGGGGACAACTGAGACATGCTGGGCTTTCAGCCAGCGTAATTGAAACCATTTTAAGTGCCAGGGCTCCCTCCACTAGAAGAACTTATGCCCTCAAATGGAGTGTATTTGAAAATTGGTGCATGGCAAGACATGTAGACCCAGTTCACTGCCAGATTGTTTCAGTGCTGGAGTTTCTGCAAGAAAAGTTGTCTTCGGGCTTACGCCCTAGTACTCTTAGAACGTATGTAGCCGCTATTTCGGCTTGTCACGCTCTGACCGATGGGGTTTCTGTGGGGAAGCACCATTTAGTTGCCCGTTTTATTCGTGGAGCTAAATGATTGAAGCCGCCCACTAGAGCGACGGTCCCTTCATGGGACTTAGCTAGCGTACTCGAAGGCCTGGCTGACACCCCTTTCGAACCACTAGAGTCAGCGCCTGTCAGGCTTCTGTCTCTTAAGATTGTTTTTTCTTATGGCTATTACTTCTTTGAAGAGGATTGGGGATCTGTAGGCTCTGTCAGTCTCCCCATCCTGCCTAGACTTTGCCCCTGGGCTAGTCAAAGCAATTCTGCATCCTCACCCGAACTATCTTCCCAAGGTTCCATTCTCGACCATCCACCCAGTTGTTCTCGAAGCCTTCTGTCCTCCGCCTTTCACAGCTCCGGAGCAGTACGTGCTCTTCGGATTTACGTCCACCGCACTAGCCAGTGGCGTAAGTCAGAGCAGCTCTTTATTTGCCATGGGGGTCACAACCGGGGGGCGGCTGCCACTAGACAGACTCTGTCACACTGGGTGAGAGATGCTATTGCCCTAGCCTATGAGGCGCGTGGTCACACTTCGCCTCTGGGAATCAGGGCTCATTCAACCAGGGGGATTGCCTCATCGATTGCCTTGGCAAGAGGGGTCCCCCTGCAGCAGGTGTGTGATGCGGCAGGCTGGTCCTCTCCACACACGTTTGTTAGATTTTATAGTCTGGAAGTCAATGCTACTACGGGTTTGCGGAACCTTGAGTCAGCATCCCAGAGGTCTGAGACCTCCTCGGATTTGTGCACACACGCTACACAACCTGGGGGTCCAGACACTTGCAGTGCGGCGGCGTTGGTATTCTCGTTCCCATAGCGTTTTCACGCAGCATCGAGTGTAGCTTTTGAAAGGGAACGTCTCGGGTTACTTGGCTGTAACCCTGGTCCCTAATAAAGCGGGAACGAGATGCTGCGTTCCGATGCCGCACTGCTGGCGTGCCTGGACGTCCTTCAGACAAAATTGACCTGAGGATGTTTCCGGTTCACTCCTATTTATAACCTGCAGGTGCACCTTATTCGGTGATGTCATGCCTGGCAGAGGTTATAAGCCGAGGTATTCGGCGGTTTTGACATGCACAGGCTTCACAACCGGAGAACAAAGAGATGTTCCCATAGCGTTTTCACGCAGCATCTCGTTCCCGCTTTATCAGGGAACAGGGTTACAGCCAAGTAACCCGAGACGGTCTTCTTTAAAACATTTGTACCATTCAAATGTTTTACCAAAGTTAAGCGTCTCATCTCCATAGTGTGTTTAAAGTCTTCTCTACATCGGTTTTACACGTTCATTCACAAGACATTGCATCACAAGTCCCAGTTTGGCTTGAACACCCTATCATATTTTGATCAAGTAGTAGCCTATTTATGTTGAAGAGTAGTGATATAAATAGAGTTTTTTTTTTTTTTTTTTTTAATGCACTCAGAAAATGGTTTGTAAAGTCGTACTGTGTTGCCAGCATGGGCACTCACATCAGACACACAATCAGCAACCAAACACAAATGCAAAAAAAAGTATTATTGTCACCCAAAAAAATATTGACTGAATATCAACCAGCAATTTATTCTGCATTTGTGCAGAGATGAATGTTAAACCATATGGTGATGAAAGACCAACCACTCTACACTAAAGTTTTGCAATCAACACTCGTAAAACATGTAACTGAGTATCAGCTGAGAGGTCACACCATGCAGTTTAACCCCAAACCCAAAGAGAAAAGCCCCACTGTTCTGTGCATATGGGCTACTAAAGAGAGACTGTGTGAGGGTGTATGCAAGTATGAGAGTGGATATGTGTGCAATGAGGCTGTTTCTGTGCTACATTACAGAAACATGGAGGTCACGTCCCTAGTGTCTCTGACAACTTGGTATCCAGCTGGAGGCTACTGTGTATGTGTGTGTGTGTATGAGGGTGAGCGCACACATGAAGCATGTGCATGCACGTGTGCAGAATATGGGAGTCTCCAGAGAGAGTGCAGAGATTATAAATCCATCGCAGGCCATCACCCAAGCTGCACAGAACAGGCTGTTGGCTCGGCCATATGGATGACTTTTCTTGAAAATGCTGTTTCTGGGAAAAGGAATCTAAAATAAGCTTCCTCATACTGTTTACAGTATCTATAGTGTTTATATACAGATTATCCATACTTCCTGGGTAAGAAATTCACCAGTGTGGCTTGTAATGGTTTTTTATTAAAATCTCAAATGAGTGTTAATTTCCATGAGCAATGAGATAAGCTGCCAATGCCAAAAATAGATCTGTTGTGCATTATTTACATTGTTTAACTGCATGAATTAGGTCACATGCAAAGTATTGGCAGGAAACGATATGTTAATGAGTTTTCTGTGTGTGGGAACGATTTGTTCTTGATAGGCGAGTTCTCAAAAGATTTAAGATTAAAGAGTTCTCTACAATACTGCCAGAAAAATCAAAGAAATTAAAAAAAAAAAAAACAATTAATGTCTGTGAGACGCATAGAAAAATTCCTCAGCATACCCTGAGTTATGATCGTGATGGTCCTTCACGTTATTGATCTGGTGTACCTTTGCCTTTAACTCATGGAAATGGTGTGACATAGTGGCACAGAGTTAGATACACTATACTGCCCAAAGTATTCGCTCGCCTGCCTTCACATGCATATGAACTCGAGTAACATCTAATTCTTAATCCGTAGGGTTTAATATGATGTTGGCCTTTGCAGCTATAGCAGCTTCAACTCTTCTGGCAAGGCTTTCCAAAAAAAGTGTCTCTATGGGAATTTTGACTATTCTTCCAAACCAAACCCGCTCATCCTGGTGCGCAATCATGTTGGAATAGAAAAGGACCATCCCTAAATTGTTCCCACAAAGTTGGGAGAGTGAAAGTGTCCAAAATGTCTTGGTACAGTATGCTGAAGCATTAAGAGTTCCTTTCACTGGAAGTAAGGGGCCGAGCCCAATGACTGAAAAACAACCCCATACTGTACCAGTTCCAACATGACTGCGCACCAGTGCACAAAGCAATATCCATAAAGACATGGACCAGAGCAAGTTTGGTGTGGAAGAACACGACTAGCCTGCACAGAGTCCGTCCTATAGATCATCTTTGTGCTTTGTGATGAATTAGAGCGGAGACTGCGAGACAGGGTTTCTCATCCAACATCAGTGAATGACCCCAAAATCCCCATGGGGCACTGGTTGCCCAATGGTAGGAGTTCCTCCTGCCATTGGGAAGCCCTGGGTTCGATTCCCAACCAGTGCCCAAATCACAGCCACTGGCTGCACTGCTGGTCCCAAGCCCGGACAAAATGGGAGGGTTGCGCATTTTACTTCCAAAGAACCAAACTTTCTCGTTTTTTAATGTCATCTCAAGGAATAGTTTTCCATGTTTCCTAAAGGATTTATTTTTTTTTTGCTCTCATTTTCAGTCCAGTCCCAAACCAGTTCCATAGAACATGTTTTTTGTTGGTTAAGTCACTTAAGCCATTTAAAAACATCTAACTTAAGTCATGAACCAGTGAGAAACAGGTGCAGATGATGACAGATGATCAGGCCCGAGCTTAGTATACTGGTGATGCTGAATGCTCCATGCTGAGTGGTTGGAACAGACGAGAGGGGAAATGAGGTTGCTGCTGATGTTGTTACATTAACAACCAATGTTTCAAACTGTATCTTTAGCCACTTGATTTAATTTAAAATGAAGAAATTACTTTTTCACAGTGCTATACAAAGTGGAGAACACACAACGTGCCGTTATAGTGTCAGGGTCTTGTCATAGTTTGTCATAGAAATATAACTTTATTAGCTTATTTTCTGCTCGTACCATCACTACGAATGCTCTACTCCATCATCACAAGTACAGAAGGACAAACCAGTCAACCGCAATGACATCCCGTGACATAAATGTAAACTCAAAACGTGTCACAACACGACCTCACGTACAAAAATTTGTCACTCAGTCGGCATGTTAACTTGACATGAAAATAAAAGAAGCACTCTGACAACTGATGCCTGCTGAAATAAGCTTTTATAAATGTTTATGTAAATTTACCCAGCTGTCATGAACAGTTTATGGAGGTGTTATTATAAACATCTCCTACAGTGCTGAAGCCTTTTCTGAACTCACTCATCTCCGAGTGAGAATCTTCCCGCATCTGCGAATTTGGCACACTCACATATGGCACTATAAAAGATAAGCCCATAAACTCATTAAGATAAACTGGTGTGGGTTAATGGATTATACGCATCTGCCTTAGAGTCACATGCCACCGGTTTCATCACGTTCTGACATGATGATTAACAATCAAATCGCACACTAACATTTCCTCGCATGAATTAGAAGGTGGTAACAGGAAACGATCATTATTACCAGCCAATGAAAAGATGGATGTTAAAAACGAATGAGTAATCATGGCTGCGAAAGAACTGAGGAGCTCGAGCGGTGTGACATTCCTGATGGAGTTTTTTTTTCTTTTCTCTGAATTTAAACTGAAGATTTCAGGTGGCCTACATGAGCACATGAGGCAGAGCAATTAAGAAATGTCCTTTCCTCATCTTTTTTCTTGTTTGCAGGGACAATAATGGGAAGACAGATGTCAAGGAATTTTTAATTTACTGATTTCGAAGAAAATGGGAGCAGCGGATGCTGTAAATTGGTTACTTGCCCAAAGTAATTAAAGACTAAAGCCCAGTTGGTGTGGGGGTGGAGAGGGGTTAGTGCGTTCATTAGCAGCGCTGGGAGACAGCAGGTCTTAATGGGAGTACTTAAATTAGGTTTACTGCACCTATGAGAATCATATCCGTGAAAATCCAGGGAAGGTTTTGGAAAAAAGAAACCTTATGAAGTCCCAGCGGGTTTATAACAATCAGGTGTAAAACTGTTAAAAGTTTCTTTGATATGGGAACATGTTTAGAACAGAGGGCTTCTCAGATACATGGCAATCTCTGTTCTTTGTTATCATGAACGATGTTCAAGTCAAACCGGGACCGGTGATGGAATTTATCATGAATTACGGCATAAAACTGACGATGACAAATGACGATCCTGTCCTTAGGAGGCTCTGGGTCCACTGCAGTCAAGTGGAAATCCTGATAACCTGTCGCCAAGTTGCGGAAGAGACGCATCTGTCTGTGAGACAGACAATCATTCTTCAATACCACTTGCACATTACAGGAACTCGGCTGAGGGTTATGGCCACATCCCTCATACAGTCCTGACCTCGGCTCCATGCCAGTTCCACACGTTGAGGCTATTAAAGGAGTTCCTGGGAGGCCAGTGTTTCAGACGTGAAGCAGGAAGTCTGATCATGGCTCCGGTGTACTGAGAAAACTTTCCACCCTGATGGTATCCAAGCACTAGTGAACCATTGGGATAAGTGCATTAGTGTTGCAGGGGATTACTGTATATACAGTAGAGGAATAAAGGGAGGTTTTACTCTCGTAACTGGGTTCTGTTATTCTGCACAATTAAAAGTCCTGGTTTGACTTGAACGCCAATTATAATAAATAAAAAAAACAGAGAATAAGCAGTGCTAGTGATGAGATGACTGTTTACAGTTGCTGTAATGAATGATACCTGGAACTAACTTTTTGCTGATGTGTTACTGAAATAATAAAATATTGTTAATAAAATATTGTTTGGCAAATTGCTGTGATATAAGAGAGAAATAAATGACTAGGAGATGTGCTCTTCCAGGAGGCTAATTAATTTCATGTTACATTTCGGATTAGTTTCCCATAAAAGAAAAAAAAAATCTACAGTCAATAACAGAAAAGAACAATGCCTTTAAATAGAATTATTGCCTCAATTAGTGACAACTCTGGTTAATGACTGCAGTTTTTTCTTTTCGGATAATAGGCAAAAGGTTATAGCTAATAGATTATTGAATAGAATATGGCATGTGAAATAGGTGGTGTTTGTGGGGAGTATTTCCATGAGCAGGAACACATACAGTAAATGCTGACTTTGAGGAAAAAATGGGTTAGCATGCAGAGAGAGACAGAGAGAAGTAAAAAGAAAAAAAGCAAGCCAGGTCAGCTTTACAACTGCTCTCAACCGCAAGGACAAGGCAGAAGAGCAAGAGAAAGAGAGAAAGAGATATGCAGTAAAACAGGAACGAGTGAGAGAAACAGGGAGGGGGTCAGTAAAGCTGTGATTTGTATGACGTATATGAAAAAGGCAAAAGGTAGATGATAAAAGCAGACAGCACTGATAAAGTGCTACAAAGGTCTGAGCTGCGGCATCATAGAGAGAGAGAGAGAGAGAGAGTACAACAAAACCAGTCTGTAAAAGGAAAGGATAAAAAGCACTTTAGGACTACAGACGAAAATAAAAAATGATAAAAAACTCAGAACCCCAGAGTTAACCAATAATCATTTTGGAAGTCTGCCTAGATTTTAGAATTTACAACACTCTTATTCATCCTGCGCCCTCAAATAAAAAGCTACCAACTGATGAAAAAGCAGCTATATTTCTACGACTGTATTACCGAGCAGTTAAATTTTTAAGATGAGTTCTCTGCCTGCCAGGATGTCCAGAAATAGACAGAACAAAATTCACACGGTGTGAGACATAGCCTCTGCTTATGCAAAAAGAAAAGAAATATAAAAAAAGCACCCAAATATATATTTGTGTCATACATATCTCCATTATACACCTACAGAGAAGTAGGCAATTATATAACTAGTGTATTGTGGTAGTTACATGGTGTGTCATCCTGCAGCAACACAAAAAGAAAAGGCTGATTTAGTATTTCTGAAAATTCTGGTAATGACAAAATATACAATATATACACACACAGTTTTATATATATATATATTTATATATATATATATACACAGAGATATATATATATATATATATATACAGAGATATATATATATATACAGAGATATATACACACACACACACACACACACACACACACACACACACACATATATATATATATATATATATATATATATATATATATATATATATATATATATATATATATATATATATATATCACACAGATATATACAGGGTCAAGGCATGAGGCCTTAAAAAATAAATAATTAATCATATGAATAAAAAAATATTTTGTGTTTAACAGAGGTAGTTCTGGAGATCAGGATGGCTAAAGGAATAATTTCTGAATAAGACTAAAAGTTAATGTTTTGCTCACAGTGTCTGGATGAGAACATACCTCACGACAATGCAAAAGGAAGTAACAATATCCAGAATTGCATTGTATCTGTACATTAAAAACTGGATTAACAATAAAAAAAAAACATAAATAAATAGAAATATATAAATAAAATATTTAAATAAAGCTGAAGAAAATAACAAAGCTGAAGAAAAACGATAAAATTTTACTAGTTGAGAACCAAAACAACCATTAATGTAATGCTCCATCATACTATTGTGTTTGATTATTACAGATTTCTAAACACAAGCTTATTAAAGCATCATTAAGTGGCAGATAAAGACTGATCAATGTAATGTTTAAGCTGTCATAACAGCTATCTGATGCTGTTGGTCACACAATAACAATGAGTAAATAAGCAATTTAATTTTTATTAAATTACACACTAATACTGTATGCGTGTAAAGCTTCATTTGATTTACTCTAGAGTAATGAAATTAAACTTCAATTCTGCCTACACCATAGTTCATATAAGATGGAGACTCTTGCTGTGTAACACTATTCATTTTTTTAAAACTTATTTTAAAACTAACACTATATTAATAGTCTATTAAATATATATGATACTATAATATGATGTTTCAAAGAAAAGAGAAGGGCTTACATTATAATACTAGTTACTGTACGTGCATGCTTTATTATACCATAAAGTTTCAATGAAATCACGGTTTCATACTTTGTTACAACTACTCACTACTGTACTTTGTACTTTACTTGAGTATTTTCTGTATGTGATTCGTTTTACTCCTACTCACTTCATTTTTTAAAGAAAACCTGTATTTTTACTCCGTACATTATAAATAGATTTTTAGCTGACAAACAGATTTTTTAATCTAAACATAAGGGTTTCCAAATGTCACTCACACCATATTACGACTGAGATACATCCCACATGGGAAGGACAGAAACAAAACAATTCCACCAATCCAAGCAGGCCAAGTTCACAGAAATTAATGGCAAGTACAGATTGGTTAGTCCATCAAAGTGATGGGCAACATATCCCGACCACCTGGTTTCTGGGCTGCAGATTCTTCTGGCTTGCATTTAAAATGTCTCGAATGGTTGCACTCGTCAAGGTATCATTAGAATCAATATAGCTAATTATCTAACAAACTGAGCAAAAGTGTTATATACATTTTTTATAACCAGCTTATATTCATAATGCTTTGGCATGTCATTTAACCTTATTGTATTTCGCATGCTTGCTTTCGTATGTTCATGTTTCATTGTGTAGACTACTTATAGATTACATTATACAGGGTAGCAATGGTAGCAACTAGCTACTGTAGCTAAGCTACTGAAGTAATGTACTGTAAGCGGCTAACAATGGCTTCCGCCATTTGTTTAATAAATGTAAAATCTTCAACTGTGTACTGTGGAACCTCAGATTGCGAGTAATTCGGTTTACGAGTGTTCCGCAAGACGAGCAAAGATTTTAAATAAATTTTGACTTGAAAAACGAACATGTCTTGGTTTACGAGTGCCAAGTTTTTTGACACCGACACACACACCCTGACACACACACACACACACTCTCTCTCACACCCCCCTCCCCCCCACCCCCCCACCCCCCCCGGCTTCACACAGACACACATACTCTGCTCTACACAGAATCTCTGCTCTGTCGCGATTCTTTTCAAAGGTAAGGTGCTGGTTGATTAGTTTTTTTTTTTTTTTTTTACAGCAGTGATTCCGTTAGTCTGCGCTCACGTGAGTCTCATTAGAGAGGTTTATTTTTTTACCGTTAAAACAGTGCTTCCGTTGTGTATGTGTTTGTTGTGAAACTTAAAAAGCGAGGTGGGGGGAGGGAGGAGGAGTTTTACTGTGTAAGATGAGGTGAGGGAAGAGGCTAATTGCACACACACACACACACACAAATACATGGTGCCTGCGCGCACAAACGGAAACACTTATCAGTTGGGATTTATTTAAACTTTTTTTAAAGGTAAAGTGCAGGTTAATTTGTTTTATTGTTACTTTATATATTGTATTAATTATTTTTCTGTATTTATTTTTTTGGGCTGTGGAACGAATTATTTGAGTTTTTATTATTTCTTATGGGAAGGTTTGATTTGGTTTACGAGTGTTCTGGAATACGGGCCCGCTTCCAGAACGAATTATGCTCGTAATCCAAGGTTCCACCGTATAAGTTAAAGTGCATTTTAGAGCACATACTGTACTGTACTTCAACATGAGAAAAAATTAGAAGTGGTGCTTACTTGTAGTGGAGTACATTTGTAGGCAAGTACATGTTGTCACGTGTTCGGGTGCGAGGCATAAATGCAGAGGTCCAGATGGTTGAAGGAAAACGATGTTTATTTAAAAGAAAAACAGGGAAATCCAACAAAACAAATATACTTTATAAGGAAACTGAAACTAAAACACGAATACACGAAACAAGACACAACTAAACCATGCAGACATTTATCATGGAAAATCAACAGACGCAAGACACGAAACTAAATGAAACCAAACTATTTATAATAAAACTAATGAGCAAGTCGGTTCAGGTGAGCGCCCCCACGTCACCTGACCGAAGTGCATGACGGGAAATGAAGTGAAAACAAAAGAACTACAAACAAAATCACAGGGTGCTTTGGCGCCCTCTAGGGGTTATCCCTGACACATGTACTTTTACTTGAATAATTACGGAGTCTGTGATTTCTGTTAGAACGTAACCAGCCAGACACACGCTATACGCTATACGCTGTATAAGCGTAGAGATATTGAGGTGAGACCCGATGAAATTGGCTGCTGGGGATTTAGTGCAGTAAGATAAAAAATTTAAAAAAAGATCAGTATTTTAAGATGAGGTACGATCTGTCTTTGCTATTAATCTGTTGATATAATAATTTTCATAGGAACTGTCATTTTATGGCAACTTTATTAATATGGATAGATCGGTTGATGGTAGATAGAGCAATGAATACTACAACACCACTGGTATTAACCACTGATGACAGTCATGAGCTCACAGCACTGGTCAGTTTACCCGGACGGATCAGAAAATAAAATATTTTGCATATTTTTCTTCATACCACAAAAAAAAAAAAAAAAGAATTTCTTGTTACTCAACTGCCAACCTGTAATGTGCTACTGAATGACTTTGATGCGGTTGTGACATTGATATTAACCAATGTTTTAGAACTGTGAGACGTGAGCCTCTGCATGCCATACAGTAGCAGCTGGTACTGTATGTTACAGATCTGCCGTGAATTCTGTATAGTGTGAAAATTGAAACGAGTCCGCGAGCTGTACTTGGAAAGAGGGCCGTGCGTTTGACACGTGCTCTAGACTCCCTGAGGAGCTGTGGTGTTGCCTACCAGATCACAAAGACTGAAACACATTTCTATTTCACCAGTAACTGATAAAAATAACACTGTATGTGTTTACAAATTCCAAAAGCAAGCAATGCACCAGACATGAGGACAGTTTGACCAAGTGGTTCCGCAAACTGACCCAGTAGCTTGATAGCTAAGGTAAACAGTGATTGTAGAATTGTGGAATGTTTATCCAGCACAGGTCATATGGCGGCACAGTGGCTTAGTGGAGCATCTCCGTCTTGCTCTTCCAGTGTTGAGGGTTCAAATCTTGCCTCCACTCAGGAATGCTTGGTGCATTTCCTCTAGATACTCTGGTTTCTTTCCACAGTCCAAGGATACAGTGCCATGCAAAAGAGCTACAATGGAATGGTTTTGATCAAACCATACAGTATCCATGCGTTAGAATGGCCCAGTCAAAGTCCACACCTTAATCCAATTGAGTATCTGTGGCAAGACTTGAACATCGCTGTTCACAGACGCTCTCCAACTAATCTGACTGGGCTTGAGCTATTTTGCAAAGACGAACAGGCAAAAATTTCACTCTTTAGATGTGCAAAACTTGTAGAGACATACCCCAAAAGATTTGCAGCGAAAGGTGTTCTACAAAGTATTGACTGGGGGGCTGAAGACAAATGCACGCCACACTTTTCATGTATTATTTTCCTTCCACTTCAAAATTATGTGCCACTTTGTGTAGGTCCCAAAATCCAACTAAAATACATTTATGTTTTTGGTTCTAAATGTGGAAAACGTCAAGGGGTATGAATACTTTTGCAAGGCACTGTATGTGGTGTGGGTTGAATATTATCCATAGTGTATGAACGGGTGTGTGAGTTGACACCCCATCCAGGTTGTGTACCCTGCCTCGTGCCCTGAGTTTCTCCTGATACAGGGTTACCCTCGTGACCATCCCTAGACAAGATAAGAGCTACTGTATAGAGGATGGATGGATGGAAAATGATATGGCGGAAGACTTTAAAATGTGCAAATAATTCAATAAATGTAGCCTGTTGGTGCATGCATACTAAAAATTATGCCCCGAAGTAATCACCTCAGTACGGCTATCTTTGAATCAGAGTGTGTGAATGAAACAGCTGTGACAGCAGTTTTTGGCGACTCCTTACAGTATTGCTGCCTCATGAGAGGCTCTCTGCCAGCACCCTCAGAGAAACACACCGCAAATCCACGATCGGCTCATCAGCCGCTATGGCAATGACGATAACCGCAGGCGTGACAGCCAGAGAATAAAACAAGAGAGAGAGTGAGAGAGAGACTGATCTGCAGATTTGTGTTGCATACAGTTTGGTGTGATGGAGAGAACTGCTTCAAAAAGCAACAGATGGAATAAAACAGGAAAAATAAGAAGGATGGGAAAAGTGGGTTTTTATTTTATTAAAAAAAAATTTTTTGAGGCAAAATGTTCCATACACACGTGGACAAAATTGTTGGTACCCTTCGGTCAATGAAAGAAAAACTCACAATGGTCACATAAATAACTTTAATCTGACAAAAGTAATAATTTTAAAAAATTCTATGAATGTTAACCAATGAATATCAGACATTGCTTTTCAACCATGCTTCAACAGAATTATTTTAAAAAATAAACTCATGGAACAGGCCTGGACAAAAATGATGGTACCCCTAGAAAATACTGAAAATAATGTGACCAAAGGGACATGTTAATTCAAGGTGTGTCCACTAATTAGCATCACAGGTGTCTAAAATCTCGTAATCAGTCAGTGGGCCTATATATAGGGCTCCAGGTAGTCACTGTGTTGTTTGGTGACATGGTATGTACCACACTCAACATGGACCAGAGGAAGCGAAGGAAAGAGATATGAGTTGAGTTGTCTCAGGAGATTCGAAAGAAAATTATAGACAAGCATGTTAAAGGTAAAGGCTATAAGACCATTTCCAAGCAGCTAGATGTTACTGTGACTACAGTTGCACATATTATTCAGAAATTTAAGATCCATGGGACTGTAGCCAACCTCCCTGGACGTGGCCGCAGGAGGAAAATTGATGACAAATCAAAGAGACGGATAATCCGAATGGTAACAAAAGAGCCCAGAAAGACTTCTAAAGAGATCCAAGGTGAACTTCATGCTCAAGGAACATCAGTGTCAGATCGCACCATCCGTCGTTGTTTGAGCCAAAGTGGACTACATGGGAGACGACCAAGGAGGACACCATTGTTGAAAACAAATCATTAAAAAGCCAGACTGGAATATTCCAAACTACATGTTGACAAGCCACAAAGCTTCTGGGAGAATGTCCTATGGACAGATGAGACAAAAATGGAACTTTTTGCCAAGGCACATCAGCTCTATGTTCACAGATGGAAAAATGAAGCATATCAAGAAAAGAACACTGTCCCTACTGTGAAACATGGAGGAGGCTCTGTTATGTTCTGGGGCTGCTTTGCTGCATCTGGCACAGGGTGTCTTGAATCTGTGCAGGGTACAATGAAATCTCAAGACTATCAAGGGATTCTAGAGAGAAATGTGCTGGCCAGTGTCAGAAAGCTAGGTCTCAGTCGCAGGTCATGGGTCTTGCAACAGGACAATGACCCAAGACACACAGCTGAAAACACCCAAGAATGGCTAAGAGGAAAACATTGGACTATTCTAAAGTGGCCTTCTATGAGCCCTGACCTCAATCCTATTGAGCATCTTTGGAAGGAGCTGAAACATGCTGTCTGGAAAAGGCACCCTTCAAACCGGAAACAACTGGAGCAGCTTGCTCATGAGGAGTGGGCCAAAATACCTGCAGAGAGGTGCAGAAGTCTCATTGACAGTTACAGGAATCGTTTGATTGCAGTGATTGCCTCAAAAGGTTGTGCAACAAACTATTAAGTTAGGGGTACCATCATTTTTGTCCAGGCCTGTTCCATGAGTTCATTTTTTTTTTATAATTCCATTGAAGCATGGTTGAAACGTTATGTCTGACCTTCATTGGTTAACATTCATAGAATTCTTATTTATTATTACTTTTGTCAGATTAAAGTTATTTCTGTGACCATTGTGAGTTTTTCTTTCATTGATCGAAGGGTACCAACAATTTTGTCCACGTGTGTATGTGTCTCCAAATCAGACCACTCACACAAACACACACATATCCTGTTTTTTTTTTTTTAGTCTGACACAAATAGAAAGATCACCCAGGGGGTTCCATCAATCTACAGAGTAGTGGCCTTTGTTCTGCCCTTCTCTATCTCTTTTATTTTTCCCCCATCTATCCATTCTCACCGTGCGCCTCTGTCTCTCTCTGTCTTTCTTTCTCGCTCACATGCACACACACACACACACACACACACACACACACACACACACACACACAGAACAGTCTGCTTTCCCAGCCTTCTGCATCCTCACGTTCCCTGTGCACACTCAGAGCCCTGTTTCCTCTCAGCACTAAAGCGAGCGCAAAAGAAAGAGGGAGGGAGATGTTTTTTTTTAATATCCCTCTGCAGAACACAAATATCCGGTGCATGAATGCATATGCCTGCACACACACATACAGAAATACACACTTAATCAACCTGGGAGATGCAAACAGTCAGAGAGACAAACAGATGAATGAGCATGCCTTTTCTGTCACTTGTATCATCCTGTCTTAGCTCCCAAAAAACATACATACATACACTCCACTAATTCTCAACCATGCAAGAACACGTAACAATGCGCAGAACTCACTGTGACCATTGCACAGTACCATGGCAAGGACATGTATTTACCATGTGTTCATGCATTCACATTATTATTACAGTATGCCTGGGTCAGAAATATCACTTAAGCAGTGATAAGGGAGTACTTCTGATTTTTGCTGATGCGGACTGAAGAGTGCCTTATTTCTGTATTTTAGTCTGCGATGCATACAAAGCTCATCATCAGTTCAGAACTCCCACTCATCGTCCCCTGAGAGTCTGCTGTGGGGATGTGTCCTGACACGGAACTCAGGAGGGACCTGTTTTAACCGTATTATTTTGTGATGCCTTAAGGAGTTTGGCATCTTTTAAAGTCACAGCCAGTGGCAAAGTACACTTTTAGAAAACCTTTCAAATATAATCACGGAGAACAGGAAATCGGTACTAGTAGTGTGCCGTGTACCATGAATAATTAAACAGCTGTTTATGACATGCTTTCGGAAGGCGGAAGGAAACCCGATACTACAATACAGAGAAAACCCACATAGAGCAAGGCAGGGACTAGGGGTCAGGATCGATCTGGAGTTCCTGGTGATCTCTGGAGACTATTTATTTGAAACTGGTTGGTGCACCTAGATCAAAATTTCTACTCAGTGAATAAGGATGATAATCCATGACATAATCCTTTAAATAGACAAGTGAATCTGATTAACCGCATGTAAATCAATGTTAACGATCCTTCTCAAGGACCCATCGGTGGCTCTCGGGCCGCACTGGGATTTAAACTCTCAATGTTCCAATATTCACTACAGTCACCACTACTGTACCTCAGAGTGGAAGGTGCCATTTTGAAGTGGAATTAACCGAAACAAAACTATGGAGCGCATTTTGTTTAATATGGACGTACTGCATCCATGAAATCCCACCTCTGGTCTGTGTGCACGTTGTCCCCATGCTTAGTGGGTTTCCTCTGGGTGCTCCGGTTTCCTCCCACAATCCTACGACATGCAAAGTAGACTAACTGGCATTCCCAAATTTCCCGTAATGTGTGAATGAGCGCGTGAGTGTGTGTATGTGTGTGTGTGCCCTGCAATGCATTGACAACCTGTCAATGCTGTACCAAAGTCTTTACCCTGTATACATGGTAAATCTGTACAGACGATGAGTAAGATGAGTGGGTGAATATCCATGAAAATGTATTAATATGTCTAAAATGTCACACGTTAAAAAGGAAACGAGTTAAATACTAAACTAAACTTTAGCACATTATTACCGCCTAAGCTTTGACAGCAATGTTAATCAGTCTCCTTGCTCGCATACACATTTGCCTTGATTGTAGGCATCGTGCATGTTACTGATATTTTTATTATTTCTAATAAATGCTGACTTTGGAGTACATATGCACAGTTTAGGAGTTTATGACGTTTATGAGTCTTAGAGTCTTCGACCATACCGAACTTATCTGGAACTTTTCTTCGCGTGCCGCAAAGTTAATAGTGGAAACTAACAGTTTCATAATCACACCACATTACATTACATCACAGATCGGCTCGTATCCTTCCAGCTACAGTTCTGTACAGTCCACTAAGATCAGCAGATCAGCCAGATGCATGCTACTTATGTCAAAAATGAATGCCACGATTCGAGTGTTTCATGTTTAAGCATCAAATTTGAGCTGATTTTAAACAATAAAGAAATATTGTCAAGTGATTCAAATATTAATTTATCTTACTAAAAAAGTTAAACAATTTTGGCAGCACGGTGGTGTAGTGGCTAGCACTGTTGCCTGGTACCTCCAGGGTCCAGGTTCGAGTCCCACCGAGGTTCGATTCCTGTCTCTGTGTGCATGGAGTTTGCATGTTCTCCCTGTGCTTGGTGGGTTTCCTCTGTGTAGGTTAGGTTAATTGGCATTCCCAACTTTGCTATAGTGTGTGTGTATGTGTGTGTGCCCTGCGATGGATTGGCACCGTGTCCAGGGTGTACCCCACCTTGTACCCTAAGTCTCCTGGGATAGGCTCCAGGCCCCCCGTGACCCTAAATACAGGATTAAGCGATATAGATGATGAGTGAGTGAGTAAAACATTTTTTGGGGATATTTCTACTAATCAAAATAAAATGTAAATTTCAATGTAATGCGTAAGATTTCATTTTATCGTTCGATCATTTTGTAATTTTAAGCAACATTACCTGCCCAAAATGGAAATTTTTCAAAAAAGTGGGAAAAAAATTGCGTTTCTCATGCTACTTCTTAGCCACGTCCCTGTTTAAATGCGTCTAGTGTATTGACACTAATTTACTATCATGCACGTTATCACGCGCTCACCAGGTCCGGTGAGACCGAACCGAGTTATTACTACAGTATGTCTGGTTAAATCTTACCAAGTGCTTACAGTATCACACACTTACTATTTTATCATTGCGTCCCGTGTGTTGGTGTAGATATTGCAAAACTCGTAAAAAAAAAAAAATTTCCGTTACTGGTGTGAGAAATTGGATCCAGTATTTATATTAAATTCACTGAACAAAGACACTGATATAGACGAACACAGACGTTCTGATAATGGACATTCGCATTTGCACTCATTCTGGACATTCATGAACACCATAGACACTTTCATGCATATATATATATATATATATATATATATATATTTTTTTTTTTTTGCATATATTTCTATTTCATTTTCGCTCGTGCATAGTTGCACACCCCTCGGACATTTTTTTGATGCATTTGTACATTCTAGGTTTTTCTTATATTTTATATTTAGTTTTATCTTCTACAGCTATATTTTCCTCAGCCAAAGTTCTTCTATATTTTATTTCTTATTTTATTCCATATTTATTTCCTATTAATAATCTTTATTATAGTAAACTAATAATTTAATAAAAAGTTTACAATAATACTAATAATTAGTCATTTTTAAGGTCACGGGCGGTCGTTTAAGCATTTCACTGCATATTGTACTGTATATGACAAATGTGTATGTGACAAATAACATTTTTAATTTGATTTGATTTGATAATCTGCTGCATGCACGCCATCAATTTAGCAAATTCCAGATGAACACAATATGAACTTAATGCTCTGCGTCTACAACGCGGCATGGACCTACTGTAGCATGCTCATAGCACAAGTCTGACGAGGTCGTTGCGAGAACTTCATTAACACAGCGACGACGCAGTGACAGCTCATTCAGAACTTTAACCAACGCTTCCTGTCTGTGTCATACATAAAAAGATCCAGAAAATGATGGTTCAATTATGATTCTGCTTCTTTCTAGGTTTCTGTCTCAGGGAGTGTTTCCTTGTCACTGTCAGCTCATTAGGGATCTAAATCTACAGCTGGGCTTCTGCAAAGCTGCTCCGCGACTAAAACTAAATGAAGAAAATGTCATTTTGCTGACAGCTGGTGCAGTAAATGACGGATTTCCAAATATTCCCTTGTACGACTTTAATGTATACTGATTGAAAAGCTACTGTATAAATATACAGCGTGCAGATGCCGACTGATTACCACTGGATACAGAAGCCTCCAGCGAGGACGAGTCTGTGCGCTGGATTAGTGGAAACAGGAAAGGTGTTATTAGTTCATTTTCCTCTGCACTCCTATCGCTGTTCTCTGTGATTCTCAGTAAGTCTCTCGCTCTGTCTTGCACATTCCCTCTTTCCCTGCTGTTCGACTGGGCTACAGATCAGAAGGCGGGTCAGGGGGAGGACAGGGAGGCTTGGCACTGGTTGTATCCTCACTTTAACCTTCCAAAGCTTCCAAATCAGTGCTCTCAGATTGCATGTTAAATGACAGCATTAACTCCCTCATCTCACTCCGTGTTCCCCACCTGCCTCGCTTAACGCAGCTACAAGTCATTAGCCTCTAGCTCCCTTCTGGCTCGCCGAAAAAAGCCAGCCTCTTATTTATCCTGGTCTTGCTGTAAAAAATTCTGCTGCATCACAGTGCCACCTGGCTCGTTTACTCTGCAGAAAACTCGCGCTTGCCCCTGGCAGGCTGTTAGCTGTGTGAGAATTGTTTTTTTTTATCTCCGACTCAATGAATGTGCACATCTGAAGGCACTGCACCAATGCCACCTGCTCAGTTAATTATATAACATGCCATAAGTAATACTGATAAAATCAGGTAAATAATACAGAAACTCAGGCTTGGTTTAAATATTAAAACATCACACCAAGCAGTTAACTGTCCTACCACACATGTGGGAGCAGTGAGAATTCAAATTCAAATTTTTATTTGTCACATACACGGTCATACACAGTACGATATGCAGTGAAATGCTTAAGGAGAAGGAGGATCTGTCATTTGGAGCAGGTTGGAAGGTAGTGATTGAAAGTGACAGGGACACAAGGATGCAGCATCCATCGGGGGGAATGGTCAAGATTTCCTGACTACAGATTAAGACTACAAAAAGACAAAAACGCACACAGGCTTACACTTAGACAGCACACACATAATTGCCAATGCTTGGTTTAAAGGCTTGGTATATTTGGTTCCAACATAAGGGCCAGGAAGCTGTGAATAAATCATAAGGACAAATGAAGTAAAATCCATAACAGTCACTGTCAAACTTTTCTTTCTTTCTTTCTTTCTTTTTTTTTTGCTGCTTTAAAACATACTTTCACTCATCATTTTATGATAATTCTGCGTAGGACCTCTCATTGCCTCAATGGATTCCACAAGATCCTTCGAGATGATTGTCCTTGTTAACATGACTGCATCAAGTGATTCCTGCAGAATTTTCAGGGGCTCTTTCATGCCAAGGATCGCCTTCTCTACCACACGCCAAATGTGGTCTATGGTGTCCCAATTCTGTGACTGGGAAGGCCAGTAAAAACCAATGAACTCATGGTCATTGAATGGTCATTGAAACCAGACTGAGACTCAGAAAAGCACTCTTTACAATTGTGATGAGCAGAGAGAAGAAAAAAAAACATTAAGAATGCACAGCACATATAAACCTACTGTAAATGTGGCAAAACAGCAGATTTGCAGCATAAAAGTGCACCTGACAGATCTGCACTAACTGCATGATGTAATCATGTCACCGTGGATCAGAACATTGTGGAATCCATGCCACAAAAAATGAAAGTAAAGAAAGGCATACACTAGCATCATCTTATCGCCATTGTCTATACCGCTTTATCCCGTGTACAGGGTCGGGGGGCCTGGAGTCTATCCTTGGAGACTTTGGGCATGAGGCGGGGTACACCTGAATGAGGTGCCAATCCATCGCAAGGCGCACACATATACAGTACACACTGTATATGTATATGCACCCCTGGCAATCTGGGAACACCAATAAGCCTACTGTAACTTGCATGTCTTTGTACTGTGGGAGGAAACGAGAGTACTCGAGTATCCACTAAATCCAGGAAGAACATGCAAACTCCATGTACGCTGACCTGAAGTGGCACTCAAATCTGGAACCCTAGTCAATGCTGGCCATGATAGAAAGGCACCAGAACACCCAGTGCACCAAAGCAGGAAACATCCCTGTCCCAGAGGTCTTGTGAAGTCATGCCCTGAGGATCCAGAGTTGCCCAGGTGGCACAAAAGGAACCTACACAATATTAGGCATACTACTTTGTGTTGTAATATTAAGGTTAATCGGTAAAATCTGTAGAATCGGTGCATAATAAGATTGACAAAATGGCAACAAGAAAAAACGTTTCATTAAGCATGTTGTGCAGCCAGATGCTTACAGTAAAATATTTGCGTGTTTTTAACAATATTTTCTTATATTGGCAAATGCATTTTAAATAATTAAAAAGAACAGATGAAATCCAAAGCGTTACTCAAGTGTGTGACTTACGCCAGTCAAAAGTGTATTCCAGGGAGCCTGTACCATCTGTAGTTTATTTATGAAAGTCAGGGTTGCGGTGGATTTGGACCCTATCCCAGGAACACTGAGCATGAAGGAGGAATAGCAGAAATATATTAGTTCTAATAAAGTTGTTTCTAAAATTGCATGCGGGTGTTTTTTGGCCTAACTAGAGAGAGAGAGAGAGAGAGAGAGAGAGAGAGAGAGAGAAAGATTCTAAATTTATTCATCTACTTGGTCAGGGATACAGTGGATCACAATCCTATACCAAGAACAATGAGTAGAAAGTGAGACAATTCACCCTTAATGAAACGCCACACACATACAATAAACAATAATCTGGTTATATGGTCATATTTTAGATAAGTATAGTCGTGTATAAAGGTTAGTTTCTTTTTCAGCCATTGTGACGAAGTTTACTGGTATCCTTCGGATCCTTGTTCTGTTGCATGACTCAATTTGGACCAAGCTTTAGCCGTCAGATTTGCAAGGTCCCCATTTTGGTCCTGTGGCTGTAAATTAAGCCCAAATCATCACCCCTCCATCGCCATGCTCGACAGTGGGTATGAGGTGCTTCTCCTTTGTTTTTCCCTAAATACTGTATGGCGCTGGACATTAAGGCAAACTCCACTTTGGTCTCAGATGTTTTATAGGACATTGTTCCAGAGGCCTTGTGCTTCTGTTATGCTTCTGTGTTCTTTTTAGACAGAAGAGGCTTTCTCCTGGCGACCCTTCCAAAAAACCATACTGTATGTGTTCAGTCTTCTTCTAATTGCGCTGTCATGCACAACATTTACCAGACTCAGTGAGGCCTGCAGGGCCTGGGGTGTAGCTCTTGGGTTTTTCTTTTTATTTCTCTGAGCATTGCGTAGTCTGAAGTTGAGGTGAACGTGCTGGGACGTCCACTCCTGGGAAGAGTGCCAACTGTCTTGAATGCTTTCCACTTGTGAATAATCTTTCACACTGTAAAACATTGAACTCCAAATTGTTTGGAAATGGTTTTTATAACCCTTTCCAGATTGATGTCCAGCAACAAATGTTTCTCTAAGACCATTGCTCATGTCTTTCCCTCTTGGCATTGTGTTAACACACACTTAAATGCTCCAGACCAGCAAACCGCCAAAACATCTGCTTTTATAGAGGTCTACACACCTTCTTATATGAGAACTTAATCAAGGGCTGATGAGTAGCAGCACCTGGGTGCAACTTACCCTCTTAAATCCTGTGCAGACAGTCAGTGGGTACTGTGCTTACTTTTTTTTCCTTGCTTCATTTTTGTTATATAAATAATGGCAAAGTGGAAAGTATAATATGTTGCTCATCTGAGATTGTATTTGCCTAATACTAAGACTCAGATGATTTTATTACAGTATGTCCTTACATGAAAACACACAGAATGAAATCATTTGAACATGACTGTATGAAGATCCTGAAAGAAAACCCACATGCAACATTGAACTACGACACAGAGATTAACCTGACCTCTGCGTAAATCCTTGACTACAGTATTTTACCCTCTATACCACCATGCTACTTTATTTGTGTATTGATCCCTGACTGTACATAGAAAGCCTTAACAAATAATTAAACTATTGCCTTTGATTATGGTTGGCAACTACTGTGTCACACATTTGTAAGTTGAAGCTACACATGGAAGAAAATAGCTGATTGGTTGTTCATCAACATTATTTTATCATCCCGAAGGTGAAGTGTGAGATATCATATATTAATAAAAGACTCACTGTTTCCCAACTACGTCCTCAAAAAATTGGGTGATGGCAGTAAGAGCTTGTACAACTCTTAAGGTCAAACCGGTAAGGATGTAATATTGTGTCCCTTGATGTGCTTTTTTTCTGGACGTTCTCAAAAAAAAAAAAAAAACACTGTTGAGGACGTGGCCAAAGTAAGACATATGAAGAAGCATGTACTAATGACAGCGTTGACCAGTTAACAACAAACTGTAACTAACACCACGTATGGACTACAATGATGTACCACAAGCATGGCGCAGATGGGGAAGACTGGATGGCGTTCTGACTGAGGTGTAATTGGGATGTCACTGCATTGTGAGTTCTCGACTTTTTCAGGCTTGTGCTATGACCATGGTAGATCTATGCCATGTTGTGATACCACATTGAGTGTATATTACCAGTTAATGCGTTACAGGGGTAGTAGTAGTTAATAGATTATGGGCCAAACTTCACTGAGTGATGATGGTAGAATAATTATAAAGGTCTTGACTAAAACAACATGCATGTGGAATCACAAAGTAGTTTTCATTTTCTGCAATGGAAAAGTACTCGAACTAGTTACTTTTATCAGAAAGTAACGCAGTAATTTAATGGATTACTTTTTAAAAACAGTAATTTCGTAATATAATTAGTTACTTTAAAAAGAGTAAGCACATGAAAGGCGTCCGGTGAGAGCGTGGTGCGATCAGATCGGACATACTGTACAGTAGTAATAACCCTCATTACACCTGTTGAACGTGTGATCATGTGTGTGATTATAAATTAGTGACGGCATGATACTGTAGATGCATTAAAATCCTGACACATGCACATGGCTAGGAAGTAGTAAGAACATGACAAATGAACATCTTTTTCCATTTTCACCCCATTCCCTCTGTATTATTTGATATTTTTATAGGGAAACTTCATGGTCTTCGTCTGAGTGTGACGGAGCCCTTAGATAAATAGTATCATTACTTTGAGTTCTTGCACCAATTACTTTATGGCAAGTTCTGACTGTGATGAGATCTTTATTGAGTGAATAAGATGATGAAATTTGCTATTGATTCTATTTTTTATTTTTACACACCAATTAGTCAGGATGAATAAACCTGATAAAGCACTGGTATTAGTTTCTGAAGATGTTAATTTATTGGTTTTGCTTTCGATCAGTAATGCACACTGTAGGCTACATATCAAGCATTGAAGAAAACATGCATATCGATTAATTAGATACCATCCAAAATGACCACTTATGTAGGATGAACTACCAGGTCACGTAAAAAAAAAAAAAAGAAAGAAAAAAAGTCCAGTTCAAAGCAATTCGTACATTTTGTTTCAATAAAGCTATCACAAATGCTATTACTGTACATGAATGCCATGCAAATGAGAGCGATATTGAGCTTCTTATTAAGGGAAAAACTACAATACATTGAACCTTGAAGTGTTTCCCTGAGCGAAATCAAAAATAAAAACATTTAAGCTGATAAAACATGTAACCATTTTTAGAATGTAGACATAAAAGTGAAAAAAATGAGTCTTGAGTTTTTGAACATGAGTGTTTAAGTAACTCCATTGAGAGGAACAAAGAGAAAGGAAGCTTTTAAAAAAAAATAAAATAATAATAATAAAAATAATAATAATAAAAAAAGACATTTCAGACATTTGACCTTGCTGTGACCTTGAGAGCATTTGGATTTATTCCCAATCATTCTTAATTCAAGCATATGAGAATCTCTGACAAACACAACCTGAGAATAATAATGGTAGGTGGTGCGGACATAAAAATATAAAAAGAATATACTCGCTGGCAAATGGAATGGCAACATCAGTAACGTGACATTCATCATCTGGCTCGATTTTTATGCAACTAGCTACGTATGAGTGTTAACTCTTACCTGACTGAGCTGGCCACTGGGTGATCCTGTGACATTGGCTGTGTGACATCTGAAATTGAGGAGAGTTTCCTTCAGTGATCTCGAAACGGCAGAAACCCCAGTGCCCACAGTCTGACCTGGATTAGCTAGCACTGTACACAGCAAACCCGTTACACTTTCAGGTCTCAGCAGGAAGGCCTCCAGAGCTATGTTAGGAGAGACCTGCATAGGCACAGAAAGAGTCAGGAAGTAGGAAAGAGAAAGGAGGATGGATGACCTAGATTCTTCCTAGTCGTTTGTCACTCATTTGTGCTGAATGAGCCACGGACTTCCACATTAATAGAAACTATGCAATGAGTAAACAACACATTAGACATTGAGCAAACTGTAACATACATAAACAACGTGCAAATTGATGAGAGTGGATAAGACAATATGCAAGCAAGTAGGAAAGTAGGTTGAATGAAGGAGAGTGTCTATATGCAACGACTTATGAATATTTATCAAAATATTATACAAATTTGATCCGTCAGAGGGTGTGGATTAAATATATCGGCAGCTATGACAAGTAGCACTGGTTGATCCCCAAACCACATGTTTATGTGAATGCATTTGGGAAAGAGAGAAAAAAAACCAGAAAGGCAGAAAAAGAAATTACTGTACTATTTAGGTCTGATTACAGCTGCTATAACATTAGTGATGAAAGAAAACTCATGATTTCTGGTTTGTTAAGATTTTAAAAATGATAACTCAAATTGCTGCAGTAGAAGAGGTAAAATAAACAAACATGGGTGAAAAACATTTGCTGCAACCCAATCCTCACTCACTCACTCATTCACTCATCGGCTATACTGTACCGCTTAATCCTGTATTTCAGATCGTGGGAGACCTGAAGCCTATCCCAGGAGACTTAACCCAGGAACAAGGCGGGGTACACCCTGGACAAGGTGCCAATCCGCAGGGCACACTCGTACACACACCAATTAGTCTAATCTGTACGTCTTTAGACTGTGGGAGGAAACCCACCAAGCATGGGGAGAACATGCAAACTCCATGCATATAGAGGCGGGAATCAAACCCGGACCCTGGAGGTGCAAGGTGAAAGTGTCTACCATAATTATTTTCCCATAAGAACAGGTCTCAGTGTTTTTACTCTTTACTCGTTTCCCACATAAGCTCAAGTTAACTGTACTGTATATTAAGCACAAGAGCAGCAGGTGTATAAAATATACATAAAAGTCACACATTTGTGTTTTTTATAATGTATTTCATATGCTCATGTTTATATGTATGGATTGCTCTTGAGCCGTCCTTGCGGTGAATGACTGGGAAATTGAGTGAACATTATTGCATTGCCTGTGAGATGCCCCGTCTGTGAGTGAATGAGAAAATGTGCAACGGTGTAATGTATTCATGTATTACCCTTGAGAAGTTCTGTGAGAGTAAATCTGATTTTGTACAACAGGCTGTATTACTGCATTACCTTCGAGATGTTCTGGGTGAGTGTGTTAAGGGTGAGGTCTGCAATGCGCTCAACACACTGTACGATGCGCGTGCAGGCTCGAGCCTCGTTCTGAGCCATCCACAGGATGTGCTCGTCCACCTGCATCATGTTGCTTGCAATGTCGGACACGTAGTCCCCTAGCTGGAGGGAAGAGCAGGATAAACAATACATCCCTGATTAATAATAAGCTAGATTAAATATAATACAGGGCCAGGACCTTACAACACAATCAGATTTGATTTAAGAAATCCACAAATTTTTGGATAAGATTGTGTCCGATGTGATGTTTTTTAGCCAGTGTGCTAAAGAAGTGATTGCTTGGGTACTGAATGATTTGATTGATGAATAAATCTCAGGGTTTTTTTATTTTTTTTATATGTTAAACATGCATTCATCCAATCTTTAGTAACTGTTTTGGGGAAAATTTGTTTTGTGCATACTGTTTTTTTTTTTTTAAGTCCCCTGCATCCAACACATATAAAGAAGAATGCTCTTCTAGTACGATAAAGTAATGCCTTTATCTATATCTGTTCAGTGCACAAAATATTCATATCTGTTTCCATATCTGATGAATCATGATTTTAACTACGTTGGTGTGGTGTATATTAAAAACATATTGTCTAATTCTCTTACCTTATGTACAGTATATATGTAAAAGTCATTTTTCATTCAGAAATTATACTTTATTGTAGGAACTTCCTGGCATGCTTACTACTGTATCTTCCATCTAATGTGACTGAGGAAGTGAGACAACAATAGTCATTTAATGTTTGATCAGATTTACTTCACATTTTGGGTTTGTGCTCATCTAGAATGAAAAAAAAAGAGAAAATGTTTGTCAAAACTATAAGAATCTACAGTATTATAACGCAAGATGGGGATTTTGTAGAAACCTGGCAACACCTTTGGCGAGCTGTTCTTTAAAGCTGCATATTAAAGGACAAACCTTTTTTATTTCGTCCTACGGGACCCCAATCCTGATTTATTGATATATATATATATATATATATATATATATATATATATATATATATATATATATATATATATATATATAGTCTAAAGTTGGCAAGCTTTCTAAAAACAACAACAACAACACACCAATTAACCATGACAGCATCAACACATGGTTAAGTGAGTATTATCATTACCTATCAGTAAACAGATGACAGGATCACGAGCACCCAAGACCTATCTACGTCCTCGTGGAGCAAAGGCCAGCCTGGTCCCACAGAAAAGCCAATGTAGCACAAACATCATAAAAAAAGGTTAAAGCTGGCCACGATAGAAAGGCATATGAACACCCAATGCATCATAGCCTGCTGAGCAAAAAGCTTAGTGACCCAGACCCAGACACCCTGACCCAGACACCATTGTACACCCTCAGAGGTCCCATGCAGCAACGCCTGGAGGGGCCACTCTATTGGCAAGGGGGAACCTAAAACCTAATGTAATTGGTTTTAAAGTTATGGCTAATTGATGTATTCCACCTACAGTTCATGTTTGTATTCGTTTTATCTGTTCAATCTGAACATTGATTTATTCTTGGTTAAACGTCTAGAGTAAAGCACATATATGCTTTCTCTCTCTCTCTCTCTCTCTCTCTCTCTCTCTCTCTATATATATATATATATATATATATATATATATATATATATATATATATATATATATAAACATTATGTAGCTTTAAATGTGCCTGCTTTCTGACACTCGTTTTTTATTAGTGGTTTGCATCATATCACTTAATAAAGTCAAGTTGTTTTAAAACATTCACAATTCAGGTGAACAATCTACATGTGGTTTGTGAAAAAAAACCTGATGCTATGAATACACACGCAATCCCCTTAACCACACATTGTGTCAGATTATTTCTCTACGTCGAGTTGACTTGCCAAAATCGACCAAAGTTTAACTCAAAATGAACTAGCTGACTGACAGAGACAGAGGACTACAATAAGTGTTGGATTTGATAAACTATTCCAGTAAGCCAGGTTCCATCACTCTACCTGTCAGATATGCCTTAACTAGAACTTGAGTGCTATAAATCATCCAGCGATAATCAAATGATCCTATTGTGATCAATAGTCTCAACAACTCACTAGTATTACAAGAGAAACAGAGGCTTCTCATCATGGTCACACTCACTTTACACAAATGCACTGGCCAAAAAAAAAAAAAAAAAATCAAACAATCAAACACAACATCAAATATTTCTCTGGACTGTCTTTAGCTTTGATTATGGCATGCTGTCACCATGGCATTGTTTCAACAACCTTATGCAACATCATAACAGCTATTTATGTTATGATATATTTATGAGTTGCAAGATCTAGTAGTGATGATAAACCCCAAAGACTTTCAATAGGGTTTCAATGTGCTGGTCAATTCATGTTTGGTCCAGCAATATGCCATCAGGCAAGAAACAAATCCACTGATTACCTTGGTCTTTTAGTACATTGAGTTCGTCTGCTGACTTTTAATAGCTTCAGAACGTTGCTGAGTCTTGACCTGACCAAGTGAACGCAACCCCAGGTCATAACACAATGGGCACTATGCATGATGGGTGCATTGCATCGTGTGCTTCCCTTCTTACCCTGATCGCTCTAGAATAGGGTCAATCATTAGTTCCAGGTCAATAATTTAACCCTTCTGAAACACACTAACATCTTTTCAATGACCACAGGATACATCTTCCAAGGCAATTGTTTAATCGCCTTGGAAGGCGCCTTGAGAAGCTATTTCCTGCATCAGTTAGGATTAAAAGAACTGCAGTGATTATCCAATCAAAAGTTCTTAAGTGTTTGCTTATTTCCATCCAAACTGTGTTTAAAAAAAAAAAAAAAACTAAATAGCTTAAATTAATTAAAATTGTATTTAAATATAAAATACCTCTGACAGGAGCATCACGCGTGCTGTTTATGCATTATGATATGTAGGTTATGAATAGAAACATGTTACTGCCTTTTAATATACAGTAAACTGTCTTCCAGGAAATATACACAGTGTTGGAGGTTTCATGGCTAAATTTTACCAGCCTGGTGGCGAATCTTCATTGATTGCACATTCCACCAGTAAGAGGCAGATTGTTGGGGCGCGTCTCGCTGGCGCATCTGTGACCAAGACAGCAAGTCTTTGTGATGTATCAAGAGCCACGGTATCCAGAGTAATGTCAGCATACCCCGAAGAAGGACGAACCACATGGCCGGGCTGCTATAGTCAAACCTTTGATAATTCGTGCCAATGCCAAACCTCGGTTTCAATGGTGCCAGCAGCGAAAATCTTGGGCTGTGGACAATGTGAAACATGTATTGTTCTCTGATGAGTCCACCTTCACTGCCTTTCCCACATCCGGGAGAGTTACAGTGCGGAGAAGCCCCAAAGAAGCGTACCACCCAGACTGTTGCATGCCCAGAGTGAAGCGTGGGGGTGGATCAGTGATGGTTTGGGCTGCAATATCATGGCATTCCCTAGGTCCAATACTTGTGCTAGATGGGTGCGTCACTGCCAAGGACTACCGAACCATTCTGGAGGACCATGTGCATCCAATGGCTCAAACATTGTATCCTGAAAGCGGTGCCGTGTATCAGGATGATAATGCACCAATGCACACAGCAAGACTGGTGACAGAGTGGTTTGATGAACATCAAAGTGAAGTTGAACATCTCCCATGGCCTGCACAGTCACCAGATCTAAATATTATTGAGCCACTTTGGGGTGTTTTTGGAGGAGCGAGTCAGGAAATGTTTTCCTCCAACAGCGTCATATAGTGACCTGGCCACTATTCTGCAAGAACGATGTCTCAAAATCCCTCTGGCCACAGTGCAGGACTTGTATCTGTCATTCCCAAGACAAATTGATGCTGTATTGGCCGCGAAAGGAGGCCAATACTAATGAATTATTGTGGTCTAAAACCAGGCTTTTCATATATATATTTAAATAAAAGATAGGCATACATTAAAAAGCTGTAACTGCTGTTTATTTTAAGTTATGTTCCAACTAACACATATGAAAACAGAAGTGCCAGCAAAGCAAATACCTTCTGGTATGTTTGCAAATCTGTTTAATAACTAATACCACATGGCTATAATTATACACAAATACATTCCTCCAGGGCTGTAAGCATATGTAAGTCAATATGTTACCGTGATTACATATACTGTATCAGCTAGCTGTAGGCATGTTTACTTTGGGCACACAAGGAAAAAGTTCTTACTTTGCACAATGCTACTACAGCTTCAGTTAAAGATTCTTCCCTTAAGCTGTAGTAGCACTGTGCAAGGTAAAAACTTTTTTTCTTACAGTATGTGCCTAAAGTAAACTCCCCTACAGCTAGCCAGCTAAGTTTCTAAATTGTTTCAGACAGCCACATCCCTATGGTTTACTCCAGGAAACCAGACATCTCTTCTTTAGAATCCTGCCATATGCTACGTTTGACCTACTTAAAACACCACAGGCATACAGGGGTACACATGAGTTAATAACATGTAGTAAATTGCACGGTAGCTATAGATTTCTGAAGCAGGCTCGGGTTCGATTCCCAGCCAATGCCCAAACCCTAGCCACTGGATGCAGTGCCGGTTCCAAGCCCGGATAAAAATGAGAGGGTTGCATAAGGAAGGGCATCCAAAGTAAAACCTGTGCCAAGCTTGTGAGTGGATTGTATCATGGAAAGACCAACACCAACAACAACTATAACTCTGGTTTCCTCCCACAGTCCAAAGGCATGTAGATTAGGCTAATTGGCGGCGGCAAATCGCCCATAATGTGTGAATGTTGACCAAAGGTGCTCCCACGGTCGTAAAAAATGGGAATAAATACAGTGGTCACCATTTTCCTCCATGATCCCTAGTTGGACTACAGAGTTTCCTATGGTAGATGGATGAATAGATATAGTGTAGCAGTGTCAAAGTGACTTGAAATAAAATTAAATGGTTTCATTAGTAAAGTGAACCACAGGGTACATACCACAAAGCATGAAATCAGTAGAATCATTGATAACAAAAGACCATTTTCAGTGATTGAACTTTGTTCAGCTTTGTTTTAAAAAAAAAGGAAAAAAAAGAAGGAAACCCTTCCTTCTCTGTGGATTCTCTGATATCACTCATTAGGGTAAAATTCAAGGTTTTACAATATGTATATACAGCATGTATGCAGGATTAAAACATGTTGTTCTGTGCAGTTATTTTGACATGGTCTTGTACTAATATACAGTATTTTGTAATGCATAAAACATATCTATGAGAATAAAACACACACTGTTTAACAACTGTACACCATCTATACATCTCAGATGAAGTGCAATGTAACCACTGGGATGTAAACAAAATAAAATGCAAAACTAGCCATAGTTATAAACTCCACCTCCCATTTCTTCACCCCATCCCACTAGTTTCCCGTCAATGCATAAAAATAAGGGAGTAATACGAAAACAGGGACAAACCGCTTATTACATCACCCTCTAAGACTAAAGGAAACTAAAGGCAGAAACAACACACTATAATAACCTTCCAGTGTACTGTAATAGTAGAAATATTCATTATCTGTAAAGCAAGTACTGTACAATGACTCTGTGCTTCCACAAATATAGCAGTTTTTAGAAATCTGTATATACTGTTGTCATGATTGTCTTTAAATTATAATTTTTTTTCCTATAGGTCATTATAACGGATTACAAATAGCTATCACTCAAACTTTCTGTTTGTCACTAGCAACCAAAAATGTACTGTACCGTCTCTATAAAGTCGCGCATGCCAAATAAGATTTTTGCACGCCAAATATTTAGGATGTCCATTGAAAAGTCATACAAGGGTTCATTCAGAGGAGACATGTGTTAGCTTAGAAATAGAAAAACAAATCCCCCAGGAATGAGTGGGACCAAGCAAAAAGAGCATCAACAAGTATCAACAATCAGTGTGGCTTTTCAGTGCTGGAGAAATGGGAGAGATTTGAAAAGCCTGAAAAACAGATGTTTCCACTCAGTCGCTTGTAATTTTGCTTAATAGCCCCTGGTGCAATTTGTCATCACCCCAGATTGTAACATTATAATGTACATGACATAATTAGCTGTAAAGTTATACTCTAGCAAGGCATATTTGCTTTCTTCCAGCCGGTTACATAATGTGTGAAGGCTGTTTGTGGGTGCAGACTTTTGATCCGACTACGAAGAGGCACACAAGGTTATAGCTACAAATTTAATTAGTGTAAGCTGTGCAGATTTCTGGATATGAAATCAGGTGTGTAACTGCCTGCATGAATCAAAGAGCACTGCTGGTCTCTTGTTACACTTTTTTTTTTTCATACTGTTCCATTGTACTGTGTGAATGCATATCGTTTTTCTTTCTTTTTTTTTTTAAGGTGAGGCCTTGGGATTGGCATTTGGTGGAATTCCTGGGTCTGGAGAAAGTAGAAATTAAAATAGAGGCTTTGCATCATAAGCCTTGGTATTTTCCAGTGTAACAAAATATATGAGAATAGTTCCTAAATAATGTGAATAATGTATGAACTATTTCCTTTTTTCTCCTAGTACTGTACAGTTTAACATTTGAACTCAAGTTAGATTGTTAAACTAGCACAGATGAATTAAGTTAAAAGGACTTGATAGTGTCGAGTAGCCTGGTGAAAGCCCTTACTTCATGGAGGCGATCCACAAGACGTGTGATCCTCTCAACAAGATGTGTGACAAAGATGACGTCCATCATATCTCCGAACATCGCTGCGTTGCTGGTGATGGAGGAGAGCTGCTGCGCCATGAGCAGAGCGTTGGAGGTGTTTACTGGTATCTGTATGTGTGGAAAAGAGATGAAGACATCTCTGTAACTCACATCATGAGAAAAAGGATTATTTCTACAAATGTTAGATCAGACTAAACGGCTCATCATGTTTTATTTGTTCAGCGGCTTTAATCATTTAAGTAATTAGACATCTGAAGATCTAACACGTAACCATACCAATATACACCTCTTCTACTGTATCACTATTTTCTGTTCCAGAACATAACAATGCAACCCTTTTGAAAGTTGTGGGATCAAAGTTTTTCTTTTATTTTCTTGTGCTATAACATAAAACTGTGTGCAAGAAAGACAAAATGCTGACTCTACAGCAATATCATTATCAATATCAAGTATATCATTCATGTTACAGGTCTAGCATTCTCCATGCATATGTGTCAAAATTTAAGATGGAATGCTAAAAGACCAAAAAGAGTCATTTTGAAACATGGATATTCCACCTAAAGTGCTTCAACTGACAAATCAGACTGGCTACGTGACCTGAAACATACACCGGTGCGGCTATTTGTAATGAGAGACAGGATGCAAGTGTGTAAACAGGTATATGCTTTATTGGGGTAAATCCAAAAATATCATAATCCAAGTTCATAGACCGTGCCAAGACACAGGCCAGTAAACAGGGCTAATCCGTAATTAGAAACAAGGAAAGAAAACTCGGCTCAAAACCAGGAAGTACAAAAAAAAAGCCATCAGGAATTCCAGAATAAGAATAAGATAACACACCGCTACAGACAAAAAATCCTCAATGATAGTAATGCATAGCAATACAGGGACGTTGCATATGAAATCTACAGTCTCAAGGGGACAGACTGCCATTTTGATACATAGTAATCCTATTGTACAAGGTCAAGTCTTTGGGCAATGGAAAGGTTGGCACGTCATTGCCATAAAATGGGGGTAACATTTTTTAGAAAATCCTTCCAGGTGAAAACCAGCAAACTTTTGCATGAATGTCCATACATTAGCTTTATTGTCTCAAAAGCTGATTGTTCTTTTTCATTCCATGCAGTGTAAAAAACCTGCTTTTATACCATATTTTTGCCTTAAACTTGTACATAGGGTACTATCACGGCATATCATGTATGTCATCCATTCTCCTAATGAAATACAGCAATATTTAATGTAACTGAGAAACTGCATATCACTTTAAAATATTGTTGTGCCCTATTTGCATATGCTTATTTGTATAAATGCAATTTGGGTGAAAAAAAAAAAAATATATATATATATCAAGAACCACACAATGATTTTTCTAGGCATCCATGGATAATTCAAATGGGCAATTCTTAATTCCAAATCTGTGCAGCTACCAGGAAGATGCATGAACACTTAGCAGATTATTGAACCCATGGCACCCTTTTCCTGACTAAACCGTTTAATTTGCTTCACATGTAGGCATGAAGTTTATATTGCAATCTAATCTGACATGACCAGCATCCATATACTGTATATCCCAAGGTGAAACCGTATCTGACTAGCCTGTTGCATCATACATCAGAACAATTGCATCAGCTAATTTAGGTGCTATATAAAGCATGTGAAAACTAGCCTCACTCATTCAAACATCAGCACGGATTATAGTCTTTGCAAGGCTGGAGTTTGCTTAGATGAAGAGAGCAACAAGACTGTGACAAGGCTGTCGAAGGTCTGGATACATTCCTGGCAAGGATTTTAACCATTCTGACAAACAGCCTTTGTTTCTGCAAATTGGTGGAATGGTACAAGATAAAGACAAGTTCTGTTATGATTATAAAAAGTCATAACTGTCAATGTTTGAACACCTTCAGAAGAGCTGCACTGGAAAATGACTTATTGTATGATGCAACAGCTCAATTATCTCATTGGAATTTTCTATAGAAGCAGATGATGTAAGATTTAAGGGAATAAAATACCTTTTTATAGCTTCCTAACACTCCTGGATATGAAATGGCTGTGGCATCACTGGTATTCAAACTCATAATCTCTGTATGATAGAGCCTACAATGATTTAGGCAGGGCAATGATGCAGTTGGGTCCAATTATTTGCTAACTACTGTATATTTGCAGCTTCCTGGTAAAAGCAGAGCTCTGGAATTCAGAGAAATAAACTGGTGGTTTTATCGAAGAAAATTACCCAAATCTTTTTTTTTTTTTAACCCAGGACCCTTTTCAGTTAACCATTTTCCATGTTAAGGCATCAAAGGGGCCAACTTTCCCTTTGACCCAATAGAATAGTATTCTAACACAATGGACAGCTTTCCACTGTAAATTAGAATATCATATAAATATAACTCTATTAATATTTTATTTTGCCATTGTGGTGGATTGGCACCCTATCCATCCCATCCACGTCCCCTGAGATAGGCTCCAGGCCTCCTAAGACCAAATACAGGATAGGCGGTATAGAGAGAGAATGAGCTAATGAATGAGTCAGAATCTAATGTATATGGGTTATTTCGGATTAAGTAGATGAGTGAATCAAAATTCTATGCAAATAAATTTAAAAAATTGGAACTTGTGTATTACATACATAGGCGTTGTATGACCCCATCAGCAGCCAATTTGAATAGCCTATGGCATCATATCCACTAGGGGCTCTAAACTGGAAAGTCAATTTCCTTGCTGCTCAACTCTGCTCTCACTCATGTTTGATTCAGTTTTCTGCTAAACTAGAACATGGTCCACTGACTCTCTGTGGTCCAGTAGCTCCCTAAGCAGGGAAATTTGCATTTCAGTCTTTGAAAATTCATATATTTTGGGGATCAAATCACTCTGGGTAGCAATTCCCAGCTCTACTCTATTAATCCTTGGGCACATAATAGCTGTCAACGGTCCCTACAGTATATTTTGATACTGACAATACCCACATGCATAAAGTGGGCCTGTCCCCCAAATTTAAATGGACAAATCTTGAAGATCCAGGCACCCACAACAGGGTATAAAGACACAATAGACACACTGATTATAATTAAACATAGAGCAGGTGAACACAACTAGGCAACGAGCAAATTATATTACATAAATGCGGACAAGACCAATACAAAAACCACATTAAATACCATGGCACTGCTTAAAGCACAGTGGTTACCACTGCCGCCTTGCACCTCCAGGGTCCGGGTTCGATTCCCGGCCAGGTTCAATTCCCACCTCTGTGTGCATGGAGTTTGTATGTTCTCCCCGTGCTTGGTGGGTTTCCTCCGGGTACAGTACTCTGGTTTCCTCCCACAGTCCAAAGACATGCAGGTTAGGCTAATTGGCGTTCCCAATTTGCCCAGAGTGCGTGAAAAAATGGATTGGCACCCTGTCGAGGGTATACCCTGGCACCTCATGCCCTAAGTCTCCTGAAATAGGCTCCAGGCCCCCCACAACCCTGTATACAAGATTAAGCAGTATAGACAATGAGCGAGTGAGTGAGCACGGCTTAAACAGAGAAACCCTGACAACATTATCAAGATGCACTGCAGAAGGAGATAACCTGACATAAAGCTACAATTCTTTCTGACTGTGCAGCACACTTGGGACAGGTTGTCTTTTGTAAAAGGAGAGGTTAAAAAAAAAAAAAAAAAAAAAAACTGTCAACGTTTCTGTGGCTTTTTCATTAATATTCCATTTGGAGCTACCCTGGTGGCCTCATGCACTTCCTGCACTTTAGTTCTATTAACTAAACACTTGCATGCATATAGCGCATCACATTGTCTGCAAGACAGAACTAACAGAAAATAAAACCAGCAAAATTTAATCTTTTGACCGTGGGAACACTTAGAGCAGCCTTAGCAGGACTCGCCATGTGCCCTAGCCAATGCTAATACGTAATAATTTCAGTCTGTGCACAACTGTTGTTTTTCCCAGCATGAGCAGCCAAACAAAGAAGTAATGTTGATCATTTTGTGTAAGCCCACCTGTGTGAGTTCATGCAGTACCCGGGTGAACTTGCTGGAGTAAGGGCACTGATTGTAGTCGTCCTCCGCCCAACGGCCCTGCTTATCACATCTCCGCCACGCCCTCTTCTCTTGAGAGCTGTAGGAGGCTGTGGCACAGGGGAGAAACGCCATTAAACCAGCCTGGGTTTTAGGCCACCTGTAGGACACAAGAGCAGTGTCAGATCCGAAAGAATAAATGCACTGAAAATGAAATAACATGTTAATAAACGTTAGTTTAAATAATGATTTCTGCTGTTCCCATTAGAAAGTCTTTTATACTGTACGTACATTAGTGTATGTATATGTACATACATTTTACATTTTACTGTGTATTATGGAAAACTCTTGCTCGAGAAATGTAAATGATTCACACTGGTGCCAAGATAATGCTAATATTGCTATTAAATTTATTACATTTTTATCTTGTACTAGATTAAAGTATTAAATCCAGATGTATCTTACAAACTTATTATAAGGAATTCTCCATGCATGTTAAGAAAAATTATACGAACTAATGTTCCAGTTTGGACTTGGGGGAAAAAAAAAAGTGGAAAATACTACAATGCTAAATGGGTATTTCATTCAAATAAAAATATAATTTCTGGTCGAGTTATTGCTTGTCATAAGAAATGTGCAGTGTTTTTTTTTTTCTTTTTTTCTCCATAACAATGAGCCAATTTTCCTTTACATCCATATTGTGCAGAAACTGTGGCAGCAGAATGCAGCTAGATGAAAGGTTTGGGGAAACTAAAGCAGAGAAAACTTATATAAAGGAGCACAGGGCACAACAAAAGCAGCAATGCTGAGACATTCAGCCGGAGCGAGGCGGTCGGCTTCGTCTCATTAACTACTGAGTGGTGCCCTGCCAGCCATAGACATGGTTAATGATCATAAAAAATGAGAGTTGTGTGTAATTTGCTGGTTTATGCAGAATTCGGATTGGGATGCGCAGAAGATTTGTCGCTTGCTATGAATGCCAGTGTACTGTATATGCCTTTGATTAACCCTGGAGACAAATCGGATCTTGAGCTAAGTAAGTATGGATGTCTGAATACTGTGTGTGTTACGAATGATGAAACGGTGGGGTTTCTTATCCTTTTGCACACCTGAAGTCACCTTTGTTGCCGGTCACCCTCTCTGCAGAACAGTACAGTGCAGATGTCTCCAATACCACAATCTCCATGCCAATGGTGCTGTTGCCACGGGAACTGGTCACGTGGCACTGCCAATTACCGGAAACATCAGCATCCACGTTGGAGAGGATTAGTTCACTGAGAAAATGGAAAGGGGAGGAAGAAGAGGGAGAGGCATGGAGTCTTTTGTAAGTCCACAAATGCATTCAATCCAGTTTAGCTTCATCACGCTAAATTGCCTATTACATGCATGAGGGTTGAATATATTAACACTGATCATACCTGATAGTTTCACTTTCACTGAATAAAAAGTATGACATTAGTCTAAAGACTCCAACAAAGAAGCAGTGTACAGAAAGGTGTATGTATAGGAAAGTGCAGTTGACTCATGAGTCATTGTGGGGTTCTAGTGTGGTTTAAATGGAAATTAAGAAAGGGGGAAAATATCTCACTTGATGGCGATGGAAAGGTTGGAGTATCCAAAAGACAGTATGTATTCGATTCACAGCAACCGAATGTTCAGACAAAGCAAGTGTGTGTGGTCAAATCATTCCACTGCTGAATTTAATTGCTCTATTTTTAGAATCGTCTTCCAGCCTCTTTACAATATTTGCACATAGCATTTGACAGAAATAGAGCTCAATTTATGTCTGTTCTGCAGACCTTTTGCAAATTCACTTAGGCTGTGTTCACATTCACACGTCTGTCCTCTGAAATGGCACATATGCGCACGTTGTTGCATCTTTGTTCCTGCCATCTGGGGTAAAACAAATTATATTTGTGCGATCTCATTCATTTCAAACAATGGTTGCGCTTCTACGAAAAAAAAAAAGAAAAAAAAAAGATGCTTGGGAGGACGGAAAGCACTTAGTTGGCTGTTGTTGAGGTACAGAAGAAGGAAGAGACTCAGACGCCTCACATTAGGTATTGGTAGCGCTGCTCAGAAATCCATGCATGCCAGCGCTGACTGATGACGTCAACCACTTACACATGTCCGGAGTTCAGATCTGATTCATTTCTCATTCAAGTCACATGGCCGTGTATTCTAGGACCATATTTAATCAGCGCCAATCTGAAAAACAACTAAACAATCCGATCTGTGTCATATAAAAGGTAGAAGACTGGATTTGAGGATTTGTAATGTAAACACCACCATAGTCTACTTTAATAATTATAGTCCATTTGCCAAATCTGAATGAAACATTTATCCATCATTTATACATAGCCATCATTTTGGATATGTACCACTAATATGTACGTACCTATAAAGTGTTTTTTCATAAGTATGAATAAATGAAGCTGGTGTTAAAATAAGATTATCATGAAAATATAAAGAAGTTGAATATATTTTTGTATCATAAAAAAAATATATATATATATATATATATATATATATATATATATATATATATATATATATATATATATATAATATATTCAAATATCCAGATCTTATCACATGTCATCATATCGCTTTGTCTTTTACATTAGCTTGTAAGTCTCAGATCAGTTTAGCAGCTCACAAAATGTGGAAGAAATGTGGCAACCCAAGATACGATGCATTTTGCACATTTTTACATTTTCTCAGTTTAGTTAGAAGCATTTAGAGTGAGGACACGATTAAACTCACTTTTGCGTCCTCACTTTAAATGATTCAAATGAGAATTTATTGGAACTAGACTGAGACCAAAAGAGTTTTTTTTTGTCTGCATTTTTTGTTCTCACCTTATGAAACACATCAGCACATTTCAAATCCTCAAATCATTTGTGAACATTTATTTGGCTTTCTATGGTGGACGTGCTAAGTGAAGCGCTGGGCTGGAAAGTACAGAATCTCTCAATACTAAACTTCTTGGGATCTTAAAACCATTTGAGATGCATTATCCTGCTCACAATTGAGATATAGACATCTTTACAAAACATTAGAATAATCCAACACTAGAAACTAAAAATCCATTATAAAAAACATACTAGGTAAAAAAAAAATGCTATTAATCCATATTTATCTAAATGAAACCCTGTTAATAGACCATAATTCAGTGCATTCTATACACTAATAAATTATTCATCTTAGTGGGAGCTGTGAAAGAAACGCGGTCAGTAAACATTGCTTTCTCTTTTTAAATGCTAATACAAACTACACCGTCACGTGATTGGGAGAGTTGACATTCAAAGAGTAAGTCGTAGCAAACGAGGGAATTCAAATCTTTTCAGAAAAAAAAAAAATGATTAAAGCCTTTCGGCGAGCTTCTGTTCTATCCAATAATCCTAAATACACACACACACACACACTTACACACACCAAATCGCACAAACCATTCAGCAAAAGTGCTCTGCATAAACTAACAAATGCATTAACACTTTCCATGCAAATGTTTTTTTTTTTTGTACAACAGCGTTATGCACTTGCACATTCTTAACATACACACACGCCTTGTGCATCTTGTACTGTAAGTTAAACCAGACAGGTTTTCAAGTTGCTTGTGCTCTGAAAGGGAACAAACTGTGGGTTGTTGAAATGTCAAAAGCATGCTCATGAATCATCCCGAGATCTCCTGACGCTGGTTAATGATGGCACATGATTATACTTTCCTCCTGTCCTCCACCACAATACGGACCGCTGGACGTTGATTAATTATGCTGAGATGTGTCACTGATCAAGCACGAGCGATTGGAGCTTTTAGGAGAGATTTCTCTGCGCTGCATGAGCCAGCACGAGCCTGGTGGTTCAGGAGCACATGGTGACGTTGTGCAGCACGGAACCGATGCTGCTGCTCTAACAGCTCCAGCTGCTTCGAAACCACATGCCAAAAATAACAGTCACTTTCTCTCCAGCTGCCATAACCGCAGCACGCTGCATCCGCTCCGGCCTCTCCTCTCCTCGCCGCGCCACGCCACGCCTGAATATGCCCCCGGAGCCAAGAACCTTTCAACTGCTCTCTCTTTAATTCAGATTGAAGAATGAATGAACATGCATTTCAGATGGATGCGCCTGGACGTCAGAGATAGGATTAAAAAACTAGGGAGGTGGGGGCAAAATGAAGACGGGCACTTTTGAAAGCAGACAATACAGCTGAAGTGCTTCTCTCATCACCTGTTTTTCCCAAAACAGATGGGAGTACGGAAAGAGACATCGCTGTTAAGTGCACGGCCAAATACTGTAAGCCTCTGAATACCAACCTCTTGTGTTCCTTCCATCTCACGCATTCTCTTTCACGAGGGAGGGACACAATCTGGCTTCGGACAAAGCAGAAGGCAGACCAAAAAAAAAAAAAAAAAGACTATTTGAGACTATTCAGCTTTAAAAATTAAACACGCCACACTTACGCATGGGTCGACATGGTCAATTTAAGCACAGTAGGTTGCACTCTGTAAAGAAAAGGAAACATTAATGAGAGTAAAACACGGATTCAGCCGAGTCTGACGCACACATGAGCACACCGACCTGAATTCTCACCGCCGCTATTCTATTGTGGAGCTGTCTACAAACAACGCCTCCCCAAGGCCTCATTAGGAGCATTTACGCACTTGCGCTGATATTTAACGATTTGTTTATATAACAGCACTCATGAGGCTGTTAACATTTAAAAAAAAAAAAAAAAAAAAGGATGGGTATTTATACAACAGCATTCCAACAGCCTGGCCATAGAGCTGCATGCACTTCGTCTGAAACAGACAGAGAAAAAGAGGACGGGAGGGAGAATGAGATTGAGAGTAAGAATGGCTAAACAGGTTGAGTGTTTAACAAAGCTCTGAGCATCTGAGTGATATTTTTAGACTAGTGATACTGACAGGGAAACTTCCAGTTCACTGAACGATGAATGCATCCCGAAAGAGCTTCTGCACAAAAAAACAAAAAAAACAAAAAAACTGAGACAAACAGACTCCTACAGATAGACAGAAACATCATACTGTTGTGTTGCAATGCTTTAACACTAGAGATGAAAGAAGAAGAAAGGAATACTTCATAGACACCATATACGTACAGTAGTATTCAGACTAGACAGAAGCGCTATAAAGTATACTGAGTAATCCTGAAATTGTGCACTGACATCACTTTGCAGACCTTAAAGTTAAAGGTCTCCTTTTATTTCACTCCTCTACCAAATGTGACATTTCAGTGTTTATGGAAATGGGCTACTACTGCACTGTGACACGCCCCACCAGTGAACTGCAGAGCTGAGCCACAATTTAGCGGTAGGATATCATCTTATATGAGGTCACAATAGGGGGAAAAAATATTTGGCCTGTTAAAGCCCTGGCCAATACAGAAATGTAATTAAAAAATAATTAATTAATTAATTAATTAATTAATTAATTAATAAAAATACAAAAAATGATGGGAAAGTTTTTTTCCTCATGTTTTTTTTTTGTTTGTATATGATCTCAGGAGACCTATCTGAATTTCGAAAAATGACGAAAAGGAGACTTTAGCATAATACTGTACAACCCCTTCAACCTTTCAGCAAGATATAATAACATTATGTCATCTTAAACAATGACTGACTCCTTAGTAACTACTGCACACTACTCAGTCACTCCGAATCACCTCTGAACCATCTGTGTTCTTTTCATCTAACTGCTACAAAGCTATCTAGCTCCTAACACAAGGCTGAATTCCAAATCGCTCTGGAAACCCTGATCAGGGGCACTTCTTGGCAAGTTTAACAATGGATTGCACACACTACATCGCACACTACTGTAGCTTTCCACTTAACAGCATTTGGGATGCAACCCCATGAGCGGAATAAGTGGAAATATAAACAGAAACTTACAAGGACTGTCCATTACCTCTACATTGTCAGCACTCTCACTAACTCATCGTCTATACCGCTTTATCCTGTATTCAGGGTCGCGGGGGCCTGGAGCCAATCCCAGGAGACGCAGGCTCACACATACACACACACACTATGGGCAGTTTGAGAAAGCCAATTAACCTAATCTGCAGGTCTTTGGGAGAAAACCGGAGTCCCCAGAGGAAAGACCACCAACGGGAGAACATGCAAACTACAGAGATGGGAATCGAACCAGGAGGTGCAAGGCGACAGTGCTAATCACTACACCACCATGCCGCCCCTCTACATTGTACCAGTAGGAATTTAAAACTGTTAATTACACTAACTGTCAGTCAATAACTGTTAGTCGCCAGCTCCGCCAGTTGCGGTTAGTTAGTTCTACCAGTCAGGGAGAGATGCTGGCGGAGCAATATGACTGATTAAATAAAGATGGAAATCATAATCTGTTGGTAATAAATTGAGTTTGCAGAGCCGTTATACTGTATAAAAGCACTCGGCGGTTGTGCTGTATTGCTGGATACACCACGTCTGTCATGCCTTCAGCACTTGGGCTCTGCCTTCATCATACGACCGGATCACAGCCGTGAAATATCCTGCAATATCGCACATTCTCTTGTGTGATATTGCTTACTATACAGTTTTAACCAAATGTATTTTTTGCATAAATCAGTGCATTTGAAATCAGATGGAAGCGAGCATTACAGGGAAAACAACTCCCAATAAATGCATTCCGCCAAGCTGCTGTTCAGTTTCTGAAATATCCGAAAAATGAGCAATCTCGCAATTCAAAGACATGGCTAGTTAAAATGTTTGCGATCATAAACATGGTGGTGCTGCTTGGTAACCATAATCATGTGCAACACATTATATCACTGAGGGGGGGGAAAAAAATACAAGAAAACAAAACAAGAAAAACACACTGATAATGCAAGCAGTAGCCTACAAATTGAACAGGAATTGAAAGTGAAAGCTTTTTCATTTCTGCCTATGGCAGTAATGCATACTGCATACTACAGATGAAGTAGGTAGATATCAGGTTGAAAAAGTCTTCTCTAAACCTTATCCCAAGCCTTCTGGTCTTTGGCTGTCTCAAAGAATTGAAATAATATCGTAATTATGTCACACACCATGGGGAACCTTATTGGTAGTGTACTTCTGAAAAGATAGCAGGAGAACTAATTCAGCCTTAGCCCGGAGGTCTGCCCTTAATTAGTATGGGTCTGAGTTGAATATTGCGACAACTCACAGCTGCACATGACTTTCTATCACCTCAGGTAGCTGCTCATTTATAATGAAGCGTGAAAGAAGAAAGCAGATGGACTCCTGATCTCCAGGACAAATTGCACAAAAATGAGCCACATCTTTATTCTTTGTGCATACACAACCCTTTCTGCTTCTCTCTGTGTATACACACACACACACACACACACACAATTCAAATTCTTTTGTTCTATACAGTATATATATATATATATATATATTTTTTTTTTACTCTTCCATTCATGAACATTCTCTCCTGCTTTAGTTAGGGACAGAAGACAGGCAGTACTAACCACAATAAGCCAAATGACACTCTAACAAGCCAATTAAGACCTCAGTCGCCACGGCAACCTACATAGACAAAGAATCAGGCAAGAATCTGAAGGAAAGTGAGTGAGTGAGGATGAGAGAAAACGGGGACAAAACCGGAGATAAAACCTTTATAAGTCCTGTCTTTTTATAATGCTGTCTTCCTGCTCTATTCTCGTATTCTGTGTCAAGTTAGAATGATTAAAAACGGAGAGATTAGTGGCAATGCGGTCTGCAACTCTACAGGCTTTCAGGGCTTTGAGTAATGAGGTATGATTCACACTCCATGGCTGCTCTCTCGGCTATCGCTTACCGGCTCTTTAGCCTCACGCCATTACTCAGCATGGGCGCCAGGCTACACAACACACCGGCCGTTAGTTATTAGTTCACGCTGGACAGCATGCCTGTCTTTATTCCTAGAGCTCAAGCAGGGATAACGAATAGAAGAATAGACATACAGGAAGAGAATGTCAACTTTCTGTGTAGGCAATCGAATTACTGGCAAGAGCAGCTTCGCCATGCATACCCGTGGCTATACTAAGGGACTGAAGATGATAAACTATATGTAAATACTGCTGTATGAAACTGAAATCATTATCACCTTCCAGCGGAGTGCTCACATACTGTACACACACACACACACACACACACACACACATACACACACACACACACAATTACAACACAAAATACCTCCACTATGCCAAAATTGTCCCCTTAAAAATTCTGCTTTTTAACAAAAAAAAATTCCAATGTGACATTTACAGTAACAGATTAATAGGTACAGTATATAATATATCAAAATGTTCTTACGGCAATTTTATCCTGAACAAATTCAAGAGTCTTTTATGATTAGTACAGGTCAGTCCTTATGCGATGATCCAAATACAATCAGGTACATTTTTTACTACTAATAAAACAAAGTCGACGTTTAATTAGAGAAAAAGTCGGGTTATGTCATCAATCCTCATCATGGCGCTTGTGTAAACATGGAGTTGTATGAACCGGAGAGATCTTGAGGTGATGAGAATGCTTTATTGGTCCGTACAACCACTGTCAGACTCAGCCAAGTTCCCAATACGTCCTCACAATTTGGAGGATCATGAGCATCAACAAAGCCTGGTTGAGGACATAGTCAAAGCAAAACACAATTGTTGTTAATAATAGTTTTTTCTTATCAACAAAACTATCACAATTTCTTTGACACACAATAAGCACGGTGCAGACGGGGTTAGATTGGATGGCGTCCTGACGTCGCTGCGTGACTAGAGTTCTCACAACGACCTCTTCGGTGCTTGTGCTATGACGACTGTGGTAAGCCCATGCCATGCTGTAGAATTTCATAATATGCATCTACAGTAGGTACACATCACCCACATATGTGGTTCACATTTAATAAAGTGATTTCATTAGAAGATGCTTTTCTAAATTTATTCCCCTACATCCTAAAACAAGTGTCTGTACTTTTTCTTCGCTACATTTCTGCATGTAAACCACAGTGGTGTGCGTAGTATCTGAAGCAAGATTTTCACCACTTGCTTACAATTATGTATGATTGCTTTTCCATATGACATGTTTAATAACATTACAGGGATTTTAAATCAGAAGCAGAGCTGAGACAGAGACGAAAACAGCACAATCACTGTCATATAACGGAGAGAGAGAGAGAGAGAGACAGAAAGAGGGTTTTTTTTTTTACTCTGAAAAAGGCTACTGTGAGTTAACACAATCTTAAAACTTTTGAAACTTATGTAAAGTTTAAGGTGAGTACTTTTGTACTTTTATTCAGTTTGATATTTAAATAGACTACTTTTACTTTTAATTTTACTCAAGTACTGTACAGGGTTTGTACCGTATTCATACTGTACCAGCCTGCTGGATGCAATGACAACGTAGTAGGTGCATGAGAAGTGCCTGCTAGTAACAACTCATTTTGATCGCATTTGACACATGATCTTATGCATGATAGGAAATTAGTGACAACATGATAAATGCACTGAGAATCTGACAGATATGTGGCTACCGAGTAGCATGAGCTTGATAAACACACACTTTTCCATTTTGACCCCATTCCTGATGTGTTCTTTATGAAGCGGCAACTCCATAGTCTTCGTCAGAGTGTGACGGGGCATTGGCATGTTTTGGTTACTTTTCACGATGGCTACTACCACATTTGAAGCAGTCTGGCAAATTTCAACCCTTTCTATTACAGCCCCTCATTGGTGGCTTTTAGATAACTAAATCTAAAAATGAAATGCCATGTCAATCTTTTATGCACCAATAACATAATTCTGTATATCAAATGTTAGGGTCATTGCTATAAAGTGCAGTTAACAAATTAAAAATTCTAAGTGACCATCCTTTCTCTTTAAAAAGCATTAATTCTCTCA